>OX424575.1:100076030-100821030 GCA_949152435.1 Gastracanthus pulcherrimus | reverse complement strand
GCTGTCGAATTTCATCGAATTTATACTGCACGAGAGGTAAAGGAGTATTTGTGTGTATGTATGTGTATGTGTATGTATATGTAGATGTGAAAACGGTTGGAGTGCTAAGGGGTGGTAAATTTTAACAGAAATAGATGCCTAAATCTTATTATATAGGAACGTAAAATAATGCTGGAGGTGGCACACATATATGTACTAACACAAGTGTTTGGGCTAGTAATAGTACTGTGTCGCGCCCGGGGAATCCCCTCGCGAGAGTTAGCGAGAGTACATTTACCAGGCGCAGCCGGCTGCTACCTCCTTGTCATACCTGATACCATGGTATAAATACATGAGATTTGGACGTGAATTGAGGTTATTAATTAAGATTCTATTTTTTTTATTAATTATAAAAAAATTGCAACATGGTGTATGAGCATATGTGTATGTGTGTCTGTGTGTGTATGTGTTTCTTGTGTGAGAGTGTAAGTATGCGTGTATCTGTGAGTGTGTGTAAAAGTATCGTTTTAGAGATACCACGAAAGTGGCCCTGTTCGCATGAGTATATTGTGTTCTAAAGGTGGTAAACATATATGCACTGATACTAATGTTTTAGTAGTACTACTGTGTTGAGCTTGGGGAATCCCCTAGCGACAACTAGCTAGAGTACGTTTGTCAAACTCAACTGGCTGCCACCTCCTTACCACATATGCTTCCGTGATATTGTTCTAGAAATTATTAGGTGGATTTTAGGGATACAATTTACTATTATTATTTTATTGTTGTTTGTTACTATTATGTTTAATTATATCAATTGACTTCTTGTATGTGTCCCTGAGGAAGTTGGTGTCATATATCCTATTTATTGTGTCTGTGTGTAGGTGTATGTGTAGCATTTCAAAGAATTTGCGTGTATAATCTGTTTTTTCTTTGTCTAAAATCTTTACGTTCTCAAAATTAAAAGTGTGTCCTGTGTTCATATTATGTAATGCTAATGGTGATTTAGTGTCCTTATTTTCAATGCATTTGTTATGTTCCTTTGTGCGGATTTTCAGCTGTCTTGATGTTTGTCCTATGTAAGTAGCTGGGCATTCGTTACAGTCAATTTTATATACTACGTGGCTAGTGTCAATTGTATCTATTTTGTCTTTCCCTAGTTTTATGAGATGATTAATTTTGTTTGTTGATTTGTTTATCTATGTTATGTTGTTTTTCTTAAATATGGGTTTAAGTGCAGGTATTATATATTTGTTAAAAGGTAATACAATACTAAATAATTATTATTGTTTTCTGTGTCTTTGTGTAAGTCATTGTTATTGTTATTTCGTTGTTTTAGTTTAAGAAGTCTTTTGTTTATGAATTTGTTTATAAAGAAAATAGGGTAGTCATTAGCCAACAATGTGTTTTTTATTCGTTGTATGTTGTATGTGTGGTGTTCTTGATCCGCTAACAAAATGCATTTATCTACCAGACTGTATATAATTGCAATTATTTGTGTGTTGGGTGATACGAGTTAAAATTAATGTATATGTCCGATGCTGTCTCTTTGCAGTACCAGTTTGTTTTGGCAATGCTGTTGAAATATCGAATGATTTGGATATCGAGGAAGTTAATTTTGTTATTACTTTTTTTTTCTATAGTGAATTGTAGGTGCATATTATAGTTGTTAAAGATGGTAAGAATCTCGTCGGTATGGTTTTCTTTAGCTATCAAAAAACTATCATCAACGTATCTATTGTAAAAAAGGATATTTATACTTAAAATGTTAAGACAGTGTAATTCTAATCTTTCCAAGGTAATGTCCGCAAACCATGGTCTAGTGCAAAAACCCATCGGTGCACCCATAGTCTGTTGGTAAAATGAATTATTGAACTGTAAAAAGGTGCAGTCCAATAAAGTCTCGATTCCAAGAATAAATTCGTCTTTAGTCAGTTTTATTTTGTTTTCTAACTAATGCCATTTCGACGAGATTGCTTCTAAGATAAGATTTTTTGGTATGTTCCTGAATAGAGAGACAACATCAAGTGATAATAATTCTTAATCTTCCTGGATTATGGTTTTATCTAACAGTTTTTTTAAAGTTAAGCTGTTTTTTATGTTGGATGAGGGTTCAGGGAAATATTTATTAAACAAAATGGAAAGACATTTGTCAAACCTATAAGTTGGGCTATTAATTGCTGATACAATGATTCGTACTGGGAAGTCTTTTTTATGTATTTTTATTAGGCCGTAAGCTCTAGGAAGGGTGCAGTTTGTTAGTTTTAAATCCAAACCGTAAAAAGCGCTGTCATTCAAAGACGCCAAGGTCTTCCCAACATTTTAAAAGGCCTCTCATTTTTCGTAACATGGCATTCAAAGGGTTCGAACTAAGACACATGTAATGCTTTTCATCTTTGAGTAAATTTTCCATTTTCTCAATGTATGCTTATTTTTCAATTGCAACTGTAACATTGCCTTTATCGGCCTTGGTGAAAAAAATGTTTTTGTTGCTTTTCAAGAATCTTTCTGTCATTGGTAAATGTGTGTTTAGTAATTTATTTTGTGTGAAATGTGTGGTTTGTTTTTTACGTGTTTATTGATTGTGTTTATAATCTCTTCACGGACTTTTCCATCAATTCTCTTGTTGAAATAAATGCCAGATTCAAGACATTTAAAAAACTGGAAAATTGTTTTGTAATTATTACCTATTGAGAAATTAAATTTCTCCCCCAGGCTGAGGATTTCACGGGCAAATTCTGGTATGTCTATTTCTGATAAATTTATTAGCCATTTATTTTTCAATTTATCAGTATCAATATTGTTATTTTCATGGATGTTGTTATTGTTTTGAGAGTCTACTGAGAGTGCAGTGTTATTGTTATTTGAAATTTAAAGTCTGTTATTATTGTGAGTAATGTTTATGTTTGTGTTGTTATGCGTGGTGTCGTTATTTTCCTGGTTGTTGTTATTGTTTTGAGAGTCTAGAGAGAGTGCAGTGTTATTGTAATTTAAACTTTAGAGTTTGTTATTATTGTGGGTAATGTTTATGGCATGCGTGTTGTCGTTGAGTCTAAGTATGTGTTCTAATTTTTTGTTGTGTTTACTCCTTTGTGATTCTGTTTTTTGTGAGTCTATAATCGAATAATATTTTTTTGGTAAACGTACTCTCGCTAACTCTCGCGAGGGGATTTCCCGGGCGCGATACAGTACTATTACTAGTCCAAACACTAGTGTTAGTACATATATGTGTGCCACCTCCAGCATTATTTTACGTTCCTATATAATAAGATTCAGGCACCTATTTCTGTTAAAATTTACCACCCCTTAGCATCTCCAACAGTTTTTACATCTACATATACATACACATACACATACATATACACAAACACATACTCCTTTACCTCTCGTGCAGTACAAATTCGATGAAATTCGACAGCCTAGTCAGTCCGATTCTTGGGTAGCATGAGGGAGCGTTGCGGTCGTACCATCTTCCCGCCGCCCCTCTATGCTCACCTGGGAATAAGAGAGGTGTGAGGCCTTTTTTCTACAAAGTTTTTTTCAATTAATTGTTTCTAATAATATACTACAATTTTAATCCGTTTCATTATAGATAATAACATCTCTAGTCAACTTAGTGCAATCTGTTTCGGTCTTAAAAAATTGGTTTAGGGTTTTTTCACGTAAGTTGTTAGTCAAAATAAAATAATACAGTAATAATACTGTATCATATTTATCACATACTGTATGTAAATAATTTCAGAAGCCTTGATAAGGGGATGAAAAATATACTCCCGAAACGTTGGTGAATAAAACTTTTTCTCAATCATATACTCGAAAAGATCACATTAATATCCTCATCTGTGGTGAGATATATTCAGCGTAGTCAGTTGTATTGTTGCTGGTCCCGTCGATGATTGAGTTCTTCAAAGTACTCGTGCTACCAGTAGGCGGGTGACCCTACTCAGCTACAACCCGTCGTGCGCCTGTGTTGGCCGGAGTTGAGGCGTGCGGAGGTAGAGCACTTGATTACGGAGCCTTGTGGCAACTGGCACATATGAGTGTATCCATTGCGAGACAGGCCTGGCAGCCGACAGTCTCAAATATAGTTATATGCTCACACATATACTTTCTGCTCGTGTTTTGCTTTAAGGCTGATTTCCATGTGTCGCAGAGGCGACAGATATCAAGTGCCTTCAGAGATGGTGTAAGCAGCACTTGATGAAAACATAACCTCCAGAGAAACTTAAGATGTTGTTAGAGAAAAACAATAAAAACTAATAATCAGCGGAAGCTTGCACTAAAACGCCCACTAACAGATAGCACAAAACGTCTAGAACTATAGCGTTTTATTAAAAACACTGAAACCGAGCTGTCGAGAACACACACCGCACGCACCGAGCACCGATCATCTTGTGGATGTGTGCGTAGGTGTGTCTGTATTTGTGTGTGTGTGCATGTGTGTGTGTGCGTGTGTGAGCCCGTGTATGTGTGTGTGCATCTGTGTGTGTATTTTCTTCTTAATGTGCATCCTTGTTGTCCGATTATTGGAAGCTGCCTAGCATCACACCATTACCATCTGGAGGCATATACCATCTGTTGATAGTTAGTCAAATTGTATTTTAAAAAACTAAAACGTAAAAAAACGAGTTCAAATTCACTCACTGTCTGTATTCAAAGAATATGTCAAAACATCAGTATAATAAATAAATTGTCTTGTTATATGGTTTTAACGATGTATCTTGTCTGATACTATTAGGAAAGGAAAATGAAAATGTTTGGCGTTAGATTCGTTTCATCTTTTCAAAACATCGCTTAAGATATTGTATTTCAACGACTCTAGATGATATTCAGAGTTCGTCAAAGTCAAGGTCACTATATATACAAGAATAAAAGCTTTGTTTATGCTTTGAACGAACTTGAAATAAAGTCAATAACAATCTTGAGTACACATTGTCCTTGATTATTTCCAAGTATTATTGATCACGGGAAACTGTGAAAATATAGTGATAAATTTTTCCACTTGAAAGAGAGTCAGATTTATTACAAATAAAGACTGAATTTTATTATAATGCACATAAGGTTTTTAAAATGTCATCATCATTGAAAATAACAATATGCGCACTAAAGAACACATACTCTTAAATTTAGTAGCCTGATTTTCTTTTGATTTGTCTATTAAAACTATACTTAAGCTCTTTTCAAGAAAAAAAGAAAAACGTAAATTTGAAGAGTTTATATATTCTTTTATAAAATAGATATTTTGGTAAATCGAAAATTTTGCATAAGTCCATTAATCCAGACCTCTCTTTGATAAATTCTAGGGCAGTTGCTAAGGCAGTTAGCAGCGGATTTTATTTTATAATGATTTTTCTATTTTACGTTATACTGAAATCAATAAGGTAAATTATTTTGGTATGTAGAAACAATATGATCCCTTTAGCGTAAATGCATTTGAAAGAGCATGCAATTATCTATATTTCCAGACACGAAATTTTATATAAGTCATTTGCATTCTTTTGTTATACACGAAAACGTCATTTTTTTAATCGGCAATATTTTGGAAACATATAATTGAAAAATATTTATAAATAAAATCAGATGGAAAAAGTAGATTGTCACTATCTCTTGACAGCTCTCGCTGAACTCTTTGACCAGAATATAAGGTCTTTTATCTTTCAAGATATTTGAGGTTATATTTTATACCGTATTATTGCGTATAATTTGCGAACGAGAAGGCGCGAAAGAGGTATGAGACGCCATCTCATGCCCGCGCGTGGCAACAGGTGAGAAGGCGAGAGCGGAGTAGGAGGGGGGGGGGGCGTGGCCAGAGAGAAGAGAAAGCCATTACCGCTCGACTCCTCCCGCCGTGTGCCTCGAATCGACGCTCCGCCGCCATCTTACCAGACGCCAGGAAGGGCGCGCATTCCGGCCGCTCGAGTGCATGCTGACTACACAGCTCGACAGAGAGAGTGCAGTGCGGGGGCGTCAGAGCGGAGTGGAGGCAAAGCCCCACTATCACGTGTCCAGAGAAGCTACGTATAGGCAGCAGCGAGAGAGAGAGAGAGAGAGAGACAGAGAGAGAAAGAACAATTTCGTTAGCGACGTGTCGCCTCCAATCTAATCGCTCTATCGGAATAGAGACAAGGGCTGGCCCGCGGTAACCGCGGACTTACAACGGGGCCACACTAAGAATAGTGTGCTGTGCCCTCAAAATATAAGGTCTCCGAACAACCCACGATGAAAGAGGCCCGCGCATGATCGAAGCCCTCTCTGATTCCGGCAGCGTGTTCAGCGACGGGCGTGCTGAACACACATGCGTCGCTCGACCGACGCGAATTATTTATTTAATTCATTGTAAATTTAGTATTGTTAACGTCGTTGTACGTATTATTTATTTTTCAGAATATAGTAGTTTCATTGTTATTGTTAAATCAGTATGTCGTTGATTAACCCGGACCCGCCTGCTCCTCGCATCGAGTTAGGCCGACAAGCAAGGCTAGATATCTATCGCGGTTAAGCAGCGTTCGGCACGGTCAGTACTCGGATCGGCAAATTTTCTTTTGTTTTTATGATGGTTATTTATTGCAATAATTGATTTTTTCTATTTTTTGGTTGCTCACATAGGGTTAATAAACAATTATCACGAAGAATAAATTTTTTTTTGAGTTTTGAGATTTCTTGAAACAAATTCATCCGAGAGCGATAAGCAAAGTTAAGGAAAGGCAGCAGGATTGGTAGCAGGCACTACTTGGATGAATGACCGCCCGAGAACACTACGCCTTATGCTAATTTATTATTTATCAACATTATTTTTTTTTGCAGAAGTATTGTTTCTTAATTATGAATAAACAATAATTTCAGAAAATTAGATTTTTTGCATTTTTGAAATTTATAAGAGGATTAAAATCCATTTTTTATTTTCTTTTCTTTAATTTAGAAAATTATTATTCTACTAAATTATTGTTTATCGAACACTAATGAACAGTGGTTTCGGAAAAATAAATATTCTTTTTTGGATTTTTAGTATGTTTCAAAATAATTCAATTATTGCTTATTCAACAATTTTTGATTTTCTTTTCTTTATTTTAGAAAATTGTTTTTATGCAAAATTATTGTTTATCGATAATAAACAATAAAATGGAAAAATTCGAAATCCGGATTTTTTTTTCTAATAAATAGAACTGGTTAAACCAGCTGGAGAAAAGCTTTGCAGAAGAAAAATTCTTAATAATTTTTGATATTTTAGAAATTGGAAGAAATTTATTTATGAATAAATAGTGTTTTGGAAATTAGGAAATTTTAAAAAAAAAAATTAAATATTCTTCCTGAATACAATTTGGAACATAAAAAACAAATTTTCCTGAGATTTAAAATAATAAAGCGCTTGTTTTCAAGATTTTTGAAAAACGAAACGCGGAATAAGTTCACAGTATTTTTTTATTATTAAACAAATAATTTAAGAAAAACCCGATAATTTTAGTTTGGAAAATTGAATATTTCCGAAAATTATAATATCTTTTGGAAAATTAATTTTTCTGTTTCTTTTTCGGTATCTTATTTTCTTGGAAATTAAGAAATAAAATTTTGAAAACGTTGTTACCTAAAATTGAAAACGTTTTGGACATTATTATTGAAAAAGTGGGTCGGTTCAATTTCAGATTTTTTTATAATACTTTTATTAAATATTTTTTTGAGAAAAAGACAATTGCAACAGAAAAACTAAAAGAAACAAAGACTGAATTTATTTTTCGTTTCTGAATAATTTTCGAAAAATTTTACACACATTTCCGATGTTGAAAACGAGATTCGAACTCAGAAGAGTTTGGTAACAAGTAAAAATTATTTTTTTTGTAATATTTTATTAAAATTTGTACGAAGATATACCCGTGATTGATTGGATTGACAAAACGAATAGATAGTGAAAACTGCGGATTCGAAAACGATAGGATTTGCGAAAATCGTACACTCAACTACAACAAGAATAATTTAATTGCGAAATTTTTCTTGTGCCACCGTATTGTAATACTCTTGCACACACTAGCGAACTCTGGAATCTTGCGAAGCGAAAGAAGATAGATAACCGCGAACGAAGACAGATATCCATCAGATCACAAGATGTCCAGCATAACAGAAACAGCTGTGGAAGAATGGCTGACTGAGTTGAACGACCAGCAATTAAACGAAACGCTAGCACAACCCAAGATATCCATCGGCGGCAACTATTTCACGTAATCATACCACTTGCAGAAATGGTTGCTGAGAGACTAAACGGCCAAAGATTTCATTGATGAAACCGGAGTAGAGAATGAGATCATCAATGATCGAGCACGGTTGCGGCGTTAATTTATTGACACAACGATAGCAGTCGATATCAAGGAAGGCACACATACTGGTGAACCAAACACATACAAACTAGCCTCATTGATAACGAATACTGAATCCGACCATAGGAATCTCGAGCAGTCGTTACGGGGACCAAACGAGCGCACTGAAGAGTCACCCATACAGCCAAACAAACAGGAGATGATTACTTTGGTATCTGAGCAAGGAAACAAATTCCAGATACCAAAAGAGGTATCATTCGTCATGGCAGAATTGATCAGGTCAGGTCAATTAAAACCCAGATGGAGAACCAGAAGCGGGAACACATACTGGCTAGCACAAGACAGGAAGAAACCGGACGTCCGTGACAGGTAAGTTTCCAAGACACATTCAAGGAGTTTGATAACACACAGCTGAACGAATCTCACAACCAGACGGGGCCACCCATAGCGAGCAGTACCTTGGGGGGAGGCGGTAGTCGACGAACAACTACAGCTGATGTACATTAACAAGATCGACCCGCTGGGAATAGAAGGAATTACCTCAATGCCTCCAGTCCTAGATTCGCGACAGGAAACCTAGAGATCACATCAAGGTTTGGTGGCAACACCAAAGACGTTGGTCAAATTGTCAGAAACACGCGACGTATGAGTGGGTATCGTCCCACATCTCGATGACGAATGTTACGTGGGAGTGAACTTCGTGAAGAAGTTCAAGGCTATACTCGACCCAGATGAGGACGTCCTATACTTCAAGGGTATCCACGCTAGGGAACAGCTAGAAGTAGCCAGCTTAGAGGCTGACATAGCCGCCATCTCAGCAGCGGTTATAGGCGATGTCAGCGATTCGCAACGCAAACGGCTGGAATCTCTCCTGGACGAGACATTGAAAGGCCAGGGAGACACCTGCAGCCTAACGTGTGACATCGAACACCACATTGACGACGGGTCGACTAATCCCATCAAACAGAGGTATTTCCCGGTTTCAGAGAAAAATAGAACAGGAAATGCAATAACATGTGAAGGAGATGTTGAAGCAAGAAATAATCGAACCGTCTAATAGTGGCTGGTCGAGCTCAGTGGTGATGGTGAAAAAGATGGATGGCACTTACATGTTCTGTGTCGATTTCCGCGAGGTCAACACGCAAACGAAGCCTGACGCGTTTCCTCTATCCTTCATGAAAGATATCTTGCGGAAATTGTGGAAGGTAAAATACATATCGAAGATCGATATCAGAAATGTGTATCACCACATCCCACTAAGCGAGTCGTCCCAACCTATCACAGCCTTCACAGTACCGCATAAAGGGCTGTACCATTTTCTACGCATGCCGTTTGGTTTACTCTACGCGGGCGCAACGTTTCAGAGATTGATAGACATGGTAATCGGCCCAGATTTATAGCCGTACATGCTCGCATATCTGGACGATATCATCATAATCTCTGAAGCCTACAAAGAACACCGACGACTACTGAAACCTGTCCTCGAAACTCTCAAGGTGACAGGGCTAATCATCAACCGGCAGAAATGCGTATTTTGTAAACCCTAGCCTAGATACTTGGGAGTCCAAGTGAACCGGGACGTGATCAGGCCAGATCCGGAAAGATTGAGCTGGCATTGAAATCCCAGCGCCCTAGAACCTGAAGCAATTAAGACGTTTTTAGGCCATATCGTCATGGTACCGGAGGTTCATGAAGGGCTACACAACATTGGCTCAGCCTCTGACGCGTCTTCTGAAGAAGATTTAAAAATATGATTGGCTAGAAGACCAACAAGACGCATTCGAGAGACTGAAGGCACTCATCGCCTCAGCTCCCATCCTACAGAGCCCTCTGCCGGAGGCGCAGTTTGTGGTGAACACAGACGCCAGTATCACCGGAGTTTGCGCAGTACTCCTGCAGGAAACTGCAGAGTTCAAGAAAGAGTACTTGAACTCGCCAGCCGGACGTTAAAGAGAGGAACTACAGCATATCCGAGCGCGAATGCTTGGCTATCGAAAAGTTCCGACCCTATATCGAGCTTTACCACTTTCGAGTGATGACGGCTCACTTGAGTCTGGCCTGGCTATGTAACCTAAAAAATCCCATTGGCCGTCCGACAAGATGGGCGTTATGCCTGCAAGGTCACGATTACGAAGTGATCCACAAGAAGGGAGCACTGAACTACGTACCAGATGCTTTGTCCAGGATGTACGATGGAGAGGAGACCTCCATCGGCTCCCTGAGTTGGTCAGCGGATACTAAAGACCAGTGGAACCTAGCCATTCTCGACAAAACGGTTACGAACCCTTGAGAGAATCCGAACTGGAAAACCGTAGTGGGCAACTTATACCACTACTAACCCGACAAAGAGCTCGGAGATAACATAGGCGACGATGATGCCTGGATGCTGGTAATTCCACTTGAACACCGGCACGCCATCGTGCGGAAATATTACAACAACCCCACTGCTGGATATCTCGGCCGGAGAGAAGAGAAAGCCATTACCGCTCGGCTCCTCACGCCGTGTGCCTCGAAACGACGCTCCGCCATCATCTTGCGAGACACCAGGAAGGACATGCACTCTCGGACGCTCGAGTGTACGCTGACTACACAGCTCGAGAGAGAAAAAGTGTAGTGCGGAGGCGTGAGGGCGGAGTGGAGGCAAAAGCATCGGCAGTAGCAAGAGACAGACAGAGAAAGAAAGAGCAACTTCGTCAGCGGCGTGACGACCTCCGATATACACGTTCTATCGGAGTAGAGGTAAGGGCTGGCCCTCTTTAACCGCGGCCGTACGATGGGGCCATAATACGAATAGTGTGCCGTGCCCTCAAAATATAACGGCTCCGAACAGCCCACGATAAAAGAGTCCCGCGCGTGATCGAAGCCCTCTCTGATTCCGGCGGCGTGTTCAGTGATGGTCGTGCTGAACACGCATGTGACGCTCGACCTACTCGAATTATTTATTTAACTCATTGTAAATTTAGCATTGTTAACGTCGTTGTAGGTACTATTTGTTTTTCAGATATAGTAGTTTTATTGTTATTGTTAAATCAGTGTATCGTTAATGAACCCGGACTCGCCTGCTCCTCGTATCGAGTTAGGCCGCTAAGCAAGGCTAGATTGCTATTCGCGTTACTAAAGAATTAGCCTTCGTGTTTTCGCGCTCCTTCCATGTCACGAGAACTAGTGCGTCGAGGAAACTCTCCACAAAGCCGAATCCTCTTGGATTCGACGTATACGTGGGAAAAGTCTGCTCAGCTACACCGGGGTAAGGCTACAGCGGCTAGTCGCCGCGTGTCGACTCAAAGGTAAGGGCTGCGGTAAATCGCTCACACGCCAGTAGGTTGGTGGCTTGGTTAATAATAAACTGTTATTAATAATTCAGCACCACATTATTATTTTTTTAACTAATATGTTATTGCCTATGTCTTGGGTAATACACGGTAATTTTTATCGAATCAGAACTCATTTTTTTTTTTAATGTATTTGTACTACAATGATTTATCATGTATATAATTTTTAACCGCCTTCGAAAAAGGAGTAGGTTCTCAATTCGACCTGTATATTTTATCTTTTTTTCTATATTTTTCGCCCATTACTGCGAAACTACTGGACCAATTTGAATGAACATTTTTTTAATGAAAAAAAATTATCCCATTGTGGACTTATTCCAATTTTGTAAGGATTGATCCAGTATCTGGCCAGTAATTTGGTTTTTTGCTAGATATTTTTTTCGTACATTTTGGCCTTTGCCGATCTGTCCGCCGATTATTCGAAAACTACTGAACCGATTTGGATAAATTTTTTTTTGAATGATAGAGGATGATCCTATGCTTGTCACATTACATTACTAGACCAGTATTGAGCCAGTACTAGATCAGTATTGGCGTTTTGTTATGTTCGTCTGCCGATTATTCCGAAACTATTGAATCGATTTGTAAACTTTTGGATTTGGATATATAAAATGCAATTTTGCCGATACAACTAAAAAGTATGAAATACAAAATATTTTAAAAAGAAAAAACTGTCTACGAAAAAACGCTCTAAAATGTATGAATTAATCGATAAAAAGTATTAATTATCTGTAAAAACCTTTTCGAAGTCGTCGTCGATTTTTAAAGTGACTTATAGTATCTTTCCTATGAATATGATTTAGAACTTATTCTGCAGTTGGTCAAACCCATATACTAATAATACCTCTGAAATCAGACCACCGTAACTCGATGAAATTCGACGCCGATTTCGAGAAGGTTTTTATCGATTATTCATACTTTTTATCAATTATTTCATATCTTCTAGAGAGTTCTTTTTAAAGTCGTTTTTTTCTTTAAATTATTTTTTAATTTGGTCGATTATTTCTTGGGTATTTAGCAGAAATTTTTGTTTATTCAAAGCAGATTTTTTTTTTGTTTTCGATAAAGATTCAGAACTAAAAAGACTTTTTAAATTTCGTTAATTCTATTTTCTTTTATTACGGTTTTTATAATCCATACTTTTTCTTGTGGTGATATAATAAATTATCTTTCCATAAACTTAAGTGTTTTACTAATTATAGTGATTTGATGCTATCAGTTTATCATTTAGAACGTTAAATAGTATCATTGTACGGTTGTGGTTGTTGGTAAAAAAATAAATAATATGATCGCTTTAGTGTAAATGTATTTGAAAGAGCATACAATCACTGAACCGGACAAACTATGCGTCGATATGGGAGATGCGAAATCGCGGAGGGTTGGCCCTGTAAAAGATGCGCGGAGTACACTCGATCCTCTAGAACGTCCAATTACTCCGGCCGAAGCGGAAGTGATCTTCGGTTAGCCCCCTAAATATTACAGGTGCCGCGATGCAATGCGTGCAAGCTGTTCGAGTTGTTGCCTGGAGGGAGACTCAGAGGGGGGGGGGGGGAGAAAAAGGCCCCAACGACTCTGCACCCGGGTAGCCGGAGCGAGCAGCCTTCAGGGTGCGCGTCCAAGGGTCGAAGAGCTTACGGACGTCACCCCGGATAAGAGTCAATACGTCGACAGGCACGGCTCGAGAGGTGAGCTTGTCGAGTATTAAACTCCGATTTGGTAGTGTTAGGAGATATTTAAAGAAGTGTTAGAATTTATATATTTTAAAGGGTTTATTATTAATTCAATGTATCTAGATAGGATTGCGTTAAGTTTGATTCAATTCTAGGGTGGACTTGGCTATATAGAGCTATATGGGGTAAGATTAGCCCACTCTAATAAGCGTTTCCGCTAGCGAGAGAATGACTGCTCTGTGGCCGCACGGCTGCTTATATACCCGAGCTTGTGCTCTCACTTGCGTGTTATATGTCTCGACGCCACCTGTGGGTCGAGTTTGTAACTCTTTGCTTAATTCTTATGGTAACACGTGTGCCGGTATGTCAGTACACGCCTCCCACTCTTACGTCTTATCAATATATGATATGACGTCTCAGTGCCCCCCAATAAAATTTTATAAGGCCACAGGCCTGTTATCAAATTTTATTCCCCCAATAAAAGGAGAGGCAGTGGTAAGTGTGGAATGCATGGTACAATTGTAATGTCTCATTTTAAACTGAACAATATTTTATTTATATAAAAAACTAAAAATTACTTTATAATATATAAAATTAAAGTTAAAATACTTCATTTTTTCTTAAAACTATATATAAACTTAGAAAACTAATTAATTACTAAAAACAACTAAACTTAAAATACTTTATTTTACACTCTTAATAACCTAAAAATACAAACTTACAAAACGATGGCAACATAAAAAACTCTTTTCTATAAAACCAAATTAATAAAAAACAATTTTTTCTTAAAAACAAAAAACGGAAATGCGAAGAAAAAACAAAAAAAAACTATTTTTTGCGCTTATGGCGCCGCCGTGAACCCTTCAAAGTCGTCCATGTGCCAGTGGAGGGGATCGCTTAGCCGGTGCATCTCCTCGAAGATCTCGTCGAGGTCATCCTCGATGTGGATGCACGGCGGCGATCCCGGAGCCGATGTCGTTGGCTGTGGCGGCGGTAATGGTAGTAGCGGAATGTCCGCCACGTCCACTGGCCCTAGAGCTGGTGTTGTCATCGTTGGCGTTGGCGGCGGTGTCAGCGGCTTCAGAAGTTCTGCCAGATCCTCTGACGTGAGCGGACTAGTGTTGGTGGATCGTGGGACGGCACGCAGCCGCGCAGCGTCCCTTTCCGCCTTCTCCCTCCACACCTTCCTGCTGGCTCGAGCCTCGCCAAGGCTCACTGGCTCATATTCGGCCAGCTCCCCCGATATTGGTGGTGGTGGTGGAGGACTACCCACTAGGGAGGTGTGGTGGCGACAGCGTTGGTGGTGGAGTGGCCCGTCGCTTGGGAGGAGGTTCCTGGGTGGAGGTATAGAGAAACGGCCTTTTGGGGGTCACCTTCCCTATGCCTTGGCTCGAGGTCTGGGTGACCCCCGCCTTGCGTCCCAGGAGCTTCTTCGTCTGCGTATTTTTTCCTGGCGAGTATGCCTTACTTCCGGGATGCCAACGATCTCCTACCCCGGTTTTAGGCCGCTGGCAGATGACTTTGTGTTTTCCGTCAGTTTTTTGTTCGCGAACGCGAAAGAGAGATTAATAAATATTAGATTTCTGTGCTTACCAGCACTCGGTCTTTTCGGTTGAGATCATCAGCTCGTTGACTTGCATCCCCTGGTGGCACACCTCCACCGGCTCATGTCAAGAATCTGGACTAAACTGAGCTCCCGGAGCTTCTAATTCTACTAGTTAATTTTTCGGCGGTGTTTAGCGGTCACCGGATGTTTTCGTATTTTGACTCGATGGTATTATTGTCACCTCAGCTCGCGAGACTCTACTACTCTCTCTCTGTTTACCCGCGGTGTCTATTATTTAAGAAATACAGAGTTTCTTATGTTGCGCCCGCTTTCTATGTATTTCTATCGCTTTGTACAAAGTATGGTTTTAAATTGCTTATATGAAATTTTTCGCGATCTTTTGCCGTGATCTCGCTCGTTAATAAGTACGTGTCTATCCCTATTCTATCCTTTATTACATACGGTCGTTTGTATACGTCAAAGACTTTTGCTAGCTTCCCGTTTTCCGCGTCGGATACATTTAACGCCTTTACCATTACTTTATCGTTGATATTGAATGTGAAATGCTTGTTTTTCGCGTTTTTATTTGCCGCGCGCGCGAATGCAGTACGGTGTGATCGTTCGCATGCTAACGCTATTTTTTTCTTCTGATTGATGTCGTCTTCTTTTTTTCCCAAATTCGCGTCGGTTTCCTCCCAAAATGCAACTCGGTCGGCGTGAAAACGGTTGACTCGTGATGCGTTTCATTTATAATCTTTTGAATTATTTTTACGTACCGCGACCAGCCTTTGTGTTTTTCCTGAACGAAGGTTCTGAAGAATCGTCCCAACTCGCGATGCACTCGTTCTACGATATTCGATTGCGGATGTCTTATTGACGAATAAATTACTTTTATCCCTTCTGATTCTAACGCGTTAACGTACTTCTCGCTCGTGAATTCAGTCCCGTGATCGGAAATGATCGCGTCCGGTTTACCATATGTCGGTACATAGTCGTCAACGATTTTCTGAATTACCAATCGCGCCGTGGCGCTACGCAAAGGATAGAATGCAATATATTTACTAAATACGTCTATGCTAGTTAATATATATTTAACTCCTCCCGCTGAGGTCGACAACAGTCCGTAAAAATCTATAGAGAGCATTTCTCCTGGCCTTTGAACTAAGATCGTTTGTGACATTTCTCTATATTTTTTAGTTAAATATTTTGTTCTTTGAGATGAATCAGAAGATACTAGTGTCTGTGCGATCTTTTTTCTTAAGGCAGGAGCGAAAAAATGCTGTGACCACATTTTGTTTATTTTTCTACTACCTATGTGTCCATTATTTGGTACATATATCTTAAGTTTAGTTTTCGTTATTTTACATAATATTTTATCGCTAATTTTTTATCTCGCTCGCGTTTTTACATCGTTTATTTCTAAATTATAAAATATTTGCCGTGTTATCGGGTCTTGCCGTTGAAATTTTTCTAAGCCTTTACACATTATCTTTAATTCTTTACTCGGTTCTTGTTTCGCAAGTGCGGAGATTATTATTTCTGTTTTGTTTTCGCGCTTAACATATTCTCTGTCGTCGATTCTACTTAAATAATCCGCGACTGCGTTTAACTTCCCCGGTATGTGTATTGGATTTATATTATAGTCCTGGATCACGAGGTTCCATCTTTGGAGTCTCTGATTGTTGAATTTACAAGTTTTTAGAAACGTTAGAGCCTCGTGATCCGTAAGGACTATTATTTCTACTGCCCCCCTTAAGAAGATGTCTAATTTGTTGAGCGACCGTACAAGGGCTAGCATTTCTTTTTCAGTTGTGAAATATGAGCATTCGCTTCCCTTTAATGTTATACTCACAAAGCAGACTACCTCTTCTTCGTCGTCATCGTTTAATTGAGATAACGCGGCTGCACAGGCAAAGTCCGATGCATCCGTCGTTAGAATGTATGGTTTCTATGGGTTTGCATATTTTAAGAACACGTGTTCATCAAAAAGCGTTTTTATTTCTTCAAACGCCCTCTGATGATCATTAGTCCAATGGAATTTTACGTCTTTTTTCAATAAATTTAACAAAGTTTTTAGATATTCTTTATAATGTTTTGTACATTTCGAATAAAAATTAATAAACCCAATAAAACTCTGCAATTCGCGTAAATTTCGTGGTTTTTTTAAATTTTGTATTGTTTTTATTTTATTTGTATTAGGTCGTACTCCTTTCGCGGATATATAGTGCCCTAAAAACTCTATTTCCTCGCAGAAGAATTTGGATTTCTTGAAATTTAATCTTAGGTTATGTTTAAAGAGATGCTCTAAATGTTGTACATGCTCCTCGTATGTTCGCGACCTGATCATCACATCGTCTACGACCAGAACTAAGAAATTAACAAAGTCGTATGTGGCTTCTGCTAGACCACGGATTAACGCAGATCCGCTTGTTTTAACCCCGCATGGCACGACGTTGAATTCGTACACGTGATTATCTACTTTAAACGCGGTATATTTTCTTCGAGTTTAATTTGCCAGTAACTAGCCGTAAAATCTGTAACGCTTGTTATCGGTTTATCCGTACATTGTTGAAGTACCTCTTCGATACCGGGAGGTCCTTCACAATTATTTTGCAAGAATTTATTTAATTTTTTCGCGTCTAGGCATGGCCTAACTGAATTATCGCGTTTCATTACGATTTTTATCGGATTTATATATACGTTGTTCGATCGACGTATTATATTTAACTCGAGCATGCGTTTAAATTCTTCTAATGCGGCTTATCTTTGACTGAACGGTAACTGATACGGCTTACAAAACCACGGGGTTTTATCAGTAATTATGAGCTCGTGCTCGTATGTAGTTAATAGACCGGGTTTTTTCTCGAACACTTCTTTTTTCGCGATTATTAAATTTTTTAACTTTTGTTTTTGTGCCTCAGTTAGGTTATCACAAGAATTTACTTTTTCCTCGATCTCCTCTAAGGGTAGTTCGTAGGAGTTTTCGTAATTATTTTCGTAATCTTCGTAAAGATTATCAAGATCCGAATCATACCCGCTCGCGGTGTATTCATTCGTTATTGTTAGAGACGTGAATTCGTTCCGCGGTATTTTTTATCAACGTACGAGATTACTCCGTCTTTATTTTTTATCGAGAAAAGAATTTCTTTGTGTACCGTATCTATTAACATTTTTAAATTTTTTATTGTATCAAATCCGATTATGCACGGTTTAATGAGTTTAGGAAGGACAATAAAAATAATTTTTTCTTCGAGCTTATTTATTTTTGTATTTAGCCGTACTTGAATTTTTAAACGCGTTGATTTCCCGCCCGTTGCACCTTTTATAAGTTTACCACTGATCGGTAAGGTAGTGCTTGAGTTAAAAGTTTCCGCGTGTTCGTAATAAAATTCCTCCGACATGGCTGTTACCTCGCTTCCTGTATCTATTAACGCGTTAATCTCAACGCCTTGTATCGATATTTTTATCTCCGGACAGTGAGAAATTTCTATTTCGTCGCCCTCGGGATTTATATCGCGTAATATTTCGTCGCGGGGATCTTCCAAGATGGACGCCATCACTTTAATTGCACCTTTCTCCCGGTTTGTAGGAAGCGCATCCGACTTTGTTGGTGCAACTATTCCCCGTTTCCCGAGATTTTAGTATTTTAACCGTCGTTAATTTCATCTATATCTAAGACATCGATTTTCGGTAATCTTCTCCACGAGGTTGCGTTGGAACCGCCCCCCCCCCCCCTGGACCATGGTTAGTCTTATATCCCGAATCCGAGTTTCGTTTCGTCGCGTCAACGTTTTTGGCTACATTTATCTTACGTTCATTATAAGACTTATTCCGCTGTATATTATTATTAAATACCGGTTTATTTTGTTGCCCGCTGTAACTGTATCCGGGTGTGTTAGTTTGCGTATTAGGTGGCGTTACTTTAGGTGGGTAAGGAGTTTTATCCGGGTTTAACGGTGTGTCAAATGTGTTCTGCGCTTGTACCGGTGTGTTAGTTGATTCGCGTCGCGTACGCTGGTATTCATTGTCGAAATCCGTTAATATTTTTAAGAATTGGTTAACGTCTTTAATCTGTTGGCCGGCCACCGAATGACGTATACCCCTTTCGAAGTGTTCCGCGATTTTACCGACCATTTCCGCCTCGGTGTAGTTCATTTCTAATTCCCTAGCTAGACCAAACATGTAGATGGCGTATTTTACGCGACTACGTTGCCCAGATGACGCGTATTGTCCGAATTCTACTTTACGACAGTTGGTGCGCTGGTCGTTAGAATTCCAGAACCGATCTTTGAATTGACTCACAAATTGATCGAAGGTCTCTATATCATTTTGAATAAGGTACCACCAATTATGCGCGTCCCCTTCTAACGATTGCGAAATTATACATTGTAACTCCGAGTCCTCGGGTTTGATAATACTCATGTAATTTTGTAATTCCGATAAGAATTTCATAGGCCTTTCTTTCGCGAAGCCCTTAAATTTAGGTAACGTTATTTTTAATTTTCTAGTTAAATCTGAATGGGTTTCTACCGAAGTATCACGTGAACGTCTCCCGATTAATGACTCTACATGTTTAAATTCTCTCTTTGTTCTGTCCTCGAATGACTTTAATTGATTTTGTATCCCGTCTTTGTATTCGTCATCTGGTAACATAGTTTTTACCTCGTCTAACGTGTACTGCAGGTTTGTGTTCCGATCAATTAACTTGTCATTCTCCGATTCTAATGAACTACACCGTTTTTGCACGCGACGATTATCCAATTCGACATCATCAACGCGTGATTTTAATGTTTCGTTATCGTTTTTTAACCTTTCAATGACCTCCGCAAGAGCATCGATGCGCGCGTTTATACCTAGAGCTATCGTTTCCTCGCGAGAGGCCTTTAAGGAGGGGAAGGAATTTGTTCGGGTGTCTTCCACCTCTTTCTCAATTTGCGTTATTTTCTCCTGAAGTGCACCCTGTCTCTCATCCAGCAATTTCAATTCTTGGCCAATCGCGTCTGCCCAGTCTCTTTGTCTCTTATCATCTTGATCTAAGACATCATCAGACTGAGTTTCTCTGATTTCCTCAAAGATAGCGCCTGAGCGCCTTTTATTAACAGACATTTTTTAGAATTTAATGCAATTATGCAAAACCTTAGAAGAATTGATTGATTTACAGCAATTATCTAAGCTTGATGCTATGTTACTCGAGACATAAAATTTTTATCACGACTGAACGTCTTAAGGACTGCTATAGACTGGCAGGCGTCTTCCGAATATGAAATTCCAAAGAGGGGCAACCCTTGGCTTTTACATCGTTCGCGTATACACATATGCACTGACTCGAAATAATATTCGATTGATAGAGTTCAGACTTTGAAGCCCGCTTGAAATGGTGTGTTTGTGTAAAAAAAATATGTTTCCTCAAATCGGTTTAACTAAGTGCGTGAGTGTGTAATTGTTTTGTGTGAGTGTAGATTTTATAATGTAGGTGCCGTCCGTGACTGACGAGAAGGGAGGCGCATTCAAAGAATTAGATTATGCAATCGCGTGGTCAGTTGTTCGACTTTAGATACTAAACTATCGACGCGTGCTTCTACCATCTTGAATCGCTTGATCGTAAAACCAGTCATGTAACCAAGGTGCGCTCGGACACAGTTGAGCTTCACTGAATTTTTGTTAACTACCTTGATAAGTGCATCCTCGGTTACCTTCGTGGTTCTACTCTCAGTGGCAAGGTTTCTCAAAAAGTTATTTATGCGGCGGTGTTCGACCAATAGGATGTTGAATTGTTCGACTAACTTATTGATATGTGCGCTCCATCTCTCATCCCGTGCAGCGAGTGTCTCTACTAGATCGTATAATGCATCAATCCGGCTGTGCAGCTGTGAGTCTGTCATAGACAGTGATATGTATTATATGTAAAAACTGTTATCATAAAAGTGATTTTGATAAATTAGCAAACACAGCATACGTAGAAGAATTACTGGTAATCTGCCCGGAACATTGTCAGCAAGACCTAACCTTCAAATACAGAGAAGAAGATCTATGTGATTCAGCAAGATTCCTCATTTCCCAGATTAAACTAAAACAATCAGAAGAAATAAGAAAAAATCTATTGACTGAGCTAGCTGATAAAACTCAAGACCTTCATAATTCAATAAATTTTGATTATGAAGCTGAAGATGAAATAATAAGAACTGAAAATGCACTGTTGAAAACTTTGAATAAAGAATTGACTGACAAAAACTTTTTATTAAAGGAATTGTTGGAAAAAGAAAAACAAAGAGATAAAGAAAGAGTAATAAACAAACTGTCTTTTGCTGAAATCACACAAAATGGCAAACACAATTACAATCAAGAAGTTACGAGGATCCCTAAAATAATTGTTACAGCAAACAACACTAATGATGGCAGTGAACAAATAGATATTAAAGAAAGCGTCACCAAACTACTAATAAATAGGAAAAGCATTCAAACCAAAAATGTGTATGTTAAAAATAATGAAGTAATTATAAACTGCATGAATAGTGATAGTGCAGTTGAAACTGAAAACTATTTGAAACATAACCTAAAAACAGTTTGTGAAGTCAAAACCGAACAACTAAATAATCCTAAGATTAAAATTGTTGGTATAGATAACACTTTTAATATGGACAGTGATACCACTGAAGAAGATGTAAATTCTAGAAATTTTTAAAATTTTGATACCAAAGGCACAGTACTTCATATGTATATAAATGAAAAAAAAGTACAAGTGTTATAATGGAAGTCACATCTGATTTGTACAAGCATATAAGAGAAAATAAAAATCAAATTCTTGTAGGTTACGAGACTTGTAAAGTTTATGACCTAATAAACATTAAGCCTTGTTATAAATGTGGAGGCCTGGGTCATAATAGTATTAAATGCAGAAATGAAAAGAATTGCCTACAATGTTCAGGGAATCATGAAGTAAAAGAATGCAATAACAGTATTTTTAAATGTCCTAACTGTTCTTATAGCAATAAAAAATACAAAACAAACTATAACACAAATCATTCGGCAGCAGACAATACATTATGTTCAATATTAAATAACAAGATTGAAAGATATATCATATCAACGGACTACCCTATTAAACCAGATCTATCAACATTTAACAAAAACAACAGTCGAAAATCAACTCAGACGAATACAATATCAACAACACAAAAGACAGTACACCAACAAGGCAAAAAACTAAACATAGTTAACAACAATGAACAACAAAACGAACATGTACAACAACAACAACAGAGGAAAATCGACTCAGCTCCCTGCAATACCAATAGCGCAAAAGGCAGTATAAAAGCAAGGCAAGAGACTAACCTGCAACAAGCAACAAGCAACACAATGACACAAAATCTCGACCTTATTGAAGAAATGCAGAATCAAGTAATACAGCAGGAAGTCTCATATCCTGACCTTGAAACTCTTAATATTGATAGAAATAAAAAAGAAAATCTGATCTTATATTGTAATATTAGAAGTTTAAGTGCCAATTTTAAGAAACTTGAAATCTTTATTAAGAGTTTAAAGGTTAAACCTTACGTTATTGTATGCGCAGAATCATGGAATCTTGAGAATCATAACTATTTTCAGTTATATGGATATAAAATTTACTATAACAATAGTAAAATAAATAAAGCAGATGGTGTAGTTGTTTATATAAAAAATGAGGTGAATGAAATTACTGAAATATTGGAATATAATAGACTCAAAATATTAAATGCTAACATTAAATTAAATAATAATAGTTCACTTACAATATCTGCACTCTACAGATCCCATGATCTACCTAGTCTAGAATTCATTTCAAACCTTAATTTTTTTCTTAATAAAACTAAACAATATAAAAATCACCTAAGGTGACTTTAATATAGATATCGGACAGCAAAATAAAATTAGTGAACATTTTTTAAACAGTTTACTTGAAAAAGGCTTTTTCACCACACTGCGCGTAAAGTGCTGACTGTACGCCCTCTCAGCAGGCCGTACAGTACCGCATGGACTGCCTAGGGAATAAAGTGACTTGCGCATGCGCGATGCGCCTTTTTCCGCTCTCGACTGCGTCTCGAGCGGTAAAACAGCGCGTCGCGCGTACACAAGTCACTTTATTTCTAGGCAGAGCATGGGGTACTGTACGGCCTGCTGAGATGCGTACAGTCATTTCTTTACGGGGGTGTGGTGAAAAGTAGTATACGCACCTCTGGAGTACAGTAGGCAAGCATGCACTGTGTGAAATGCCGACCTCGCTTCGCTCGGTCGGCAACGTCACACAGTGCGTACATTGCCCACTTTACTTCCTTGATGCATAATGTACTATTATCCTGGTTTTATTAATACAACTAGACCATCTGATGATAGTGGTAATGGTTCATGTATTGATAACATTTTTATTAAAGCTAAAACAATACAAACTAAAACTTTTAAATTAATGATTCCGTCACCGGATCATTATCCTCTGTTTATAAATATAAATAAACCACTAAAAACTGAAAAACATGAATCTAAATTTATATTCGATTACAAAAAATTACAATATATAGCAAGGACAATAAACTGGAACAAATACAAAACAATACATGATCCAAATGAAGCTAACAACTCTGTTATAAAAGAAATTCAATTTTGTACAGAAAAAATAAGAAATAAAGAGTTTGTAACTCTTTGCTTAATTCTTATGGTAACACGTGTGCCGGTATGTCGGTACACGCGTCCCACTCTTACCTCTTATCATTCTATGATATATTTTCTCCGGTTCGAAATTTTCTATAAGCTATTTCCATTCTTTTGTTATTCACGAGAACGTAATTTTTTCTTTAAATGTCGATATCTCAGAAACATATGATGGAAAATGTTTAAAATAAATTGAGCTGAAAAGGATTGCTTTCCACTATCTCTTGGCTAAGCTCTTTGCGTAGACTGTAAGGTCTTTTATCTTTCAAGATATTTGAGGTTATATTTTTTTAACTTTATTACTTATATCTCGAAAATGTCGAGGTCATTTTCTATTAAATAAATGAATTTTTAATTGTTTTTTTTTATGAACATACAAAATAAGAAAAAAATGAAAGATTCTTCGATTCGTTTTTATTTTATAACGATTTTTCGATTTTAATATTTTTAAATCAATAATGCAATTTGATACCACAAGCGTATAATTTTTTGAAATCTATCTTTTGACAACAATCGATAAAATAATGTATAAGAAAAAAAATTCGTATTGGAACAATTTATTTAGTTTAAGAAAGCTAAGTGCCAATGATTTGGCTGCGGTTTTTTATGACTTTAATGTTTTTCTTGTCACTCTTATAATTATTAAGATTTTATTGATTTGTGCCATTTTTATGCTTTGTTATCTTTTTTATGATAGCAAATAGTGTTTTATCGGAAGAATATCCAGATATGTGAGGATTTTCGAGATTACTTTCAATTTGTGGTATATACAATGTTTATGGTTTTTATCGAGCTTTTAGGGTTTTATAGGTTTATGGGCTTATGGATTTTATGGGGTTTATCGGAATATAGGGTTTATCACTTTTTCTGGGTTGGATAGGAATAATGGGGTTTACAATGCTATGGGCTTATGAGTTTTGTGGGGTTTATCGGGTAATGGGGCTACAGGGTTTACGACGTGTATAGGTTTTATGGAGTTTATACATTTGCTGATTTTTTTCAGTTTTTTTGGAGTTCATAGGATTTATGTGGTTTATGTTTTTTGTGGATTTTATGAGATTTATAAGGTTATGGGGTTCATGGGATTTAAGATTTTTATGTTTCTTACGGGTTTCATGAGTTCATGCGATTTACGAGGTTTATGGGTTTGATGGGGATTATGGGGTTTACGATGTTTATGGGTTTATGGGTTCTATGGGGTTTATCGAGTTTTGGGGTTGTAGGGTTTACGATGTTTATGAGTTTTATGGTAATTATGGGTTATTGGGGTTAAAGGATTTTATAGGGTTTATAGGGTTTACGATGTTTATGGATTTTATAGGTTTATGGGGTTTATGAGTTGATGTGGTTTCGCTTATAGGTTTATGGATTTAATGGGGATTATCGGGTGGTATGGTTTACGACGTTTGTGGGTTCGATGGAGATAATAGGGTTTACGATGTTTGCGGGTGTATGGGTTTTATGGGGTTTATCAGGTATTGGGGTTATAGGGTTTTCGATGTTTATGGGTTTCATGGGGGTTATAAGAGTAGTTTTCCCCTTATTATCGACCGTCATACATGACCTCTTTTGACAATAATAAAACTTTTGATAATAATAGTAATCGTAATAATGGGTGCTGATTAGTTTATCGCGGCTGAAGTGGGTATAAGCCCTCGTTTATTATCCGTTCTATCTATTCAGTCTTGTCACGAGCTAACAAGATGTCAGAGATTTTATGTTTGATGCTGCGAATAAGTCTTGGCTCGAAAACGGTTATCTGCATTGAATCTGCATTGAATCTGCATAGAGTAGAGACTGGGGGGGGGGGTTGTCAGATCTTCGAACTGCCTGGTCTACGTTGAGTAAAGCGAGCTACTAGATACGAAGGGGCCGCGTGGGCAAGGGCATCACAGGCCAAGCAGGCTAAGAGATACTCGCGCCTGCAACTGACAGAGAGACAGACGAGTTCTACACGAAAGGGAGTTAGTTACATGTGCCCTGAAAAGTATGTTACCGAAAACAAATCGTATACATGCATTTTGCGTGCGCTGAATTTTCAGATTTCGAGTGCCATCAAGATTGTGGTAGACAACACACGCGTAGTCAAAGCACGGGAAGACTAGGCTAACTACTAACTCGGACCTACGGTTTTTTGTGAGGGCGTGCCTGAAAAATTTTACCGTGAAGAGAGTGCCGTACACCATCCTGGCAACGTGTTCTGCATGGAGTTGTCAGTCTAGGCAAGAGGTTAGCTAAATGCCAAGATTACAGGCCTCTGATACATAGGACGGCGGCATGCCATAAAAGATGATTTTTGGGATGGGGCGAGGTCGATTTGCGAGACGTATGCCAGACTCCCCAGAACTAGTACCTTAGTTTTTGTGAGGTTTAGTGATAAGCCAGTTTTGCGAGCCCAATTAGCTACATTCTGGGCATCACTGGTGGCATGCTTGATTCCCTGAAGCAGGTCGGCGGGGAAGCAGAGGTAGAGTATTTGTGTATCGTCGGCGAAAATGATGCCTATAAGTGATCGGCAAGGTAGCTAAAAGCTATCAGAGTGCTCTGTCAGCTATAGTATACGTCTGGGCCGTCTGGGTGCTATGGCCTTTCCTAAAACCAACTTGACGAGAATAAAGAAGTTTGTGTGTCTTGAGGTAGGAGAAATTCTGGTCATCGGGCGGGTATCCGAGGGCGTCAAAGATTTCTTTGTTTTTATTAAAGGTATTATTAATGCGTTTTTCCAGGTCAAGGGAAATGTGGCATTAACAAGGGATGAATTATAGAGTTCCGTGAGAGGTGCAAGAAGAGTGGGAAGAGCAATTTTGAGCATTGTTACGAACAAGCCGTCTAGTCCTGCTGTCTGAGATATCTAATCGACGCTGTTTTGAATTTAAATAGGGACGGAAGATATCCACATCGCAGGGAAGGTTGTTCCAGAATCGCGAACCCTGGGCTCTAAACGAGTATAGGCCAGTGTCAGTGCGCGATCCCGGAACCGAGAGCTCTTTTACACCATTCCTACTGGAAGTCCTGGCCGCGATTTTTCCAAAGAACGCCGCAAGTTACGAAGGTTGTCCCATATTTATTGCTTTATACAATAACAACCCCTCAAAAAGTACGCTCGTCTTTCCTTTATAGTAAACCAGCCAAGATATTTCCTGTAAGCACTGATGTGCTCATCCCGCCAAACACCACCTACGTATCTCACACATGTATTTTGGAACCTTTGTAACTTTGTCTCAAGTTCCTCTGACACATCAAGATAAGCCATAGAGTAATCTAGATGCAGGACTACCAGCGCACAAGCAAGCTACTTTCGCAGAGCCTCGGTAGTACATGGACGGAAAAATCGCAAGCTATAGAGGAAACGGTTCACCTTTTTTCCTACTGCTTCTATCTGCATTTTCAAACACTTACAATCTTTTAGTATTTTGAGATGAGTTTTTGGGTCAAGTGGTTGTATTTTCAATTATTTTTTTTGAACGACAATATATTTCTTTATATTCAACTTTGTATACGAACAAGTCAAAATTATGACATTTATGAGATAAACATGGCGAAAATGCCTCGGATATTGCCCAATTATTTTGAAATTTAAATAATTTTCCATAACTGATTGTTCGATAATTTACAATTTTTTAGTATTTTCAGTCGAGTTTTTGGGACAACTGGTTGTATATTCTCTTGGTTTGTTTGCGAATCAATTAATTTTTTAGTTTTCAACTTTGTACAACAACAAGTCATAATAACGATATTTCTGAGATGAACATGGGGCAAATGACTCGGACGTTTTTAGTATTTTGAGATGAGTTTTTGGGAGAAGTGGTTGTATGTGTACTTGGTTGGTTTGCAACCAGATTAATTTTTTAGTATTCAATTTTGTATAACAACAAGTAATAATTACGCCATTTCTGAAAGTTTTTGAATAATTTTCCAGCCGTTTGTTTGATAATTTACAATTTTGTAGTATTTTGATATAAGTTTTTGGGACAAGTGGTTGTATTTTCACATGGTTTGTCTGCAACTCAATACATTTTTTAATATACAATTTTGTATAATAAGAACTCATAATCATAATATTTCTGAGGTACACACGGGGAAAAATGACTCGGATATGGCCCATTTATTTTAAAAATTATAATAATTTTCCAGCTGATTGATGGGTAATTGACGATTTTTTAATATTGAGTTTTAAGCCAAGTGGTTGTATTTTCACTTGTTATTTTCTTTGTATTTAACTTTTAGTATTTAATTTTTAGTATTCAACTTTGTATACTAACAAGTTATAATTATCATATTTCTGAGATAAACATGAGGCAAAATGTCTCGGATATTGCCCAATTATTTTGAAATTGAAATAATTTTCAATAGCTGTTTGTTTGATAATTTACAACTTTTTAGTATTATGAGATGAGTTTTTCTGAGAAGTGATTGTATTTGCACCAGTTATTTTCTGTGAATGTTAATTAATTTTGTAGTATTCAATGTTGTATATTAAATAATTAAACTAACAAGTCATAATTACGACATTTATGAGATAAACATGGCGAAAATGCGTCGGATATTGCCCAATTATTTTAAAATTTAAATAATTCGCTATATCTGTTTGTTTGATAATTTACAATTTTTTAGTATAGTGAGACGAGTTTTTGAGCGAAGTGGTTGTATTTTCACTTGTTATTTTTGTTTGTATTTAACTAATTATTTAGTATGCAAATTTGTAAATTTACTAACAAGTCATAATTATGACATTTCTAAGATAAATATGAGGCAAAATGTCTCGGATACTGCCCAATTATTTGTAAATTAAAATAATTTTCCATAGCTGTTTGTTTGATAATTTACAAATTTTTAGTATTTTGAGATGAGTTTTCGGGCCAAGTGGTTGTATTTTCACTAGTAATTTTCTGTGAATGTCCATTAATTTTGTAGTATCCAATTTTGTATACTAACAAGTCATAATTGTGTAATTTATGAGATAAACATGGCAAAAATGCCTCGGACATTGCCCAATTATTTTGAAATTTAAATAATTTTCTATAACTGTTTGTTTGATAATTTACAATTTTTTAGTATTATGAGATGAGTTTTTGGGCTAAGTGGTTGTATTTTCCCTTGGTTTGTTTGCGACTAAATTACTTTTTTTGTATTCAATTTTGTATAACAACAAGTCATAATTGTGTAATTTATGAGATAAACATGGCAAAAATGCCTCGGACATTGCCCAATTATTATGAAATTTAAATAATTTTCCATAGCTGTTTGTTTGATAATGTACAATGTGTTAGTATTTTGAGAAGTGTTTTTGGGATAAGTGGTTGTATTTTCCCTTGGTTTGTTTGCGACTAAATTACTTTTTTTGTATTCAATTTTGTATAACAATAAGCCATAATTACGACATTTCTGAGATAAACATGGGGCAAAATGACTCAGATGATTTTAGTATTTTGAGATGAGTTTTTGGGACAAGTGGTTTTATGTACACTTGGTTTTTTGCATCCAAATTTATTTTTTAGTCTCCAATTTTGTATGACAACAAATAATAATTACGACATTTCTGAAAGTTTTTGAATTAATTTCCAGCTGTTTGTTTGATAATTTACAATTTTTTAGTATTTTGAGTTGATTTTTTGGGCCAAGTGGTTGTATTTTCACTAATTATTTTATGTGAATGTCGATTAATTTTGTAGTATTCAATTTTGTATACTAACAAGTCATAATTATAACATTTATGAAATAAACATGGCGAAAATGCCTGAGATATTGCCCAAATATTTTGAAATTTAAATAATTTTCTATATTTGTTTGTTTGATAATTTACAGATATTTAGTATTTTGAGATGAGAGTAGTAGGGATAGAAGATACCGCAGGGGGCGTAGCCGAAGTTGGTGTAAGAGTTCTATTTTGGGCATAGCGCGGGAGCGGTGGCTGAGGTCCTACTCGGAGGCTGTTGGAGAACCGCCGTGGGGGTAGAAGATACCGCACTGGAAGATGGTGTGGGTTATTGGGCGAAATTTTTTATGTACGGTGCGGGGACGGTTGATCGTGGCAGAGTTCCTGGTCGGGGCTGGTGGAGAATCAGCGGTGAAGAGAGAGACGGTATGCCAGAGAGTATGTCAGGTTGTAGTGGAGAGCGAGAGCGTCGGTATATTCATAGCGCGGGACTGGAGATAGATGAAGAGAGAGTGAGAGGGAGAGAGAGAGAGAGAGAGAGAGCGAGAGAGAGAGAGAGAGCGAGAGAGAGAGAGGGAGCGAGAGAGAGAGATATACTGTTTATTCATCAAAGACGAAAATTCTTACAATTGCATGTACATGTATAGTTATAATAATTAAAATATCAGTCAGTATTATATATTTGTTATCTTACATTTAAGGGAGTGCCATAGTCAATTTTTACCGACAGAGTGAATAGTGTGAACGAATCATAGAAAAATACTTCAAACTAAATAAATATAATGAATTGTGCTAACCCAAGACATAGTTGCCCTTCCTTTTATATTTATCTACAACTATGTAAAGTTTCAAATCAAAATATTCACGCATTAATAAATAAACTTTGAACAATAATGGTAGCTGCTGCTTGTACATGCTGCAAATTTCATTCAAACTTTATTCTTATACGCATCAATATAATTACTTGAAACTTTGCATGGAGGTAGATAATTATCAAAGAAAGGGCAAGTATCTCCTGATTTTGCTTAATTAAACAAAAAAAAAAGTAGTTTTATTATCATTTTTGCAAGAATATCCGGCGTTAGATGGTAATGCGTACGCAAGCCGCTCAGCTGTTGCCCGATTCCATCGTCGCCGATCGCGCATGCGCTTGTGCGTGCGTGAGGCAGTGAAGCGATTTCATGCGTTGGGGTTGGTGCCACTGACGTTGTAAAAGATATTTGCAGTGCGAACTGCGGCTTTCAGTGATGTTTACTTTATCAGGCCGAGTCTGCTGTCTGCTCTGGTCCGAAAGGGAGGGTAAGCTGGGTAGTAAAATCAAAAGTTGAAGTGCGTTCAATAGTGCTACATGAGCTTAAGTTATAAGTACATATAATATACGCTATAATATATGCGCTCGACATAGGAGTGTCAACCCTGTACCTATATAAAATCCTGCATTTGACAGTTGGATTGGGTTGGGTTAGAGAGGTTATGGCGCCTGTTGTGTTTTTAAGAAAAGTGCGGGTACATGTGCCGGTTCTTACGTGCATAGTAGGAGTCGACCGTTCTACACAAACGCCGAGGAAAAATGGGATTTTAAGACACTGTGTAGTTTGTGAGTATCTTAATATTCTTCAATATTATATATTTTTTTTAATTAATTCATGAGAGAACAAGAGAGAGAGAGAGAATCTTAAAATTTTCAGCTTTCACCACCAAAACGTATATAAAAAAAATGAAAATGGATAAGTTCCCTAGTGGAAATGAAAAAATGTAGAGAAATAATTAAATGTAGTGTAATAATTATTTTTTCTCATTTGCAAATTTTTAATGCAAACATTTATTGTACATTATATTTGCTAAATTACTTGTAATATATGGATTCGTATATACATTAATATAACTCTTTAATATTAAAAAATAACATTGAAATAAATTTTTTGTAGACAGTAATTTATTTACTTATTAAAATTGAAATCCGTATGGTAATGTATATAAAGTTTGAGTGAAAATAACTTGTATAATGTAACCGGTATATACTCCAAATTGTGTGTCATAGTTTATTAGGCTCAAAGAAGAAGGAGAAAAATATATCCATGGCCTTAGATAATCTTATTTTAATTTTATCAAAAAAAGTCTTATACACAAAATAGAATATATGTGTACCTATATATGTACACCTATATATGTCAAATGGTTCAATCACCTCTAAACTTAAAAGGGAGTGCTTAATCAATTGAAACATTTAATTTTTCACTTTGTTTTTATTGTACGTTGAGGTGAAACTAACTTACATACATAATTTGAAGTCTTTAAATCTTATACGTTATGAAAAAGTCATTTTATGGTAATTCTAGTTTCACCGACACTTGGATTTTGAAATTTCATGTATACTTTTTTACTCGCTAGAGTAACCAAGGGTCTTCTGTACTTCCAAGCAAGTTTTTATTATATGTTGAAGTGGAACTAATTTACATACAAAGTTTGAAATCTCAAACTCTGCTGGTGCAAGAGAAATGCCACTTTAAAGAAAATTTTAAGTTTCCGTTACCTCAACTTGAACAATTATTTTTTGGGTTAAACCAATTTGTACAGTCTTCATTAAAACTATTGACTTAATATGGCTTATTTAAGTTGATTAAAGTGAACAATTAAATGTTTCAATTGATTAATCACTCTCTTTTAAGTTTAGAGCTGATTGAACCATTTCACATGTATAGGTATAGATATATAGGTATACATGTATGCTATTTTGTGTATAAGACTTTTTTTGATAAAATTGAAATATGATTATCTAAGGCCTTGGAAATATTTTTCTCCTTCTTCTTTGATCTTAATAAACTATGACACACAATTTGGAGTGTCAAGGTATTTAATTTTCAGATATGATTTATGGCTGGAATTAATATAATATATATAATATATTAATATACTATAATATATATATATATATATATATATATATATATATATATATATATATATATATATATATATATATATATATATATATATATATATATATATATATATATATATATATATATATATATATATATATATATATATATATATATATATATATATATATATATATATATATATATATATATATATATATATATATATATATATATATATATATATATATATATATATATATATATATATATATATATATATATATATATATATATATAGGAACACCTATTTTGTAGTTCTACTATACTGTAATAACCATCAAATCCTTAGAGATTACTTTTTACCTAAAAAGAATTATGACACTCGCTGATCACCTCAGTCGGAGTAATTCCACCAAAAAGTCATAAGGATTTGATGGTTATTACAGTATAGTAGAACTACAAAATAGGTACAAAATACGTATATATATATATATATATATATATATATATATATATATATATATATATATATATATATATATATATATATATATATATATATATATATATATATATATATTAGGTAAAAAGTAATCTCTAAGGATTTGATGGTTATTACAGTATAGTAGAACTACAAAATAGGTGTTGATATATATATATATATATATATATATATATATATATATATATATATATATATATATTTAAGATAACCTGGTGTAATTATCTATCTATTTATCATTCGTTTGATTTATATTTTAAATATTTTGATTTATTTTCTGCCGATGATCTTAAAATATAGCAATTTGTACTATTTATCAAAAATTAAATGATGGTTCTTGTTTTCTTTTTAAATAATTCTTCATAGTATGTTTTTTACGTAGTTAAAAACTTTCTTATCTCTAGAGTGTTTATGTTGAATTTTTGTTAGATAATTAAAATGAAAACATGTATAAATACAATAGATCTCATGTTTCTCGTTTAATCTTAGGATTCGCCTGTTCAACAATTACCAAAAAATGATTGAACTCACCGGTATCTGAACGAGTGGATTGTACGTGCTGCATCTGAAAGGATTATTAACACAGACTGCACATAGCTAGTGACAGCCATACATATTAATTACTTCAAGTGTGGAAATTCCAAACTCAGTTAAGTATAACAATTTCTTTAGCAATAATGCTAAATAATTTAACTAAGCTATTTAGTCTCTTAGAGGTGAAATTGCTTTAGAAAAACACTAGTTTTACAATCGTACAGTGCTTTTCTCAAAATAGTGGCTTTAATGAATAAACTCACCATAATTTGAGAAAAGTATTCATTATAAATACATTATATATATATATATATATATATCAATAACCCTTAGAATACATGACTAGTATGATACAGTATATAACCTAAAAAACTTAAAGCAAAAAAATTATTATTCACTCACAGAAAAAAATAATTAAATCATAAAGTAACTCTCTGCACGCACTTAAATAAATTGATCTGCTCTGTAAGAAGGTCCGATCTACTTTTCTTGACCTCTGTATCACTTGCGATTGCTATCAGTTTATCTTTTATTATCTTGTGATTGCAAGATTTTCTCACTGCCAGTGCCAAAAGGAAATTAGGAGATCGTGTCACTATTAACGTATCGTACCTAAAATCGGTTTTCTGTTATAATTAATCATTAGCCACGCAGTTTCTAGAGGAATTTTTACAGGTTTGACTTGTTTCACGAAAACTTCATGAAAATGGGTTTTACTTATGAGTGAAGCAGCGTACATGAGCAATTCCACGAAAAATCGAAAACAACTTCACCAAAAAAAAATCATATTTTGATTGACAAGACCCTTCCTAGTGCCAAGTTTGATCTACGGTCACATTACCATTAAACAATTTGTGTTTCATAAAGGCTCTTATTGAGTCGTTAATAACTCGGCTCCTGTTCGTCGAAAAAATTATTTTCTGAACAGAAAATTAAAGTAGATGTCAAGGGCTTCAATTTGAGACGTCCAATATAAAAAATATTATTTCCATGAAAAGTTATACTGAAATAAAGATAGTGATAAAAAACGACAAAAATAGGAAACATGTCAAAAATGACAAGAAAATAGAAAATCTTTCATTTTGACGCATACTATTAAAAAATTTTCTTTTATTTTTTTGGTAGAATTGTTTCCGATTTTCCGTGGAATTGCTCATATAAATATAGAAAACAGTACATTCTGGACATTGATAAATTATTAAAAGAAAATTAAACATTTTAAAAAGTTGAAATGGAGAATACAAAATTATTGAGTTAAAACTCTATACACGGGTTGGCATTCACAGGGCGACACCTGAGACGAGAACAATCTCATATCCCCAAAGAGAAAAAGAGCAACACCTGAGATCAGCTGCCCTCATCGTTCGCCTATCTCCGGATTCTGCCCGCCTCTTCGCTTCAGAAGTCCTGCTACCTCGAGTTGCATGTTGCTTCTCTGAGCCAGACGGTGAGAACAAAAATTAAAGACAAAGTTAATTTTTTTTCATTTATGTAATTAAGGGGGCTACCTGGTGTTTTTTCATGGTTTTGACAAATTTTTCTATTCATTTTCTTTCCATTAGTAACATTCACTTTTGACTGCCAAAAATATATTTATCTGTTTAATATTGGAAACAAATTAGTTTATTCGATACTACTATTATGTGTATAAAATTTTTTTTTATAAATTAGAAGTTTTTTGAGAGTCATTGGCAACTTCTGATGCATGGTCTTTCGGCATAGTGCGTTTTTTGCACATAAGAATTCTACACATTTTAATTCTGAACCAATGCTAAAGTGTGCAGAATTAAAATGTGTAGAATTCTTATGTGCAAGAAACGCACTATTCTTCTCCGTCTTCTCGCGCATACAAAAATTAAAAAATTTATTGAAACTTTGAGAATATATTTTTTAAAGTATTTTTAACAAAAATTCGCTTGTCTTTTTAATAATTGATACTTTAAAGTGTATTTATAATACAATTTTTAATAAAATAAGGGTATTTATATAACAATTTTGAAACAATATTACATATATATTTTTCGGAGCTATATAATAAATAATCACGTAAAATTAAAAGCGAATATTAGTTATATGTAGCTTTAAAAACATGATAGAATTTTCTGAGAAATATATGACAATGTGGTGTACGCGAGGGCTATTTTGAATATACTTATTTTCATTAAAAAATAACACATTATTCTGAATAACTTTGAATATATAGGCTTAAAAAATCTGAATATTGCTGTGTGACTTCATATAATAATGAACTTTATTAATTATTAAATGCAATTATAAGGTACCAGAGGAGATACGAAATTGTACAAGGACCATTGTAAATGTAAATTCGATTGGTGCGACTAGATTCGAGTCCGATTAGAATATGATCGACGTCGAAAAAGTAGAAGGTAGGTAATCACTCATCTTGTACCTTAATTTCTTATATCATAATAGAATCTTTATGGAGGCAAACCCTGAAGATTGTTAAGTACTTAAAATATCATTTCAAAATCAATGAAAGATGCATTATATTTTATAAAATTAAATATTCTCTTAATGCCTAATATATCACACATTCCTAACAATTGTGACGCTGAATAGCCGTCTAGCCAAGCCGTCCATGTTGCTACGTCTGAACGCACCCTCGTCGCCGATAGTGAAGGACAACAGCTGTCGCATCCCTAGCGACCAGCGCAGCCTTAGCAGTGAGCCAGACCTCTACTTCGTTCTGGCCACCATGAAGACGGGAAAGTGTTCAATGGTGCGCTCCTTGTCTGCGGCGGCTACGACTGCGCCGAGTGTCTTAAGGGGGCAGATCTGAGTTATCTCCAAAAAATGTCTTTTTTTTCGCGAGTCCAGAAAACTTTTTATGTTTAAAGCAATCATTCTGAAAAATTGTATACTATCAAAATATAACACTATCTTAAGCTTTAACGTGGTAAAACCTCAAAATCTTCATCCGAAACGTCACAATAAATCGTTATTTTCAATACCATGTTTATTAAAGTAAGTTTGATCTTCACACGATTTGAGGTGACATGATGAACGCAAATTGTTTTTAGACGGTTATTCGACTCCTTTTGACATGTATTACAAAAAGAGCAGAGCACTTTTTCATTAAAATTTGTTTTACTATTTTTTTTCCTAAATCCAACCAATTGTTTAAAAAATTTTAAAAATTTTCTTCCAAAAACTCGATTGGATCTTTGAAAAATAATAATAAAAAAAATTTTAACGAAAAAATACTCTGCTCTTTTTGTAATACATGTCAAAAGGAGTCGAATAACCCTTGAAAATAAACATTTTGTTCATCATGTTACCTCGAATAGTGTGAAGATAGTTACTTTAATATATACGGTATTGAAAATAATGATATATTGTGACGCGTCAAGATTATTAAGTTCTATAACGGTAAAATTTAAGATATTTTAGGTTTTGATAGCATACAAATTTTCAGAGTGATTGCTTTTAAACATAAAGTTTTCTGGACTCGTGATACAAAAATTTTTATTTTTGTTTAACCCAGGCCTACCCCCTTAAGACCGTCGACAAGTACATACCCGTGACCAATACCTGGGAAGCCCTGGCAGCTATGCGCGAAGCAGTAGGTTGGACAAGGTCTACGCAATCGAAGGGTTCAACGGATCGATGGATACTTCTCAGAGTTATCGAACAAAATTGACGTAATGTCACGAAGAAGATCCTTATTTCTTCGACAGCAAGCGGACGAAATTCTTGGACAAAATGCCGCCTTGTTCCAAGGACTACCATAGGATCATAATCTCCGTGGATCTAGACGAGTTCTCACGACTGAAGAACGAGGTCCTGTAGCTACAAGCGCTCATGGCGAGTAATTTTACACCGACCGAATGTCACCAGATCAACAGCTTTTATACGCAGAATAGGTGGAGTGCAGGTTGGCTTTTGGTAGTCTGCGTAATCGCAATACCGACCCTGTTATACGCAGATGTTGATGGACAAGCATCCGCAAGCGGTTTTGCACTATACATTATTTACGTTGCGTATAGACGAAATACGCATAATTTAATGTGTGCTGCGTATAAGCGAAATACGCACGCGAAGCCGGTACTTGCAATTTAAAAATATTACTAAATAAAGTAATATTAATTGTCTACGTTGAATATAGGCGAAATACGCATAATTATATGTATAATAATAAATGCGCATAGGCGAAATACGCATAATTATATGTATAATAATAGATGCGTATAGGCGAAATACGCATAATTATGTATAATAGAAAATGTATATAGGCGAAATGCGCATCAATACAAGATCCGGAACGCAACACACGACCGCCGCCGATTAAACTAGCCGTGTGATTGTGTTCATGCCGTTGTTGGTCTCTAGTATTATCAAGAGGTCAAGTAGAGAATTGAAGACCAAATTAAAATCGTGAGCTTGTTGCTGAGATGCAAGTCGAAAATGAGGTGCAGAACGCGCGGCAACGGGTCACAGCGACAAAGCACCTTATCACGGAGCTCAACACCAAGTCTCACAGCAACTGGATCTAGTTTAGGAACCAGCTACGCTCCCGTGGCATATTTTTTTTAAAGTATTTTGGCCTGAATGCGAATTCCGAGGGTGCATTATCTGAAAAGTTAATTGTAATAAACAATAATTTGTTAATATTAAATTATTTTTTTGTATGACTAACATTTGTTTGTATTTCGTAAACCGTTTCAAATAAAAAAGTTCTTACATTTTTTGCAAGTAAAACTTCGACAAAGGTTACTAAAATGATGACTTGTATGATGAATTTTTATCATTTTTGCGAAACCGTTAATTTTTTACTTGAAAAGTAAGCATTTAAAAAAAAATATAAGAACATTTTCATTGTAATTGTCTAAGGATTACAAATAAATGTTTATCATATGAAAATAACGATATTTTACAATTAACTGGCGTTTTTCAGATGATAAACCCTTGAAATTTCAATTCGTAATCCGGCCAAAATAGGTCAAATAGACATAAAAAAGTATCTATTTACAGATAGCCAATAGATAATATATTTATAGTACAAAAGTGTATTTTTACCAAAATAATTATGTAATCAGAAAGACTTATTTATATCTCGCTCATATAGGTGTGAAATAAGAACATAAAATATAAAAATAACATTGATTAGTATATCTATATTCACAGAAATAAGTGCTTATTCCTCTAATTTCTCGTATATATAGATATACCGATCAATGTTATTCTTATGTCTATATCCTTATTTTCTTTGCCTGCAAAGGGCCGAGCGGTTCAGTTTTCAAATCCAGACTATGTATTTGAGTCTAAAATAAGGATTTCTGATTAATATTATCTTTTTACTATAAATGTATTGTCTATTAATTATAATGTAATAGATACATTTTTTTCTGTTAAGTCAACTGGCTTCTTGCCAAGTGACGACCTTTCTATGCTATCGACATCACTGGCGCCATCTACATTTAAATCGACTGCGATTTCCATTAGATGGCACTTATGATGGCGATGGCAAATTTTATATACTTTCTGCATTACCGACAGTAGGTCGGTAAAATCGTTAGAATGACTATGGCACCCCCTTAACGTTCAATTATTGCATTTCTTATGTATTAAATAACATTATTCGATGTAACAGTTCGTCAGTTTATAAAATCTAAATATAATGAACTTGTCATAGTCAGATATCACAGAACACGCTTCGTCAAAATACATTGAATAAAATAAATACAATAGAGATAACATATTACGATAAAAATAAAAAGAATACATACACATACTTTACTAAATTTTTACGTATAACTATCACGTCAAAAATTTAAAAACACGCTCATTCCTATGACACTTTTACAATTCACGCTAACAAATACATTCACACTTAACGCTTAACATATTTAATAAATAAATAAATTAATAAATAACTAAGTCAAATAAATAAATAAGTTAGATAAATAATTAAATTAAATAAATAAATAAATAAATTTAAATAAATAAATAAATTAATTAAATAAATAATTCAAATAAATAAATAACCCAAATACATATCCGAGTCAGATTGGGAATACACGGAGATGAACAAAATAATATATAAACCGATTCTCGAAAACTTCACCTCTATGTATTCCCGTCACCATGTAATTGTTTAAGGTGCATGCCTAACGCCGTTTTAAATTTACAAAAAGATGGCAGGCACCTCACACTGCTTGGGAGCGAATTACAGAGGTGCGCACCTTGAACTCAAAACGAGAATAGGCCCTTATCGGTGCGCGACCCCGGAACCGAGAGCTCCTTCGTACCACCCCTACTTGAAGTCCTGGCCTGGATTTTTTCAAAGAGGGCAGTAAGATACTCGTATAGTGGCTGCCGCATGACGACCGCTTTGTAATGCAACAGCCCCATAAAATATTCCCTCCTCACCTTCAGATCCAGCCAGTCCAGTCTTTCCCTGTAGGAGGTGATATGCTCATCACGCCTAACACAACATATGTATCTCACACATGAATTCTGTAAATGTTGTAGTCGTGTCTGAAGCTCCCCTGACACGTTAAGAAGCACCACTGAACAACGCTCTAAGTGAGGTAGTACCAGTGTACATGCCAGCTGCTTCCTCAGTATCTCTGTGGTGCACGAACGGAATAATTTTAAACTATACAGAGCTCTATTTACTTTCCTACTGACCGCATTCAGTTGCGGCTTCCATGTTAACCTTCTTATTTATATTATCTTATTATATTATTATCGATATTCAAAGTAAGAAGGAGCCCTCAGCTCATGCAAGTCTGCCTGCGAGCAGATCATTCTTGCCGTGAAAGTCACCGAGTGTAGATCGTTGCTACTCCGCGAGCACCTTCGTAATTCTTTAATAACCACGTGTTAATCTCAAGTTCGGGTAACGTGCTTAAGATAAAATTATTATACGCGACGTGCGAGTAACACACCAGCGACGCGCCCACGTGCATCCACGAACACCGAGCGCAATTAAAGAAATTGTATCAGGAGCTCCTTAGTTGAATAAAACCACAGATATAAGGTAATTAATAAATATTTATTAAAATAAACCTACAACAGACTCTCGAGGCTGCTCACTAACCGCCATCTATCCAAGCCTCCCTCTCCTGCCTTAGCCACGCAAACTATCTCGCGCGTGCAAATCGCTCGGCACGACGCGAGAAACGCCGTAACGTTCGGGTTTTATTAATTAATAATAAAAGCCAGTACGTCACAGCTAACAAATTGGTGCCCGGCGGTGGGATTAGTATTTTGTAGTATTCTTATTTTATTTAAATATTTTTACTTTTTTTATATAACATATATATATATATCTAATATAGAATTTGAAAGAAATTAACATTGAAATATTAAAAGAAAAATATTAAATACAAATTATATTTATGTCTCAAAGAAATACACAAATCCTACATCTTCCTCTGCATGCGCTTGCTTAGTTAGTTAATATTAAGAATTAGTTAGTATATATATATATATATATATATATATATATATATATATATATATATATATATATATATATATATATATATATATATACACATCTAGACATAAGGGTGTTATTAGAGGATAGAGAGCGGGCCTGGAGTTTTTGGTCGTTAACGTAGGCTTTTAGTAACACTTTTCCGATTGGAAAAGTGGGTCGCTGCTTATCATCGTTAAAGACTGGGAACACCAGGAAGTCCCCCATTCAATATATCGTCTACACGACAAACTGTTTTGCAATTAGGACGCGCGCAAAACAGGCCCACTCGTTAAAATAGGACATCAAATACCCAGAGATAGAAATAACGCATGTTTTTTTTTCACTAACACCTTCCTATTTTCTACCAACAATTTTTTCTTCATTACGCATACACTTGAGCGAGCACATGGTCACCCCATACTCGATTTACATAGAGCAAACACGTGGTCGCTCCACGCTAGCACTCTACACAATACAAACTCCTTTCCCTACCACGTTTTCTTTTCACCTAACTAAGACATGAAACCAATAAACTCTTTTTACACATACACCATTAATCTTTGTACTGATTGAGACATTAACACTTAGTATTTATTTTTTTTTTCTGCATTTACACATCTGGAAATTTGCATATTCCAATCTTATATACATCAAGCATATAGTATCTTTCTTTTCTTAATACAAGCACACGCATACAAAAATAACACACCCTCTTGATTAAATTCTTTACGCTCCACCAAAACACTTTATATACAAATTAATCTATTCAGACAAAAAAATGATAAGATAATACACACATATATCAGCTATTAAGACACAACATACTGTTTTCACTTTTGACGTAAAACAAATATATACATTCTTTTAAAACTGCTCTATTATAATTTCGATAACCAAACATCCAATAAAATATACACTAAACACATTATCTAGCTGCTACGCATCACAGTATTTATCACAGGTTTTCTTTTCTTTTCTTCATACAAATCTTACTCGAACCGTCTTTTTCTCAATACATAAACATTAGGGTGGAGTGAAAATGCAAAAACTTTAAAAATCGAAATGCCTTAGTGTGGAAAAGTTGCGAATGTACACAAAAGTAAGGAAATTTTTTTGGTTGAAGCATATAGTCAAAGTTTTCTGTTCTGCCAAGAGCCTTTATGTTTTCGATTTTAACGAAAAAAAACGCGAAATCGCAGAAAAGCGGTATTTTCTATTCTTTTGATGTTTAGAATTCCCGAACTGCTAACCTTAGGCATTTATGCTTCTGATCGTGTTTTTATAACCTTCCTCTTTTTGCACACGGGCTTAGGACCGTCGACGGCAGAGTTATATATATTTTTTTTGTATTTTTTTATATTTTTTATATTTTTTTATATTTTTTATATTTTTTTATATTTTTTATATTTTTTTATATTTATATATTTTTTTATATTTTTTATATTTTTTTATATTGTTTATATTGTTTTATATTTTTTATATTTTTTTATATTTTTTATATTTTTTATATTTTTTTATATTTTTTATATTTTTTTATATTTTTTATATTTTTTTATATTTTTTATATTTATTATATTTATATATTTTTTTATATTTTTTATATTTTTTTATATTGTTTATATTTTTTTATATTTTTTATATTTTTTTATATTTTTTATATTTTTTTATATTTTTTATATTTTTTTATATTTTTTATATTTTTTTATATTTTGTATATTTTTTTATATTTTTTATATTTTTTTATATTTTTTATATTTTTTTATATTTTTTTATATTTTTTTATATTTTTTATATTTTTTTAAATTTTTTATATTTTTTTATATTTTTTTATATTTTTTTATATTTTTTATATTTTTTTATATTTTTTATATTTTTTTATATTTTAAACTGTTTGTATTTTTTCTAGAAAATTATACTTTATTGAGTTGGTTTCAAGTTTTTATTATTCACACGGTGAACCGAAAAACGAACTAGTAATTACGAGTCAAGATTTTCAAGTATATTATATCGTAGCCCGTTATATAAACATTTTAAACTAGCTTAAAATCTTTTTTGCTTTCAAATGCAGGCATAGCAGCTCGATACTGTAAGGTTGATCGAATATAACCTTCCCGATTTTGTATACTTATTACTTTTGTTGAAGCCTCTGTTACTAGTTTAACGGTTCGCTCGACAGCTTGCGTATGACATGGGAATTCTGTGAATGTCCAAGTCGCAGGGATATTATTATCATCATACATTTGTTTAATCTTATTTTTATCGAAATGATGTAGAACTGGCGGTGAAGTTATTTCACATGCAAGCCAATCAATCATGTTGATGTAGTTGTTTGCTCCAAAATTTTTACTTAGAACCTTAAATTGACGTATATTGATTCCGCCTTTTTCAGTATTTTTATTTGCGTCAAGAATTTTTCGTAGAGCTAATTTTCTAACTTCCTTGTTTTCATCAGTCAACATGCTAAGTAGAACATTCTCGGGATGTGCAAAGTATGCATTGCGTGCAATAACTTTGTCAATGACTTGCAGATACTTTTCGGGAAGATAGCGAGAGGATTTAATAAATTCAAAAAGATGCTTAGTGCCATCCTTGACAGAGCTATTCAGCTTTATTCTAAACCAAGACGGAGCATACACTGAAAGAATGAATATAACTATTTCTTGTAGATTTGAACTAAGGGTTTCAGTAGAAATGTAAAGCCTTAAAATTCGATTGGCTTTAGTGAGCCAATGAGCATGATTTAATTTTCCAGGATTCAAATTAACAAGATCCTCAGAACATTCTCCAGCACTAATAGCGTTACAAATTTTTAGTAGATACTTTTGTTCGTTACTTATTACCTTAATGTCAAGGTCTGGTAAACAGCAATTAATAGCTTTAAACTTAGCTACGGGTAAATTCTCACACTTGTCTAACATTTTACCTATAGGACCAGAGTAAGATTTTGGACCTGATGTGCAGCCATCAATAGCTTCAAACAAATGCCTGAGTGGAAGCTCATTTAAATGTAAAAGACAAATAAACCATTGAAGAGGTCTGCCAATCTTTAACTCCAACAAGCGAATCACTTCTCCCTTGCTACCTGTATTTACAACTGTACCATCGCATCCAACTGCCTGCATATTATACTTTGTTCCGAGAAAATTCTTTGAAATAAATGAATGTATACTTTCGGATATATTCTTCGCAGAACCCGAAGCAGGTGTTACATGACCGATGTATTTGGAACCTGGCTCTTTAACAAGAGAATAATGATCTTCTACAATGGTACCTTTGTAGTATTTAGATCCTTTCTTTTCTCTATGCAAAGTCAAATCATGTTGTCCATCAAAATAAAGCCCAAATTCTCTATTATCTATGTTTTCAAGGCTATCACGTTTTATGTTTTCAGCGACTTTTAATTTTTCCCTTCTCAACTTGTGTCTGTCAATTATCAGCGATTGATCGGAGTTTGAAATTACACCAACATCTTCCAACGCAGCAGTCGCAATCGCTGAGGCAGCTCTGTCTGATATACCATATCGTTGACGAATTAAAGCTGTATTTTCTAAATTGACTCTCGTTTGCGTTAATGAAGATGGTGGTGCCTGACTCGTGCTTGGCTTATAAAATTCTTGAGAATCGGGAGTATTATTAGTACTCATTTCTTCTGACGAAAGTGGTTCGAAATTAGGCGTACTCGTTGCAACATCGAGCTTTTTGTATGGTGCTGAGCTTTTAATTTTTCTCTCCATTCTCATTTGCAACTTTTTAGTTTCTAAATGATCTACAGAACCTATTGCTAAACGTCTGCTACTCCTTTGATCTTCAAGAAAAGCCCTTTCTGATAAAGGTACTTTTTTGTCTTTAGGACAATTGCAATTGCTAATAGGTTTACACTTGCATGCCGCAATGTCAAAAAGCTTTAATGAATTTTTTTTAAATTCTTCTATTTTGTCATCAGCATGTTTACGGGTGATATTTTTTATTTTGATATACTTCTCATGATACGCTAATATCATGGCTTTTACTCTTTGGTGGGAGTGAATGGGAATCAAAACTTTAGCATAAATCTGCTCAACTTTCAGACTAACTATTTCTGCAATATCAGTAAATGAAGGCTCTTTTTTACCACCTGATTTGAAACCAAGAAATCTCCTTTCCTCAAGACAGCACTTAAACACGCCCTCGTACGTAGGCAGAACATGCTGACTAAGATCCTTCGGCCGTCTGAAAATCGGACATTCGAAATTTCTAGCAGAGAATTGAGAAGATTTCAACATTCTCAGTAAATACACTGTCGTGATAATGGTGCGTGATAATTATATAATATCATCCGTCAAGTAAAGGATGTGCCCGTACCAGCCTCTCGTTATGCCCCTTTATTAACAGCTTTACTTGAGGGCAGGAAAAACGCGTAGCCACCTAGCGACCGTTAACGGAAACTATACTTATGAAACATATGGCGCTATTTTTTAATTTCTCAAATTACTAGTTTGCTTGAAATATTATTATAAATAATCTTGAATATAACTAGTATGAACACAATTGTTAATATGTTTTAATAAATTTAAACAAATTATTATTAGTTATTAGAATGATAAATCCTCCAACGTGTATAGATATATTACTTTACTTTATGCAACTATGAAATGAAATTATCCATATAAATTTTTATTAACCTAAAAACGCACACATGTGCGATATGCCACAAAGTGTATATAGGCAATATATGTATATGATATAATCAATAAGGTAATATGCTATGTAATAAACTGTCGTACCGAATAAAGTATCTTATTCACGTTTCAGAAATAATCAGAAGTATAAAAAATGCATACCATAACATAAAGGCTCTTGGCAGAACAGAAAACTTTGACTATATGCTTCAACCAAAAAAATTTCCTTACTTTTGTGTACATTCGCAACTTTTCCACACTAAGGCATTTCGATTTTTAAAGTTTTTGCATTTTCACTCCACCCTAATAAACGTATTAGAAGAAAATTTACACTTAAATAAGTTTCATTTTGTTACGTGAACCATTTTTCACAAACTTCATTATAAAAATCCGGAATTTTCTATCGCCTAAAATTTAAATTTTAGCATACTTTCACAATAAATAAACCTAAATGGAATAAAACTTTTACACATATATACAAATACAACTATTTAAACATTTTAGCACTCCCAATTATACAAACTTCACAAAAAACTCTTAGCGTCGCACAACAAGTTACACTATTTTTGTAAAAATAACATTCTCTATCAAAATTCTTCTTGCTCGAACACATCACATATAGTCCAATATACTTGATAAAGCACCCGTAGAAGTCTTGAATAAATATTTTTCCAAATAAAGCCTAAACACTCCAAATTTTGTGCTTCAGTAGGCAAGGACGAGTGGCATACAGCTACAACATAGTCTTTGGCCCCAGAACTTAATGACCACGAGTGTATATCTATGAATCTGTCTGAAACAAAAAGATAAACACATATTAGTTAAATACACATTATTCCAAATAAAGTATTAATGAATGTTAGGTTATAGTAAACTATCCCAACCATTCATTCGCTGTTAGTGCTATTAATTTTAACTTACATATTTTTCTCTTTTCTTTCTCTGACAGCCCCAATTCAAATAACTAACTGACTAGATAAACATAAGCATAATCCTTCAGAAGCTAAATTACTGTGATCGCTGGAAAATAAAAACATAAACGAATTGTACACAAAGATAAAGTTCTTTCAGGTTATATAATTCTCTACGTAAGTAACAAATTAGGAAATTATCTGGTAGCTTCCAAACACTCCTGTATGGTGAATAAACACATTAAGCAACTCTAAAATCCACTTAATAAATAGCTCCAATAAACCTAACCTCCCGTAAATAATACTTGTGTATACAGGTGGTATTACACCGCGCGTCGACTGCAGGCCGCGTTAAACGCGCGTCTCGTTCCTCTCGCGCGCATCGCTTCGCATGCGTATACCTTGTTCCCCTGCCGCGCGCATGGACCTACCACAATAGGACGGAACGGAACTTTCCATTGGAATAGAGGCTTGTATGCTCTAATGGAAACCCACGCGCTCTAACGGAAACAGCTGTGTAATACCATACACGTATTGTGTGTATTCAGCAATAGCCACCGCTTATTACATATAATCATTATCAATCAATACTAAAAATAATCATATAAATATACAAAAAAATAATAATAAACGAATAAATAAATATAAACAAATAACTAATAAACAAATATACAATAAATAAAAATGGAATATTATGAATAAATAAAATATAAATGAATAATCATGAATGATTATAAATAATTATTAATATTTTACAATTATAACTATTATAATTTTATAATAACTTTTAGCATTTATTATTTTTACTTCTATTTTTTTTCGCATATATACATAACTAATATTATATTCGTTTTTCTGCTATACATACTGCTTCATTAAATTTTTATTATTTATTTACACCTTTGATTGCAACTAGTACCAAAACAATGTCCTACCAATAAACACTACTTTTTTCATTGGTAAGTGTTGTTACCTGCTTGAGTAAGGAGAGGCACGTGCTTAACCAGTGTTTCGTAGTCTCTCCTTTTCTGATAAGGATCGTGTCCTCGCAGCCCTAGGGGCACCGAAGAGACCTTTCCCTCTACGTCAGCTCAGTAAGGGACAAAGGCTGCCGAACGTCTGGATGAGGACCTACCAGAGGACCTATCCTTACGACCCGCGTTCGACTAGGTAAGCGGCCCTCAACGCTGCGGACCCTACCGAACCAGGCTTTCCAAGCTGGACTAACGCTCGTATTGAGACGGGTAAACCTGTCCAAGCTTATCCTTCTAAACTCTATCCTGTTACTAGTAACAAGTTGCAACTAGGGGAATAATAAATAATAAATAATAAATGAATATATCATATCTATATAATATCCTTATATAAATAAGATACATATACATAAATATAAATAATAATAAATAAAAATCACATATCTATATATATATATATATATATATATATATATATATATATATATATATATATATATATATATATATATATATATATATATATATATATATATATATATATATATATATATATATATATATATATATATATATATATATATATATATATATAAATATAAATAATAAATAAATATAAATAAGTAAATAAGTTATAAAGGTTCGAAACCCAAACTTAATGAATAAAAGGCCTAACAATCCAATTGAACCTCCAAATAAAAAAAGGCCAAAACTGTCAAAAGAACCTGATCTAACCCAAGTAAATAAAGACAAACGAAGAAGAATAAGAAACAGTATCGCCAAAACCTTAGACTGCGTGCCTAACGAAGTATACCGAAAACCATTTCTCGGATCGATTAACCACGAAAAACGGGAAGAACAGAAGCTAGTTCGCTTACTAGAACCGCGTCGTAGGGTACCGATAGAAAAGGTCTGGATAGTACAGGGTAAACAAAAAACCCCAGAGGTGATTACCCCCGAAGTCGAAGACAATCCGGTAGCCTTAGAAAACCTTGCGCATCCACGAAAATTGATATACGAGTTGCCTTATTTCGTGCACAACAAACTCGCCGACCAGAATATTCAACTCAGCGTAATTTTCCACGACGACGTATTACCAGAATACGAAGAGGTCGAATCACCTCTACCGGAGAAGATCGCGATCGCACGAGCACAACCGGCCGAACCCGCTGTACCAGCCGAACCCGCGGCAACCCAACCATTGCCCAATGACTACGACGATGACGCCGTGATCATTGAATAAATTAACATATAAACTTATATCAATTTACAAAATGATCCCTAGTATCGTTGACTCCCCTTTCCACGAAGTTTCGAGAATAGAATTTGAAGAACTTTGCGAAGATGTTTTGTACCTAGAAGAAACGGACAAACAAACGTGGTCATACGTTAGCGCCTTAGAAGCAAAAGTCAATAGGTTAACTCGCAATCAGGAAATTTTGAAGCAAATATTAATTCAATTAGTGACAGCGAGTCTAGAACTAAGCATAGCTTTTAACGTTAGAAATAATCCACAGGTACAAATCAATGAGTCAATGATAGAAAAACCGAATTCCGCTTTTAATAGGTTAACTATTAATGATTCCCAATAATCAGTAATTTTTGTTACAGAAATACAAACAATATTTACACTCATAGTGATACCATAAACCCCACTTATATACCCTCGTATACTTATATATTACATTATCATAGATATACCCATTTGCCTTATATACATTTATAAATATATATATTTATATCTATTATTAATTCATGTAACAATTAATAACTAGTTAAGAAATTATATTTACCCTATGCTAAAATTACACCTATTATTAAGAATAAAATTATTGATTAACAATAATTATGATTATCATTATTATTAACTGTTGATAAGTATTGTAATTACTGATAAGGTAAATTGTTATTAGCAGTGATCATATTTTTTTTTTTTTTTTTTTTTTTTTTAACGTCGCCATGTTTGTGCTCCCATGTGGTGCTAATCGACGACGGGGGTCTGCGGTGTGTTTGTAAACAAAGCACATGTAATTTTTACAGTGGTGCTTGTATCAATCGGCAGAGACTAGGATTCGAACCCGGGTCACCGGCGTGGGAATCCGATACTCTACCGACTGAGCCGCCGCAGGCCCCCAGTGATCATATTATTATACATAATTATCATTATTTTTTGATACCATAATCCTAGTCGAGGCCTTAAATGATTGGTCAGACACACCCAGGTAGACTAATAAAACTAAGAGATTTACACAAGTATGTGCCAAACCTGTAAGGAATGGAAGAGGATTAATCTTAGAACCATCGAATTAAAGGAAATAGGAGAAAAGCAAATACGCTTAACAGACATTAAAAACTTGGAAACTCAAAGCTTAGTTTTATGAACTGCAAGTTATAACTACAACACGTCCCAACTAGGAAAACTAAAGGTTTTCTCTTACATTGACGTTCTTTTATAATTAAATCAGCAGGTCTACGTCCCTATCCGCCTATAGGTAAGAACCTATTGAAATAGAAATTATTTTAGCTCTTACAGTTACTCGTGTACTTATTTTTAATTTTTCTTTATTCTTTTCTTAAAACCATTATTATTATTGTTATTATTTTAATATTATTCGTTTTCTTTTATTATTATGATATTGCAAGTATTCTTTTTGTTAAGTTTAAAAGATTTAATCTTAAACAATTTTGTCATAATCATATTCATATTTGACGTTATCATATTGTTCTTTCTATTACTGATAATTCTTAAACATTACTATTCGTCAGAACAATAATAGTTAAGATAGGTAGCTAGTCGACTATATTATTTAGCTACGTTTTATTATTTTTTTACTATTATTAGTTTTTTTTCTCCTTCTCTTATTAATATATAAAATTTGGTTAACATTAAAATCCAAATATTAAATAATAAACTAAATAATAATATTGGATTAAACAATAATATTAAATAATATATAAAAAAAATTTTGAACATGTGTATAACCCTAGTAGTAATTACAATATTATTATCACTATTTTTGATTCTCGTAAAATTTTTTAGTTTTCTTTTTACAACGTTCGAAAGCTTAAACTAATTATTATTACTATTTTTCCCTTTTACTACTAATAATTGAATAGTACTACATACATACACTTATCCCCTATATTAGATTAAAATAATTATTTTTCAATAGTATGACAATAATATCCGAAATCCAAAGATTAATATCGATTGAATTTAGATTCCTAGAAGATAGCGCAAGGTCAAGTAAAGACTTAAAACTATTAGCAGGAAAAAATCGAAGATTCCTCTATTTCTAATTGAATTGGCTAAAACAGTAACTCACAAAATCCATTGTGAGGCAGTGATTTCACTAGCAAAGAGACTACCTCTCATTGAACTCCATTTTTCTCACAACAAAGGATTAGCACAAGGAAGGTTGATAACACTTAAGGGCAAGATTAGAGTATTGCTACTACCAGACGGAAGCTACACAGCACCGACGGTCTACCAAACACAAACCCTTTCAAAGGACCTTGACGTCACGGCCCACGAAATAAATACTGACCCGGACAACCCAATTCTTTTTTATAAAACTGAGAAGGGTTATACCGTCGACAAGATCACCATAAATTACACGAAGGAATTTAAACACTATGAATACGGTCCCTACACGAAGCTACGGTATAGAGCAGAGAAAAGCTCTCTCGTAGGAAAGTGGACCTGTTTATTAGAAAAACATCTGGTAAAATTAACGCCCAAATTGCTTGGAGCCAATTTCAATACACCTAGCTAAGAATATAACCTTATGGGAAGAACAAAAGACAATTGAAAACTAATCATCTAAAAGCGAAAACGCTTTATCAAAAGCATCCAAAGAGCTTTGGCAACCCTTGCAATCAAGAACTTAAAGGAAACTCATCCTTGTCAAAACCATTTTTCTGATTCCAACGAAGAAGTAGATATCCTCAACCAGGATACCCAACCCCAATCAACACATACACCAGTACTGGATTATCCAATAGAGATCAACTGGGACGAATATTTAACGATTGACGAATAAAATTGCGAAGTTACACCAATTATAAAATCAGAACCTTTTCTGAGTTTCTGTCAATCCCCTAACATTAAATGCGAGGACGACGAAATCACACACACACAAAATTTTATCGATCCTTGCCACCACCATCCAATAGTGTTACTTGAAGATTGTAGGTATTATTTGCATACACTAAGAGAACACATAGATGAAGAATAATTCCAACTTATGAAATAACTCTTCATCGACACAAGAAAAACCATACACCTTAAAACCGAGGAAAGGCAAGAACTCCAATTTCATCCAGTATACAAGGAGGAGAAAACTTAACGACAGTACTATAATAGCAGAATCTACTAAACGTCGTTGAAGCCATCAAATACACATTTGATAACCAATTCTTCACCGAATTAGTAGATCAGATTCAACGATAAGATGGCGGACGAGAACGCTATTGCCAACCTTACGCACCATCAAATCATCACTGACGCATTGCTCAGCACGATGGGTGAATGTATGGCAGTGCAACAATCCTTGTTACACATACCTAATTACGATAAGAAAAATATGCCTTTAAAGACGTTCTTACAAGACGTTGAAAATGGCATTAGCATCTGTCCAGCTGGGATACGAAATGCCTTCTTCAAGGGTATTATCGCGAAGCTCCGTGATACGGCTCGTGATGTTGTAGGAGATACGCAAATAAACACGTTAGAAAACCTTAAGGATGCTCTTAAAGTGTATTTCGCGCCTAAAAAACGAAAAACTACTCCCATTATTGCGCGGAACTTCAGGCCATCAGAGTGCGAAGAGGAGAAACTGTAATGGAATATTACAGCCGCATAAAGAAGATCATAGAGAGCGCCAAGGCATCATTACATGAGAAATTCGCACACGAAGAAGTCCCGCACATGATCACAATGCTCGAAGGGATAGCACTTGAGTCCTTCAAACGAGGACTCTCGGATGATCTACTATATGCTGTAAGTGTGCAGGAACCAGCAACTCTGGCCAACGCACTTCAAATAGCGCAAAGGATAGAATGGGATATGATTCACTCAAACGACAGGAAGGGACTCATGAACATAGCAAAGATTACTTCACCAGAAAGACACGTGCAATTCAAGGATTACCAACCCTTTAACCGTGCACCATGGAGGAGCCAATCACCCGCAGAACGCTACACGGACCATCGACCCAGACAAAATTTTAACTAAGATCTACGTTACGATCAAGGAAACAGGAACTACCAATCAAATTACAGACCCTTATACAATCACCAGTCTAGAAGCCCAACCCGTTCGTATCAAAATGAACAGCAATATTAGAACAAAAACCACACATACTATCCTCAAGACCCACGCTATGCGTTTGGAGCACTCCCAATGTTGAATCCTCCTATGCATTATATGCCATTTGGATTCCAACCACCAATGACGGGACCCCCAAATTGGAACTATCCTTACAATCCAGGATATCCAATGGTCCGGAGAAAATCTGAAGAAAATTTAAACTCCCAAGTAGCCCGCCGAACGGACGCATCGACGAGCGAACAAACTCCAGAGCGTCCCCCATCAGTAAAATTTATCTCAGCCGAACAACTGCAGAAGGATCAAGTGGACACGCAGCAGCCCCATTAGTCAATCTAAAGGCCCCAGAATTAAAAGAGCTTACCGAATTCCTAATAGACACAGGCGCCGAAATCAATCTGATCCATGTAAATCCTCTAAACCCTAGAACAATTATAGCTGGCCACAGCGCCATAACTATAACTGGAATAACTAAGGACTCACTAACCATGGCAGGTTCAACAGAAATAACATTCTTTGATAAATCTATAACCTTTCAAGTAATAACCAAGGATCTACCCATCCCAGTATTAGGCATTCTAGGAGTGGAGTTTCTGAAAAAGGAGTCAGCCGAGATATCATTCCACCGTAATGCACTTATTACTAGTTCCAGGCCAATTCATCCTGTAAGATTTACAAACTATGTATATAGAAAACCTAAATCTACAAGATACATCGTGCAAGCTAGGACAAAGACCTCAATAATCATAAACCTACATCCAACTGACCTTAAAACGGGATGTTTGCCAAAACTCTAGACTCCGAAAGATATCTACATTGGACAAGCATTCGTTACAAATAATGGCCAAAAGTGTCATATAATGACTATTGACATATCGGAAAAAGAGGTAGAAATAGAAATACCTACTCAAGAGAGAACCTTACGAAAGTTTAGAATCTGAAAATTTCTTCCAAACAGATGGTAGCGACCAAGAAGTCATACCAGAGGAACAACGACTCCATCGAATAATAAACTCACTACGCCTGGACAAACTTAATGCTGAAGAAAGCAAAACTAATCAAGGAATTTCCACAAATATTTCATCTGCCTGGAGATAAATTACCAGCAACTGATGTACTAGAGCACCTTATAAATACAAAAGACGAAGCATCCGTTTTCGTTAAACAATATCGATACCCACCAGTACACAAGGATGAGATCGAAAACCAAGTAACTAAATTACTTGCTGATGGAATAATCGAACACTCCACATCCCCTTACAATTCCCATTTGTGGATAGTCCCAAAGAAGGAGGATTCTAATGGAAATAAAAGATGGAGAATGGTAATCAACTACAGAGCTCTTAACGAGAAAACAATCGGAGACGCTTACCCTCTTCCATCAATCTCAGAGATTCTAGATAAATTGGGTGGCGCCAAATATTTTTCAATATTTGATTTAGCTAGTGGATTTCACCAAATCAAGATTCTCACAAGGGACCGGCATAAAACAGCCTTTAGTACCTCGAATAGTCATTATCACTACGTAAGAATGTCCTTTGGTCTGAAAAATGCACCAGCAACATTCCAACGTTTAATGAACCTCGATCTACTAGGTATCCTAGATATAGAACTTCTAGTATACCTAGATGATGCAATAATATACGCCTGTAGTCTAGAGGAACACACTGTAAAAACTAGAAGATTCTTTAAACGACTACTGGACGGAAAATTATCACGCCAACCAGATAAATGCGAATTTCTTACAACTGAAGTCGAATACTTAGGCCACGTCATCAGCGAAGATGGTGTTCGACCCGACCCAAAAAAGACAGACGCAGTCAAAAATTCCCCGCGTCGAAGGCTTCTCTAAACGAGCAAGGCCTCTATCTGAACTTCTGAAAAAAACAGTACCATTCGAATGGAAGGATGAGCACGAAAAAAGTTTTGAGGATTTGAAAAGTGCATTGTGCGTAGCACCCGTTCTTCAATTCCCAGACTTTGCAAAACCCTTCATACTCACTTCAGATTTATCAAACTACGCTGTAGGAGCTGCACTGCATCTGCTTTTATAAAAGCTCAAGCCAAATACATCGCACTAAGCCACGATAAAAGATCTTATAGTTTCCTATCAGAAGGAAGCCTAAGGAAATGCAAACACACAATTAATCATAGAGTATGTACACATTCCGAACCCATTTACGAAGCTGATGGCGATATGGCATGCGAATACTTGCTCTTGAATCAACCTAGCACAGAAAGTTTATCAAGATGTAACATCAACTATATACCGCACTATACACAACATTGGATCCATCTTGATTCAGTAGACGCATGGCTATATTCCCTATCACAGACCACAACCCTACAAATACTTTGTACCGGACAGCAGCACGAACTCGTTAAAATACATGGAATCGGGCTGTGACAAATGAAACCCTGCTGTTCCGCCAGACAAGATCATACGACCCTCGTAGGAATGAAGACGATAGATACAACTACCGAATTCTTATACCTACCGAAAATCAGCTTAAATATTAGCAGTCTAGATAACTTAATCTTCCATAAAATAAAAACAGTTAATGATTCCCTACCATACCTCGAATATATTCCAAAGTACCAATCATCTAAATTAGACGCAGGAATAACCCTCAAAAGCATTCAAGATAAATATGATAACTTCTTAACAGAGCAAGACAATAAAGTATTACACACCTACTTTTCTTACGGATCAATTGAATCCAACTCCTTCATATTCTTATTTTTAATCATACTAATTAGCATTTTCTGCATCACATGCCCTATAAAACACAATAAACCAAAACTACCAGACACCCGTAGCCAAAGCTTTGATTGCAAATTACATCCTATTAATGCATTTTTCCAACCACAATCCAAACTGCCGTCTAACAGAGCATCATGTCTATCTATGTTTGAACCCACCTCAAACGACAACGCCTCAGAAGACGAGGAAATACCTAACATACAAAATAACTAACATACACAATAAAAAAAATAAATAAATAAATAAAAAAAAAAGTTTGATGATGTTTGCGCATGTGCATGCCCAATCATTATCTTTCCTAGCTTACTATCGCACAACTTATTGGGGAAATAACTACATTTTTCTTTAAACTAATAAATCATTGTCCATATTAACTTTGTCCATTTAAACTAATAAACCTTTCTTTAAACTAATAATTCTTTGTCCACAGAAAATGCACGCAGTAATAATTTTTATTACCGTAGCAGTAGCACCCCTTTCCATGTCCCATCCATACAATATTTCCTACCTTTCCAACAATCCTGGACTGTACTTCGAATACATAGGAGATATGTACAACGAAGTGAACAACCATAAGGCAATTGCAGAAATAGACATCAACGTAGTCAGCCATGCTGACGACGATCTCCACAAACAGATCAAGAATATCCTGTCAAAATGTCCCGGAATACCCACCGAATGCCAACTTTATATAACCAGAGCAAACTTTCTATTAGAAAAACTAACGACAGGCAATAACCTCAAGGAACTTCTAAACAATTTAACATTAACCTTATCAACAACTTCAAGTCTGTCTATACCCAACCTTTACAATTTCGTGATCACCTAAATTCCTAAAGAAGATAAAACAGAGCAAAATTGTAACACCGCACCCACCCTAATCGTCAACGGAATCACCAGACAACAAAAAGAATTAAAGAAACGTACCAGTATACACCACAACACAACCATACAAGAAGCAAGAATTTTCTACCAAAACGTCACGCAATTTTTCAGCTTTGCTCAGTCATGGAGGATCACACTGGAATCATCACCGTACCACTACATCAATATATACAACGAAATAATAGAAATTATCCGCTATGTTTAGGAAGGAAGAACCAGCCCTCTGTTACTACCATCAGATCTCCTAGACAACATCAAGCGACACATACAAAATAGGAAGCCAAATACTAACTTACCAAACATAGATTTCTTCTCACCAGACGCAAGAAAAATTTTACAAGTTGACGTCCGAAGAAAAGGAACAACAATAATAATAGGAACCACATTTCCTTTATTCCAAATAGTTGCTCACGAATTGTACGGAATACACTCCATCCTAGCACCTCAACTCAACGGACAATCCGGCTACATCCTGCCAAAAGGACGTTATATCACCAGGACTAATGAAGCATACAACACTCATTTTTCAACGAAGAGAATTTAGAAAATTGCCTACAAATCAATAAAACCACTACTGACAAACTCATAAGAAATCATTTGGGAAGACTGCAACATTCATACAAAGGAATAAACATCAACGGAACGGACACACCTGCCTGAAACGAACGAATGGATCTTTTCAGCACCTAACGATGAAAGACTTCAACTTCAATGCAACAACGTCAGTATAATGGAAATTCAAATACAAGGACTTGGAATTTTTCATTCGGATGTTACGTGCCAGATAACAACCAAAAATATACAACTGCCATCAATTACATCTAACCCTACAACACTCGTCTACTACAAATCCGGCCACCAACTACAACTTGCAGAGAAGCTCAACACCGAATTAGAAGTTTACAACAAAAACTAAAATATCTAGAAATAGCTATCTATATCATAATTAGCGCCATTGCCGTTATTACTATATATATAAGCTGTATTTCAACCTATCACTACGTGCATCCATTTCAACATTCATCACCATGCTTCAACACTTACACATTAGCAGAACACGTAGACGACGCCACCAGACTAACGATCAAACACGATAATCCGACATCAACCTCTACCACTCGGACTGATGATCCACCAATTACCGAGTCCTACCCCGTTCCTAAATCGATAACCTATCGTTCCTCCCCAAGTTTGAGATACCATGCCTCTCCGCCTACCCTCTTACTTTCCACCCCTCTGTTTTCTAAATCCCTCTCCTTCAAACTTAGTAATGAATCTCTCAAGCAGAAAAATCCATACACCCTTTCCAACCCTCTGTTTCAACCTCTCGGTCCAGATGACGTCAGCTTGTCTGGACCTTTAACTCCAACCACTGTAGACCTCTCGTAGAGCATGCATCGTAGAAACTAACATCAAGTAGCATACTACAATATTCAACCTTCACTGAATATAATAAACACATATCTCCACAGAAATGCCGTCGATCATCAACACCATCAACATTCTGAAAGAAATGGGTTTCTAGCCATGCTATGTCAAATGCCATGTCCAGAGCTCGATAAAACCTGGAAATTGCACCAAATGCAACTTGCCATGTTCGACCGGGGCCAGATTCACCTTCTCACCTCACATAAGACTACGAGGAGGACGAGGTCAACGAAGAAGACTTCCTTTCCGAACCGAGGATCCCATGACCATAATCGATAACCTCCCTACATTCCACCTTTTCCCCTCTAAACAATAAGAAAGCAAACGAGAAATTTTACTGTCCACTCGACACTGACAACTACTACACTCACTCTCAGAAAAATCAATTCATTATAACCCGAATTTTTAACCCTAAGGAATAGAATACATTAGGAAAAATTTTTTTTTTTAGTACCGGTTTAATAAATCGTTTTTTTATAGCTACTTAAGGACCAATGACTCTGTGCAATATTCGCTACTTCTAATTCTCCTAACATAGATTTTACCCTTTTCAAATATAATTTTAAGGAAGCTCTATAATTGTAAATGCGACGAAATATTCTTTTTATTTCATAGAGATATCGCTATAAATTCATCGAGGACGATGAACTCTCTGAGTTGGGAGGTGTGATGAACTATTTCATACTTCTTTTTCCTCTCTTTCTTTTTTTTATCTTCTCATTTCATAACGCCTCTACGAAATAAACATTTTCCTTCAAACCTTTACGTAATACATAAATCCTATAGAAATTTAATATATACGTTAGGACAAATAACTCAATCGAGCTCAATTCGGAATAATTAAGTACCTGTGTTTGATTATCCCAAAATAGAATTCGAACGAGTTAATACCGATCTCGGAATATTCCATTTTTTTATGGTAATCTCGGTTGGCCGTTAGTCACCCTATGTTGCTATGACGAAAGTAATATTCTAGCTAGGGCTAGTTTAAGACCTATTGTATACACAGATGTGCATTTTCCGGGCGAACCCGTAATAAAATCCGCCTCTTTCTTGAACTCGGGGACAGAAGTCGCCCGTCAGCCGAGACGAAGACGCTATACCAAAGCGCATAAATTAACTTTCGGGAGGTCCGCCGCCCACGGAAACGCGCACCTGCCTATTGTAAGAAGTTTCCATTATTATCGATATTCACAGTAAGAAGGAGCCCTCAGCTCATGCAAGTCTGCCTGCGAGCAGATCATTCTTGCCGTGAAAGTCACCAAGTGTAGATCGTTGATACTCCTCGAGTACCTTCGTAATTCTTTAATAACCACGTGTTAATCTCAAGTTCGGGTAACGTGCTTAAGATAAAATTATTACACGCGACGTGCGAGTAACGCACCAGCGACGCGCCCACATGTATACACGATCGCCGAGTGCAATTAAAGAAATTGTATCAGGAGCTCCTTAGTTGAATATAACCACCAATATAAGGTAATTAATAAATATTTATTAAAATAAACCTACAACAGACTCTCGAGTCTGCTTACTAATCGCCTCCTATCCAAGCCTCCCTTTCCTGCCTTAGCCACGCAAACTATCTCGCGCGTGCAAACCGCTCGGCGCGACGCGAAAAACGCCGTAACGTTCGGTTTTTATTAATTAATAATAAAAGCCAGTACCTCACACTAACAAGTCATAATTATGACATTTTTGAGATATACATGGCGAAAATGCGTCGAATATTGCGCAATTATTTTGTATTTTTAAATAATTTTCTACCTGTTTGTTTGATAATTTACATTTTTTTAGTATTTTCAGATGAGTTTTTGGGACAAGTGGGTGTATTTTCACTTGGTTTGTTTGCAACTCAATAAATTTTGTTGGTATTCAATTGTGTATAATAACAAGTCATAATTATAATATTTCTGAGGTAAACACGGGGCAAAATGACTCGGATATGGCCCATTTATTTTAAAAATTGTAATAATTTTCCAGCTGTTTGATGGATAATTTACGCTTTTTTAGTATTGAGGGATAAGTTTTTGGGCCAAGTGGTTGTATTTTCACTAGTTATTTTATGTGAATGTCAATTAATTTTGTAGTATTCAATTTTGTATAATAACAAGTCATAATTATGACATTTATGAGGTAAACATGGCGAAAATGCCTGGGATATTGCCCAATTATTTTGAAATTTAAATAACTTTCTATAGCTGTTTGTTTGATAATTTACAGATTTTAGTATTTTGAGATGAGAGTAGTAGACGTAGAAGATACCGCAGGGGGCGTGGCCGAAGTTGGTGTAAGAGTTCTATTTTGGGCATAGCGCGGGAGCGGTGGCTGAGGTCCTATTCGGAGGCTATTGGAGAACCGCCGTGGGGGTAGAAGATACCGCACTGGAAGATGGTGTGGGTTATTGGGCGAGTTTTTTTATGTACAGTTCGGGGACGGTTGATCGTGGCGGAGTTCCTGGTCGGGGCTGGTGGAGAATCAGCAGTGAAGAGAGAGACGGTATGTCAGAGAGTGTGTCAGGTTATAGTGGAGAGCGAGAGAGTCGGTATATGCATAGCGCGGGGCTGGGGAGAGATGGAGAGAGAGAAAGAGAGAGAGAGGGAGAGTGAGAGAGAGAGAGAGAGTTCAATATTTATGGTGTATGTTTAAGTGTGTTTACTGTTTAAGAAAATATTTAAAGTCAGCGTATTTACTTTTTTAAAAAAATATTTAAAGTGATGAAAATAAAATGTTTTTAAATATAATTTTTGCACGTAAAATAAAAATATTGAACGAATGAATTTTTTCAGCCAAGTAAAAATTAAGTTGAATAAGGAAATACATTAAATAAGGAAGGATGGTTGAAGGTTAAAATGAGAAAACGTATATGGGGCGTAAAATATTTATTTAAGACGTGATTTATCGTGTACAAACATATACACAGAGAGAGAGAGAGAGAGAGAGAGAGAGAGAGAGAGAGAGAGAGAGAGCGAGGTACGAGAGAAACTTAAGTATAGAGAAAATTCATTGCTTAGTCTAGAAAATAATACATGATTAAATATTAGTAACTCAGTAAACATAGTGTCTTAAACTAGTGATACAATATTTTATTCTAATGAATATACGCTTAAATTTTTAAGTATGACTATATGTAAAGAGAGGGAGTGAGAGAGTTTAGTATAAAAATTCATATTTATCCTAGATAGTAATGTATGATTAAATTTTAGCAACGCAGCGTACATACTAGTTTGAGCCTAACGATACAGTATAAGAAATTCAGTGTACATAACATCCTAAAAATAGTTACACACATTATTTAAAAAATTAGTTGGACACACAAACACGTAATATTTTTTAAACTTGGTTACACACAGAATCTTAAAATTATAAAAAATGCAAGAGAAAATACAGGTGGTAAAAGACATCTGATTATTTTTCCTATTCTAATGAGTAATGTAAAATATTTGTAAGAGGTTACATTAATACTTATAAAAATTAATCGGCGTACAAGATTGAATATGCGACGAGCAGTGAACATTTTTTTACATTTATTATTTTTATGAAAATTATTACAAACATTTTTGTTGAATAATTGCAAGTTTAATTTGTCGTTGTACTTTGTATTATACGTAAACATCTTGAGAAAACTGCTAGAACAATGACCGTGACACATATGATGAATGAAATTAACGCAGTACTGACCACACACGTCAGAATTGACATCTTGTAGCTGCTTAGCGTTCCAGGTGTAGAACTTACAATTTCTTCGGAGTCTGTGTCCATGATGGGTGATAGTTGGCGGGAGACCGAAGCTATCGGAGAAAAATCCATGTCCACACTGATTGATGTAGATGGCAAGCCAATGAGCTCCAGGCTTCGTATGATCCTCATTGTTAACAACAATTGCAGTCGGGGTCGCCAGAATCAGAGGAATCTTGTCTACAGGAAAAACTCCCACTGTCTGCGCTGGTAAATACTCGATTGCTCGAAGTATTTGAACTGTGTTCATGATCGCTCATAGGCTCCACAAAATCGTAAAAATTTTCGTATGTTTTTTCACTGCTTACGACGTTTTCTGTAGAGCTACTCGCCTCGACTACTGCAGAGTCCGTGGAGGAGGTGGTTCATGTAGTAGCAGATGGTGAAACGATTGGTTTTTCCTTGTTGGTTCCTTCTTCCTTTTTTTTTGAGACCGGAGATGGGTGGAGTTCAATAACTGTTTTTTGCTTACTTGTATTACGACAGTACATGGTTTTTCTTAACCAATCACGCAGTTTGTAAGCATAGGTTAATGCACATGAAAAATACTCTCTTTTTCTACCATGAAGAAAGCACTAATGGTCATTCATTCGCGGTAGGTTATTGAAAGAAGGACAGCCATATTCTTCGAGATTTATTATCTGCCTTGTAAGAATTTTTTGGAAAAATTCTACTTTTTGTGAGCCTCTTACGTAGATACGCATGGCATTGCGAGCAACTTCTCGTAAGGCGTTGCAGACGTTGTCAAAGTCGGCCTCTCCATCGAACCACTCGATTTCATGATGGTAACATGTTAAATAAATGTTTGTAGCAATTACACCTTTGGATAATGCCAAATAATCGTACGGTGGTTTGATTAGCCAATGACTGATCAAAATACAATCAACACCGAGTACTGAAATTTCCTTTGCTAGAAACAGTCCGTCTTTTCCATGGAAGGCTTGAATGTCAATCACGTAATCGAGTTTTTCCATATTATTCAACACAAGGAAAGTGTTATGAGTGAACCGTCTTGAACACGTCTTGAACCGCACTGCTTGACGTTTTGAAGTGTACTGTCTAGAATTGGTATTAGAAGTAGAGAGGTTAGTTCTCTTGGGCAGACTTTTCACGCCCCCCTATTTTCCGATAGGTCGACAGTATGTGAGGGAGGAGTCTATTTATTTTAGGAGTGAAAATCTGTTACGATTTGGCTGGTTGAGTCAATTTCGAGTACATTATCGAATTCTGCATAAACAACACAGTTAATTGTTTTTGTAAGTGCGTTTTGAAATCGTACTTCTTATCGTAAATTGCCTGATTTTATTAGATTCCAATATGAAATACTGTTTGCAGAAAAATCTGGTGTAAGATCCAACGCGAAAAGACAGTAGCCATTAGGAAAGTCAGTTCTGGTAATACTATTGCCCTCGTTGAGAAAATGTGTACCTGTGCCCGAGTAGAGTGTATGATAAGCATCTACCCACAGCGATGAGTTTGTAGTGAATGAAGGTTGCAAAGGTTTACTAGGTATTTGCACACCGCTAGGTAAAGTGACAAGTAATTGATGCCGTAGTTTTGAAAATTAAATCGATTTATAATTCTACTTCCGTTAAAAGCTTTGTTGTCCACGAAACCAAGTATAATTCGTTTCGGTAACTGTCCTGAAATCACGTTGTCGAGTGTCTCACTTACAACACCACTGTGTATGGTAAATGTTTTTATTTCTACACGCCTAATAGGGTATTTTGCTGTCGTAGTAGCTAGTGTTTTTGCGTGTGCGACGAGAATGCCCGGATTTATTTTTACACGTCTTATAAGTGAAGTTGCTTTGGTGATATTTACACTAAATACACCACCAGTTGAAAAATACATCAAACAAAATACATCTTTTGACCTTACAAGTCTTATTTTTAATTCAACACCGTTAATAAGTAATTTATTTTGGTTGAAGATGTCAGAATGAATATTTGATATTAAGTCAATTGATTTTGCTCCTGAACTAAAATGCTGTCTGTTTACAAGTCCCGTATTTTCTTGAATATCGGGCTTACCATCCATCTGCCCCGGTGTATCTGCATACCACAAATATGTCGTGAGATGTGACTGCTTAGCAGCTGGTCCATAATTTAAAAGCGTTTCAATATATGCTCTATAAGGATATGTATTATTGGGTGCGGAGATGGTATTTTGATTAAAATAAATATCAATTTGATTGAACATAGAGTGTAGAAAATTATTTACAGGGGCGACTAGTTTGTCCTCATCTTTTGAAACTGGTTGTATTTTCGCACAAACTTTTAACAGAATGTGAGCCAAGTCTAAATAGTCTTCTGCTTGATTCTGAATGTAGAATTCAATCGGTGAGTCATCGTTGAGTGACGATATAGGACTATAAGTTGTCCAGCTACTGGTTTCTATACTTGTTTGCGTTTAAGGTAATGAAAAAATATTTAATTCACTCTTGAGGCATTCTGAACTATGAGAATATAGAAACGCCATTTTTTCTAATTAATTAAAAACGTCGATGGACTTTCTTGATCTCTTCCTATTATTTTTCTTTTTAATTTTCTTTGATTTTTTCTTACGTCTATTTTTCCTCTTCTTTCTTGATTGTAGCAGTTTAACAGTTTTTTTTTTCGATGCACTTTTTCTTTTTCTACGTTTAGTAGGTATGATACGACCTTTAGCACTGTTCCAAGGATACTGCGCGCTCCTCTTTGCGAGATATGTTTTATAACCCTACCCCTCCATGAGATTGTGTATTTTATCCACTGCTTTGCGTTTCAAATTGCTTCCGGATACATTCACACGATTTTTGAACGATTCTTTGAAATTCATGCCATTATCGGCCACATCATCCATTATATTGACACCAGCTCTGAATGCCTCTCTACCTACTGCACGTGCCCCTTTATCGAAAAGAGGTATAACACTGCGGAACAATCCTGCTAACCAGCTTCCGACACCATGTCCGCGCTGAGGTGCTGAACCAACAAATACGTTATGTACTCCACGTCCACCGCCACTTTTTCGTTGTAATATGCGTCGTAATAAGACATTTTTAAATATATACTATTAATCCTCTCTTCTGAAATGAAGTGCTTCCATCAGCGTCCCAAACTCGAATGGTATAGATTTGACAAATTGATCTCTTATATCTATATCGACGATTTGAAACCTGTTATACATAATCAGTACGTAATTGACTGGAGCAAACCGTTTAACGATGGTACTTCCAAAGTTATATTATTTAGAATCAATACTTACAATACGTAGTAATGGTGCATGAGAATCGCCAACAATGCACGGTTCGCACAGATTTGAGTATACAAAAAGTTGGTCGGGTACAGCTCTCGCGAGGCTAGCAGGCTGATTTCCGATTAACATAACTGTACCTTGTTCCTCTTTTGGTGGATGTACAAGTACTCTTCCTGTCCTGAAGCCTAAAATGCATTTGCCAGACTCTGAAATACTGGCCGGTGTAGTCTGATTTTTATTTTTAAACTCCTGAATGCCGACAAATCCTCCTTTTTCATCGTAAAAAAGTTTTTCGACAACGTTATTATTATGAATAATAATACTTGAACAAACCTTTATTAATAGCTTGTACAAGCTGAAAAATGGAGTCGTACACACCATGCTGAAAATATTCCTCTCGTGTCGCCGCTAATTTACAATTTTCTTTTCTTAAATGCAGCGTAGTACAGGGAACGTGCATTTCTGCTAGGCCAACTTGCCACTTTCCGTGTAATTCTACATCTTTAGGTAATTTAGTTGGAGAATTTGTTGTTGTATTATCCTTAAAGTATTTTATACTACTATTGCTGGGTAAGGTGATGGTGAACTCGTTGATATTCATATTGATTTACAATGTTTTTAAGGCGCTAGCAGGAATCCAAGAATTGAATTTGTCTAGATATCCAACCCAGCTTACAAAATATTATTTTTTACGGCCTTTACCTCTGCTACGTAAAACACGATCAATTTTATATTCTTCTTGTTCGACGCGTGTTGGATTCACAGCAGTCTCTTTCAATATGTTCATTGCGTATAGTGACAGAAGCAGGATTCATTTTGATGCTAGTATGACATGTATTATTATATGCATTAACTATGAGTTGTAGCACATCAATATACCTATGTGTATTTTTGTAAGTAAAATATCGCCACATACGATCTTTTAAGGTTCTGTTTACACGTTCCACTACAGCTGCTTTTACATAAGGACTACGAGCAACTCGAAATTGTATACCATTTTCTTTTAAAAAATTTTGCGTCGGTTTTCCAATGAACTCTTTACCACGATCGGTTTGTACCATATATGGGAAACGATTACTACTTTTTTCGAGAATTTTCTTAAAAGCATTTGTTACCTTTTGTGTTGATTTATCTAGTAAAGGTTCAACCCAGATAAATTTGCTAAACACATCTATCGCCGCAAGTAGATACGTTACTCCATCATTATAATTTTTTAAAGAATGTAAGTCTTGTAAATCAAGTTCCCACAGTTGGTCTATATAGGAAATATTATAGTGAAGACGATGAAATTTTTTTCATACTGGTTTGTGAAGTGTATATGTATCATGCTTCTGCAGCCACTCGTTAATTTTTTCTATTGGAATTTTTTTTTTATTTATTTTTATCAAATTACTAGCACCACCAAAACCAGCCTCGCGCGAAGGATCAAAATATTGCTTTTTCAATGCTTCCATTATATAGCTATATTCATCCATTTTCTCTTTGTATCTTTTTTACTTTTTTCTAGACTATTATTCAATTGAGATTCTTCAACGATGGTACTGCCTAATAAACTGCCGTCACTGTCAGAAAGAAACGAGTTGTTTTTATTACTTGTAGGTAGAGTAATATTAGAGTCTAATAATTTCTGTCTAAAACCATCAATACTTCCACTATTATTACTATCTATTCTCTTTGACGACTTTCGTGTTTCTGAGAAAGAAAGTGCAGGGCTACTTTCATAGTTTAATATATCCTTGTTACCTACATACTCTTGAGGTGTTTGTGTACTTTTAATAATGTTTATAAATTCTTGTTGTCCTGTAGGTTTTATTACAGACTTTCTACGATGAGCAGCAAAGTTAATAAGATCAATTATATTGGAATTTGGAATTTTTTTATTGTCTATAGTTATTGTTCCTGCACGGTCCCAGAAAATACGATTTTTAAATTTGTTTAAATTATCCAATAAAAGACGTGTTTTTCTCTGATAAACCACAGGTACCCTACCAACAATCGCCTTACCACTTATTCCTTTCTCAGCCTCCTCCTCTTCCTCTCCAATATCCGAAAAATTAGATCTTATATCTGCAGTATTTTTCTCAGATTTGAAAAATAAGTAACGTTGAAGTCTTTGTATGTAATGCTTTAAGCGATCTCGTTCGCTGGAAAATTCAGAAGAATCTAGAATATTTTCATTTCATTATCCAGACGTGATAAATTATCTCCAATCGTTTGAGTAGACTGAAGAATATCGTTTTCAGTCGAATTTGCCGTTTTTAAAGTAGGCAAAGAGCATCCTCGTTGTACCCTCTCCAACTGCTCAATGGGTAGTAAAACCATTTTCTTGGCTTTATCCATTATAGTATTTTATTATTATAATGGTGTATCAGTAACGTCACTTAAAAATCTTGAAATCGGTTGAGGTAAAACGGATTCGAGTAGGGTTGGCACAAATTTTCCTCCTATTTGAACTATAACACGTTTTTTATTTTCCAACTGTCTTTTGTTTTTCTTATAGTCTGACTTGACAAATGTCTAAGAATGTTTTTGTATCGTTTTAATTTTTTAAACTGATGATTTTTTAGGGAAACTACACCTTTGAGTATATTTAATGCACATTCACAAATATATTTTATCAATTTCTTGTCAGCGCTGCGTAGAATTGCTAAACGTTGCTGCTTATTTGCGTGTAACAAAGCCTGCAGAAGCACAAGGTATTTTTTTTCAAACACTGTTTCCTTTTTATTACTACTTTGCTGCGAACGGAAATGAGCTTTCCGCCGCTTGCTCTGTGATGCGTTCTTTACCATTATTAAAATGTAACTGACTAAAGCTAGGAAGTGACTTATTTATTTATTTTCAAACTAAAGCCGTGTATTTACTTGAGTAGTATTTAGGTAAATAAACGTAATAATACTCGTCATCTGGAAAAATACACATACGTACCGAAATTCATCCGGAGTTTTTTGAGTGAGATCTAATAAAATGTAACCGTGTGGTGGATTCACAGCATCCTGGTAAGCCTCTTGTAAGAATTTAGGGTCTTCGGGATATATACCTGACGGGCAAGATGTAGAATTTGTGCTCGATCGCGGGGGTTTTTAAACAGAACAATATAATTTGAATTTAAACTGACATCACGTTGTCCATGCCCTTGATGAAAAATATTTTGCGTGATAAATATAACACTGATATTTTCATGATGACTTCCCTTTGTAAATAAGTCGACTATAGTATTATTCGAAGATTCGCGCATCAAATCGTCAATTATAATGAGTTTTTTAAGATGAGGATCATTCGAATAATCCTCGGCTCTTGGTAGCCCTTCACGAAATTCTATATTTCGACCGTCGTTCAAAAAATTTTCACTTTTGTAACCCTCTTGCCACTTTGCGTAGTAAAAAAGTATTCTATCAAAATGCACGTTGGCCATTTGTTCGCGAAATTTTAAAAACTTTTTAACAAATTCCGTTTTACCCGCTTTCGTAGGCCCGGCTATTATATTAGTCCAAGGATCACACCACCGCGTATCCATGATGACAATAAACTGTGTAAAATATAAACCACATGCATAAGAATATTTGCTCAGTACTAGCAATAACGAACGAAATTCAGCAGTTTCACCAGTATAACCAACGACGGCGGCGACGGCGGCGGGGGGTGACTCCTTATAGTGGCGTGGCGCGGCGGTATATCAGCTAAATTAACCGCGGGCCGAAAAAGCTTTTATACGTATGCCTAATCAGCTTGTTAACGGTTGCACGTGTGAATTCAGCTGCTTAGACACGTGTACGCGTTCTTGCATCATGAACCTACCGAAATTTAAATTCAGAACATCTGATACATTCCCACGCATGTGAATATTTTGACTGTATTGAAATCTCGTTAAAATTCAATCAAAGCGTAAAATTGGATAAATGGTCGGAATTTTCAAGTACTTTGAAACATATGTTTGCCTGGTTAATTGGTAGCCATATGTCACCGTGACTGATTGATAGCCATATGCTCAACCTCAGAAGGGATAGAGGGAGCCAGAGAGGAACAGAGGGAACTAGAGGTTGTGGAGTGAAGCATATGCCTTGTGACGTGTATTTAACGTCCCAATAATATTAAATACGGACAGTCAATCGCGACCCAGTCACCCGTCACCAGAGCCGAGCATTTTCACATTTAATTAGTATTGTTATTTATGGGGGGATTGTTATTTATTTGTTGCCGCTGCCTGCGCACACACATACACACACACGCGCGCGGCCGCCCTCTCTCCCGATGCACGCAGACGCGGGAGGAGAGAGGATTCACAGCGGCAGCGGCGGCTTCCTCGAGGCACACCATCTCGGCTGTAGCCACGAGAGAGAGAGAGAGAGAGAGAGAGAGAGAGAGAGAGAGAGAGAGATACCGACTCGGCTGTCGGCAGAGGGGAGAGCTAGCAGCCGCCGCGCCGCGAGCCACATGAAGCTGCCGGCCTCTCCTAGCGTAGGTCGACGCGCGCACGTCGCCGCTGCCAACTGTGTTGGTCCGGCAGCGACAAAACCGAAAGCGCCCGATATAGATATACACGCCGGGTTGCCGCGCGAGTATATCTAGCGATTCATAATTGCCCGCGCTGCGTGGACAGGGCGGCATTCGCGGAGCGAGCCAATGAGAAGTAGCGACTCAAATCACCGCTGACTTGGCCTTGGTTTTTGCATCTAGGGAAAATCAAGGCCAATCGCCGTAAAGGAAAGGGCGGAAGCAACAAGTGTTTGAGCTGAAGTTGTGCGAGAAGAAAAGCCAAAATTTTGGAAGAGATTTCCGCCCTCTCCGATTTTGGGCATTGACTGCCCGGCCTTCAGCGACGATAGACGTAGCGAAAGTTTTGCCTGCCCTTCGAGCGTATTTGACCGCGTGGAGAGACATCGACCGTCCGCCCGTCGGCGACATAGACGTAACCACTGAGAGCTAGATATTGGGCGAACATTAACCGGCGACCTTGTGACCTACGAGGAAGGACATCGCGAGACGCGCCCGACTAGCGATGGTGAGTGGACTGTAATTATCGAGCTTCCCTCGGCACTTGCAAGTAAATTATATTAACAATTGTCGTACATTGCCGCCACGTGCTCGGGGTTCTTAGGAGAATAAATCCGTGGTGGTGTGACACCGGTATGTAAGATCAGTGCGTGTCGGACCGGTATTAAATTCAAGTATTAGTGTGGGGAAATTCACGCGACTCGGAAACTCGGGAGACGTGGTGAGTTTGGTCGTCGCGAGGGACGCGTGAGAAGGCTAGCGTAGCCATGTTGTATAGCGACGAATTTGTTGTGTGAAATTGTAAATTGTGGCGACCGTGCGTATTTATATTAGAAATAAAGATTAAGTATAATTAAAGAGAAATTGGTGAGTGTTCGGTATAAATTTATAAATTCCTGATTTTTTCCTCTTCACGGAACTTCCTCTGGGAAAGGGGCTCGTGCCGAGTTAGCCGCGCTTTACCTGGCGCCCATTAATTTAGAAAATTTGAAAAAGTGTCGAGATAATAATAAGCCATAGTAACCACCACGTTACAGCCTATAGAGGAAAACATATGGGATTCAGGCAGTTGGTTTGTCGCGTTCAGTTGGTAAACCGAGAGAGCCGCATGGCGATAGCGGCGATTCAGCGAAGCAGCGCGAGACGCGAGCGATGTGCGATATGCGCGAATAAGCGTTCGGGAGTCTTCGGCAACTTTCGGTGAGAGGCAAGAGGCAAAAGGCTCGAAAGTGTCGCGCGCGGCACCCGTTCTTTCTCTTTTCCGTCGACCGTTGCAGCGTGCACGCGTGTTAACACTTCGCGCGAGAAAATAAAGAGAAAAGTTTATTATATTAACACTTTATCTTATTTCAACCTATCCTTCTCCTCACAGAAAAATATTAGAACAAATATTAATAAAAGTTCTAATAGGTTATGGGCCCAGATCACGTTTATCTGCGCATCTGGCTGTGAGTGAGAAGTGAGATCGTGATCACGAGGTGCGGTAAGTAGCTATTATTGAGTACGGTCGGACACCAATTGCGAGTATCGGGACGCGAGTGATTTGCATCCGAAATGTCGCAAGACATCTGAGCTCGGCATGTGAAGAAATTCGACGGGACAAATTTCCAAGGATGGAAATTTCAGCTCAATGCTTTATTTATGGTGAACGAGATCGACGAGATAGTAGACGGGACACGTGTTTTTCCGGAGGATCGTACGACGCCGGAAGCGATACAGTGGACGCGCGATAACGCAAAGGCAATGTTTCTCATCTTATCAGGGCTAGAACCGGCTCAGAGATCCGCGGCGAATAAACTTTTGCTGATGCAGAAATTTCACGAATATCGCATGGCGCCGAGCGATTCGGTCGTACAACATATCGCGAAGATTCGAAATTTAGCAGCGCAAATCGGAGACGTGGGCGAACATGTGACGGATCTGACTGTGATAGCCAAGATTCTCGGAAGTTTGTCGGCGAAAAACAGTACGCTGCAGACGGCGTGGGATAGTGTTGAGCTGACACGTCAAACTCCGGAAAACCTGCAAGAGAGGCTGATTCGCGAAGAACCTAGATTGGGTTTGAGTGAAGACGGTGATAGTGCTTTTTCGACCGCGAAGGACGGAAATGTTAAACATAATAAAAGGAGAGGGAAGCCGAAAAAGAACAGTGATAATAAAAAGAACATTAAGTGTTTCAGGTGCAACGAAATGGGGCATTATCCACACGAGTGTCCGACCAAGAAGAGTGGGGGTTCCGGTAATCGAGATCAGTCACATGACTGTGCGTTCGTCGTTGAAAAATCGCGGGATGCAAGCCGCGAATCGAGTAAATCCGAAATGCCGAGTGGCAGGCAATTGCGAGAGTTGCTCGCGGTAAATAGAAACGACGTGTGGATAACGAACAGTGGTGCATCGAGGCACATGACGTATCGAAAAGACTGGTTGACGGAATACAAGCGCCTCGCGAATGGCGGAATGATATCACTCGGTGACGGCGACGAGTGCAGTGTAGCGGGAAAAGGTGTCGTGCTCGCGAAAAAGCTCGTTGGAGGTTTATGGTGCGATGCGCGCATCGAAGACGTTCTCTATGTTCCCGGACTAAATAAAAACCTATTTTCCGTTGGTGTTTGCACGAAGAAAGGCTTCGAGGTGACCTTCAGAGACAAGTATGTGAATATCGTTCGGGATCATGAAATCGTCGCGTCCGGTGTTAGACAGGAAAATGATATTTATCGTATGTTGAAGAAGCCAACGCGGAGGCATACAATCTACGAGTGTAGAACGAGCGACTCGGCCACGTCGACAAGCGCGCGATACGTGAGCTTGTAGATAAAGGACTGGTTCGTGGATTGTCAATGTGCAACGCGATGGATTTCGTGTGCGAGATGTGCAGGCTCGGAAAGTTTCATCGGTTACCTTTCTACAATCGCGAGAAAGTGTCGACAAAACCGGGAAAAGTATTTCACATTGACGTTTGCTGGCCGATGTCTGTTGAATCGCCGGGCGGTGCAAGGTATTTTCTAACATTTATAGACGACGCGACCGGATACCGTTTCGTTTATTTCTTGCGTCACAAATCGGATGTTTTCGAGAAGTTTAAAGTTTTTGAAAAGTTAATCGCGAACAAGTTTAGGTGTACAATGAAAGTCCTGCGGTCGGACAACGGAAGAGAGTACCGAAATAAACAAATGGACGAGTATCTTGAAGCGCGAGGCATCAAGAAAGAGAACACAGCGCCGTATTTGCCGCAGCAAAACGGTAAGGCGGAGCGGGAAAAACGAACGATTGTCGAGAGCGCTCGAACAATGATTTATGCGAAGAGTCTCCCGTTATCTTTGTGGGCCGAGGCGACCAACACTGCCGTATACGTGTTAAATCCTACTGTGTCGTCGGGCGGATCTTCTACTCCGTACGAGAAGTGGGTAGGCAAGAAGCCGACGATGAGTCATCTCAGGATCTTCGGTTCAGTGGCGTTTGTACATACGCCAAAACAATTCTGGTCGGATACGAGGGCGATTCTCCGAATTACCGCGTTTACGATCCGACGACGAAGCAAGTCAGCGTCACTCGAGACGCGACATTCCACGAGCAGATCGGTAAAGTGGAAATCGGCGAGGACAAAGACGGAGTCGAGACGATAACGCTTCAAACGGCGAAAGAGGAGGTTCAAGGTCAAGAAGAAGATGAAGCAGTTCCGCAGCACGAGGTTCCGGATGAGTGCGAAGCTCAACAGCAAGAGGGAATACGTGAAAACGGAAACCAAGGTCAAGAAGGTCAAGCAATTCAACAAGAAGAGCGACCCGCGGAGAACGAAAGGCGAGTTCTGCGAAGGCGAGAAACAATTCGTCGACCTTCCAGATACGTGAACGAGGTCGAAGTCGCCGAGTATGTGACGCCGAATTCGTACGAGGAGGCTACTCGAAGCGTTGATGCCGCACAGTGGGTACACGCTATCGACGAAGAGCTTCAGGCACACGACACAAACAAAACGTGGACTGTTGTGTCGAAAACACCTGGAACAAAAACAATCGATTCCAAGTGGGTATTTCGAGTAAAAGAGGATCCTGTGAATGGAGCTCAGCAATTCAAGGCGAGGCTTTGTGCACGAGGATTCTTGCAGCAACGCGGGATCGACTATATGGAGACATTTACACCAGTCGTGCGATACGACTCGCTCCGTGTACTATTAGCAGCAGTTACCGAGAAGGATCTCGAGCTACTGCAATTCTACATCCAGACAGCATTCCTCTACGGCGAATTGGAGGAGGACATCTTCATGGAAGTCAAGTGACGGAAGTGGTGTGTAAGTTAAACAAATCTCTGCACGGGCTCAAACAAGCACCTCGGTGCTGGAATTAGAAATTCCTCGAGTTCTTGAGCCAGTTCGATTTAAAGTACAGTCAAGACGATCAATGTATTTTTGTCGGACAAGTGAATAGTGAAACCGTTTATCTAGCGCTTTTTGTTGATGACGGACTTGTCGCGGCGAAAACAGACTCTACATTGAATTATATCACGAGTAAATTGCGCGAAGCGTTTAAAATTAAAGTCAGAGATTCGAGCTATTATGTCGGGATGCAAATCGAGAGGAATCGGGAAAACAAATCCCTCCTTACATACGCGAGAAATTCGAGAGTCACGAGTTAATGGTAACGTATGTACCATCAGAGCTGCAGCGAGCCGACATCCTCACAAAGGCGCTGCCTAGAGATCGTTTCCAGAAGTTATGCGAGATAATAAATATAGCTTCGATTCAACGTAAATGCTCAAACGGCGGTAGTGTTGAGGCAGTTGGTTTGTCGCGTTCAGTTGGTAACGCGAGAGAGCCGCATGGCGAGAGCGGCGATTCAGAGAAGCAACGCGAGACGCGACCGATGCGCTATATGCGCGAATAAGCGTTCGGGAGTCTTCGGCAAGTTTCGGTAAGAGGCAAGAGGCAAGAGGCTCGAGAGTGTCGCGAGCGGCACCCGTTCTTTCTCTTCTCCGTCGACCGTTGCAGCGTGCACACGTGTTAACACTTCGCGCGAGAAAATAAAGAGAAAAGTTTATTATATTAACAGTTTATCTTATTTCAACCTCTCCTTCTCCTCACAGAAAAATATTAGAACAAATATTAATAAAAGTTCTAATATATGGGATAGAGGGAAGCATATGGATATAGACGGAAACATATGGTATTAGAAGAGGGGGAAAGAGGTGAGAGTTTCTATTTAAATCTCATTAGAATCTTATTTAAGCGTGAAACTGTAGGAATTTAATATTTTCAAATTGCTTAAGCAGTATGTCACTGCAACTAATCGATAACCATATGCTCATTTTAATCTTATGTGTCTTACTTCTGAACATATGTTCACCTCCACAGCAGAGGGAGTCAGAGAGTTATAGAGGGAGTCAGTGGGCTATAGAGGGAGTCAGTGGGCTATAGAGGAAAGTCGGAGACTAATGGAGAAGGGGGAGGCGAGGTAACGGTTTATTCCTCACTTCCTCTTCTCACTCTCTCCCCTGATATGTTGTATACACCCCTTTATCCTATTGGTTCTTATGTCGTCCTCCACTTCTTCCTTCTTATAGTCAGGGGACCTCTTACCTAATTCCTAGCCTTAACCTCTTATAGTTGTGTTTCTACATCGTTGCGTGTATTTTTGACTTATATTTTCTTCCATTATAGAATTTAAAGAATTTTTAAAAAATTAGTGCAGTGTTTTTTGTGTGTGAATTATTCTTTATCAAAAATGAGTTTAAAATCGAGTTTACAAATCATAAGAGATATTAAACATCGCGACATTAGAGGACTCATTAATACGGGTCGAGATGCTAGAATCGTAACATTTAATACGTCATCCTCGTTCTACGTCCAACTAATCGAAGAAGATGAGATTTATAATTTACAAGATGACGATTTAAATGGATACTGACTTAAAGACTGACTTAATAATATTAAAATGTACTCAATGTCTTGATTTTATTATACAAACCTTATATAATTTAAGTTAATAATAATAAAATAGGGTGGGATAATAATAAACAAAGGAATTAGGAATAAGGATTACATATATATATATATATATATATATTGTAAAATCGTAAAAAACATATTTTTATTATTATTAGTTTTATTATGAATATTAAACTTCAAAGTAGCATTTTATTATGGTTAACAGTCTCACATACATAGTAATAACATGACTTAGTAGTATATTTTCATTGGCTTAAATTGAAATAGTATTTTTTCATTTTGGTAAACGCTTTTGTACATAATTTCACTTAAATATATTTACAATACGCAATCTCTTACAACTACTTATAACCAAAAGGATAAGACTCAGTATTAGAAACAAATCGCCTTTTTTTAATACAATAGAATCAGTTTTTTATTCTTCGCGCGTTATAATATCGTGGAGAGCAGTCTTAGCTAAAGATTTAAACTTTAGAACAAATTTTTTCATCAATTTTTTGTGCCTATTATTTATAAATTTTACTAAACTTTAGAAATTTATTTTTTTAGAGTTTTCATAATTTAATCTAATACCTTTGACTTTACACGTATCAAAGGATTTTCCGCTATTAGTCTTTACTCTGTAAGCATAAAATTTAGGTACACCTGAATCGAATGTCTCTGTATACGCGTCTTCTCCATAACATTCTAATTCAATAGTTAACTGCCCTAAAAACGGACCAACCTCGGGCTCATACTCGTCTGTAACCTTGCTTGTAAATAGAATACTATATGTATCATAGTAGAGAATTCTTTTCTGTAATCTTTGGAGATATTCATAGAGCAGCAGTCGAGCCTCAGCTATTGTAGACGCTGCTACAGATACGTTGCTGCGAGCAGAGCCAATTTCCACTTCTTTTTTATACTCTGACGTAACATACATAACTTTATCATTCGCTAGCACAATTTGTTTTACCTCGAGAGTTGGATCCGCAAAAGTTTTCACTAAATTTGGATAATCAGACAATATTGATGTACGTGGTAAATTATCCCTTGGTCCAAACTTTCCCCAAAATTAATTTAGACAGAGTTTCGCGACTGAACGAAAACCGGAATTTTTTTCTATTAAATTAGCTTCCAAATCAATACCCTCTTTTTCTTTATAATTTTGAATATATTTTAATCCTGAATTTTCATCAACACAATCTACAGGATAACCTGAAGCCTGCTGCTTCATTTTTAAAGAAGTATTTATATAGTCATAAAAATTTCCACCGTTACCATCTTTATACTGGGTTACTTTATACTGCCAGATAGCATGTACTACGATAATTTTATACCCCATTTCTACAGCTTTCTTAATTTCATCAGATATCCACGTACCTGTAAAAATGCGTTCTTCTTCGCTCTCATGCGTACAAGGCTCTTGATTTAAAATCTCGCAGCATGTACGGCAAAAGTAACCTGTTGTGCATTTTTACAAGTAATATAGGGTGAAATAAATTCCTCGGAGGTAATATGTCGCATTTGACTATACCCTCTACTTTGCCATTAAATAATTCGAAATTCATTCTACATAGTTGTAAACACTGAGAAGCTACGAAGATTTTGGGGTGACCGAGTGGAAACTTTCCGCGTTTAGATATAAATGGATAGAGCGAGCAGACGTCTAAATATTATACTTTTTCGCCCTCTCAGACCGAGTAATACGTTACTGTATTACCTGTTCGCCCCCCATAAAAGCTGCCTCGAGGATTTATTTTAATCCCTTTACTCAACGGATGATCTTGTAATCGTTTTGAAACTACAGGATTTTCTGCTAAATATTTCGTAAAGTCACAACCCCACATCTCTACTAAATTATACTCTCGAGCGATAGTGTTACGTGATTTTAATACTGTTGACTCATACCGCCCATTTAAAGTAGTCCCATTATTAAATACTTTATCTCTTGACTGTCTGAAACAACGAGGACAACCATGATAAAAACAACCATGGTATTCATATACAGTGCCTTTGCCCTCACCATCCTCCGCAGGTAAAAATCCATCTACACGAAAACCTCCAGGTAAAACAAATTCGCGCTGTCTTGCTGCGTGTATAATTTTCTTTCTTAAATTATATTCTACACAAAGAAGCCATAAAATAGATTCTTGAGAAAATTGATCTGCTTGAGCGTAGCCATTCGTTGGTATAATACCAATACTATATTCTAGAAGAAAATTTTTCCTAAATAATAACGAACAAGTCGAAGCAATTGTGACACGCTCAGTAAATGGACAAAATTTATATTTTTAAAAAATTGACCTAAATGTCATGCATGCACGACGTAAGATACTAACGTACTGTGTACAGTAGTCAAGAAGTTCCTGTTGAAAGTTATATTTAACATTCTTTTCCCTACAATCTCTATGCCATTTTAAAGATTCCTCGAGTTCGGAATTAAACATTGTATCCGGTGAAAAATCTTTTATAGCAGGAATCACACTATTATATTTTTGATTTTTTACAGTGTTAAAAAGATGAGGAAAAAATCCTTTTTTCTCACCAGCCGGTAATCCAAAAGCTTTAGGTAAAGCCGCCAATTTCATAGGCATGTAATTTATGCTATCTATGAATCTAGTTTTACCTAATTGCAATTTTATGATACTACGCCCTTTTAAAATTACCGAGGGCTGTACTCTATTTGAAAAATAATGGTCAGTATAGTCGACTAAATGCTTTAAAATATACTGACTATCGAATGCTTTTGCATTATGTGCAATGCAAATAACATTTTTAAATTTTGAGTTTTTGAATTCTAACACTACAAATCGAATAAAATCGTTAAGCGCTTTCTGACCTTTAAAAATAAATTCACGAGGGCCACAATAGAAACAATAATTTTTTTAATTATTATCTGTGTAACAATTTTCACAGTAAAGCTGCGCAACGCATAAATTGACTCAATGAATAAAAGTTTTCTTATTACCGTATTCTTCATCCTGCTGTGTTTCGAAATCATAAAAAATAAATATTGATTCTGGATAATATTCCTTTCTTTTTTTTACTTTTGACTCTGTCACAGGCTGCATATAACATAATTGATTTGAATAATGTTCTTCTTTACATCGAGGACAATAACTAATACCACATTTATGTACAACTTTTTGATTATTATTGTTAATCTTGCCACAATTATGACAATACTTTATTACGTCACAAATACTTTTACCTGTTCTTTTGTTTTGCTTCTGATTTATTGAACCTATTTTTCTATGATTACCATAGCAATTCTGATTGGGAAAAGATCGAGCGCAAGATGTACAAGCAATTTGATTTTCCATTACACAGGGTACACCAGAATGACTAAAGCAGAACGGACAGATATTATAACACTTATGCGACAGTATATTTTTATACTATATATTACATTTAATACAGTAATGATATCCCGAACATACACCTAATAAATTTAATATTAAATCAAAATGCCTTTTATTTCTCTTATCAACAGTGTAGAGTATATATATATAGTTTTTGAACTTTCTTCATTTTTTTTATATCTGATTAAATAACCTGAATCTTTACCCCCCTTTCCAAATGAATTGTAATTGTAAATAACAATTCTAATTCCTTTTTGAGCAAAATAAATTTGAAATAATTCAAACACTACAGGGCCACAACCTTCACTTTGAACCTCTACCCCGCATCTTTACATAAATCTTTAGCTGCCTCCGTTTGCTTGGCACGAAAATGATGTGTAATACCTGTCCATTCTGCTTTGTACTGTTTAGTATCGGTTCTGCTTAAATGTACTACTCCGCATGCTAGGGCCCTAGGAAAACATAAGTTATCTTTATTTTTTTATTCTTAAAATGCTCTTTAAATGAAATTTATTTTCATTTGAATCATCCTCCTCAGAATCAGAACAACTATTTCCCCGGCCTACAGGCATCTCTACATATATTACACTAATCGATAAAGTTTCGTCAATGCGAAAATCAGAATTGCTCTGACATACTTTGTGGAACAATTCCCACAATTATTCAGACTTAAAATTTTTAACAGCTACAAACCTGCTACCTGCACTACCCTGAGCAAAACGCTCAGAGCTTAAAGTAATCCCTATCTTGTCGGTTGGGGCTCTGGACTCTAAAATATGTGAAGTTATTTCCCTACATGCTTTCTCAACTAATTTAACAGGGATCATATTATCCTTCGCTGGTAAAATCTTAAATCGTATTTCGCGCCCTGTAGTATTAAAACGAGGCACGCGTCGGTCGTTGTCACTTTCTACCTCTACATATTTTAATCTAAGTACCTCATGTTCTTCTTCTCCTCCTCATCCACCTCCTACTTGAATGTTAGAATTTTCGGGACCAGCTAAATACGAACATTTTATATATATGACTTTTTAAAAGATTAAAAAAAAGTTTTTCTTAATAAAAGTTTTTCCTAATAAACGTAAAATTTGCTAAAAAAGTTTTTTAAAAGAGTTATTCTGAGAAAAGTTTTCCTTTAAAAGTTATTCTTAAATGTATGTCTTTTGAAAGAAAGTTCTTTTCGTGTTAATTTTATATATATATATATATATTGTTACTTAGTTAAAAAATGAAAATTATATTTTAAATGAATATTATAATTTTTTTTTTAAACTACTCTACGATTCAGAAAACATTCGGAGTTAATCGAATGCTTCAAGTACAGAAGCTGCAGAAGGAGGATATAAATGAGGTGATTCAATACTCTTCAAAAATCCAGTTCGCGACTCCCCATGCTGTCCATAAGAAAACATCGGTACGATGAAATAGTTGGCGAGCTTGAACGAAATTTTTAAAATTTTTAAAACACATATTCTTTTTTTACGGAATAAATAAATAAATAAATAAATAACAAGTTCTATTTACTCACCAAAAGCGGCAATTTCGCCTAATGGAATGTCATACGACGAGGAGGTTGACCAGGCGTAATCCAAATAATCTCATTAGATTCGTCGCGGCCCCGTATACGAGGAAAATCACTGAGATCCGGCACATGCAAGTCGACATCCGGATACTCCTCATCGTCGTCGAGATTGGCATCAGCCAATAGAGCCTCTCATGTCACATTTTCAATGTGATCTACGGTTTCATTGTCGAATCGCATATAATATGCATTCGTCACCGGTGCATTTTCCACGGGCTCTGCAGCTTGCTGAATATCTGCAGCTTTCCGTATCTCAGCAAACTCGTTCTGAAGCACTCCCCGTGGCGCTCGTCGCGGGTCCACTGGCTGAACGGCTCTACTGTGCCGGTGTATGGGCAAATCCACATGCGCACAATGCAGTATTTTCACTGTATGAAGTTGAAAAATAATCAATTTAACTATTAAGCACACACTATTATTATTACACTATCACGTGTTTCACTTTTTAAACACTTACCGAGACGATCGTAGTGTTGGAAAGACCCGTTTAATGACATATAATTTCTAAAACCTCGGATACACAATATACCTCCCGCTAATAATGTCTCGAGATCATTTTTGTATATAAACATTCGATAAATTTCTAAAAATTGTGGCACTGATAACACTCTCATTATGTCCATAAATACCTCACCAACTTGTTCGAGAGGCATTTTATTTAAATCCTCGAGAAATAAAGCATTGTAATGCTCATACAAAACAGGCAAAAAAACAGAACAAAGCCCTATAATTCGCGATACAACCGTGTCAAAACCCGTTAAAATTTCGTTTTCCATTTTTGTCGATACGTTCGCTTCTTTCTCGATAAAGAATAGATGCATTCGCAACGAAGGAGCAAGACTGAATGACTCTGAAGACTTTGAAATTTAAATAATTTTCCATAGCTGTTTGTTTGATACTGTACAATGTTTTAGTATTTTGAGATGAGTTTTTGGGAATGGTAGTTGTATCTTCACTTGGTTTGTTTGCGACTAAATTAATTTTTTAGTATTCAATTTTGTATAATAACAAGTCATAATTACGACATTTCTGAGATAAACATGGGGCAAAATGATTCGGATGTTTTTAGTATTTTGAGATGAGTTTTTGGGACAAGTGGTTGTATTTTCACTAATTATTTTCTGTGAATGTCAATTAATTTTGTAGTATTCAATTTTGTATACTAACAAGTCATAATTATGACATTTATGAGATATACATGTCGAAAATGCCTCGGATATAACGCAATTATTTTGTATTTTTAAATAATTTTCTATACCTGTTTATTTGATAATTTACAATTTTTTAGTATTTTGAGATGAGTTTTTGGAACAAGTGGTTGTGTCACTTGGTTTGTTTGTAACTCAATAAATTATTTAGTATTCAATTTTGTATAATATGAAGTCATAATTATAACATTTCTGAGGTAAACACGGGGCAAAATGCCTCGGATATTGCCCAATTATTTGGAAATTTAAATAATTTTCTAGCTGCTTGTTTGACAATTTACAAATTTTTAGTATTTTGAGATGCGTTTTTGGGCCAAGTGGTGGTATTTTCACTTGTCATTTTATTTGAAAGTCAATTAATTTTGAAGTTGTTAAGTGACGAAAATCGTGTGTTTAATTTCTTAGACCAAGAGTACACAATCAAACAATTCCTACACACACAAGTTTTCGGCACTTAATTTTAATGCATGAGTCGAGGTCACAAGAATATCTTGTGTCACCCGACTCAGCATTTTAAGCTCTACCTCCCATTAACGCGCGATCGGCACACGTGCGCTGCTCCGTAGATCTCCTGCAGTTACTAAGCCATAAGAAACTGTAGGAGCAAAACGAGGCGACAATCGGCGTGACGTTACGGAGGAGAGAGGGGAGGTGTTGAGCGGGGGTGGACGCTGCAGTTAAGTCATGTTTTCACGACCAGTCGTGTTTAGGCCAAACTTGGAGTAGACACGCGCCTCATAGATAATAGACACGGAATTTATCAGGCGACCATATTGTAATTTTTAAGCCCTTTTATCGATGTACTTTATCAAGAGAATAAAAAGTATAAAGAATAAGGTAAGAGTCTTGATTTGATTTAATTTAATCATAAGAATAATAAGTAGGAACAAAAGATTTAATCGCCTCACGTACACAAAGGCCCGGGCCTATACAGGACGGCTGGAATTAGATCCCCACCCCCGGCTTAAGTATTTAAAAATATTCCATTAAGAAACGTTTGACGTTACTTAACAGTAGTATTCAATTTTGTAAATTAACAAGTTATAATTAGGACATTTATGAGATAAACATGGGGAAAATGCCTTGGATATTGCCCAATTATTTTGAAATTTAAATAATTTTCAAAAGCTGTTTGTTAGATAAATTACAATTTTTTAGTATTTTGAGATGAGTTTTTGGGACAAGTGGTTGTATTTTCACTTGATTTGTTTCCAACTCAATTGATTTTTTAGTATTTAATTTTGTATAATACCAATACAAGATTATGACATTTTTAAGATAAACATGGGGCAAACTCGGATATTGCCTAATTATTTTGAAATTTAAATGATTTTCCATAGCTGTTTATTTGATAATTTAAAATTTTTTATTATTTTTAGATGAGTTTTTGAATAATTTTCAAGCTGTTGTTTTTTATAATTTACAATTTTTTCGTATTTTGAGATGAATTTTTGGACCAAGTGGTTGTATTTTCACTTGTTATTTTTTTTGAAAGTCAATTAATTTTTTAGTATTCAATTATGTATAATAACAAGTCATAATTATGACAACACCGAGGTTTGTGACAGTGCCAGAGAAGGGGACATCCATGCCATCTTGAAAGTCAATCCTGGGCAAATTAAGATCTTGCAGCTGATTTATATTATACTCAGAATTAATAACTATAGCTTTAGTTTTGCCCACATACAGTCTCAGTTTGGACACGTCGGCCCACTCTGACACTGCCCGCGCTACAGCCGACATGCGGCTGATACCCTCATGCAGATCCCGCCAGGCAACTTGAGTGTAGATTTGCAAGAAATTTATTCCTAAAAATGAGTTGAAGTGTTCATTCATACATTATCATTAAATGAGCCATCGTTTCATATAAAATGTAAAAATTAGACGAAAATTGTGATGTGCGCCACATTTTTCGAACGGAAAAGCAAGTTATGTGTTTATGTGTTGTGTTACAAACTTTTTTCAGTTTTTTGCCTTAGGCATGTTTAGTACCAACATTCTATGATGCTTTCTATCAAAATAAGAAAGTTTATAAATATATACACGACATTTTATCAATAATACAAGATTTTTCATGTTTAAGTGAATTTTCCTGGAAAATGAAAATTCTCAGATAAATTTTCTCGATGGATCTAAGTTCAGTAAACTAAAATCTATAAGTAACATAGTTTTTTCAAAAAAATATCATGAATATTGAAAATGGCAACGAATTGGATGCTAAAATCGCAAATTGGGCTATTTTCCTTGAATTTTAGGGCCTTGGAAAACTATTTTGGGCCTTCTCAATAATTTTCCCTTATTCCACATAACTCAAACTATATTCTCACCAAGTTTCATCCAATTCGGTTCACTTAATCATGAGATATTAGGTTTTAACAGATGGAAAAAAATGTTTTACTCCGTGTGCCGTGACGCACACGCGCACACTCTCACAGTCACGCAGTGATAATATAATCCGCACTTACCTGTCGATGTTCAGACTCGGGCATGCACCAGACTTTAGCGCTCGAGGTGAGGCAGCAGGATTGTACTGTAGCTAACCTCAAACCTGAGAGACCAGTGCAAACAAGAAATTGCTGTATAAATACACATCTGATGGTAAACGACTGTGGTGGAGGAGTATTGCACTGTGGCCCTACTTATGAGTCCCACTAAAGCACACCCGAAGGTACGGCGGTGGCGTAAAAAAGGTTAAAACGAGAGCGATGCAGATGTGCACGTGCACAGCTGTGTGGAGAGAGAGAGAGAGAGAGAGAGAGAGAGAGAGAGAGAGAGACAGAGAGAGAGAGAGAGAGAGAGAGAGAGAGAGAGAGGGAGAGAGAGAGAGAGAGATAGATAGATAGATAGATATACTGTTTATTCATCAAAAGACGAAATTCTTACAATTGCATATACATGTAGTTATAATAATTAAAATATCAGTCAGTATTATATATTTCTTATCTTACATTAACATTCACTTATTGCATTTCTTATGTATTAAATAATATTATTCGCTGTAACAGTTCGTCAGTTTATAAAATCTAAATATAATTAACTAGTCATAGTCAGATGGCATATCGCAGATAACGCTTCGTCAAAATATATAGAATAAAATAAACACAATAGAGATAACATATTACGATAAAAATAAATAGAATACATACACATACTTTACTAAATTTTTACGTATAACTATCACGTCGAAAATTTAAAAACACACTCATTCATATGACGCTTTTACAATTCACGCTAATAAATACATTCACACTTAACACTTAACATATTTAATAAATAAATAAATTAATAAATAACTAAGTCAAATAAATAAATAAGTTAGATAAATAATTAAATTAATAAATAAATAAATAAATTTAAATAAATAAATAAGTTAGATAAATAATTAAATTAATAAATAAATAAATAAATTTAAATAAATAAATAAATTTAAATAAATAAATAAATTTAAATAAATAAATAAATTTAAATAAATAAATAAATTTAAATAAATAAATAAATTTAAATAAATAAATAAATTTAAATAAATAAATAAATTTAAATAAATAAATAAATTTAAATAAATAAATAAATAAATTAATAAATAAATTTAAATAAATTAAATAAATAAATAAATAAATAAATAAATAAATAAATAAATAAATAAATAAATAAATAAATAAATAAATAAATAAATTTAAATAAATAAATAAATAAATAAATTAAATAAATAAATAATTCAAATAAACATATAACCCAAATAAATATCCGACTCAGATTGGGAATACACGGAGATGAACAAAATAATGTATAAACCGATTCTCGAAAAGTTCACCTCTATGTATTCCCGTCACCATGTAATTGTTTAAGGTGCCTGCTAAACGCCGATTTAAATTTACAAAAAGATGGCAGGCACCTCACACTGCTTGGGGGCGAATTCCAGAGGTGCGCATCTTGAACTCTAAATGGGAATAGACCCTTATCGGTGCGCGACCCCGGAACCGAGCGCTCTTTCGTACCACCCCTACTTGAAGTCCTGGCCTGGTTTATTTCAAAGAGTTCAGTAAGATATGGTGGCTGCCGCATGACAACCGCTTTGTAAAGTAACAGCCCCATAAAATACACCCTCCTCACCTTCAGATCTAACCAGTCCAGTTTTTCCCTGCAGGCGGTGATATGCTCATCACGCCTATCACCACATATGTATCTCACACATGAATTCTGTAGACGTTGTAGTCGTGTCTAGAGCTCCCTTGACACGTCAAGAAGAACCACTGAGCAATAGTCTAAGTGAGGTAGTACCAGTGCACATGCCAGCTGCTTCCTCAGTATCTCTGTGGTGCTTGAACGGAATAATTTTAAGCTATACAGAGCTCTATTTAGTTTCCTACTGACCACAGTTGCGGCTTCCATGTTAACATACCGTCCATCACCACGCCGAGGTTGGTGACTGTATCGACAAAGGGAACGTGTACGCCGGTCTGATGTTATGATCAGATCCGAAAATAATCGCTTTTCTCTTGCCGACATTGAGGCGCTGGCCAGCTGACGTTGCCCAGTTCGACACTGCTCGTGCTACAGCCGACATGCGACTGATACCATCACAAAGACCTTTCAGGGTCACTTGAGTGTAGGTTTGCAGGTTGTCAGCGTAAAGTATAAAGGTTGGAACGCCAAGATTGGTGGTTAGCCAACCTGAATCCCCGTTTGTGCTTGTGACGACATTCTGTCGTCTCCCCATAATATATGACTTAAGCCACAGGAGAACACTCCTGGAGAATCCCATGCGCATCAGCTTACGCAGCAGTTTAGTGTGTGAGATGGTGTCGAATGCTTTGCTAAAATCAAACATCAACAAAATAGTCAATAGTTTTTTGTTGTTGTTAATGCCTGATTTTATGTCTTCCGTCAGTTTTATTAATGCTGTCTGTGTACTGTGATTCTGTTGAAAACCAGTCTGCGTCGGGTCCAAAGTATTGTTTTCTCGAAAAAAGTCAGTTATTTGGGCGTGTACTATTTTTTCCAGGACCTTAGAAAGGAAACTCAGTAGGGCAATTCATCGGAAGTCTGACACCGTAGATGGGACATGCTTCTTCTTGAAAGGCACCAATTGAGCTCCATTCCAAGTTCCCGGAAAAACGCCACTGGACAGAGAAGAGTTAAAGATCTTAACAATATGATCTCCCACAAACGGAAGAGCCTTAGCCACTAGACTTTGGGGAATGCCGTCTTCCCCTCTGGCCTGTGATGAGAAGTGGACAACAGCCAGGACCACGCCCGAGAAGCTGACTTCGCGGAAAACAAAGCCGTCATCACTGGCAGTGGTCAAGACGTTATCAAGTTCTTCATCACTTTTATTTTAGAGAGAGAGAGAGCGAGAGAGAGAGAGAGAGAGAGAGAAACGATAGCTTGTACAAATGTACGCGTATTTACATCTGTTGTTCTCTGTTTCTCGCAGTTTCTTTCTATATTTTTTATATTATATACACGCATCTATATACATTCACATGAATGTGTGTGAAATAAATAATTTATCTACACCAAATATATAATATATATATATATATATACACACACGGTGTCCCAATTAAAACCACCAGGAAAATATCTCTAAAACTAAGGGAGATGGGACAAAACTTTAAAGAGAAAAGTTGTAGAGTTTAGAAGGGCCCAACTGATAGTAGCCTTGGTAATAACCTTGAGGTCAAGGATCAACGTCATTTGAAGGTCAAATCTATTTTTTCAGATATGAACCACCAATTTTGACCTCGTAAATGGAAATAGCGGAAAGTTTTACGTTGAGATATGTCCTTGGGTCAAGATCATGATCAAGGTAGTGGTCATGGTCAAATCCAAATCAATCAACGCATCAGAATATTTCGATAATCACATGAAAGAAAAAAGGTGTAAAATACAAAAGTTCGGAGGGTCAAACTGATTGTGACCTTGACCATGACCTTGAGGTCAAGAATGTCATTTCAAGGTCAAATCAATTTTTTCAAACGGGAAGCCCCACTTTTGGCGTCGTCAATAGAAAAATCCGAAAATTGTATCTTTTAGAAATTGCCCTGGGTCAAGGGCATTGTCAAAGTTATGGCCAGTTAAGTACAAGGTCAGTGGTAAACCGGGCAGTTAAGCAAGGTCAAAGGTGACCCAGTCAGTGAAGGCAAGGTTGGTGGTGACCCGGCCAGTGAAGGCTAGGTCGGAGGTTACCCGGCCCGTGAAAGGCAAAGTTGGAGGTTACCCGGTCATTGAAGGCAAGGTCGGAGGTTACCCGGACAGTGAAGGCAAGGTCGGTGGTGACCCGGTCATTTAAGGCAAGATCGGAGGAGACCCGGCCATTTAAAGCAAGATCGGAGGTGACCCGGCCATTTAAGGCAAGGTACGGAGGTGACCCGGCCATTTAAGGCAAGATCGGAGGTGACCCGGCCATTTAAGGCAAGATACGGAGGTGACCCGGCCATTTAAGGCAATATACGGAGGTGACCCGGCCATTTAAGGCAAGATCGGAGGTGACCCGGCCAGTGAAGGCAAGGTCGGAGGTTACCCGGGCCAGTGAAGGCAAGATCGAAGGTTACACGGACAGTTAAAAATACTTAGAAAAATTTCACGTTCATATGTGTATTCAATCATATCGTCGAAGTGTTTCAGTCACGATTTACTGAAGAAGATGCTCAAAAGTTGCACCATTCACTTCTTGACAGTATTCTATTCTTCTTTCAAAGTTTCTAATAGTATTTAATAACACTTGACGTGGAATACTTAAGCAGATTTGTGTAATCTTTTGAATCATGTCAGCTCTTGTAGTTGGCCTGTTACTGTAGATTTGATTTTTTAGGTAGCCCCATAAATAAAAATCTGGAGATGTCAGATCTGGAGATCTTGGAGGCTCCGGGACCTACTCGACCAATCCATCGATTGTTGAACCTTTCATTAAGAAAATCTCTTACAAGTCTGGCATAATGTGGAGAAGCGCCATCTTGTTGTAAACACATTCTGGCCCTTGTATGGAGATCAATGTTTTCTAGAAAAAACGGCAGCTCCTCTCTGAGCAACTGTAAATAAGTATGTTGGGTTACGTTACCTTAAAAAAAATAGGGTCCAATTAGATATCCGTTAACAATACCACACCATACCGTTACACTCCAGCGATGCTGATGATCAACTTCTTGCATCCAATGAGGATTAACAGGCAACCAGTAGTGACAATTATGTCGATTCAACATACCTGTACTCTCAAATGTAGCCTCGTCGCTAAACAGAACATTGATGAAGAAATTTTCATCATCAGTAATTTGTTGTATTGCCCATCACCAAAATGTTATTCTCCGTCGATGATCTTCCTCAGTTTAAGCTTGATTTAGAGTAATGTGGTAAGGATGGTAATGCACATATCGTAAATATCTACTGGCCGTAGATCTTGGAATAGCCATTGTTAACTCGATTTCGCGTAAACTGACATGAACATTTAAATGTAGCATAGCTAGTATAGCAAGAAAGCGAGGATTATTTTCATAATCGTGTTCATTCAGTGTCCTCCTTCTTAGAAAGAAGTTTCCTTGTCGACCGCGCAGTTCAGTATCGCGTATTACCGTATGATCAGGATGTTGTCGTTGAGGGAATCGAACACGATACAATCGGCTTGCCTCTCGGTAGTTTCGTCGACATTCTCCTAAAATAAGAAGAATGTCAACTATTTCATTAGCAGTATAGTCAGGCATTCTTTTTGGGTTGTAAATGCAATTGTTTATCGAAACCGTTATTTCCGATCAGAAATATGTACAAGAAACGATCGCAAAACAAGTTTAGATGGATAAGCACATTTGCAGCGGACCAGAAAAGAAATAAGACGTTATTATACTATACAATTTTTTAAAACGAAAAAGTTTAATTTTCTTTGAAAGTATCAGTGTGCTGAATTTGAAAACTATTTGACGTAATCACTAATAATTATTGATTATTACTCGTCAATGCTGAATACTCCCGGTGATTGTTACTTACAAATAGTCAGTACTTATTAACTCGTGTTATTATCTGATATAAGTGGTTAACTGGGGCAAGTACTGATAATAGTTGTTTAGTGGTTGTCAATCCTATTTAAGACTGATCATTTTTCGTTAGAAGGGGTCATTCATGATAAACTCCTGTCATACCCAAACAAATTCTAATCTGTTACTGTTTGAAAAAATCACGATTTATTTACAATTCTGAACGAAAATGAAATTTAACCTTCAAATGCATTCCTACACGGATAGAGCGGAAAATTTTACGTTCAAATATGAGCTTGTGACAAAATCATGGTCAAAATCCAAATCAATCAACGCATACAAACAAATCGATAGAAGGAAAGAATCCGTATGCGGATTTCTCCGACATCCATGTAGGATAGAGAGGATGGTAACTTCCCCGAGAATTTTGATCCCAAAGTCAAACAGTAAGGTCATTTCAAGGTCAACTAGTATTTTTTCATAAAAATTCAGATTTTTAATCAAGAATATGGAGAGCAGGTAACAATTCTAACAGTGTCATGTAGGTGTGAGGGTTTAGTTACATAACATGGCCAGCACCAACTTGGCGTAACCTTCAATTACTTCAATGACCAGTGCTATACGTCAATGTCTCTCAATTACTTAAAATAACTAATTATACTCAATCACTTAAAATGACCTTTATAATCCCTTAACTTGCCGAAAACTGACCATAAATTTGACCATGACCTTGATTCAGTCATATCAGAATGTAAAATCTTCCGGTTTCTCTATTTACGAGGACAAAAGTGGGGCTTCCCGTTTGAAAAAATCGATTGAACCTTCAAACGAAATCATCCTTGAACCCAAGGTCATGATCAAAGTCACAGTTTGCCTCTCCGAACACTATAACTTCTGTATTTATCACTTTTTCTCGTATGCGTAATTATCGAAATGTTTGACCATGACCATGACCTTGACCGTGACCTTGACCCAAGGTCATATCAGAACGTAAAATTTTCTGGTTTTTCTATTGACGTCAAAAGTGGGGATTCCCGTTTAAAAAAATCGATTTGACCTTGAAATGACATCATTCTTGACCTCAAAGTCATGTGACCTACAATCAGTTTACCCCTCCGAACTCTATAACTATATTTTACACCTTTTTTCTTTCGCGTGATTATCGAAAAGTTCTGATGCGTTGATTGATTTGGATTTGACCATGACCACGACCTTGATCATGATCTTGACCCAAGGACATATCTGAACGTAAAATTTTCCGCTCCTTCCATTTACGAGGTCAAAATTGGTGGTTCCTATTTGAAATAATAGATTTGACCTGCAAATGACCTTGATCCTTGACCTCAAGGTCATGACCAAGGCTACTATCAGTTGGGCCCTTCTGAACCCTACAACTTTTATATATTACAGGGACACCCTGTATATTATGTCAATAATTTTATCTATATATATATAGCTAAAATCCCATTTTAAAACCAACAGGAAAATATCTCTAAAACTAAGGGAGATGGGAAAAAACTGTAAAGACAAAAGTTAATACAATCTATATATATATTTGAGGTGTTTTTTGAGGTTAGAGCAAATCCTGGAGTGATAAGGTTAAACGGTCAGCGGATTCGGATTCAGCGTACCCGAAAACATATAAAATGACCTTTACTCACAATTTTCGTCTTTTATCTATATTTTTATAAACGATTAGTCGGAAAATTTTCGGAAAACTGTTCAGAAAATCGGGTTTTTGGGACCGCCATTTTGAAAATTTTGGAATTCTACATTAAAAACCCTAAATTTTGACCCTATACAAGTTTTTCAATATATATATATATATATATATATATTGTATTAACTTTTGTCTTTACAGTTTTATATATATATATATATATAGAAAAACTTGTATAGGGTCAAAATTTAGGGTTTTTAATGTAGAATCAATTGCTATGTGGCGCTTTCCAAAATTTTCAAAATGGCGGTCCCAAAAACCCGATTTTCTGACCAGTTTTCCGAAAATTTCCCGACTAATCGTTTATAAAAATATAGATAAAAGACGAAAATTGTGAGTAAAGGTCATTTTATATGTTTTCGGGTACGCTGAATCCGAATCCGCTGACCGTTTAACCTTATCACACCAGGATTTGCTCTAACCTCAAAAAATACCTCAAAAACGCTCAAACAGACATGATTTTGGTTAGATAAAGATTCGTGACGATGCATTTGTTCGTTTCAAGGGTCGCGTATTTCAAATCCAAAGTCCGTTCAGCTCGTTCAGTCCAAAATTTGCTCCTAGCCTCAAAATATTTTTCAAAAACGCTCAAATAGGCATGATTACGGCCAGATTAAGGATCGTAACCATAAATTTATACGTTTTCGAGATCGCTGATTTTAAGTCTAAGGTCCGTTTAGCCCGACAAGCCCAAAATTTGTCGCTAACCTCAAAAAGAACTTCAAAAATGCTCAGCGGGCACGATGACGGTCAGATGAAGAATCGTGACCATATATTTATACGTTTTTGGGGTCACTGACTTCAAATCCGAAGTCCGTTTAGTTCCATCAGCTAAAAATTTGTTTTTAACCTCAAAAAATACCTGACAAACGCTCAAATGGGCAGGTTCATGGCCAGAAATGGACGGCTATACTTTAAATCTCTACAACAAATTTTCTGATAATAATACTCTTGTTTCGTAGTGGAATAAAACAGTGACTGCTTGAAATTTGTGGGACAGAAGGAGCCTCGTCAAATCGTCTTTTTAATCTTCTTTGAGTGTTGCTATGTGTTACTTTTGAATAATAAAAAAACTTTATATTTGTTATTGAATGGCATGCCCACTCATAAAGCTGCTTAGCTGTTAAAATGCTGTTGATTGCTCATGCTTGGAGGCTTGCGTTCCTAGCTCCTATTTTAAGAGTTGCACCAAGGCCATCACGTGGGCGCAAAAATGCCATTCTGCTTTGATACCAAAATCAGTTTCATGATTAAATAAATTTTGGATATTAAATCGATTTTTAAAATGTTGTTTTGCTCCATCAGAAAAGTAGATAATCTTTGTGACGTTGTGTTGTTTCTTTAGGTAATCAATTATCATCGAATTACACACATACACCGCTGCAGAGTCATGAGTATTTGATTGAGAAATCACGATTATATTTCCATGTTTTTATTCACCTTCATCTCGATAATAATAAACTACAGTATATACTGTGTCTTGATTATTATTATAGTGAAAAGCTTGAGTTGCTTTTTGAACAACGAAAGCAAAATTCTCTGAATAATCTGGTAGCACAAGAATTTCTCCTGGCTTTAAGCTTCCCTTCAATTACTTAAAATATTCTGATTGTTGTTTGTTAATATAATCATGAGGTTTTAATGATTTCAACCGATGACCGAGAAGTTCGAGGAAATTTTCAGTAGTTGTGTTTGATGTAATCATAGTTGTTCTATCTGTTGAATGCCAAGAGTTAAAAGTTATATCCTTTACTCTGCTTTTTCCAAACCTGATTCAAGCTGGGATTTGAGCTTATCGTAATTACGGCAGTTTTTGCATTCGTTAAGAAAACATTCTCTATTTGAGTTACGACATACCATGAGATTAAGAGAATCGGTATAGTTTTTTAATGGGAATTCCGATTTAGCCATCAGGTCAGATAAATTGATGGCTTCGAGCAAAATCTTGACATTCTCATGAATCACACATACGCAAACAATATGAGTACCATTACTTCCGGGTAAAACACAATTTTGAGGTCGTAATTGGCAAAACTTTGAAAGACCTATAGTAGTATCTGGATGTTCTCCACAGAATTTGAAATATAATTATTTTAAGCTAAACAATGTCAGTCTCTTCTGTTTGAGGACTTTTTCTCCGTCAATCTCAACAGATTTTTTATTTCTATATCCTGGGAGAATTCTGCTGTTAGAATCACATTCATAGAATTGTTTCACTCTATTAACCGTAGTTTGTGGCAGCGATTTACCTATTTTTGGGGGTGGTCTAGAAAAAGAGCGATTCGTGGCTTTTAATTCTTTAGCTTTTCTAATGGAGTAAGTCGTAGTATTGAATAGAGAAGAAATCTTCTCTATTGACCATTTTGATGGCAGTATGGTTAGAATAGCTATCCTGTCGGGATCGTGCTCTGACAACGATGAAAATTTTTCTCTTAAACCTTCGATGATTTCATGGAGGTTTTCCTCAGCATTTGAAGAAGTCGAACTGTCAAGATCTAATTGCACATTCTTCTCTAGGCTATCTTCATTTGCACTGTTAGATATAGAAGTATTGTTCAAATTGTCATTCACGTGATTTCTGTCTGTCGTATACTGTCTATCTGACGAATAGGACGACCATGATTACATCGAACAGAACTACTAAAAATTTTATTTAACTTCTTGGTCATCGGTTAAAATCATTAAAACTTCAAGATTATATTAACGAACAACAATCAGAATATTTCAAGCAATTAAAGGTAAGTTTAAAGCTTAGAGGAATATTTGTGCCACAAGATTATTCAGAAAATGTTGTCCTTATGACTCACCGCTGATGAGTCATAAGTATTGACAGACAGAAATCACGTTTGAGTATAGTGGGTTAACGAAAAAATATAATCAGTGAAGCAGTGATAATTGGTAAATTGTCAAGGAATCTTTCAAAGGAAGCGGCTGGTAGCGTTTTTTACTGCTTCGTGGTTTGCTTGCATTTTGGGTTGTCATATTTTCCGTGTTAGAGATCACGTTTGAGTGGCGGGCTAACGGATAAATATAATCAATACAGCATTGATGATCGTAAAATTTTACCAGAGATTATTTTGAAGGCTATAAATACGCACTCGTACTTATTTTATTTAGTTATAAAGCAATAAAATATAATATAATTGGAACCAATTTGAAGGCTAGAATCCTTCAGCGCCACTACAGGTGAATAGTTGAACTTACATGCGTTTGAGATAAAGGTCGATAAATCAGATCGAATTTTTGACTAACTTTACCCGTACATTTTTGCTACTTTTGACAGTTGGCTTTTATGTTTACAAACCACCTGTTAGTAAACACAGCTAATATTTTTATTGTACTGAACTTATACAGTGTTTTAATTGCATTTGACAATTTGTGAATGTGTGTAAATCAGTGTAGTGAAAATGTATTCTAAAAGAGATAAAAAAGGAAGATTCACAAAAGAAGCCAAGTCTATCCACCAGCTCAGTGAGGAAACTCCAAAACACAGCTAGTGCTAGAGACACCAGTGATACAACAAACATAATCATTGACACTTCAATTTTATTTTCTAAACTTAGAAGTGTTCTGTGTTGTAATCGGTGCCATGGCAATGTTCAATTAAGTGAATCGGTGCCATGGCAATGTTCAATTAAGTGAATCTGGTGTGCAGGGTCTTGGTTTCAAAGTAGATATTGTGTGCTCAAAGTGTGGTGAAATAGCAGCGATCAACTCCAGCAACAAAGTAGGAGCCAAAGGAAATGCATATGAAGTGAACAGAAGATCTGTGCTGTCTGCTCGTGCACTTGCACATGGACACGCTGGCCTTTCAACTTTTTGTGGGATTATGGACCTATGCAAGCCAGTTGTCCAATCGGCTTTTGATGAAATAAATAAGCAGTTGAGTGAAGTGTGTGAAAGTGTCTCTCAAGAGTTTAGTATGATAAGTACAGTTTACTCAATTTATTCATTTTTGTGTTTTTTTTTTCATTTCAGGTTATTCAAGGAGGAGGAAGACTCATGGGACTCCACGCACCAGAAAATATTGATGTACACTGCTGCAGATGTTTGTCTGCTACGTTGAAAAGAAGAAAAAAGTAGTTGCAATTGATAAGATAAGTATAAATTATATCTATTAGAACTTGTAACTTAATTGTTAAATAACTCTAAATGTTGTTTTTATCAATTTCAGCTTACTGTCCGTAAGATTCCAAGTGAACGCATGGACAGATTGGGCTCAAAATTTATGGAGATACTCATCATAGTAGTACTTTTCATATGAGCGTAGGGATTTTGATTTGAACGAGTAGAAAATTTTTTACATCTATAAAAGTGATAAAATTGTTAAAAAATAAGTGTTATATTGACAATGTTCATATAAAAAAATACTTCTACTCGTTCAAATAAAAATCCCTACGCTCATATGAAAAGTACTACTATAATGAGTATCTCCATAAATTTTTAGCCCAATCCATCCATGCGTAGACTTGGAATCTTACGGACAGTGCTTAAAGTCTTCGAAAACAGTCTGGTTTGCCATGGAGGTATAGAAGGTCCGACGAAGGTAAAAAATATACAAATTGGTAGGTTTTTATGTATACTTTGAGGAAAAAAAACCCTTATTAAAATCAATATCAAAATAAAAACTCTTAATAAATTTTTTTGTTTCAGGTTTTAAAGGTGGTGTGCCCCCTTAAGTGCAATATAATTTACTCTCGCACATTCATTCAGCTCATTTCATTCCCTCATTCTCTTCTTTTTCTTCGGTCACGTCCACCCACTCGCCGTAAGCCATATATATATATATATATGCTCGCAATGTGTTTAGGTAATATGAACAAATGAGTTGTGATTATTTTGGGTTACACTACTGACTGTTATTTTCATTACGACACCCAAAATAATCACAACTCATTTGTTCATATTACCTTAACACATTACAAGCCAGCAGACCATCCGATCTGTCAAAACAACAATTTCACATAATGTCTACCATTTATTATGGTTTTTAACAAGTCAATATAGTTAGTAATATTATTAAACTAAAACGCATAAAGTATTAAAATCATTTATAATAAACACATTGTTTATATTTAGTGGTTAAATTTTATTAATAAATAATTGGTAAATAAATAAAATTTATAAATGAACTATTTAGTGGGTTTGTTCGCGATTAATAATAAATAGTCAAAGCAAATATTCAGCAAAATCTGAATATCATAATGTTTGAAAAGCCCGCGTCGTGCGAGGTAATATACCAACGCATGGTAATGCATCGGCAGCGACACGATCTGCAAGTAGGAGCGTCACGAGTTTAATCAGGGAATTGCGGCGACAGGGAGAATGGATTCCTCAGAGAGAGCCCATCAATATATGTATTTACCTCATACATGCATGTATAGTACAGTTCTAGCTCAAAAATGTAAGTTACCTATTAAATATATATTTATATCTACCTATTTTTTGTACACACACAGTGACCATATATTTTTTAGGCTAAAAGGTAGAGAACCGCATTTGTGCAAAATATATCTATATATACTTATGTTATTACTACACACACAGTATATGCATACACTTTTAAAAGGTAAAAGGTAAAAGGTAAACAACCGCATATTTACGCTCCAGCTAGCCTGCATACCGCCGACTCACCACCCAGTACCAATGTTTTTTTTTACACCAACACATGAGTATAATGCAGGCAGGCAGGCAGATGCAGGAGAATTAATGCACACAATCTTCGCAACCTTGCAACCTTCGCACTTTCGTAGTATGGTACGGCGCTGCCGCCGCCGCCGTCGTTATCGCACGTCGCAGCAACATCAAGATCAATCTACAAGCTATAAAATGATGTCATGCGCATGATGAAGTTCCTGTTTTCGTTTCTTCTCTCTCTCTCTCTCTCTCTCTCTCATCTCTCTCTCTCCTCTCTCTCTCTCTCCTCTCTCTCTCTCTATCTCTCTCTCTCTCTTTTTACCTCTCTCTCTCTCTCTCACAGCATGAGTGAGCGCGGCGTACCAGCATACGCTCACACCAAGATCAAGATCAAACTGCAAACTAATTATTTTTATAAAGTTCTTGCTCTTGATATGTCTCTCTCTCTCTCGCTCTCTCTCTCTCTCACTCTCTATCTATTCTCATCTTCGCTTACAGCAGCATCTGATTACAAGCCAGCCGTCGTAATTGTCGTCATCGTCGCCGTGTAGTAGCAGGAGGAGTAGTAGCAGCAGTAGCACCAACACTATAGATAATAATATTATATAAAGAACCGAACAGCTTTTTATTGCCTAGGTATGCAGCAGCAACAGCAGCACGCTGCTCTCTGAATGACGTGAGAACTTTGGTTTGATTTTGGCTTCAGCTCGAGGACTGACACCTGCCGAGTCATAGTTTTGCTTTTCTTTGTTATGCTTTGGTTATACAACTACATGCAATGCGTGCATGGTTATAATTTTTATTCATTTTCAGTCACCATCTACAATTGTTAATAACTATGGATCAGATTTATATTTATACACAAAGCAAAACTTAAATTAAAGATTTTTTGCCTACTTTTATCGTTATTTGGGTCATTTTTCTGCCGTAGAAAGCTGCAAAGTAATGTTAAGAAGAAAAGGTGCTTTCTAAAGTAAAATTATACATATTTGAGGTATAATGACTTATATTTGGAGAAACTGGACCGTTGGAAAAAACTGCGGAAGCTAGACGTCATTGTTAGGTACCAGATAATAACTCCTGAACTTTCATCAAAATTCGTGACACGGAGATTTTGACTATAATTTTATTCGAACATGAAAATCAAGTTACACCTGCAGCAATGAAAATAAATAGTCTACAACTATACCCAAGTATGGCTATCGAAATAATTTTGGAATCATCAAAGTAAATGTCAAAAGTGGACGCAGATTCTCCGCTCTACGATACCTTGTTAATCGTGCACACAAATCTTTCGTCCAGTAACATATTATGACTTCAGAAATGATGTAACATTAAGAATTATTACGTAATTTAAACAATTACAAGTGTTAATATTTATGTTAATATAATAATAATAATCTATAAATTAATAATATATTGTTCGATTCCTTTTCTGTGAAAAGTGCATCACAGATTAAAATAGTATCAATCGGTAATACAACAGTATCAATACTTGAATGCTCATTAGAAATATTAACTCTTTTACTAATGCTTTATGTCTTAAATACAGAACATTAATTATTTTGATTCTACATTTATTTTTAATCTTCGTGACAGAGTGCGCAAGTAATACTGAAGAATTTTGGTGGTTCAATCATGATATATTTTCAAGATGCGACTTACTTGGCATCTTCAAAATAAAGTTCTATAAATTTTTTGCGAGAAATTGTCTACATCATCACAAAGATTACAGGGAGTGAGTAAGGTTTGCGGGTCCTAAATTCTTATGAAACTTTGAGGATCGCATTTATGGGTACCTAAAAATAAAGACAAGCCCCAGTAGTGAATTTGAAGAACGCAAGATAAAGGTTCGAATGTTAAATATGTGCATTATTACGATACAAATTGACACCTATTCAAAATTCAAATGAATGTAACATTAAACATTCAGAAGAAAGTAGTAAAAATATTGATTATTATCTTATAATAAATATTAATATCTTGCAGTACAAAGTTAAGCAAGATTGTAAACCATGCTGAAAAATAGCATGAAAATTGATAGACTTGATAAGTCTATTAAAATCATTAATTTTCATTCTATTTTCAGCATGATTTTCAATTTTGTACAACATCGTACCGAAACAATGTTTATACATATTTGACATTATTAAATTACATGTAAATTAGTATCCCAATAGCGGCAACAATGCATAGGTTTTGTACTAGGACTATATATTGTATAACAGGACCTATCCAAGCTGTTAGTTTGAATTCTCAACGAATTTAGCAGCGAAATAAATACGGTAATCTCTCCTTGAAATTATGGCGATGCTGCTATAGCAGTATCAAGGCCGGCAAAGTTTTCACTGATTCCTCGAATTTGCCATGCATGATACTCGCGTCTTCCAAAGTTAAAATAAATACCGAAGGAGGTTACCGTACACGTGCTCGGTAGCATCATCGAGCAGATAAAGCGCCGGTGCGGACATACATCCACATTGTCGACATCCGCATATAAAGCGGCAGAGATATTCTCAACTAGCTTCTTTCGATTGCTTGCATTCGTCAAGTCAACTGCACAGGAGTACCAAAGAAACTTAATCGGTTTTAGTCGGACTGCATTCAGAGTAGATTCAGTGTCAAAATTTGAGAAGAATAAAGAACAGTGTGTTACCAAGACGCATGAAATTGGAGTTTTCGATTCTGGTAAGTATAATGTTATAAACTTTTTATATTTTCAATTCGATTATAATTTCTGTGGATATAGACGTGCGATAAAGATGCTTTCTTCTAGAAAGCACAGTAGATCTCAGAAAAATATTAAAGGTGTTTAATTTGTTCATTTGTATCTATTAAGTTATACGTTATAAGTTTTTCTATCCATCCATGCTAAAAGTTGAATTGCAATTGATACACTATGAACTTGTCAAGTAAAGAAAATTGAAGTTTATACTGTACAAAATGTATTAGTATCCAATACGAAATAAATTCAGTTATATTTTGTTTGTGACAAAAATTATTATTATTATTTATTATTAGAAGCAAAACTTATTTAATTAACCTATTAAGCCCTGGATGGACGTTTTTATAAGAAGTTTTTAGGCGACTCTATTTGTTACAAAAGCGGATGTCAAAAAATTCCAAAATAATATTTTCTAACGTAAAATTGTCCAAAATTTTGAAGTATGTAATCAAAATTTTCTAGATACTGCACACTAAAAAAGTTATGTTTATTTATTTAACAAAAAATACGAAATTGCCATAAAAATTTTTTTTTTGTATTTTGTGTATTGAAATCGTAAAGAGATATTTCTAAATAGTGAAATTTTTTCGTCCATGGACCCTTAACTTCAAAATGTATAGGTACGTTCTTGAAATTCAAGATGACGACATACAATATGACAGCTAAAAGCCGAGAATTTTATACTATTTGTGATAATTTGGATTAAAACAATATTGTCAAACGAATTTCCATAGAAATTTGTATATAGAGAAATTTCGGGTCGCTGATTACGAATCCGCAATCTGATTTTCCAAATTCAAGATGGCGTATCCAACATGGCTGCTAAAAATTATGAAAATTTTGCAATTTTCATAAAAATTCATGTATATGGGATTTTCGGGTCGCTGATTACGAATCTGTAATCGGATTTTCTGAATTCAAAATGGCGAATCCAATATGACTACCAAAAGCTGCGAGTATCAAAATTTGTGTATTATTATGTAAATTTGTGTATAGAGAATTTTGCTCGCTGATTAACCAATTGAGAAAAAAAAAGCTCTCTGATATACGTTTACCTCCCCGCAGTGAGTGCCGGGCAACGGCAACATGATTTGACGGCTAACGAACGTATTTTGTAATTGTCATAATTTCGATAGTTATATTAGATTCACGATCTGGAATTCGCAAAATCTAATGACAGATTCGACATCGGTTGCAGAAAAGACCTTTATACACATATTTATAATACACAATTTTTCATTCCTTTTGGTAGCCATATTAGATCCGCACATCTTGGATTCAGAAACTTCGATTGCGGATTCATAATCAGGGACCCAAAAACTCCTTATATAGAAATTTGTATGAAACTTCATGTAAAAATATTGTTTTAATCCAAATTATCAGAATTAGTATAAAATTTTCGGCTTTGAGCCGCCATATTGGGTCCGCCATCTTGGATTCAGAAAATCCGATTACGGATTCGTAATCAGCTACCCAAAACCCCCCTATATACAAATTTGTATGAAAATTCATTTGAAAATATTGTTTCAATCCAAATTATCAGAAATAGTATAAAATTCTCGACTTTGAGCCGCCATATTGGATGTCGCCATCTTGAATTTCAAAACACCTACCTATACATTTTGAAGTTAAGGGTCCTTGGACGCAAAAGTGTCACTATTTAGAGACATCTTTTTACGATTTTAATACAAAAATATTCAATAAAAAATTTTATTTATGAAAATTTCGTAATTTTTGTTAAATAAATAAATATAACTTTTGTAGTTTGAAGTATCTTAAAATTCTGATTGCATATTTCGAAATTTCAGACAATTTTACGCAAGAAAATATTATTTTGGAATTTTTTGACATCCGTTTTTGTAACAAATAGAGTCGCCTAAAAACGTCTTGAAAAAACGTTCATCCAGAGCTTAATGGGTTAAAAGTCGTAAGAGTTCTGTAAAATTAAATTTTTTTCCGAAAGATAGAAGTAAATTGAAGAAGTTCTATAATTAATTTTTTAGACGTCTTATAAAAATATTGTACACTATGATTTATAGTTTTATAAAATACATAATTTTTAGAAAATTGATTTTGTATTTGTAGCGTAATCGAAACGTAGGGAAGACTATCAATAAATACCTTGGTGAAATTACCACAATTGTGAAGGACAAAACGTCGATCATAACACACCAGAATGGACTTGATTGCAACAATCAAAAGAAGAAATTCTTGAATAGCAAAGGCTAAGGAGCACGAAGAACATCAGTATCTAAAGCTCATTACATTGATACTGTAAAAGGGTGTCGTGAAAGATGATCGTACCAGCGTCGGTACCCACTCCATTTTTGGTATGCAGATGCACTTCACTTTAACAGATGGTAAGTTATTTTAGTTGCATTTATAATTATCCCGTGATTTTCCATAACTAAATTTGACCAATACAATTGTTTTCTATATGTGGATACCTAAGGCCTTTAGTTGTGATTATTAGTTTAAAACATTGATATAGAAGAACGCGGCGGATTTGTATAATGCGAATATCCATTGTACTTAATTACGAATTTGTATGAAATTTTTTGCACGTAACGCTGAATCTTCTTTAATAATTTATGTTTTGCAAAAATTCTATAAATTCATAAATAATTCATACTACGATATATTATCAAAAAAGAATGCTGTAAAATTAGTCAGTACTATTTGTCACCAAGTTACCAATGAGTTGAGCAATGTATATGATATTGAGTTTGATCATGCTACAGATCTCGATACGCTACAACAGGATCGCTTATCATTTCAAGATGTTATAGAGAATATAAAATCTAGTTACGACAAAGCAAATACTGTCGAAGAAAAAATTCGTTTATTAACACTATTGCCATGTGACTGGACATGTAATAAAGTGTTCCAACATTTACGTTGCTCACGTTACTATTTTCGAAAAGCTAATGAATTAAGAGAACGTTTCGGTAAGTAATTAAATTAATTAATTAATAAAAGTACTATTAAAATGTTATTTCTATATCTAATTTTTTTGAGATACATTTTATTCTACAGAGATGATTCAAATAGCAGAATTTGTGCTGGTGCGAAAGAATGTATCAGTGTTATTAACGAGCATACACAAAAACGAGAGTTCGGTCAAAAAAGATTAATTCTCTATAACTTAAAAGATCGTTATGGAAAGTATGTAAAGGAGAACACGTCAAATAAAATACTAGGTTTTTCAAGCTTTGCAAGTTTACGCCCGGCTGAATGTGTCTTGGCAGGAAGTCCTGGAACGCACTCTGTATGTGTCTGCTCTCAGCATCGAAATATTAAGCTAAAATTACAAGCCTTAAACTCTAAAATATCTTATAGAGATGTACTTGAACGTATGGTATGTTCAGTAGATAAAAGTAATTATATGCTGCATTTATGTAACAATTGTCCTGGAAAGCAAGCTGTTTACAATTATTTGAAACGAAATAACTTTTTAAAAAACGATAGCCATATAACCTATTATAACTGGAAGTCAATAAATATTGAAAATAAAAAAGATGACCAAAAATCAGAAACAGTTAGCAGAGTTACTCTTCAAAGAATAACTGAATTGTTGGATATCTTTATGAAGGACTTAGAAAATGAACTCTGGGAATTGTCCGAGCATCATTTTATAGCTGAAACTCAAAAAGATTATCTTGTTCATCTGAAAAAAAACTTAGTTTCAGATACATGTATAATAATAATGGATTTTGCCGAGAATTATTCTTTTATTGCTCAGGATTCCATTCAAGCTTTTTATTTTAATTACATTCAAGCTACATTGCATCCATTTACAATGTATTATAAAACTCCGAATGATGATAAACTACAATGTGCAAGTTCTTGTGTAATCAGGGATTACATGAAGCATAATGCTTTTGTTGTTAATGCTTTTCAAGAACCTATATTGAAAACTATTAAGGAAAAGTATCAGTGGATACAAAAAGTCATCTATTTTTCTGATGGTGCACCTACTCAGTACAAAAATAAGTAAGTAAATATCAAAATGATTCTTCGTAATAGCGTACAAAAAATTTGTTATACCATTAAATCTACTGAAAATATTAATTTGAGTGCATTATAAGGTATACAGATTCAATAAATGTGGGTTTCGAGTAGTTTACAAAGATTACCCTTTAGTCGGTCATTTGGTTAAAATTTCAACTTTTTTATTAAAAGAGATAAGTAAATAAAAATACTGGCTGATTCTAAATGAATATAGAATACAAAAAGGTATCTATGATTTTTTCTGTAAACCCAATATGTTGTGAATTAAAAATACAAAGAAACTTGATTTTTTTTATCTTGAGCTATTTTTAATTCACAAACTATGGGTTTACAGAAAAAATCATAGATACCTTTTTTTGTTTTTTTTTTTCATTTAGAATCAGCCAGTATTTTTTTTATTTACTTATCACTTTTAATAAAAAAGTTGAAATTTTAACCAAATAACCGACTAAAGGATAATTTTTGTAACCTACTCAAAACCCACATTTATCGAATCTATACACCTTATAATGCAATAAAAAGTTATATTTTCAGTAGATTTAATGATATAACAATGTTAGTATTTATTTATCCAAACAAACGTTAAAAATGTAATATTGATATAATCTTTTTATAAATTTTTAGGAATCATCTGATAAATATCTGCCATCATGAAGCTGATTTTGGAATTAAAGTAGAGTCATATAATTTTTTTGCTACCAATCATGGACAAAATCCATGCGACGGAATTGGCGCTGTAGCAAACCGGTTCGTAAGACGAGCATCACTACAAAATTCAGCTGACCAACAAATTTTAAATCCTCAACAAATGTATGAGTACTTGAACGAAAATTTGCACTCCATTAGGTAACAAAAGAAATTACATGTATTTATAAAACCGTTGTTTTACGAAACGAAATAATTATAAACATTTTATTTTTGTTATTATAAACAGATTTTACTGGGTTAGTAGTGAAGTCATTCAAGGAAAAGAACAAAAATTAAAATTACGATTCAACTCAGCAAAAACGATTCGTAACACAATAAAATATCATTAATATAAGCCAGTTAATGAATCTACTTTAGAAGCAAAAGATACATCTTTTAATGAAAGAAAAAATTTTGTTAAATTATTGTAACTATAAAGGTTAATTAATTCATTATTAGTTTACAAATAATGTATTACTTTCGAAACTTAAAAAAGTTAAATATGTAATATTACATATTCATTGTATCATAAAAGAATTATTTTATATTTAACTTCCCCGCTATACCGCCGCGCGACGTTCGTTTATAATAAAATATAACGGTGTCGTCTTATTCGTTGTAGCCGCGCGAACGTCAGTCGCGTACAATGCGGCTTAGATGACTCCTCGCTATGTATTCGAGACTTCTATCTCGTTTTTGGCAATGTGCGAAACAAAGTGGACCGTGCACAGGTCGTCGGTGCAGCGGCTAGCGCAGGTATATGTACGTGCGTCGGGAAGGGAAGCATATTGCGTGTAATTATGCTCGATTTCAGCCAAATCTGACGTTAGAAAAAAGTCACAGTTCCGAAACAAAGCCTAGGGGCAAAACGAAACTTTAGGGTGATCTTCTACTATGTTTGAGCTAACTTTTAGGCCTGGTTAGGTTAAGATTGGTACATGTACAAATGTGCTACAGAGGTGCCAACTTCGCGATTTTTGAAAAATAGGCTACCTTCCAAGACCTATAACTCTAGTTCTAATCGATGGATTTTAAAAATCGACATGTAGAATTGAAGATCTATCCAAAACGAACTTTGAGAGGTGTTTAGCCTAAATCGCCTGAAAGCTGATGGAATGGAGACCGATTGAAAATCACCAAAAAACCATTGATGTTGGTGTCTACTGCTGTTCGAGCCATTTCCGCTATTTAAATATATATGTCATGGGAGTATTTTTTACTCAAATTTAACATAATTGCTGACAGATTTCCGAAGAATTTTTTTTTTTTTTTCATAATGCAAAGTTGTGGAACTTTTTTTAAATTAGCCACTTTTTAGCGATTTTTGAAAATTCAAAAAATTCTACAGGGCTACAGGTGGCACCTAGAGGGCTGAAAATTTATGAACAACCTTGTTTTCTAATGTACTTTCATAGAAAAAATAGGCAGTAACAATGGCCGACCCCCCCGCGCAGCGTTTTGTAAAACTTGGCTGGAATTACCCATATATATATATATCATTGCGAGGTCCCAAAAAAAGAGGTAGACATTTTATTTATAAAAAAAACATAATTTGGAAAACCGCAATGGTAGCAGATATAAAACAGGAATCTTAAATCATTTAAGAACAGTAAAAATTACAAAAGTTTCATGCATAACGAATGTAAAGTTTCACTTTATTAATGAGTCGTTATAACGTATCTCGATCTAATATCGCTATTAAACATAAACGAATATTGTACTGAGTTTGAAGTTTTCCTTGAATTTAATGATCATCATAGTAGGAGTTTTCATGTTTCATAGAACGATGATTGGAGTTTCCTTATGAATAGGAGATTCTAGATGCGCAAGATTAATTTAAAACCATCATGGAGTCAGTTAAATTTAAAAGAGTAATAAGTTATTATATTATTTTAATATTCCTTTAGATATATATTGTTCGTAAAATCAGAATTAAAATGACTGACATATACTTCTTCTAGCGAAATAGAAAAAAAAGTTTCAAGATATTAAAGACAGAATTTAAAGTATAAAAGTGAGATTATGTGAATTGTACGTAATTATCGCGACAACGTACATGATATTTCTGATCGCTTGCAAGCAGTAGAAACTGACATATATCAAGCTCGACTGGAGATATCAGAAAATTTTAATAAAACAGTGTGAAAAATTGTAAGTATTGATGCAGTTATAACATTTCTGCAAACTAGAATTAGAAAGATAATAGATGGTTCGAAAATCAAGATAAAAAAGTATAATTATATTTAAATTTAAATTGAAAAATTGATAAATAAATAAATATAGACGTATAAATGAGAGTGCTAAATTAGAGTTAAAACAACTTACATTATTATTCCTCGAGTTTAAAGATGATATGCTAGAAGATAGAGCAGCAGGTAATATGGCATATGAAACACTTTTGAAAGAATGGTTTAAAATGACTGCGTACATAAATATTGAATAAGCAAAACTTAAGGGAACAATAAGTGGAATAAAAAAAAGATGTAAATAAATACTCCGTAAAAATCCAATATGTAAAATAAAAAATGTAATCAGATGATGAAATAAATGAAATAGAAGTTAAAATATTATTATCTAATTTATCTTCCACTTTCAATGAAAAGAAAATACAATACGTAATGTTTTTAAATAATTTTATGCAGCACGTACTGCATAATAATATGTATTAATACTATGAATACGTTTATTATACATAAATCGAATACAAAAAATAAAATGGAGAAATGAAAAGTTAAAATAAAAGTTAGAACTATGCATGAGGAGAAGTGTGCTACAAGCTTGATTTTACAGTACAGCTGGAAATAATTCATTTTTCTATCATATCCATATGCATTGCTATTAAAAAAAATTAATATAGGTGTGGGTTGGGTTTGTAACAGCAGCAACGACAGCAGCGGCAGCAGCAGTATAAGTAGGGAAAATGAGAATAAGGTATAAAAAATTGTTAGAGAGAGAGACGCAACTTCGATGCGTTTATGAGATTATTATTAGCTTGTAGCTATTGCTAGTAAAACATAGTCAGCTGTGAATCTGATTTAATCAGCGAGTAAGACATGAGAATCAGAAGAAAAAGAAAACGCCCGTATGTAACGATGAGGCAACGAGAGAGAGAGAGAGAGAGAGAGAGAGAGAGAGAGAGGGAGAGAGAGAGAGAGAGAGAGAGAGGGAGAGAGAGAGAGAGATAGATAGAGAGAGAGATTTCATTTGATTTAATTTGACTTTATTTGACACCTTGGGGTAGAACCCCGTCTGGTGCTAGCTGAATTACAGGTTTATATTTTACAGTTAATTATACAGTTACAATCGAAGTGCTTAATTATTAATAAAAATGCTGATAGGTTGAGGTACACAAATAACGGTGCTTTCTTATTTACGCAGCGGCTTGTTAGTTAACTTATCTTAGACTACTAAACTTATATGTACATAATCAATGTAAAATTAACGACGTGCGCATAATATTGGTTCGCGTGTGCGGAGGCGCTCGGGGGCGGAGAGTAGGCCTTCAGCGCGGACACACTCTTCCCAGTCTATGACGTCACGCTCTAAGAGAGCATTCTTGAGCTAGGAATTGAAAGAGACTAATAGGTGTGATGAAAAGACAGTCACTGAGAGGGAATTTAGTAAGACTGATGCTTGAATGCAGAAAGATTGCTTAAGAGCTTCAGTACGTGGAGCAGGGTAAAGGAGTACTTTCGGTGGGTTCCTCTCAGAGCGGCGGAGGGAGAGGTCAACGTCCAGTCGGGTGAAACGCGTAGCCAGATAATCAGGTCTTTCGTTAGAAATTACCGAGCAGGCGAGCGAGCCGCTGAAGTATTCACGGCAGCGCTATGTCAAAAGCCAACCTAGCTCGAGCCGAAAGGGGTGACGTGAGCTCGCCGGGAGATGTTGCCTACTACGAACCAGACGCATGCGTTCTGAGTGCGTTGTAACTTGAGACGGCGAGTTGCGTTAAGGTCGCTGTAGACAACGCACGCGTAGTCAAAACTCGGAAAAATCAGGCCTTCTACAAGGTGCTTTTTTATGTCCTTTGAAAGGGCGCGTCTATAAAATTTAAGCACGTAAAGAACGCTATAGACTTTCCTAGTGACGTGTCTAGCGTGCAGTTGCCAATCGACGGTGGGCGTGATCCAGACCCCGAGGTTGCGTGCTTGAGACACGTATTCCAGCAAATGACCGTCCACGGATAATTTAGGAATATGAGCTAAATTTATAGTAGCGATGTAGGCTTGGCTGCCGAGAATCATTACCTTAGTCTTGGCGACGTTAAGTTTGAGACCGTTGTCTCTCGCCCACTGAGCCACTGCTTAAGCATCGCGGTTCAAAGAGGCAAGGGATCCTAAGAGATCGGACGAGTAGCAGTGGAGGTACAGTTGCGTGTCGTCTGCAAAAATCATGTACTTGGCGAGCCTAATGACGCTTGGAAGATCATTTATAAATATTGCAAAAAGAAGCGCACCAAGTACACTGCCCTGCGGGACGCCGGAAGCAGCACTAAGCCATTCTAAGGTGGAGCCACCTTCATCGATGACTACTTGAAGGCGATCGGCAAGGTAGTTAAAAAACCATCGCAGGATCCGATCCAAGAGAGAGAGAGAGAGAGAGAGAGAGAGAGAGAGAGAGAGAGAGAGAGAGAGAGAGAGAGAGAGAGAGAGAGGGAGAAAGAGAGATAGATAGATAGATAGATATACGATTTATTTGTCATTTTTGGCAAAAATACATTACATAAAAATTGTTATTTTCTCATTACATTAAAGTTTTGATAACTATCACAGGTCGTCAGTATATAAATGTAAAAAAATTGTTGCACAAATTTGTCATTATCTAATATCATAGTTTGTTTATATCACAGTTTCATAATAATTTCTGAAAGTTACTCATTCTTGCATACACGTACATCCGTCACGTCACAATTTAAAAACAATTACAATTCAGCCGATACATACACTCATCACACACGCAGATAAATTTACTCTTTATAGTCCAGTCAGATTAGACTAAAAATGTACTGTTTCAAAAAAAATTTAAGAGGCACTTTTATTGCAGAAAGTTGTTGGGGAGGGTATCAGGATATTAGAGTATAAAAGTGCGGCCATGATTTCGATGCCGAAAATTGTTTAAATAATTATTGAATATACGATAACTCGGTTTTTTGCTTATAACTTTTGAACCGTTGTTGCTATTGAAAAAATGTCAGATACCTATAAACTTATAGGTATTAAGAATACCTACAAAATGAGCCTAGTTAGATTAATTTTTGTTAATTTTTTTACTTGCAAAAAATTAAAAACCGCCAATTTTAGCCATTTTTTATATTTTACATTATTTAGTTATTTTTGCTTCTAAATAATCGTAATGCGGTTTTTAATGAAGGTCTTTGTGTACTTTCTAAGTGGTAAAAATTTGAGCTTGAAATATTAATAACTTTTTGTTTAATTCTATTTGTTATCTAAAAACACTCTCTAAACAGTTCTAATTTCCACATCCTGCAGGCGCCGCAAAGACTTCTATCGGGGCGCATTTTACTCGTAAAGAGTTATACCATAATGTACAAAAAATGAAATTTTGATTTTTTAAATGTAAATTGTTTAAAAATTACTTTAAAAATTAAGTAGTTTAAACAATTAATTTTGAGTGCGAAATTTTTTTTAGTTAAATAAACAAATCTATCATTTGATTGCTATGATTTTTCTGCAAATTTTAAGCCGTTATTTATTGCTCTACGATGCTCTGAAGCTGAGATAATTTTTTTTTCCAATAATCATTGTGGCTTTGTTTATTAATATTAAGAGCTGAAATTTACAGGTAGTCTACCATAAGAGTCATACTGTAGCGTCATATATTTACGCAAACATAAATGTCAATATTTAACTAACGTTATTGAAAATAGCGGCAGCGTAGAATCGACGTGTAAAAGAGAAAGGAAAGGAGGGGGGGGGGGGGGGGCACGCGCACCGCGCGCTGCGCGGCTGAAACTGATCGCGCGTCTTATATGTGGCAAAGTAAAAAAAAATCGTGATATCTCGGGAACTAATGATCCAATCATGATGTTTTTTTTTAATTTGGGGTAGCATGAAAAGATAATAAGAACTACTGTACTAGATTTTCAAATTAAAAATTATTTTTGTGGGAATTTTACTATAATATTTTATATATTTTATTTTACTTTTATAATAAATGTATTATTCATTGTTTACAAAATTTACTTATTATAATATACATTTGCTTAATGACAATCACATACGTATATTCAAATATATTTTATTCTTCTTAACCAGACAATTATTACATATATATAACTGTTTGCAGGTCTGGTACATAATAGAAACTTAATTACTAATAGAACTTAATTACTAATAGAACTTAATTACCAATAGAACTTAATTAGTAATAGAACTTAATTACTAATAGAACTTAATTACCAATAGAACTTAATTACTAATAGAACTTAATTACTAATAGAACTTAATTACTAATAGAACTTAATTACTAAAGCTTACATACTAAGCTTAAAAATCTAATAGTACTGCCTTTATACTATATCAAAGACAGTAATCTGCACGTATAAGAAATATTTACTATATTTACTTATATTAATATCACATTTTGGAGATATTTAATGCGAGGACATATTATTGTCCACTTGCTTATAACATTAGTATGTTCGCTCTGATTCATTGCTTTAGTTTACATTTAGCAGATTTTTGTTGGATATTGAAAGTTATTAGATCATACGGTAGATTATTGTACAATTTAATGGAAACTATGTAGCTGTTTTTGTTACTAATGACTTTGGACATTTTAGGAATCTTAAGGGAGTTATAATTATAACACAGTGATTCGTAGGCAAAAAATTGAGATAAATTCATAGGATTTTCTTTAATGAATTTATTTTTATTAATTATTTTAATTAGTCTATTTTGTACTCTTAATAATAGATCAACATTGCTTTTATATGCTCCTCCCCACGCTATTATACCGTAACTGATGACACTGTGGAAAAAAGCATAGTATATCATTCTTAGTGTTTCAGTTGACATAAATTTGGAAATTTTTTAGAAAATGTAGATCAGGTATTTAGTCTTCTTAATAATATATTGTATGTGTTTGTCCCATTTTAGATTATAGTCGAATATTAAACCTAAATATTTACAGCTGTCGACTTTCTGTAATTTCTTATTATAATCAATATATCTAAATTTTTGGGAACGCTATCACAGTAGTTACCAAAAGTAATATATACAGTTTTCTCTATATTTAAAGATAGCTTATTAAGTGTTAACCACTCAGCTACTTCCTTTAAATACCTATTCATTATAATTTCTACATCTTTCCAAGTTTTACCAGTTGATATAATCGCAGTATCATCAACATACGATAATATAGAGTTTTCTGGCATTATAGCTAGAAGATCATTAACATATAGTATAAACAATAGTGGGCCAAGGATTGTCCCTTGAGCAACTCCTGTACTAATTAGTGCATAGTCACTTTCAAATTCATCTATTCTAACTTTTTGTAATCTTTTCACTAGACAGCTTTTAATGAGATCATGTGCACTTCCTCTAATTCCATAACTATAGAGCTTATCTAATAAGATTCTGTAATTTACACAGTCAAAAGCTTTGGCAAGATCTAAAAAGGTAATTGCTATAGGGTTACTCTTATCTAGATTATCATACAATTTGTTAGTAATAAAATTTAATGCATCTTTAGTGCATTTTCCTTTTATGAAACCAAATTGTTTAGAAGCTAAAATGTTACTTTCCGAAATAAAATTGAATATTCTATTATATATTAGTTTCTCAAAAATTTTTGCAATGTTTGATATCAACGATATCGGTCTATAATTTACGACTTCGTACTTATGACCAGATTTATATATAGGAACGATTTCAGAAACTTTTAGAGAGTCAGGCCATAACGATTCTTCAATACATAGATTAAAGATATGTGCCAAAATATCTGTAATATATGTACCCAACATTTTTATAGTTTTTGTATTAATTTAGCAGTTCCACCATTTTTGAGTTTCGTTTCATCTACGATTTTTTGGATTTCAAATTTGTTTGTAGGTTTTAAAAAGTTAGTTTTTACATTCATAGGTGGTAGTTTTTAATTTTTTTTAATAGCACCTTAATTTTTTTACTTAAATTATCCCCAACTTTACAATAATAAGTGTTCATATATTTAGCTATTTCTGTAGGATCTTCGATTTTCTTTTTATTATTGTCATAGATGTAATTAATTTTTTTAGCACTTTTTTCTTTTTTACCTAGTTTTGAGTTAATAATTTTCCATAGCTGCCTAGTATTATTACATTTTTTTTCGACTAGTTTTTTGTCGTATTTTATTTTAGCATCTTTAATAACCTTTTCTAATATTTTGACATAATTCTTGTAATCAGTCTTTGTTTGCTCATTATTTGGATTTTTCTTTAGTTTATTATATAACATTTCCTTCCTTTTGCAAGATTTAATTATAGCCTCGTAATCCAATCTTTTCTTGGTGCATTATCATGAGTTTTACTTTTAGTTCTTATTTTTTCTGTACAAAATTGAATTTCTTTTTTAACAGAGTTGATAGCTTCATTTGGATCATGTATTGTTTTGTATTTGTTCCAGTTTATTGTACTTGCTATATATTGTAATTTTTTGTAATAATATATAAATTTAGATTCATGTTTTTCAGTTGTTAGTGATTTATTTATATTTATAAATAGAGGATAATGATCCGGTGACGGAATCATTAATTTAAAAGTTTTAGTTTGTATTGTTTTAGCTTTAATAAAAATGTTATCAATACGTGAACCATTACCACTATCATCAGATGGTCTAGTTTTATTAATAAATCCAGGATAAAAGCCTTTTTCAAGTAAACTGTTTAAAAAATGTTCACTAATTTTATTTTGCTGAGCGATATCTATATTAAAGTCACCTACTATTAGGTCATTTTTATATTGTTTAGTTTTATTAAGAAAATAATTAAGGTTTGAAATGAATTCTAGACTAGGTAGATCATGGGATCTGTAGAGTGCAGATATTGTAAGTGAACTATTATTATTTAATTTAATGTTAGAATTTAATATTTTTAGTCTATTGAATTCGAATATGTCAGTAATTTCATTCACCGCATTTTTTTATGTAAACAACTACACCATCTGCTTTATTTATTTTACTATTGTTATAGTAAATTTTATATCCATATAACTTAATATAGTTATGATTCTCAAGATTCCATGATTCTGCGCATACAATAACGTAAGGTTTAACCTTTAAACTCTTAATAAAGATTTCAAGTTTCTTAAAATTGGCACTTAAACTTCTAATATTACAATATAAGATCAGATTTTCTTTTTTATTTCTATCAATATTAAGAGTTTCAAGGTCAGGATATGAGACTTCCTGCTGTATTACTTGATTCTGCATTTCTTCAATAAGGTCGAGATTTTGTGTCATTGTGTTGCTTGTTGCTTGTTGCAGGTTAGTCTCTTGCCTTGCTTTTATACTGCCTTTTGCGCTATTGGTATTGCAGGGAGCTGAGTCGATTTTCCTCTGTTGTTGTTGTTGTTGTACATGTTCGTTTTGTTGTTCATTGTTGTTAACTACGTTTAGTTCCTTGCCTTGTTGGTGTACTGCCTTTTGTGCTGTTGATATTGTAGTCGTCTGAGTTGATTTTAGACTGTTGTTTATGTTAAATTTTGATAGATCTGGTTTAATAGGGTAGTCCGTTGATATGATATATCTTTTAATCTTGTTATTTAATATTGAACATAATGTATTGTCTGCTGCCGAATGATTTGTGTTATAGTTTGTTTTGTATTTTTTATTGCTATAAGAACAGTTAGGACATTTAAAAATACTGTTATTGCATTCTTTTACTTCATGATTCCCTGAACATTGTTGGCAATTCTTTTCATTTCTGCATTTAATACTATTATGACCCAGGCCTCCACATTTATAAAAAGGCTTAATGTTTATTAGGTCATAAACTTTATAACTCTAGTAACCTACAAGAATTTGATTTTTATTTTCTCTTATATGCTTGTACACATCAGATGTGACTTCCATTATAACACTTGTACTTTTTTTTTATTTATATACATATGAAGTACTGTGCCTTTGGTATCAAAATTTTAAAAATTTCTAGAATTTACATCTTCTTCAATGGTATCACTGTCCATATTAAAAGTGTTATCTATACCAACAATTTTAATCTTAGGATTATTTAGTTGTTCGGTTTTGACTTCACAAACTGTTTTTAGGTTATGTTTCAAATAGTTTTCAGTTTCAACTACACTTTCACTATTCATGCAGTTTATAATTACTTCATTATTTTTAACATAAACATTTATGGTTTGAATTCTTTTCCTATTTATTAGTAGTTTGGTGACGCTTTCTTTAATATCTATTTGTTCACTGCCATCATTAGTAGTGTTTGCTGTAACAATTATTTTAGGGATCCTCTTAACTTGTTGAGTGTAATTTTGTTAGCCATTTTGTGTGATTTCAGCAAAAGACAGTTTGTTTATTACTCTTTCTTTATCTCTTTCTTTTTCTTTTTCCAACAATTCCTTTAATAAAAAGTTTTTGTCAGTCAATTCTTTATTCAAAGTTTTCAATAGTGCATTTTCAGTTCTTATTATTTCATGTTCAGCTTCAGAATCAAAATTTATTGAATTATGAAGGTCTTGAGTTTTATCAGCTAGTTCAGTCAATAGTTCTTTTCTTATTTCTTCTGATTGTTTTCGTTTAATCTGGGAAATGAGGAATCTTGCTGAGTCACATAGATCTTCTTCTCTGTATTTGAAGGTTAGGTCTTCCTGACAATGTTCCGGGCAGATTACCAGTAATTCTCTTACGTATGCTGTGTTTGCTAATTTATCAAAATCACTTGTATGATAACAGTTTTTACATATAATACATATCACTGTCTTAGCTTGCTGTTTCGGATGGCATTTATAGAATTTTTCTAACAGCTTATCGAGGGATATATCTACCTCCGACGCCATCTTGCGCCATCTGTTATTTACATAATATTTATTGTAATTTATTAAAATTTTTATTTACATTACGCATACTATTCTATTCTACCCTACGCTTTTTGCTACTGCTACATTCCTCGCTATTATCACAGCCCTCATCGCAGTTATTAAAGTCGTCATTGTCGTCACCGCTACTGTCATCATCATCGTCATCGCTACTGTCATCATCATCGTCATCGCTACTGTCATCATCATCGTCATCGCTACTGTCATCATCATAGTTTTCATAAATGTTATTTTCACTGTTAACATCTATATTTAGTGTTAATAAATCTAAAATATTTTGCGTGTCTTCTTCTAAATCGAATTCAGTTTCGTCGCATACTTGTACAGTTATTTCTTCCTTATTTGTGCAAGTCTTGCCATGGCAACCTGCACATAGGTGTGTACAACTCAAGCCGTGTTTTCTGCAACTACAAGATTTTTTTTGCAACCAGTTTCGCATCTACATGTAATCGACGCAAGCAATTCATCTGGAATTAATGGCTCATCCGTAAAAATCGGTTGTAATCCTAGTTCACTCATCTTCCATCCCCACTCTTGACAATTTATTACATTCCCTAACCATGTTTGAATTTAACAAAATGTTCTTAACGAGTGTTGCTTTGCAGCACTTGCAGTCGGGGGTAATGATTCAAATTTACATATTTTTCAATAGCAACAACGGTTCAAAAGTTATAAGCAAAAAACCGAGGTTTCGTATATTCAATAATTATTTAAACAATTTTCGCAATCGAAATCGTGGCAGCACTTTTATACTCTAATATCCTGATACCCTCCCCAACAACTTTCTGCAATAAAAGTGCCTCTTAAATTCTTTTTTTTAAAAAGTCTAATCTGACTGGACTATTATTAAAATATACTCTTTATACTTTGTACATTGCAACAGATTTCACGACTAAGAATACAAAACACGGGAGAACGGATAAATTAAAAGAAAAAAAAGATACATTTAATAAGTAAATAAATAAATAAATAAATAAATAAATAAATAAATAAATAAATAAATAAATAAATAAATAAATAAATAAATAAATAAATAAATAAATAAATAAATAAATAAATAAATAAATAAATAAATAAATAAATAAATAAATAAATAAATAAATAAATAAATAAATAAATAAATAAATAAATAAATAAATAAATAAATAAATAAATAAATAAATAAATAAATAAATAAATAAATAAATAAATAAATAAATAAATAAATAAATAAATAAATAAATAAATAAATAAATAAATAAATAAATAAATAAATAAATAAATAAATAAATAAATAAATAAATAAATAAATAAATAAATAAATAAATAAATAAATAAATAAATAAATAAATAAATAAATAAATAAATAAATAAATAAATAAATAAATAAATAAATAAATAAATAAATAAATAAATAAATAAATAAATAAATAAATAAATAAATAAATAAATAAATAAATAAATAAATAAATAAATAAATAAATAAATAAATAAATAAATAAATAAATAAATAAATAAATAAATAAATAAATAAATAAATAAATAAATAAATAAATAAATAAATAAATAAATAAATAAATAAATAAATAAATAAATAAATAAATAAATAAATAAATAAATAAATAAATAAATAAATAAATAAATAAATAAATAAATAAATAAATAAATAAATAAATAAATAAATAAATAAATAAATAAATAAATAAATAAATAAATAAATAAATAAATAAATAAATAAATAAATAAATAAATAAATAAATAAATAAATAAATAAATAAATAAATAAATAAATAAATAAATAAATAAATAAATAAATAAATAAATAAATAAATAAATAAATAAATAAATAAATAAATAAATAAATAAATAAATAAATAAATAAATAAATAAATAAATAAATAAATAAATAAATAAATAAATAAATAAATAAATAAATAAATAAATAAATAAATAAATAAATAAATAAATAAATAAATAAATAAATAAATAAATAAATAAATAAATAAATAAATAAATAAATAAATAAATAAATAAATAAATAAATAAATAAATAAATAAATAAATAAATAAATAAATAAATAAATAAATAAATAAATAAATAAATAAATAAATAAATAAATAAATAAATAAATAAATAAATAAATAAATAAATAAATAAATAAATAAATAAATAAATAAATAAATAAATAAATAAATAAATAAATAAATAAATAAATAAATAAATAAATAAATAAATAAATAAATAAATAAATAAATAAATAAATAAATAAATAAATAAATAAATAAATAAATAAATAAATAAATAAATAAATAAATAAATAAATAAATAAATAAATAAATAAATAAATAAATAAATAAATAAATAAATAAATAAATAAATAAATAAATAAATAAATAAATAAATAAATAAATAAATAAATAAATAAATAAATAAATAAATAAATAAATAAATAAATAAATAAATAAATAAATAAATAAATAAATAAATAAATAAATAAATAAATAAATAAATAAATAAATAAATAAATAAATAAATAAATAAATAAATAAATAAATAAATAAATAAATAAATAAATAAATAAATAAATAAATAAATAAATAAATAAATAAATAAATAAATAAATAAATAAATAAATAAATAAATAAATAAATAAATAAATAAATAAATAAATAAATAAATAAATAAATAAATAAACGAATAAATAAATCAATAATTAAATAAATAACTACCCATGTATATGAATACTACGTCGTCATGAAAAAATGTCAACTTAATCACCGTGAAGTTGACTGAGGTGCCTGCCTAACGCCGTTTTAAATTTACATAAGGACGGCAGATACCTCACACTGCAGGGGAGGGAGTTCTAGAATCGCGAGCCTTCGGCTCTAAACGAGTAGAGACCCTTATCAGTCCACGATCCCGGAACCGAGAGCTCTTTCACACCGCTCCTACTGGAAGTCCTAGCTGTGTTTTTACCAAAGAGAGCCGCAAGGTACGGAGGTTGTCCTATATTTATTGCCCTATGCAATAATAACCCCGCAAAGTACGCTCTTCTTTCCTTTACTGTAAGCCAGTCAAGATATTTCCTGTGAGGAGTCATGTTCTCATCCCTTCTAACACCACATATGTATCTGACACATGAATTTTGAAGTCATTGCAACTTCGTCTCGAGCTCATCAGACACATCAAGGTGAACCACGGAACAATAATCTAAATGTGGCACTACCAGCGCGCATGCAAGCTGCTTTCTCAACGCCTGAGTTGTGCATGAACTAAAAAATCGTAGGCTATAAAGAGCACGATTTACCTTTTTTCCAACTGCATCAACCTGCAGTATCCACGTGAGTTTAGAGTCCATGACAACACCAAGGTTTGTGACCGAGTCAGAGAAAGGCACATGTACACCTTCCTGAAACTCAATGCCGGGCAAACCAAGATCCTGCAACCGATTGATGTTGTGCTCGGAGCCGAAAATGATCGCTTTTGTTTTGCCGACATTGAGTCGCAGTCCGGATGCTTCGGCCCACATGCATCTGATACCCACATGAAGATCTCGCCATGTCACTTGAATGTAAGTTTGCAAGTCGTCCGCGTATAGCAAGTGTTTAACATCACCAACAGTCAGTACGTCTTGTAAGTCATTGATATAAAAACTGAATAGCAAGGGCCCCGGGACTGAACCCTGTGGCGCACCTAGATTGGTGGTTAGCCAATCAGATTCCCCGTTGTTGTCAGTTATGACTTTTTGCCTGCGACCGAAAATGTATGATTTGATCCACTGAAGAACACTCCTGGAAAAACCCATGCGTATCAGCTTATGAAGTAATTTAGATGGTGATATAGTGTCAAACGCCTTACTAAAGTCGAACAGTAGCAGTATAGTCATTAGTTTCTTATTGTCGTTAATCCCAGTTCGCATGTCCTCGGTTAGTTTTAGTTGAGCTGTCTGGGTGCTGTGATGCTGTCTGAAACCGGTTTGCAGAGGATCCAAGATATTTTTGGATCTTAAGAAATCGGTAATCTGGTAGTGTACTATCTTCTCCAGCACCTTGGAGAGAAAGCTCAATAGTGCTATTGGGCGAAAATCTGATAAAGTAGATGGCACTGAAACCTTTTTTAGAGCTACCAAGTGAGCCCCCCTCCAAGCCCCTGGGAAGACACCACCAGACAAAGAGGAGCTGAAGACCCTCGATATATGATGACTTACATACGGGAGAGCCTTATCTACAACGCTTTGGGGAATACCGTCCTCACCCCTAGCCTGCGACGCGAAATGAGCAACAGTCAGGACTACGTCCGTCACTGTAACGTCTTTGAAAACAAAGCCGTTGTCACTGGCCGAGTCCAAGATACTACTCAAATCAACTATGGGAGACCGATACCCCCGCAAAGTGCGAGTTCAGCTCACCCGGCGAGAAGCCATGCAACCCCCCTCCCCGTGCCCTTGGCAGGAGCCCCAAGCCCTTTAGTTCTTTCCAAATATCCTTCTTATTTTCTAGGGCTTAAAAAATCTTATTCTGCATGTAAGTCTCCCGCGCGATTTTCATGCGTTGATCTGCTTCGACCGCGAGAGACCGGTACGCCTGCCAAAGATTACTGTTTTTTATGCGCTGTAGTCGTCTGCATACGGCGTCACGTTTTTTTATTATGTGAGCCAGATCTGCGTCAATCCATGGGGGATTAGCTTTATTTTTTGGTGTAAATTGCTTCAGTGGAGCGAGTTCATCTATTGCCCCCATGAGATTGGCGCTGAGCTGTCCCAATAAATTGTCCATATCGTTGTTGTCCAAGCAACCAAACGGCGCCTAGTCACATTTACTCAGGTAAGATAGAAGATCTTCCTGTTCTATTGTTTTAAAGTCTCTGTAACTGCAAGTGTCGGTGATGGGGCTATTGTTTAATTTAAAATCTATTTCAACATCTATAATTGTGTGATTGCTGGCAAAGGGCGCTGCCTGACTGCTGGCATTCAGCACCACGTCGTTGTCATTTGTCATAACGACATATCAATCCACGTGTGAGACCCCTCGAGGTGATGAGTCGCACGATGCTCTATTATTTTTAGATTTAAATCGTCGGCTAATCGCCTAACGAATCTTGCATCAGCCGACGTCTCCCATCAAGATTTTATGGCTATAGTCCTGCGTGTATGTAGCTAGCTTATCAATTAGGTCAGAATTTTGCAGGAATGATACATGCGGTGGCCTATAAATTAGAGCAGTGAATACGGGGGGAAGGTCGCCCTGTTGCACACTACACATAATATATTCAGGAATGTTCGGCGTATCATCCTGGGTGGTACGTGAGCGGCTAAGTATGGTTGCCTTAAAACTATTGTGTACATACAGGACTAATCCACCCCCAAAAGTATTCCTATTTAATCTTAAAATTGAATAGCCCTTGATCTGAATGCGATTGTCGTCAATGTTTTGAGCAAGGTGCGTCTCAGCAATTCCAAAAAGGTGGTAGGAGGGACCAGATAGAAGGTGTTGACGGAGTGTATAAATGTGACAATCTAGAGAGGTCACATTGATAAATCCTGCTCTTAGTCCCCTACAGTGCACCCCCCCCCCCCCCCCCAGCAGTGTCCGACGATAGTCATACATTTGCGACAGCCTCCGTTTGATTATTTGTTTGAATGGCCAACTTATCTTTTTCATTTGTATTTGCGTTTCCTGTTTTTTTATGTGTATCTAATGTAATTTGTGGAGTTTCATACGAGGATGAAATTGCTTGGAGGTCTGCCGCTGTTAAAAATCCGTGGAAGACATCACCATCTCGCATCTTGACCAGGAAACGGCCCCCCTATGCCAGATATATTTAAATATGAGCCTCATCGCAAGGGCTTTAAGGCTTCTAAATTTATTAAATGTTTCCCTTGGTAGATGTTCATTTATAAAAATTTTACTATTCAATATTGCATCACTAGTCTCCTTGTCAAGTGTCGAGATGTCGACATATTTAGTGTGAAAACCTGTTATAAACTTTTTCTGTCGCATGATTTTATCTCCTAACACACTGCTGGAGAGGGTAACAACCCACGGTGATCGTCTGCGCTCGCTAGTTACCTCGGCTGATGTCACCGAAAGCGACTCATCTGACCACAGCAGGCGGGTATTTACTATATCCGTTTTCTAGAGAGACAGAGAGAGAGAGAGAGCGAGAGAGAGAGATAGAGATAGATAGATAGATAGATATAATATTTATTTGTAAATATTTACAAAAAAGTTTTTACATATATAATTTACATTTTAATGTCACACGTTGTCAGTTTCTTAAAATTACATATCACGTCGTTACTTAACTAAAATTAATTGCACATATGTGAAGTCAGGTATATAAAGTATTGCACTTTGTTGTCAGTTATAAAATTTGTTTTTTCTAAATCGTACTTATTATACCTATCAGTCGCTTGAATAAAATTATATACATACATTAACAATCGTTTCCATTCATACTAATAAATACATGCATACTTTTTAAAAATTGTTTTGTCAAATTAATAATTAAATACATTCACACTTAATTAACACTAAAAATATTTAATAAATAAATAAATAAAATAATAAATAAATACGTCGAATACATAAATAAACAAGATAAATAATTAAATTAAATAAATAAATAAATAAATTTAAATAAATAAATAAATAAAATAATAAATAAATACGTCGAATACATAAATAAACAAGATAAATAATTAAATTAAATAAATAAATAAATAAATTTAAATAAATAAATAAATAAATTTAAATAAATAAATAAGTTAAATAAATAAATAAATAAGTTTTAATAAATAAATAAATTAAATAAATAAGTTTTAATAAATAAATAAATTAAATAAATAAATAATTTAAATAAATAAAAAGCCTAAATATATAATCGACTCATTTTTATCTCTAAACATACTCCTCACCATGTAATTGTTTAAGGTGCCTGCTAAACGCCGTTTTAAATTTACAAAAAGATGGCAGGCACCTCACACTGCTCGGGAGCGAATTCCAGAGGTGCGCACCTTGAACTCTGAATGAAAAAAGGCCCTTATCGGTGCGCGACCCCGGAACCGAGAGCTCTTTCATACCACCCCTACTTGAAGTCCTGGCCTGGTTTTTTTCAAAGAGGGCAGTAAGATACGGTGGCTGCCGCATGACAACCGCTTTGTAAAGCAGCAGCCCCATAAAATACTCCCTCCTCACCTTCAATTCTAACCAGTCCAGTTTTTTCCTGTAGGCGGTGATATGCTCATCCCGCCTAACACCACATATGTATCTCACACATGCATTCTGCAGACGTTGTAGTCGTGTCTGGAGCTCCCCTGACACATCAAGAAGAACCACTGAGCAATAATCTAAGTGAGGTAGTACCAGTGTACATGCCAGCTGCTTCCTCAGTATCTCTGTGGTGCTTGAACGGAAAAGTTTTAAGCTATACAGAGCCCTATTTACCTTTCTACTGACCGCATTCAGTTGCGGCTTCCATGTCAACCCTCCGTCCATCACCACGCCGAGGTTGGTGACTGTATCGACAAAGGGAACGTGTACGCCGGTCTGTATCTCAATGCCTTGCAAGTCGAGGCTCTGAACCTGTTTGATGTTGTGATCAGATCCAAAAATGATCGCCTTTGTCTTGCCGACATTGAGGCGCAGGCCAGCTGACGTTGCCCAGTTCGACACTGCTTGTGCTACAGCCGACATGCGACCGATACCATCACGAAGACCTTTCAGGGTCACTTGTGTGTAGGTTTGCAAGTCGTCAGCGTAAAGTATGTGTTCGACACCATCTAAGTCGAGTGCGTCTTGTAAGTCGTTTATGTACAGGCTGAAAAGCAGGGGTCCCAGGACTGAGCCCTGTGGAACGCCAAGATTGGTGGTTAGCCAACCTGAATCCCCGTTTGTGATTGTGACGACTTTCTGTCGTCTCCCCATGATATATGACTTAAGCCACAGGAGAACACTCCTGGAGAATCCCATGCGCATCAGCTTACGCAGCAGTTTAGTGTGTGAGATGGTGTCGAATGCTTTGCTAAAATCAAACATTAACAGAGAGAGAGAGAGAGATAGAGAGAGAGAGAGTTCTTATTTTCAAAATAAATAAAAAATTGTACAGAAAATACGTACATAATTTTCTTTTGTTGGAATTTCCTGTGGAGTCGAAATAAAAGTCAGAAGGCGAATGTTGAATGTTTCAAGAAAGAAAATAAATTTATTTGTTCGACATAAACAAATGTACAGTATAAGAACAAACAGTATAGGTGAAGGAAAATAGATATACAATTAAGTAAATATATGAAAGATCAAACCGATACAAATATAATTGAAGCTGCTGGCTATACACCGTCGACCGTTCACCATGAGCGCAGGCACTCGACTGAGTCGAGCAGCGTCTCTCCAATGTAAGTAGACTGTCGGAGGGCGCATGTCCGCTCGCGCTCTTGGCGCCATCTCTGGGTCTCAAGTGGGACTAGAGGCTCTGCTGTTTCCATGAGTCATTTCGCTTTGACGTAGTTTCAACATCTTTCATAGTCGTCGTATTTGTTCGCAAGTAATATTACAGCTCACCACAGTTCATGTTTATCACATATCGTCAATTTGTTTGCATTCATCCTCCCGTAGTTAATATTTAAAAAATTGCATACACATAACTTATTAAAACACATCTACCACGTCAATAATTTAGATACTCATGCACCCTACGACCTCATTCATATATCCATTCATGCTTATAATTACAATCATAAATAAATAAATAATAAGAAGGACGGATACATTACATAGAAAAAGCTTCGCATAAGCAGCACATGTGCAACCGCTTAGATTTTGTTGGTCGCCGCTCTGTTTCCCGAAATATCTACTCAAAACTATTTTATATTTACATAGCGACGGGAGATATCGCACACCTCAGGGGAGTGTAATCCAGAACCGCGAATCCTGGGTACTAAATGAATAATGACCAGTATCACTGCGCGATCCCGGAACCGAGAACTTTTTTACACAATTCCTACTAGAAGTCCTGGCCGTGTTTTTATCAAAGAGAGCCGCAAGCTACGAAAGTTGCACCACGTATTATTGCTTTAGAAATAACATCCTCACAAAGTACGCTCTTCTTTCCTTTAAGCTAAACCAGCCAAGATATTTCCTGTAAGGAGTGTTATATTCTTACCAGCAACTACAATTATTTCCTTCAAGGGGTTAGAAATAATCAACAGTCTTTTAATGTTGAAAAGTATTACATTTATTGATATAAGATAAATAATTAGAAGAAGGTACAATTGACTTTCGCAGTGTTTTTGGCCACACGCGGTCACTTTACATTTCTCGGAATTTATCGACGACGTCGCTTACGACGCTATTACAAATCCGCGATTACTCGACTTTTTCGACCATAACCGTTGCTTATCGTCTATGCGAATCCACGCACTAGACTCTCGACCCGATGGCCCTACCCAGGACGTCGCCCTCGTACCCAACGGCGCCCGGATACAATTCTATGATCAACTCGTTCGGACTCGCTCTCGCTCTAACCATCGACGCGCGCGGCTTGAGCTTCTCTGCCTTTGCGCGACTCTTTCGCTTCCTTTCCACACTCTCTTGCAGGCGCTGTTGCCAAACCTACGCAATACAAATGTACACCGAATATTCGCCACTTGTCGCTGTTTCAAATAAATATAAATGGTAGTAATTAATTCTAGTAAATAAGTTGCTTACAGGAGTGATATTCTCCTCCCGTGTAACGCCACATATGTATCTCACACATGAATTTTTAAGTCTTTATAACTTCGTCTTAAGCTCACCGGACACATCAAGATAAACTACAGAACAGTAGTCTAAATGCGGCACTACCAGCGTATATGCAAGCTGCTTTCGCAAGGCCTGGGTGATGCATGAACGGAAAAATCGTAGGCTATAGAGAGCATGTTTTACCTTTTCATACCGCGTCAATTTGCGGTTTCCATGAGAGTTTAGAGTTTATGCCAACACCGAAGTTTGTGTCGGTGTCAGAGAAAGGCACAAAAACACCTTCCTGGAACTCAATGCCGGGCAATTCGAGATCTTGCAACCGACCGATGTTGTACTCGGAGCCAGAAATGATCGCCTTTGTTTCACCCACACTGCGTCGCAGTCCGGACACTTCGGCCCACTCTGACACCGCCCGCGCTACATCTGACATGCGGCTGATACCCACATGAAGATCCTGCCAGGTCACTTGAGTGTAGGTTTACAAGTCGTCTGCGTATAGCAAATGTTCAACCCCACCACCAGTCAGTACGTCTTCTAAGTCATTAATGTAGAGGCTGAACAGCATGGGCCCCAGGACTAAACCCTGCGACACACCCAGATTAGTGGTAAGCAAATCTGAGTCCTCATTATTATTAATAACCTTTTGTTTTCTACCTATTATGTAAGATTTGAGCCACAGTAGAACTTTCCTGGAAAACCCGATGCATATCAGCTTACGGAGTAGTTTGGATAGTGATATGGTGTCAAACGCCTTGCTGAAGTGGAGCAGTAGTAGTATCGTTAAGAGTCGTTTTTTGTCATTGATGGCAGTCCGAATGTTCTCCTCTATTAACTTAAGCAGTGCCGTTTTTGTGTTGTGATGTTGTCGGAAACCTGTCTGAATTGAGACAAGGATATTTTTCGCTTGTATATATTCCATAATTTGATCATGAACTATCGTCTCTAGCACCTTGGAAAGGAAACTCAGTAGTTCTATCGGACGGAAATCCGAGGCTGAAGATGGTCCAGGGGACTTTTTAATTGGCACTAAATGAGCCTCTCTCCAGGCAGCTGGAGCGTATATGTGCGTCCATCATTACTTGCTGAGTTCAGGATGCTGCCCAAGTCTACGTCACCCTGGGTCTGGGAGACCGTTACTCCTGCAAAATGCGAGTTCAACTCATCAGGCCTGAAGCCATGGAGTTCTTGTTGTGTTCGCGGCAGGAGTCCCCCTTTAGCTCCTTCCAAGTGTCCCTTTTATTATCTAGGGCTTCAAAAATCCTACTTTGAATGTAAGCTTCTTGCTAAGTTTTAAAAGGTTGTTCTGTTTTTGTCGCAAGAGCCTGGTATTCCCGCCTGAGATTGTTGTCTTTGGTCCGTGCGTGTCGTCTCCGTGAAGCGTTACGTTTCTTAAATAGGTGTGCAAGCTCAGCATCAACCCATGGCGGATTTGCCTTATTTTTTGGTGTGAATTGCTTTTCAGGGGCCAATATATCAATGTTTTAAATAACATACCGAATCAGAGAATCACTACGCACCATGCAAGTGAGAAACATCAAACACTGCACCATGCATGTGGCGAATAGAATGCATTCGCCGACGTTGTGCACGAATGCGATCGACACAACTAGCACCGCAATAGGCAGTAGAGGATACAAGCTTCCGTAAACTTCGGCATATGTAGCTTGATCTTAATGCTGTTGTTGTTGTGATGTGTGTGTATGTATATGGGTGTGCGTGCATGCGTGCATTGGTACGTGTGTGTATGTGTGTGTGAGTATGTGTGTGTATGTGTGTTTGTGTGTGTGTAGAGCGACGGTTGCAGTAGCTGGCAGCTGCGACTTTTACATCTCACCATATTAGGAGAGAGCTGCAAGGTCGCGAAGATTCTACGTGCAGATTCCCCTTCACCTTCCCCATCTACCTCTACCTGCTGCTGCGTCTACTGCTGCTGCGCTTGACTGCCTGTCTACTCATGCATGCGTATTATTATGGCACGCGAACGCAATAACATTGGATGGGTAGTAGTACGGAGAAGTCAACGGTCTGGCTGGTTGGTTGACGACGTCGACGGTGGTATGCAGGCTGGCTGAAGCATACACATGCGGTTGCCTACCTATACCCCCTTCCATCCCAAAAAAATATGTGCATACACTGTATATGTAGTAATAATATAAGTATATAGATATATTTTGCACACATGTGGTTGTCTACCTTTTAGCCTCAAAAAAATATATGCGTACACTGCGTGTGTACAAAGAAATAGGTAGATATAGATATATATTTTAATAAGTAACTTACATCTTTGAGCTAGAACTGAACTATATATGAATGTATGAGGTAAATATATATATTTACCTCATACATTCATACATAGTTCAGTTATATATATATATATATATATATATATATATATATATATATATATATATAGATGGGAAACATAAGTACACGAAAAATACGTACGTCGATAGTTCGTATCGGCTGGACACTAAAGAAGCGTCCCCACGCTCATGATTAATAGGACTGTATACGTAAAATCCTATGCTAGTGACCACACGTATAGGGAAATACAAATGTAGATAGTTCGGAGAAGCCAAGCCGCTCTACTTACCAAATCACTTTGCAACGTTTTTACTGAAGTTTATGTAGGTTATGGGGTTTACGATTTTTATGGGTTTTCTGGAATTTATAAGGTTATGAGGTTTACAGTGTTTAAGATTTTTATTGGTTTTATATGGTTTATCGGGTTACGGGCTTATAGGGTTTATAATGTTTGTGGGCTTTATAGGTTTTATGGGGTTTATAAGTTTTATGGGATCTATGATTTTTATATTTTTTTCTTATATTATAAGTTTATCAGGTTTCTGATTTAGTTCTGTTTTTTTAGTTCAACAGGTTTATGAGTTTTTTAATATCTATGAATGTTATTACATGTATAACTTTTTTGGGTTTACACCGTTTAAGGTTTTTAGGTAGGTTATGAGTTTTATCTTTTTTTTTATTCCGTGGGGTATATAGACTTTATGACTTTTATGGAATTTATGAAATTTATAAGGTTATTATTCATAAGGCATATTTATAAGGTTATATTGGATTAACAATGTTTACGGCTTTTATGGTATTTATGCGGTTTACGATATTTATGAGTTTGGTGAGGTTTATGGTGCTTACGTAGACTATGGGTTTATGTGTTTTATGTGGTTTATCGGGTCTTCGCAGTTAAAGGGGGTTTATGGGGTTTATGAGCTATTGGATTTTGAGAGGGCAGGTCTGGATTAAACCCATCAAAAGGCTTATTTTTTACGAGTTTAGAAAACTTTTCATGTTTGAAAGCAATAATTATGATAATTTGTATGCTATCAAAACACAATAATATATTATATTATACCGTTGTAAAACCTCAAAATTTTACGTAAGACATCACAATAAATCACTCTTTTCAATTCCATATTTATTAAAGGAAATTTGATCCTCACACAAATCGGGGTTACACGATAAACAAAAAAATTTTTTTGTACGGTTATTTGTCTCCTATTGACATGTATTACAAAAGGAGATGAACACTTTTCTATTAAAAATTTTTTTCTTATTTTTTTTTCGGAGATCCAATAGATATTTTGAAAAAGAATTTTGAAAAATTTTTATAATTGATTGGATTTGCGAAGAAAAATAATAAAAAAAATTTAACCAAAAAGTGCTTTTCCCTTTTTTTAATACTTGTTAAAAGGAGTCAGATAACCGTTGAAAAAAAAATTCCGATTTTAAATAGTGATTTATTATGACCTGTAGGATCAAGATATTGAGGTTTTGAAACCGCAAAGTTTAAGAGATTATTGTCCTTTGATAGTACAAAATTTTTCAGAATGATTGCTTTTAAACATAAAGAGTTTTCTGGACTCTTAAAAAAGTATTTCTTTTAGTTTAATCCAGGCCAGCCACCTTAAGGGGTTTATGATGTTTATAGGGTTTACGATATTTATGGGTTCGTTGGGAATAAAAGGGTATACGATGTTTATGAATTTATAGGTTTCATGGGGTTTATCGGGTTATACAGTTATGGGGTTTACGATGTTTATGGGTTTTATGGTGCTTATCGGTCACTGGGGTTCAAAGGGTTTTTTTGCATTAATGGGTTATTGGGGTTCAATGGAGTTTATGATTTTTATGTATTTTATGGGATTTATAAGGTTATGGCTGTTACAATGTTTATGGATTTTGTGGGGTTCTCATTTTATATAAGTTTTATGGGGTTCACAAGTTTATGCGGCTTACGATGTTTGTGGGTTTGATGGGTGTTTATGGTATTTATCGGGTTACGGAACTATTGGTCTTAGGATGCTTATTGGTTTTATGGATTATATGGGTTTATAAGTTTTATACGGTTTATGATTTATATCCTTTTTTGGGGCGTTTATGATGTTTATAGCATTTACGATGTTTATAGGTTTTATGGGGTTTATGACTTTTATCTGTTTTTTGGAGTTTATGTGGTTTATGGCGTTTACGGTATTTACGGGTTTTATGGATTATACGGGATTCATGCATTTTATGCGGTTTATGATTTTTATCTGTTTTCTTGGAGCTCTTGGGGTTTATGGGATTTACGGTATTTATGAGTTTTATATGTTTTACGGGGTTTATAATTTTTATATGTTTTTTGGAGTTCAGCGATTTATGGGATTTACAGTGTTTATGGCTTTTATATGTTTTATACGTATATACATTCCATGGGGTTTATGATTTTAATCTTGTTTTCTGAAATTTTATGGCTTTTATGGTTTTTATGGAATTTATAAGGTTATGCGATTTACAATATTTACTATGTTTATGGGTTGCCGGGTTTTGCCGAGTTTATGGGTTATTGGGTTTCAAGGGTTTTATGTGGTTCATGCGTTATTGGGGCTCAAGGGCTTCATGGGGTTTATAGGATTTACGATTTTTATGGTTATCGCGGGTTATTGGGGTTCAAGGGTTTTATGGAGTTTATGGGTTTATGGAGTTTATTACATTATTCGGGTTTACGATGTTCATGGGTCTTACAATATTTATGGTTTTGTGGGGTTTATGGGGTATATTGGGTTTACGGTTTTTATGGGTTTAATGGAGTTTCAGATGTTTATGGAATTTATAGATTTATGGGTTTAATGCAGTTTTAGATGTTTATGGGTATTACAATGTTTACGGGGTTTTTGAATTTTATGGGTTTTATGATGTTTTTGAGGTTCATTATTTTATGGGTTTAATGAGTTTTATGGAGATTATTTGTTTATTGAGTTTTATGGGTTTATGATATTTTATGTTTTTCTATTTTTTATTTTATAGTTTTAATGGTTTAATTACTATTATTTTATTACTACTCATCTGCAACTTCTCAATTCTACGTTGTAATTACTGCTCTGTGAAAGTCCAATATAGTACTACAAAGAATTATGTGTAAAACTATAACATAAACACAAGACAATGAACATTTTCGATATTTTGAACCTCAGACAGACAATTAAAAACTCAATAAACGGGGGGGAAAGCGATATGTGTAGGCTCAATACTCATTTACACAGTTAGTGAGCAAGTCCATCAGCGGTTTTTTCATCGGCGACTTTTTCTTCAACAGTCTTTTTCAGGATAGTTGGTGTGCAAGTTCATCAGCAACTTTCTTCATCAGCGACTTTTTCTCCAACTGTCCTTTTCAGGATAGATGGTGAACAATGAAAATCTTTTAACAAACTGCATGATTTGTTATCATCAAACGTCAGTATGAGTGTTGATTTTGAATCAGATACTGACTCACCTTCTGTTTCAAACACGGATGCACTTACGCAAGATGATCTTACAGATATTTTAACTGGACTCAAAAATAAATTGCAATCTCTGCCGGAGATCTATCAATTACGTAGTGTATTCTTACTATTTTGTCGGAACACTGGGCTATACGTAAAATTATGGACCAATTTCGTTTCTCTTACAGAATGGCTCATAAAGCCAAAACGTTAAGAAAATCAGATAGAGTTTGGCTTCTTCTGTTGCAAAAAGTAGAAAAACTTTACCTGCAGAAACTACTCAGAAAGTTGAATATTTTTACGAAAATCATCTTAACAGCAGAATTATGCCAAATAAAAAAGATACCGTCAGTATTTATGTAGATGGTGAAAAAAAAGAGTAAAAAATATTATTACTTACTGATATTAAGAATTTTCATCATCAATTTAAAGAACAGTTTCCTGAACATTCGATTGGAATAACCAAGTTGGCGGAACTGAGACCAAAATGTTCTGTTTTTGCAAGATCCTCTGGTACACACAACGCATGTGTATGAACGATACATCAAAATTTCAAGACGATGATTGATGCCGTAAATATAGAAAAAATCTCAAACAATATTCTGAAGAATTATAAAGATTGTTTGAACTTCGTTCTATATAAGGATCCCAAACCAAGTTGTTATTTAAATGAATGCAAATTTTGTCCAGACATTCAAAAGTTTTCTAATTACGTTGAGAATATTATGGATGAGCACAATATTCATCGAGTCATCTTCATCACGTGGCAATCAACCGATAGATACGCTTTGATAAAACAATGCCTAACATCGCAAGAATTTATTGAAACTTTATGTTCTAGCATAGAAAAGTTGATACCTCATCACTTCATCGCTAAGGAACAATCAAAGTTTTTTTCTGAGAAGAAAAATAACCTTTCAGATGAAGAGATTCTTGCTCAATTGGATTTTGCTGAGAACTATGCTTTTACAGCCCAAGATGCTGGACAGGCATTTCATTTTAATAATGATCAGAGTACGATTTTTTCTGCTGTCGTTTATTATGAATCTGAAGGTAAGCTAAAGTATTTCAGTACAGTATCTATGTCCGACTGTACTATTCATGATGCCACTGCAGTATACATAATGCAGCAACAGCTTATACCTGAAATTCGCAAGGTTTGTCCCAGAGTTACAATGCTAAAAAAAGTTACATATGCTACTGATGGTCCTAAACAGCATTTTAAAAATAGTAATCCAATGAGTAGTTTAATGAGCCATAAGAGAGATTTTGGCGTTGATGCTGAATGGCACTGTTTTGCAACAGCAAACGGAAAAGGTAGTTGCAATGGAGTTGGAGCGATAGTAAAGAGAGAAGCTACAAGAGCATGCTTACAAGCTGCAAAAAATAAAGCAATTCTAGATGTTAAAGCTCTTTATTTATGGGCTAATGGGCGATCATGCAATATAAAATTCTTCTTGTACACGAATAAAGATCACGAACAAACTCGTCAATACCTAACAAGTAGATTTAAAAACTATCCACCTGTCACAAACGTACAAATGGGGCATGGATTTATCCCAGAAAATAATGAAACATTAAAAGTCAAATGCCAACGAACCTAGGAACAGAATAATTTATGATATTGGCGAAAGCCATTTATCACCAGTAAAAGCTCCAGGAGCCAGTATTAATAAGAGTGCACAAAATGTCATTAAATGTTGATTCATTTGGCTAAATTCTATCTTTTTTTTTCATCCACGCAGGCATATATATATATATATATATATATATATATATATATATATATATATATATATATACAGAACAATAGAAAAATGTACATACAAAAACCACAGACAGATAATTCTGAATCTAATAGACCGGAAAAATATAAGAATCATATGCACAAATTCTACTTCCGACGATACATTTAGAACCATTTACCTCACAACTCCCCATATCGATACTTCAAACTGATCTAAAATCTATTGTTGTGGTAAAATGGGTTACGTGGGGGTAATGTCCACCATATTAGATCCGTCATTTTGAATTTTGAAATTTCGATGTCAAAATAAGATTCAGAGGCCCCGAAAACCCGCATGTCGATACTTTCAACTGATCTTAAATCAGTTGTTGTGGTAAAATGGGTTTGGTGGGTGGTAATGTCCATCATATTGGATCCGCTATTTTGAATTGTAGATTCTCGATGTTAAAATAAGATTCAAAAACCTCGAAAATCCCCATATCGCTACATTAAACTGATCTCAAATCATTTGTTGGAGATATGGAAAGGAGGAGAGTGGCGAGTGCTCTGCAGGAACCCGAGGTGTGGATTACTTGGCTCGTCGTCTCGTAAGAGAAGAGCAGCCGAGTACTCTGCAGGAACTCGAGGTGTAGACTGCTTTGCTCGTTGTCCCGTTGGTGTAGAGATGCCGGCACTCTGCAGGAGGAGCCGGTGTTGACTGCTTGGCTCGTCGTATCGTAGAAAAGTGATCGGGCACTCTGCAAGATCTCGAGGTGTGGACTACTTGTCTTGTCATCCCACGACGTTGTTTCTACTTTTTGGGAGGGAGGACACAGCACTAACCCCTCGTTCTAGCTATTCACGAGCCTAGATCTGCTCCAGAGAAGCAGCCCAGTGGCAGTTGTCGTCGATAGCGGGCGAAACTTCGCTATCGGTAACTTCGCGCCGCTGCGCGAAAATTAAAACTCAGCTATTCTAAAATGCGCGAAAGAGCCTATACATGGGCGTGTAACAAACTACAAGACTGATCTAGAATTACGTATATGTATATATTCTGCTGTTTATCATACTATTGTACTGTTATTTATTGAATATTTTATTGTATATTTTATTTTTTGCTGGTCACAAAATGAAGTGCTCATCTATCTATCTATCTATTTTATTTATTATTATATATAGAATTCATTTTGTGAATGTGTCAACAGTTTTAGAATCTTAATATACTAAATAATTTATTTTTTGTCACGCTTGTACGAAAACGCGTCTTTTCATATCTAAATAGGGCGACTACCCTGCTAAAAGGGATCATGTGATTTATCGCACGATAATCACGTTATATGATGAAACAAAATATTATGTCTTGAAAAGGAAGAGAAATACATTGTAAATCCATTTGATATATCATATGAAATATCACATAAATGTTATGTAAAAAATTATGTCATATTTACTTGCAATTATCACGTGATGTATACGTGATATTCATGTGATATTTTACATGAGATCTCAAAAAATTGCAGAAATTAATTTTCACTCCTTTAAACACGTGATTTTATGTTTCATAAGATCACGTGATTTTATGTTTCATAAGATCACGTGATTATCATGTGAGAAATCACGTGATCCTTTTCAGTAGGGTAAAAAGGCCGTGTTTTGACCAGCGGGTGATAAAAAGATAAGCGAGAAAAAATTAGATTAATCCCGGTAATACTTTACTAACTCTGAATCTGTGGTATCATCCGTATGCTACCATATATTTAGGGAGGTTCGGGTATAGTTAAGACCTATTTTGCACAAGTCAAGCTACTCGTATCCTAATGCCCAGGCTTCCTCAAATATGTAATCATCCGGATGATACTGCACGTTTATTAGCGGAATCTGGACATATCGGAATCTGGACATATTTAAACCAGTCAAATTTAAATTTCCAATCCAACAGGAGCCTGTTTGTACCGCGTCACAAAACAGTAATATATGGTTCCGCTTCAAAAGCATAAAGAACCGCGTAATCTAACGATGTGTTACAGAAAATATGCTATAAATATACTATTTTACTATTAGTAAATTAAAGGGCCCTGTACAAATTACGTAAGAGTTATTTTCAATATCTTTTGCCCCCCTCCATGTACCCCTAAAGAAGTAAGTAAATTGAAACAATTTTGGTAAATTATATTTATTTAAAGATTATTTATAAATTTAATTATAAGTATTTATGTAGCATTAACGCTACAGTTTTTGACTATTAAAATCAATTTACCGCTGAATAATAGTATTGTATTGTATTGTATCAACTTCTTCTATCCTTTTATGGGGTCCCGTACAGGCTTTTCACCTTCTTACGGGGGACATTTACCACTTCTGTGTGAATGCCCTATTTATAAACCCAACTTTTTAATAACCCCAGCTGCGCGATGCCTTCGAGCGAAATCTTTATTATTTAGGTAAGGTTTATTTAAGGGACTTCTACCCCTTATTCAGAATCAAAGTGTGTATACTCGCCATTCACTTTTGGTTCTTGTAGCTATGCTTTTCTGCTAGATCACTTGTTCGATCGAGTCGATGTTGATTACTCGGCAATTGAAATAGAACCTTTAATGAATGTGCTCTACTCACGCTACACATGCGCAGGTCATACCACTATACTCAGCGTGCGACTATTTATAAATTTAGTACAACTATTTTTCAAAGACATTGTTTAAAAAAAGATAACAAAATAAATTGCGTTACGTAAGAATTTGTTCAGATCCCCGTTCCCCCCCCCCCCTACACATAAGTATTCGTAAAGTTTTCATGACCCCCCCCCCCCCATCGACCCTTACGTAATTTGTACACGGTCCCTAAGTATACTTACGATTGTGTACTTACAGCAAATATAGGTAACGAAAATTAGAGCTTTTACCTGAGAATATTGCAACATATCTGCGTAATATTCTGTAGCTCGGTACACGGAAAAACGTAAAGCTGAATCAGTACTGTGAGGATCGTGCTGTTTCATGCGAGCGCTGGGTTAGCTCGATGCACACGCTCAACTAGTACACCTGTGTATGGACTGCTTAAGACCTAAGGGGCAGAGTACCGCAACGCTAAATTTCTTTCCGTATACTAGGACAAACAAATAAGTACGCTAGTTGGCGATTTGACTAATTACTGGTCGGGCGGTCAGTTATCGGGCAAACACGATTTTCATGAACCACCACATAGCCACTTAATATTTATTGAAAAAAGAAAATAAATATCTAATTTTGCGTTTTATATATGTTATAAATGATCTTAAGATTCTATAATCATGTTCACTTAAGTATATAACTCGGTTGAGAATTTAATTTTTGTACTTTATTTTCTAGTTCAGCGAAATTTTGTAGTGTTATGTAATATGTAAAAATAGAATTTAATACAATATTTAAATTTCGAAATAATGATCTAATTTCATTTTATATGATGAAAACAGGTAAAAAAATATTTGAAAGGTAATATTCACCAAAATAAAAAAATTTGTAGCGGGTGGGCGGTAAAGACTTTTGCGTTCACTACAGCGTGCACACGTGCGTGCGTGCATGCGTGAGTGTGTGTGTTTGTATGTGTATGTTACAGCGTACGGTAGAGACTTTTAATTATTAAATTAAAATTAATTAAATTATCTTATATTTCATTTATCTGAAAAACTTTAATATACGATAATAATTATTTCATATGTGTATGTATGTATATCTCTATGTGTGTGTGTGTGTGTGTATGTGTGTGCGTGTGCGTGTACGTGAATAAATCAATGTATGTGTAGGTATACATATTTCATTTCTTAATAAAACAGAGTGACAGTTGCACGGTGTCGACAAACGGTCACATCTGGTTCCGCTTGATAGATACGTAAAACCGAAAAAATGAATACACGTGTCATAAAAAATACGATGGGCACCATGGGCGAGACGCTTTTTCCGCCCTTGTGTGTTTGCAGTACTCGTCTTCGGCTCGAAAAATGTACACGCCTTCGGCTCTTGCTTGCTCGCCTCCGACTCGTACAGCAAACTCACGCAGACGGTAAAAGCCTATTTTTCGCCCTCGGTAAACAATATACTATTCTGGTAAATAAATAAATAAATGAATAATCCTCGTTATATAATTTTTATTAAATTAGGATTGAACCAGTTGATTCGACGAACACAAAATTCTTTCTACTTTGAACTTCTCTCTCTTCTCATTTAGAAATTAAAGAAATGGTTGTCGCCTCACACTTCTAGTGGGAAGATTTAGTGAGAAAGATAAAGTCTAAAAATTAAGTATATAAAGTGAACAAGACTCTAAAACCACGAAAATATATTTATTAATGTTTATGTATTTCGTCTGGAGCTAAAACGTATTAGATCTCATCAGCGGGCATACAATTAGCTCCTTCTCCAGATACAGTGAACAAATATTAAGAGAAATATAATTAGCTGAGCCGAAATCAATATGACATATTTAAAATTTTGAGACTGAGAATTTAGAAGATCGGGGTTAATATGACTAAGAATGGTGATGTTTTTGATAACGAAAAATTAGCGTTCGTTATATAGTTTTTATTAAACTGTATGACGCGTATTTAGCGTCAAAATATTCATTATATTCATTTAAAAACGGGACAGTAAATGACAACCGAACCACCGCCTTCACCAGTTGTTGGGGGGAATTATTATTATTTGTTGAGGGGAATGAAGAGACGGAGAATCACGACCGAGGAAAAACACGGACACCGACACACACACACGCACACCGACGACAAGGGCTGATCGCGCAGTAGACGCGACTGGCTGGAGAGAGCTCCAAGGAGAAGTCCCCCACACACAACAGATACTGCACATACGACGACGACGACAACGCGGAATAGAGCACGACCGGAAGTTTACAGCCCAAGCAGAGGCACGCAGATGCCCGGGCTGAAGCTGTCGGTGTGTACGCCGTGCTGTGCTAACACACACGGCACCTAGACCATCGCGCGCTATACGTGCGACTCTTTCTATCTCTCTCATATCTCGAGGATGATGAGCCGCTGCACGCGCACACACATACGCGCGTGACCCGTCCTCTCTCCCGATGCGCGCAGACGCGGGAGGAGAGAGGATTCGCTACAGCAGCGGCAGCTTACTCGAGGCACACACTGGCTGTAGCCACGAGAGAGAGAGAGAGAGCGAGAGAGAGAGAGAGAGAGAGAGAGAGAGAGATTTTATTTGTTTATTTCCACCCTGGGACTGAAATTATCCCATAGGGCATAAAGAACAATATATACATTAGCATTATACAATATGTAATAATATAATAATATAATATGTAACGTTATCGGTACGCTCGCAATAATAGTTTTTAACAATAGTATATACAGGTTCGAACAATATTCGGTGTATAAAATAAAATAAGACATATAAAGTAATCTGAACGGCTCTTTGGCGCAAAATTTGACGCAATAACAATATAAAATATAGCGATATATAAGTATAAAAGAGAGAGAGAGAGAGAGAGAGAGAGAGAGAGAGACAGACGAGCTTCCAGTCTACCATAGTGTAGGCCAGTGCGCGCATGCCGACGCTGCCAACTATGATGGCTCGGTGACGATAAAAGGTAGGTAGGTAGGTAGGTAGGTAGGTAGGTAGGTAGGTAGGTAGGTAGGTAGGTAGGTAGGTAGGTAGGTAGGTAGGTAGGTAGGTAGGTAGGTAGGTAGGTAGGTAGGTAGGTAGGTAGGTAGGTAGGTAGGTAGGTAGGTAGGTAGGTAGGTAGGTAGGTAGGTAGGTAGGTAGGTAGGTAGGTAGGTAGGTAGGTAGGTAGGTAGGTAGGTAGGTAGGTAGGTAGGTAGGTAGGTAGGTAGGTAGGTAGGTAGGTAGGTAGGTAGGTAGGTTTTTTTTTTTTTTTTTCTTTTCTTATAGAGAGAGAGGTTTAAGGCAAATCCATTATGGACCATGACATGATATAGTGAAGTACCACCGTGTGTGAGACTCGCACTCACTAAACCTTCCAGTATACGCCAGGGTTTTTACGCCCCACCGCAACCGGATCCCCTCCGTTCACTTTTTGACCCTTAGTAAAGTGAACCATGCCCTTTCTTCTGAGTTGACCTCCCCGCGGTACTACCGCCAAGCAATGCTTCGCGGGGGTCATTGGGCTCCTGCCCTCTTCTGTGAATGTGGTCGGCATCACTGGTTCTCCCATTACCGTCATTAGTAGTCTTCCGTGTTGTGTGCCTTCTACTTCTTACCGCATCGTCCGGTCGCCAGCTTCATTCAGCATCTCTCGTCTTTTTCTTCTTCCTTCTTCGTCTTTTCTGACCTTCTTAAGTATATCTGCTGCATAGTTGTTTACTGTGCACCATCCATCCTCCGAAGTCAGCATAGCCTCCATAATCGACTCAGGTGTTACTCTGGTCTGGAGATAGCTCTCAAGTTCTTCTCTTTCCTGTTGGTATCGTGAGCAGTCACAGAAGACATGCTCCGCATCCTCGTCAGCGTCCATACACACTGGGCAGTTTTTACGGTCTTCTAATTTGAATCGGTGCAGGTACGCCCGGAAGCATCCGTGCCCGGTCAAAAACTGTGTGAGGTGGTAATTTACTTCCCCATGTCTTCTTTCGGTCCAGCCCTCTATCCTTGGTATGAGGCGATGTGTCCATCGCCCCTTGCCACTGGAGTCCCATCTTTTTTGCCACTCAGTCAGTGTCTGCTTCTTCGCGGAATCCCAGATGTCCTTCTGAGTGTTGTCATTTTGTTGTCGCTTTGTCTCGAAGACATTCTTTCTCTCTATTGCTAGGAGGTCAATAGGCGGCATGCCTGCTATAATACAGGCAGCCTCATCTGATACCGTACGATAAGCAGACGCGACCCTAAGTGCACTTCGTCTGTATACAGTCGACAGCTTGTTTGCGTACGTTTTCACTAACATGGCATCTGCCCATATAGGAGCCCCGTACAACATAATCGATGTGATTACACTGACTAAGAGCAACCTTCTACCTTGCGTTGGCCCTCCTACATTTGGCATCAATCGAGATAAAGCAGCGCCAACTTTTGCTGCTTTATCACTCACTGTTTCAAGATGCTGCTTAAATGTAAGTCTTGCATCAATGGTAATGCCCAGGTACTTAATGGTTGGTTGAGAAACAATCTTGTGTCCATTCACTATTAGCGTTATTTTCTCCATTTTCTTCCTACTAGAAATAAGAAGAACTTCGGTTTTATGACTGGCCAATTCCAGTCCTGTCTCTGTCAGCCATTCGCGTATTATACGAATAGCCTCGTCAGCTATCTCTGTTATATCTTCTATGCTTTTCGCTACCACGACTAGTGCTATGTCATCAGCGAATCCTATCACTGTCGCCCCTTTGGGTAACTGTAGCCTTAGTACCCCATCGTACAAGCTGTTCCAAGTCGGTGAACCAAGCACTGATCCCTGGGGTACTCCTCCTGTTACTTCATAGGTCTTGGTGCCATTGTCAGTGTCATATAATAAGATTCTGTCCTTCAAGTAGTCGGACATCATCCTTCTTATATATAAAGGCACTTCTTGTTTACGAAATGCCTCGTGTATTTTGGTCCATTTGGCCGAGTTGAAAGCATTTTTGACGTCCAGAGTGACGACAGCGCAATACTCCTTTGCTCCTCCTTTCCATCTCTTTCCCTCTATCGCTGCGCGCGCAGTGTCAATCACTATGTTCACTGCGTCTAGAGTTGATCGTTTCCTCCGAAAGCCGTATTGGTGTTCCGCAAGTCCCCCTTTTTCTTCTATTGCCTGATCCATTCTGACGCAAATTATGCGTTCCAGAATCTTGCCTGAGGTGTCCAGCATGCAGAGCGGTCTGTATGATGAAGCGTCCTCAGGTGGCTTCTTTCCCTTTGGTAGTAGCACAAGTCGTTGTCTCTTCCAGTCGGCGGGAAATATTCCCTCTTTTAGACATGTGTTGTACAAGTCTATGAAGATCTCTGGTTGGGCGAATATAGCATGTTTCAATGCTATATTGGGAATGCCATCCAGGCCTGGAGCCTTGTTGTTTCCAACCCTCTTGCAAGCGCTTAGCAGTTCCTCCATTGTGACTGGAGGAATAGCTTCTTCGTTTGCCTCTGATTCTATAACACACGGTTCGTCCCGTTGTGTGGGGAACAGTTTAGTCACTACTCGATCTAATAATTGTGGGCACTTGGGAGGGGGTGCGTAGCTTCCTTTGATCTTCTTCATTACTATTTTATAAGGTCTACCCCAGGGGTCTTTATTAACCTCGTCCTGTAATTCCTTCAGGCACCGTCGCTTATTGGTACGGATTGTCTTCTTAAGCTTTCGCTTAGCGTCCTTCATTTCCTGGTGGTAGGCATCTACTAATTCCTGGCCTCTTCCAGTTTTATAGTATTTCTTTCTTGCCCGCTGCTCCTGTCTCCTAGTCCGATGGCACTCGCTACGAGCGCTATCCGCCTCACTATTCCACCAGTATACTGGTGGTCGTCTTTGGTTGGGCACTCTTCTTGGCATAGCTGCGTCGCAGGCTCGGGTGATATTTTTCATCACCTGTTTAGCCTTGCTGTCCGCTGTCCCAAACAGTTGTATTTCCTCCAGTGCCAACAGAAACATCTCCTTATCATAGTCTTTCACTTTCCAACCGATTCTATTGGTCCTTGTACTCGCGCTGGAACCCTGCTTTGATCTTCCTATCTCCATAATTATGGCCTGGTGATCACTATTGGTGTAGTGTTCACTCACGATCCACGTGTCGACTGAGTCAATTAAACAGCTGCTAACATATGTCAGATCTACTATAGATCCTGTGTCCCCTCTTCTAAAAGTGTTGGTACAACCCTGATTAACTAGTACCAAATCTAGGAGTGCGAATGTTTCCAGCAGCACCCGTCCTCTTTGATTAGTCCTTTGGCTGCCCCACTCTACGGCCCATGCGTTAAAATCGCCTGCTATTATTACTGGCTTTCTTCCCGCCATATCCTGTACGAGTCGATCTAACAGTCTTTCGAACTGTTCAATTGGCGCATTAGGCGGGGCATAGCAGCTGTATACGTATATACCTGCTACCTTCGCCCGTACAAATCCTTCCTCACGAGTCATCATTTTTTCCTGGAAAGCTACGTCGCCACATGTCCAGATCGCTGCTTTGCCAGTGTCGTCCGTGTCCCATGATGGCTGGTCCAGATCTCTGTATTGTTCACATATGATGGCCACATCAACCTTCGTCTCTCGAACGTACTGGTTAAGTAGGTCCTGTGCTGTCTCGCAGTGATTTAGGTTTAACTGCACTATCTTCATTATCTTTTTTTTTTTTCTTTTAACTCTTCTAATGCAGCTCTGTAGATAGGACATGTGTAGCTACCGGCTGCATGATCAGTTTTTCCTCCTGCGCTCCTTTCACAGCAGAGTACGCAATTTGGTTGATTCTTACACTCTCTTGCTTTATGGTCTATATTTCCACATTTGTAGCAGAGGTTACTTCGGTCCTGTGCTACCTTGCAACTTTTGGCGATATGTCCAAATCCTAGACACTTATAACATCTAAGTGGACGTATATTCCTTTCCATCTGCCGTATTCGGCAGACTACCCAGCCTATCTTGATTTTGCGCTTAGCTATCATCTGTTGAGCCATTTTTGCTGGCATTTGGGTGACCGCGGTCTGCGTGTCACCGTATGCCTTACGCAATGATTTTACTACAATCTCGTCCAATGTGGACGCGTCGCTACTTTGGAACTCCCTGCGTAGCGCCTCTAGAATGTCCTCCTTGCTAGTTAGTACGTCGAGATCCTTTATTTCAAAGGCCACTACGTCTTGTAGGGTCCTTATTTTGGTACCCCCATCTAGCACTTCTTGCACCGCTTGCCGGAGTTCCGTAGCCTTCCCTTCCGCTGTGCGTTGGAGTTCCAAAAGCAGGTCCCCAGCCGCAGTCCTGCGTACCCTGTTTACGCATTCGCCGAGTGCCGTCAATTTGGGTTCCGCCTTCATCTTTCTCAAGATATCAGCGTAAGAGGTCCCTTCGGCGGCCTTTATAATAAGGGCCTCCGGTCGGGTTGGTCTTGCCCGTGTCGTTTTAGATTTTTTAGTGCCTTTTTGGCTTAAGACACCAGTGTCACTCATCCCGTCTTCTTTTTTCTTCTTTTTCTTTATCTTCCTCGTTTCCTTTACCTGCCAAGGTGTCTCTCTGACTGTGGAGGGCGGTGGTGGGGACTGCGATGTTGTCGTCCTTTGTGCCTTCTTCCTGGCCGCCGTGACCTGCTGCGGTGATGTTCTCCGATGCTTGTTCGGAGTCTGGTCCATCTGTTTCTGAACGAAGGAGGGAGAGGTTTGGCTCTCTCGATCCTTGCTACTTCTATCCTTCGACTGAGTACCTGCTTTGGCCTTCGTAAAGTCCTGTAGCGCTCTGCTAGTAGCCTTCGCCATAGTCTTCAACTCTGTGTGTATGTTTTTCTTACCCAAGATAAACGCCACCAGAGCTTCGACTTGCTCTTTGAGGAGCTTGAACGATCGAGTCTCTTTATCCTGCTCCTTTTCTTGATCTTCTCTTATTCTGTCCTCTATACCTCCACTTCCATACTCCGTCACATGGACAATGGGGGACAGAGGTGTTATCAACTCTCCGTCTGAAGTGCTTTCCAGGCAGTTGTTACTGACTAGTTTCACTCCCTGCTCGTTTACCAGGCTGTTGTTGCTGCCTGGTTTCTGGGTAGGGAACCCAGTTTCAATGACACTTTTTAGGGTATCCGAAGTCCCTACGTTTGTCCTTGCTGGTGTACGTATCATATTTCTTTTTTTTTTTTTTTTTTTTTCCCCTTCTCTCTTCTCTCACCTACTTTCCACTTAGATTTCACTCTCAATTCTGGCTTCGTAGACGTGTATTCTGGCCTCGTGCCCCAGCGCAAGTCGTCCTCGTAAAGTATCCGGAGGGGGGTAGCGGGGCCCCCCTTCTGACCATGACGTGGCCCTGTCCGGGCGCCACCCGGCACCACCATAGCCATCAGGATTTTCGCCGGTTGATAGAGCAGCTAGGGCATGTCGGCTAAACCGCCCCGGGCTCCTGTACTTACCGGCAGCCTGGGAGTGTCAGAGCCCAGTTTATCTCACATCCTCCACCCTCAACAGTCGAAGTTAAGTCGCGCTGCGGCAACCAGCGAGCGTCTGGTCAGCCATGCTTTGAAGATCCATCCTCGTTTCTTGTGGTGATTTTAAACAGATCTTCGTTTGGCTTTTGGTCCGCGGGAGATATTTTATTTTTCTCCTACCCTCTGCAGGCAGTACTACGTATGTAGTATTATGTGCCTATAGCGAGCACTCCTCAATCCGCCACCCGAGGACGCGCCACATGGGGGTACAGCCTCCCCCTCGTGGAGGTAGGTAGGTAGGTAGGTAGGTAGGTAGGTAGGTAGGTAGGTAGGTAGGTAGGTAGGTAGGTAGGTAGGTAGGTAGGTAGGTAGGTAGGTAGGTAGGTAGGTAGGTAGGTAGGTAGGTAGGTAGGTAGGTAGGTAGGTAGGTAGGTAGGTAGGTAGGTAGGTAGGTAGGTAGGTAGGTAGGTAGGTAGGTAGGTAGGTAGGTAGGTAGGTAGGTAGGTAGGTAGGTAGGTAGGTAGGTAGGTAGGTAGGTAGGTAGGTAGGTAGGTAGGTAGGTAGGTAGGTAGGTAGGTAGGTAGGTAGGTAGGTAGGTAGGTAGGTAGGTAGGTAGGTAGGTAGGTAGGTAGGTAGGTAGGTAGGTAGGTAGGTAGGTAGGTAGGTAGGTAGGTAGGTAGGTAGGTAGGTAGGTAGGTAGGTAGGTAGGTAGGTAGGTAGGTAGGTAGGTAGGTAGGTAGGTAGGTAGGTAGGTAGGTAGGTAGGTAGGTAGGTAGGTAGGTAGGTAGGTAGGTAGGTAGGTAGGTAGGTAGGTAGGTAGGTAGGTAGGTAGGTAGGTAGGTAGGTAGGTAGGTAGGTAGGTAGGTAGGTAGGTAGGTAGGTAGGTAGGTAGGTAGGTAGGTAGGTAGGTAGGTAGGTAGGTAGGTAGGTAGGTAGGTAGGTAGGTAGGTAGGTAGGTAGGTAGGTAGGTAGGTAGGTAGGTAGGTAGGTAGGTAGGTAGGTAGGTAGGTAGGTAGGTAGGTAGGTAGGTAGGTAGGTAGGTAGGTAGGTAGGTAGGTAGGTAGGTAGGTAGGTAGGTAGGTAGGTAGGTAGGTAGGTAGGTAGGTAGGTAGGTAGGTAGGTAGGTAGGTAGGTAGGTAGGTAGGTAGGTAGGTAGGTAGGTAGGTAGGTAGGTAGGTAGGTAGGTAGGTAGGTAGGTAGGTAGGTAGGTAGGTAGGTAGGTAGGTAGGTAGGTAGGTAGGTAGGTAGGTAGGTAGGTAGGTAGGTAGGTAGGTAGGTAGGTAGGTAGGTAGGTAGGTAGGTAGGTAGGTAGGTAGGTAGGTAGGTAGGTAGGTAGGTAGGTAGGTAGGTAGGTAGGTAGGTAGGTAGGTAGGTAGGTAGGTAGGTAGGTAGGTAGGTAGGTAGGTAGGTAGGTAGGTAGGTAGGTAGGTAGGTAGGTAGGTAGGTAGGTAGGTAGGTAGGTAGGTAGGTAGGTAGGTAGGTAGGTAGGTAGGTAGGTAGGTAGGTAGGTAGGTAGGTAGGTAGGTAGGTAGGTAGGTAGGTAGGTAGGTAGGTAGGTAGGTAGGTAGGTAGGTAGGTAGGTAGGTAGGTAGGTAGGTAGGTAGGTAGGTAGGTAGGTAGGTAGGTAGGTAGGTAGGTAGGTAGGTAGGTAGGTAGGTAGGTAGGTAGGTAGGTAGGTAGGTAGGTAGGTAGGTAGGTAGGTAGGTAGGTAGGTAGGTAGGTAGGTAGGTAGGTAGGTAGGTAGGTAGGTAGGTAGGTAGGTAGGTAGGTAGGTAGGTAGGTAGGTAGGTAGGTAGGTAGGTAGGTAGGTAGGTAGGTAGGTAGGTAGGTAGGTAGGTAGGTAGGTAGGTAGGTAGGTAGGTAGGTAGGTAGGTAGGTAGGTAGGTAGGTAGGTAGGTAGGTAGGTAGGTAGGTAGGTAGGTAGGTAGGTAGGTAGGTAGGTAGGTAGGTAGGTAGGTAGGTAGGTAGGTAGGTAGGTAGGTAGGTAGGTAGGTAGGTAGGTAGGTAGGTAGGTAGGTAGGTAGGTAGGTAGGTAGGTAGGTAGGTAGGTAGGTAGGTAGGTAGGTAGGTAGGTAGGTAGGTAGGTAGGTAGGTAGGTAGGTAGGTAGGTAGGTAGGTAGGTAGGTAGGTAGGTAGGTAGGTAGGTAGGTAGGTAGGTAGGTAGGTAGGTAGGTAGGTAGGTAGGTAGGTAGGTAGGTAGGTAGGTAGGTAGGTAGGTAGGTAGGTAGGTAGGTAGGTAGGTAGGTAGGTAGGTAGGTAGGTAGGTAGGTAGGTAGGTAGGTAGGTAGGTAGGTAGGTAGGTAGGTAGGTAGGTAGGTAGGTAGGTAGGTAGGTAGGTAGGTAGGTAGGTAGGTAGGTAGGTAGGTAGGTAGGTAGGTAGGTAGGTAGGTAGGTAGGTAGGTAGGTAGGTAGGTAGGTAGGTAGGTAGGTAGGTAGGTAGGTAGGTAGGTAGGTAGGTAGGTAGGTAGGTAGGTAGGTAGGTAGGTAGGTAGGTAGGTAGGTAGGTAGGTAGGTAGGTAGGTAGGTAGGTAGGTAGGTAGGTAGGTAGGTAGGTAGGTAGGTAGGTAGGTAGGTAGGTAGGTAGGTAGGTAGGTAGGTAGGTAGGTAGGTAGGTAGGTAGGTAGGTAGGTAGGTAGGTAGGTAGGTAGGTAGGTAGGTAGGTAGGTAGGTAGGTAGGTAGGTAGGTAGGTAGGTAGGTAGGTAGGTAGGTAGGTAGGTAGGTAGGTAGGTAGGTAGGTAGGTAGGTAGGTAGGTAGGTAGGTAGGTAGGTAGGTAGGTAGGTAGGTAGGTAGGTAGGTAGGTAGGTAGGTAGGTAGGTAGGTAGGTAGGTAGGTAGGTAGGTAGGTAGGTAGGTAGGTAGGTAGGTAGGTAGGTAGGTAGGTAGGTAGGTAGGTAGGTAGGTAGGTAGGGTAGGTAGGTAGGTAGGTAGGTAGGTAGGTAGGTAGGTAGGTAGGTAGGTAGGTAGGTAGGTAGGTAGGTAGGTAGGTAGGTAGGTAGGTAGGTAGGTAGGTAGGTAGGTAGGTAGGTAGGTAGGTAGGTAGGTAGGTAGGTAGGTAGGTAGGTAGGTAGGTAGGTAGGTAGGTAGGTAGGTAGGTAGGTAGGTAGGTAGGTAGGTAGGTAGGTAGGTAGGTAGGTAGGTAGGTAGGTAGGTAGGTAGGTAGGTAGGTAGGTAGGTAGGTAGGTAGGTAGGTAGGTAGGTAGGTAGGTAGGTAGGTAGGTAGGTAGGTAGGTAGGTAGGTAGGTAGGTAGGTAGGTAGGTAGGTAGGTAGGTAGGTAGGTAGGTAGGTAGGTAGGTAGGTAGGTAGGTAGGTAGGTAGGTAGGTAGGTAGGTAGGTAGGTAGGTAGGTAGGTAGGTAGGTAGGTAGGTAGGTAGGTAGGTAGGTAGGTAGGTAGGTAGGTAGGTAGGTAGGTAGGTAGGTAGGTAGGTAGGTAGGTAGGTAGGTAGGTAGGTAGGTAGGTAGGTAGGTAGGTAGGTAGGTAGGTAGGTAGGTAGGTAGGTAGGTAGGTAGGTAGGTAGGTAGGTAGGTAGGTAGGTAGGTAGGTAGGTAGGTAGGTAGGTAGGTAGGTAGGTAGGTAGGTAGGTAGGTAGGTAGGTAGGTAGGTAGGTAGGTAGGTAGGTAGGTAGGTAGGTAGGTAGGTAGGTAGGTAGGTAGGTAGGGTAGGTAGGTAGGTAGGTAGGTAGGTAGGTAGGTAGGTAGGTAGGTAGGTAGGTAGGTAGGTAGGTAGGTAGGTAGGTAGGTAGGTAGGTAGGTAGGTAGGTAGGTAGGTAGGTAGGTAGGTAGGTAGGTAGGTAGGTAGGTAGGTAGGTAGGTAGGTAGGTAGGTAGGTAGGTAGGTAGGTAGGTAGGTAGGTAGGTAGGTAGGTAGGTAGGTAGGTAGGTAGGTAGGTAGGTAGGTAGGTAGGTAGGTAGGTAGGTAGGTAGGTAGGTAGGTAGGTAGGTAGGTAGGTAGGTAGGTAGGTAGGTAGGTAGGTAGGTAGGTAGGTAGGTAGGTAGGTAGGTAGGTAGGTAGGTAGGTAGGTAGGTAGGTAGGTAGGTAGGTAGGTAGGTAGGTAGGTAGGTGTAGGTAGGTAGGTAGGTAGGTAGGTAGGTAGGTAGGTAGGTAGGTAGGTAGGTAGGTAGGTAGGTAGGTAGGTAGGTAGGTAGGTAGGTAGGTAGGTAGGTAGGTAGGTAGGTAGGTAGGTAGGTAGGTAGGTAGGTAGGTAGGTAGGTAGGTAGGTAGGTAGGTAGGTAGGTAGGTAGGTAGGTAGGTAGGTAGGTAGGTAGGTAGGTAGGTAGGTAGGTAGGTAGGTAGGTAGGTAGGTAGGTAGGTAGGTAGGTAGGTAGGTAGGTAGGTAGGTAGGTAGGTAGGTAGGTAGGTAGGTAGGTAGGTAGGTAGGTAGGTAGGTAGGTAGGTAGGTAGGTAGGTAGGTAGGTAGGTAGGTAGGTAGGTAGGTAGGTAGGTAGGTAGGTAGGTAGGTAGGTAGGTAGGTAGGTAGGTAGGTAGGTAGGTAGGTAGGTAGGTAGGTAGGTAGGTAGGTAGGTAGGTAGGTAGGTAGGTAGGTAGGTAGGTAGGTAGGTAGGTAGGTAGGTAGGTAGGTAGGTAGGTAGGTAGGTAGGTAGGTAGGTAGGTAGGTAGGTAGGTAGGTAGGTAGGTAGGTAGGTAGGTAGGTAGGTAGGTAGGTAGGTAGGTAGGTAGGTAGGTAGGTAGGTAGGTAGGTAGGTAGGTAGGTAGGTAGGTAGGTAGGTAGGTAGGTAGGTAGGTAGGTAGGTAGGTAGGTAGGTAGGTAGGTAGGTAGGTAGGTAGGTAGGTAGGATTTTTTTTTTTTTTTTTTTTTTCTTATAGAGAGAGAGGTTTAAGGCAAATCCATTATGGACCATGACATGATATAGTGAAGTACCACCGTGTGTGAGACTCGCACTCACTAAACCTTCCAGTATACGCCAGGGTTTTTACGCCCCACCGCAACCGGATCCCCTCCGTTCACTTTTTGACCCTTAGTAAAGTGAACCGTGCCCTTTCTTCTGAGTTGACCTCCCCGCGGTACTACCGCCAAGCAATGCTTCGCGGGGGTCATTGGGCTCCTGCCCTCTTCTGTGAATGTGGTCGGCATCACTGGTTCTCCCATTACCGTCATTAGTAGTCTTCCGTGTTGTGTGCCTTCTACTTCTTACCGCATCGTCCGGTCGCCAGCTTCATTCAGCATCTCTCGTCTTTTTCTTCTTCCTTCTTCGTCTTTTCTGACCTTCTTAAGTATATCTGCTGCATAGTTGTTTACTGTGCACCATCCATCCTCCGAAGTCAGCATAGCCTCCATAATCGACTCAGGTGTTACTCTGGTCTGGAGATAGCTCTCAAGTTCTTCTCTTTCCTGTTGGTATCGTGAGCAGTCACAGAAGACATGCTCCGCATCCTCGTCAGCGTCCATACACACTGGGCAGTTTGGACGGTCTTCTAATTTGAATCGGTGCAGGTACGCCCGGAAGCATCCGTGCCCGGTCAAAAACTGTGTGAGGTAGTAATTTACTTCCCCATGTCTTCTTTCGGTCCAGCCCTCTATCCTTGGTATGAGGCGATGTGTCCATCGCCCCTTGCCACTGGAGTCCCATCTTTTTTGCCACTCAGTCAGTGTCTGCTTCTTCGCGGAATCCCAGATGTCCTTCTGAGTGTTGTCATTTTGTTGTCGCTTTGTCTCGAAGACATTCTTTCTCTCCATTGCTAGGAGGTCAATAGGCGGCATGCCTGCTATAATACAGGCAGCCTCATCTGATACCGTACGATAAGCAGACGCGACCCTAAGTGCACTTCGTCTGTATACAGTCGACAGCTTGTTTGCGTACGTTTTCACTAACATGGCATCTGCCCATATAGGAGCCCCGTACAACATAATCGATGTGATTACACTGACTAAGAGCAACCTTCTACCTTGCGTTGGCCCTCCTACATTTGGCATCAATCGAGATAAAGCAGCGCCAACTTTTGCTGCTTTATCACTCACTGTTTCAAGATGCTGCTTAAATGTAAGTCTTGCATCAATGGTAATGCCCAGGTACTTAATGGTTGGTTGAGAAACAATCTTGTGTCCATCCACTATTAGCGTTATTTTCTCCATTTTCTTCCTACTAGAAATAAGAAGAACTTCGGTTTTATGACTGGCCAATTCCAGTCCTGTCTCTGTCAGCCATTCGCGTATTATACGAATAGCCTCGTCAGCTATCTCTGTTATATCTTCTATGCTTTTCGCTACCACGACTAGTGCTATGTCATCAGCGAATCCTATCACTGTCGCCCCTTTGGGTAACTGTAGCCTTAGTACCCCATCGTACAAGCTGTTCCAAGTCGGTGAACCAAGCACTGATCCCTGGGGTACTCCTCCTGTTACTTCATAGGTCTTGGTGCCATTGTCAGTGTCATATAATAAGATTCTGTCCTTCAAGTAGTCGGACATCATCCTTCTTATATATAAAGGCACTTCTTGTTTACGAAATGCCTCGTGTATTTTGGTCCATTTGGCCGAGTTGAATGCATTTTTGACGTCCAGAGTGACGACAGCGCAATACTCCTTTGCTCCTCCTTTCCATCTCTTTCCCTCTATCGCTGCGCGCGCAGTGTCAATCACTATGTTCACTGCGTCTAGAGTTGATCGTTTCCTCCGAAAGCCGTATTGGTGTTCCGCAAGTCCCCCTTTTTCTTCTATTGCCTGATCCATTCTGACGCAAATTATGCGTTCCAGAATCTTGCCTGAGGTGTCCAGCATGCAGAGCGGTCTGTATGATGAAGCGTCCTCAGGTGGCTTCTTTCCCTTTGGTAGTAGCACAAGTCGTTGTCTCTTCCAGTCGGCGGGAAATATTCCCTCTTTTAGACATGTGTTGTACAAGTCTATGAAGATCTCTGGTTGGGCGAATATAGCATGTTTCAATGCTATATTGGGAATGCCATCCAGGCCTGGAGCCTTGTTGTTTCCAACCCTCTTGCAAGCGCTTAGCAGTTCCTCCATTGTGACTGGAGGAATAGCTTCTTCGTTTGCCTCTGATTCTATAACACACGGTTCGTCCCGTTGTGTGGGGAACAGTTTAGTCACTACTCGATCTAATAATTGTGGGCACTTGGGAGGGGGTGCGTAGCTTCCTTTGATCTTCTTCATTACTATTTTATAAGGTCTACCCCAGGGGTCTTTATTAACCTCGTCCTGTAATTCCTTCAGGCACCGTCGCTTATTGGTACGGATTGTCTTCTTAAGCTTTCGCTTAGCGTCCTTCATTTCCTGGTGGTAGGCATCTACTAATTCCTGGCCTCTTCCAGTTTTATAGTATTTCTTTCTTGCCCGCTGCTCCTGTCTCCTAGTCCGATGGCACTCGCTACGAGCGCTATCCGCCTCACTATTCCACCAGTATACTGGTGGTCGTCTTTGGTTGGGCACTCTTCTTGGCATAGCTGCGTCGCAGGCTCGGGTGATATTTTTCATCACCTGTTTAGCCTTGCTGTCCGCTGTCCCAAACAGTTGTATTTCCTCCAGTGCCAACAGAAACATCTCCTTATCATAGTCTTTCACTTTCCAACCGATTCTATTGGTCCTTGTACTCGCGCTGGAACCCTGCTTTGATCTTCCTATCTCCATAATTATGGCCTGGTGATCACTATTGGTGTAGTGTTCACTCACGATCCACGTGTCGACTGAGTCAATTAAACAGCTGCTAACATATGTCAGATCTACTATAGATCCTGTGTCCCCTCTTCTAAAAGTGTTGGTACAACCCTGATTAACTAGTACCAAATCTAGGAGTGCGAATGTTTCCAGCAGCACCCGTCCTCTTTGATTAGTCCTTTGGCTGCCCCACTCTACGGCCCATGCGTTAAAATCGCCTGCTATTATTACTGGCTTTCTTCCCGCCATATCCTGTACGAGTCGATCTAACAGTCTTTCGAACTGTTCAATTGGCGCATTAGGCGGGGCATAGCAGCTGTATACGTATATACCTGCTACCTTCGCCCGTACAAATCCTTCCTCACGAGTCATCATTTTTTCCTGGAAAGCTACGTCGCCACATGTCCAGATCGCTGCTTTGCCAGTGTCGTCCGTGTCCCATGATGGCTGGTCCAGATCTCTGTATTGTTCACATATGATGGCCACATCAACCTTCGTCTCTCGAACGTACTGGTTAAGTAGGTCCTGTGCTGTCTCGCAGTGATTTAGGTTTAACTGCACTATCTTCATTATCTTTTTTTTTTTTCTTTTAACTCTTCTAATGCAGCTCTGTAGATAGGACATGTGTAGCTACCGGCTGCATGATCAGTTTTTCCTCCTGCGCTCCTTTCACAGCAGAGTACGCAATTTGGTTGATTCTTACACTCTCTTGCTTTATGGTCTATATTTCCACATTTGTAGCAGAGGTTACTTCGGTCCTGTGCTACCTTGCAACTTTTGGCGATATGTCCAAATCCTAGACACTTATAACATCTAAGTGGACGTATATTCCTTTCCATCTGCCGTATTCGGCAGACTACCCAGCCTATCTTGATTTTGCGCTTAGCTATCATCTGTTGAGCCATTTTTGCTGGCATTTGGGTGACCGCGGTCTGCGTGTCACCGTATGCCTTACGCAATGATTTTACTACAATCTCGTCCAATGTGGACGCGTCGCTACTTTGGAACTCCCTGCGTAGCGCCTCTAGAATGTCCTCCTTGCTAGTTAGTACGTCGAGATCCTTTATTTCAAAGGCCACTACGTCTTGTAGGGTCCTTATTTTGGTACCCCCATCTAGCACTTCTTGCACCGCTTGCCGGAGTTCCGTAGCCTTCCCTTCCGCTGTGCGTTGGAGTTCCAAAAGCAGGTCCCCAGCCGCAGTCCTGCGTACCCTGTTTACGCATTCGCCGAGTGCCGTCAATTTGGGTTCCGCCTTCATCTTTCTCAAGATATCAGCGTAAGAGGTCCCTTCGGCGGCCTTTATAATAAGGGCCTCCGGTCGGGTTGGTCTTGCCCGTGTCGTTTTAGATTTTTTAGTGCCTTTTTGGCTTAAGACACCAGTGTCACTCATCCCGTCTTCTTTTTTCTTCTTTTTCTTTATCTTCCTCGTTTCCTTTACCTGCCAAGGTGTCTCTCTGACTGTGGAGGGCGGTGGTGGGGACTGCGATGTTGTCGTCCTTTGTGCCTTCTTCCTGGCCGCCGTGACCTGCTGCGGTGATGTTCTCCGATGCTTGTTCGGAGTCTGGTCCATCTGTTTCTGAACGAAGGAGGGAGAGGTTTGGCTCTCTCGATCCTTGCTACTTCTATTCTTCGACTGAGTACCTGCTTTGGCCTTCGTAAAGTCCTGTAGCGCTCTGCTAGTAGCCTTCGCCATAGTCTTCAACTCTGTGTGTATGTTTTTCTTACCCAAGATAAACGCCACCAGAGCTTCGACTTGCTCTTTGAGGAGCTTGAACGATCGAGTCTCTTTATCCTGCTCCTTTTCTTGATCTTCTCTTATTCTGTCCTCTATACCTCCACTTCCATACTCCGTCACATGGACAATGGGGGACAGAGGTGTTATCAACTCTCCGTCTGAAGTGCTTTCCAGGCAGTTGTTACTGACTAGTTTCACTCCCTGCTCGTTTACCAGGCTGTTGTTGCTGCCTGGTTTCTGGGTAGGGAACCCAGTTTCAATGACACTTTTTAGGGTATCCGAAGTCCCTACGTTTGTCCTTGCTGGTGTACGTATCATATTTCTTTTTTTTTTTTTTTTTTTTTTTCCCCTTCTCTCTTCTCTCACCTACTTTCCACTTAGATTTCACTCTCAATTCTGGCTTCGTAGACGTGTATTCTGGCCTCGTGCCCCAGCGCAAGTCGTCCTCGTAAAGTATCCGGAGGGGGGTAGCGGGGCCCCCCTTCTGACCATGACGGGGCCCTGTCCGGGCGCCACCCGGCACCACCATAGCCATCAGGATTTTCGCCGGTTGATAGAGCAGCTAGGGCATGTCGGCTAAACCGCCCCGGGCTCCTGTACTTACCGGCAGCCTGGGAGTGTCAGAGCCCAGTTTATCTCACATCCTCCACCCTCAACAGTCGAAGTTAAGTCGCGCTGCGGCAACCAGCGAGCGTCTGGTCAGCCATGCTTTGAAGATCCATCCTCGTTTCTTGTGGTGATTTTAAACAGATCTTCGTTTGGCTTTAGGTAGGTAGGTAGGTAGGTAGGTAGGTAGGTAGGTAGGTAGGTAGGTAGGTAGGTAGGTAGGTAGGTAGGTAGGTAGGTAGGTAGGTAGGTAGGTAGGTAGGTAGGTAGGTAGGTAGGTAGGTAGGTAGGTAGGTAGGTAGGTAGGTAGGTAGGTAGGTAGGTAGGTAGGTAGGTAGGTAGGTAGGTAGGTAGGTAGGTAGGTAGGTAGGTAGGTAGGTAGGTAGGTAGGTAGGTAGGTAGGTAGGTAGGTAGGTAGGTAGGTAGGTAGGTAGGTAGGTAGGTAGGTAGGTAGGTAGGTAGGTAGGTAGGTAGGTAGGTAGGTAGGTAGGTAGGTAGGTAGGTAGGTAGGTAGGTAGGTAGGTAGGTAGGTAGGTAGGTAGGTAGGTAGGTAGGTAGGTAGGTAGGTAGGTAGGTAGGTAGGTAGGTAGGTAGGTAGGTAGGTAGGTAGGTAGGTAGGTAGGTAGGTAGGTAGGTAGGTAGGTAGGTAGGTAGGTAGGTAGGTAGGTAGGTAGGTAGGTAGGTAGGTAGGTAGGTAGGTAGGTAGGTAGGTAGGTAGGTAGGTAGGTAGGTAGGTAGGTAGGTAGGTAGGTAGGTAGGTAGGTAGGTAGGTAGGTAGGTAGGTAGGTAGGTAGGTAGGTAGGTAGGTAGGTAGGTAGGTAGGTAGGTAGGTAGGTAGGTAGGTAGGTAGGTAGGTAGGTAGGTAGGTAGGTAGGTAGGTAGGTAGGTAGGTAGGTAGGTAGGTAGGTAGGTAGGTAGGTAGGTAGGTAGGTAGGTAGGTAGGTAGGTAGGTAGGTAGGTAGGTAGGTAGGTAGGTAGGTAGGTAGGTAGGTAGGTAGGTAGGTAGGTAGGTAGGTAGGTAGGTAGGTAGGTAGGTAGGTAGGTAGGTAGGTAGGTAGGTAGGTAGGTAGGTAGGTAGGTAGGTAGGTAGGTAGGTAGGTAGGTAGGTAGGTAGGTAGGTAGGTAGGTAGGTAGGTAGGTAGGTAGGTAGGTAGGTATTAATTGTCATCAAAACCGCGTTTCTCGAGTCTACTCTTGTCCATCCTAATTTTCCCTGTAAGGGGTGACATGCTTATCCTTCCTACCACCTAGTACATATCGCACACATGAATTTTGGACTCTCTGCAGTTGGCTACGTAATTCTAGTGATGCGACAAGGAAAACTACAGAACAATAGTCAAGGTGTAGAAAAACAAGAGCCATTGCCAGGTGCTTGTACAGATCTTGGGTGGTATACTTTCTAAAAAACCGCAAGTTGTACAATGCTATGTTAACCTGTTTTGCGACCATGTCCACGTGTGGCTTCCACGTGAGCTTAGAATCAAGAATAGGATCCAGGTTCATAACGGTTTGCGAAAATGGGTCAAAGACGCCATCTCCCAGACTGATTTCCGGCATACCTTGTTACTCAAGAACGTTGATGTATCTGCATGAACCGAAAACAATAGCTTTAGTCTTGGTCTTATTCAGTCTGAGGGTATCGCCATCGGTCCAATTAGCAATCGCTCGAGCTGCACGGGATAACATCTCCACACCCTCCGCGATGTTCCCGGGATCTATTTGAATATAAATCTGTAGGTCGTCTGCGTATAGAAGATGTTTGATGCGTCTTAAATCGTCATTATCTAGTTCTTTATTCAGGTCGACGAAAAGCTCTTTGATGTCGTTTATGTAAAGACAGAATAGCAAAGCTCCCAACACTGACCCCTTAAGCACTCCAAGATTTGTGGATAGCCAAGATGACTTGATGTCAGAGCTTGTTGCAACAGCTTGTCTTTTACCTAATATATAAGATCTTATCCACACCAAGGCATGTCTGGAGAACCCCAGGGCTCGCAGCTTTGCTAAAAGCTTAGCTGGCGAAATCGTGTCGAAAGCCTTGCTGAAGTCAAACAGTAGTAACTTCCGTTAGTCTTTGTAGATCAGTTTGCATTGAGTTATTCTGTTTGTATCCGGACTGCATAGGGTCAAGTTGTTTTGTCTTTTTCATGTGTTCTACTATCTGATCATGCACGATTTTCCAGAACCTTAGAAAGAAAGCACAGCAGTGCAATCGATCGGAAGTCCGACACTGATGCTGGTGTGGTACACTTGCCAAGTGGCACTACTCGTGCCCCCTTCCATAGGTTCAGAAATATTCCCTTTTCCAGGGAAGTGTTAAACAGGTTCACAACGTGTTGTCCGATTACCGGCAATGCCTTTGCAACTTTACTCTGCGGGATGTCATCCTCACCCCTCGCTTGCGAGGAGAAATGCGAGATCACAAGTACAACATCTGCTATGCCTACTGGCAGAAATTTAAAGCCGTCATCACTGGCCGATGTCATTATATCATCCATAGCTTCCTGATTTTCATCAGCAGTCATGGAGACGCCCGCGAAGTGAGTATTAAGTTCCTCCGCCGTGAACCCATTCAGCCCCTCTCTGGATTTAAGGAGAAGTCCGAAGCTGCGCAATTCCCTCCATACATCGCTCTGCTGTTTTCCCAGCAGTCTACCCTGATAATAAGAAATACGCGCATGTTCCATCTTAAGCAAGGATTCGTTACGAAATTTTAGGAACTCATAAAATCGCACATTCCCGTCTCGTTTTTTATTAAGTTCAATATCAACGTCAACCCAGGGTGGACTACCTTTACGAGGTTTAACTCGTTTTATATGCGCAAGGTTGTTTATTGCGTCTAATATGTTGTTACTAAGGCAGTCCAGCGCTGAATCGAGGTCTACATCACGCGCATTTAGAATAGACCAATCACAACTCGATAAAACAGACTGCAGTTCTAATGGATCAATGCTCTTATAATCTCTATACGAGAAAGTTTCCTTGCATAGAGAAGGTGCATGTACATCTATGGCTACATCGATGATGTTATCTTTGCTAGGCCAACTTGCATCGCGGTTTGTATGTTCCGTGATTACGTCATTACTGTCTACAAGTATCACGTCAATCCATGTGTACGACGTTTCGGTATGATGTGTAGCCCCGTGTTGGACAATTTGAAGTGACAGTTCAGCCGCAAGTTTCCAAACAAACTTCGCGTTATCGCTGTCAGTCAATAAATCTGCATTCAAGTCTCCCATAATAATCTTGTGACTATACGCTTTACAATATTCTCTCAACTTGTCGACAAGATCCGAATATTTAATAAATGCAATGGCAGGGGCTCTATTGATTACCGCGACAAATACAGGCTCTTGTGCACACATGATGTAGTCGGACTTATTCGACTTATCCGGTCCATCAGTGTTTGACACAGCTAGTACTCTGACCTTATACCCGTCCCGAACATAAAGTGCAACCCCCCCTCCATGTACATTTCTATCCTGCCGCAGAAGCGAGTAACCCTTGACTTGAATGAGATCATCGCCTTTCTCATCATCCAGCCACGCTTCTGCCACTCCGAATAGATGATAGGAGTGGCCTACATCTAGTCACACAGATTTAGGATGTCCTGTCGCTATAGTCTGAACTTTGTTGCTTTTGCCATTGTATTTGTTGTTGTTTGCGGTACAATCGTCATGAGTGTGCTGTGGTGTTGCTGATTTATTATTATCATTAATGTTGTTGCGCTTATTACTATTAATATTGTTGTTTTTACTATTGTTATTGTTACTATTGTCGTTGTTGTAGGTGCTATTATATAAATTTGCAATGGTATCAAGGTCTGCTATTGTTTTAAATACATGTGCTCGCATGCCTTCTTGCAATCAGACAAGGAACTTGTCCCGCCTATGCCATACAAATTTAAAGCCGAGATTTTTGGCCGTTAATTTCAAACTTTTAAATTCAACATAAGCACTTGACTCTAGAACTTCATTTATAAAAATATTAGTTTGATACAGGTTTTTGGCAAGCCCTTCGCTCAACCGCGAGGGCTCTATATCACACGTATTAAAGCAGGTAAAGGTTGCCTTTGTTTGCATCACCTCTTCCTTCTTAACTGCACTAGTGAGACGGACAATCAGAGGCAGCGGTCTAGCAGGGCCCCCAGTGTCTGCCCTGGTGGTTCTACCATTCATCGTAAGGGGAGCGGATTGCCTTACACTAACAATATCATTCTTACCGAAAGACGGGAGAACGGTGCTGAGGATCACATGAGCAACCTCCACATGATCTGTCTTAGTTCGCGAACAGTCAACTATTCACGTGACAGTCAGCTCCGGATCCACGTCACCGCTGCTATCTTCTCTCTTACTATGGCTGAAACCGCTTCCTCCGTGAGCAGGCACTGGTACATAATTCAATGCAGGATCAGTCTTATGTGATCGATCGCTTGACATACTCTGGTTTACGCATACCGAGGTGTCGCTTAAGGACACAAGTATTTGCGAATCATTCGCATATTTATCGGTAGAGCGGTGATTATTGTTGTTGCCACCAAATATGTTTCCGACTTTAGTTATTAAGTCATTGATTCTCTCTTTTAAAACTTTATTTTTTTGCAACAGCAACAAGCGATCATTGTGCAGACCCGCCAGCGTGGATGACTGCTCATCAATCTTTTTCTCCAGTGACAAAACTTGAGCAGTCAGTTTGTCAGACAACGACTCCGTTGCTGGTACAGTAGTCGAAGTAGCAGTGTCACTGACAGCACAAAGTTTTTTCACCACAACCGATTTAAGCTCGTCTATTGCTGTTGAAAGAATTAGAAACTGTTTGTCAAATAAATCGAGCATGCTTGATGGCAGCGTGCAGTAATTTATACCATTCAATGCCTGATATGAAATATCAAGAGTTTGTTTTTCCACTGCATTAGGTTTTAACGACTCAATCGTGGGTGTGGATGCAGTAAGTGCATTTCTCTCGCTAACATTATTCAATAAATTATTATTGTTACTAAGGCTCTCCAAAATTGATTTGTATGTAGTGTCTGTACTGTTTAGTATACCAGCATTATTGGAAAAATTAGGTATTTTGCTGTTATTACTTATTTTATTACTGATTTTATTCGCTCTACTAATATTACAGCCTTGACAAATAAACCTGTCTTTGTCTGATGCTATCATACTATAACATACATCATGGTATGATTTTAGACAGGCATAACAACTACGTATAATAGCATTTCTTCTTGTAATCTTCTTACATTTAGAACAAGATGCGTTAGCCTTTATGTGAAAGACACGTAGTAAGTTTGAGTATATTCAGACAAGGCCGGAAAAGTCAGTAGTGCTAATGTGCGTGTAGTCAGGAATGGTCAACGTATAGTCAGATTTTGACTTATTTTACAATAACTAATTAACTATGTGGTTTAAAATTAATGTTTATATTTTTTTCGGAGGTACAGACACTAGAGGAACTATTTACAAAAAAAATGATTATCAATAATTAATTAAGAATCTATCACAGACTAGATTATTAAAAAAAAACTAAGAAAAATAACAGTCTTTCTACTAAAAATAATTTAAATATTCGCGCTGCTAAATTAGATAGTCCAGACATCTATTGATTAAACGAAGATCTAGCTGCCAATATTGTCGATCAAACAGAAAACAAGATGCTGCTGTCCTCTGGTGTAGAGAAATGATCTGGCAGTGCTGCCATCTGGTGGATGTCACCGAAAATTTTTGCTAATCAACGTTGCCAGGTCAACTAAGCGCCAATACAGAAAGAAAGAAGAGAGAGATAGAGAGATGTAGGAACTCTAACCTAAAAAAATTATTTTTCTTAACTCTTTCAATCGTCCTCCGGTAAAATCTCTCGCACCCGTAAGACATCCGATTTGTGCGACAAGATATGACGACGCCCTCCAGATCCTCAATCAGTGTTGAAGTTTGGTAGTTTCGAGGTTAATTTGAGGTTATGTAATAGCGATTCAGCGTAATTCCCCTTCAGGCTCATAAAAAGCACAAAGTCATGTGATTTTTTGGCGTGAGCGTGAGAGCCTCTTGGAGGATCTTTTCCGCTATAAAAAAATCACTCTTCAGAGTGAAAAACAATCAGAATTTTCTGTGTTTACGTGAGAGGCGAAGTTGTTCTCAACTTACCGAAAAGAAGGCGGGGAGTCAAGAGATAGATATAAACGAGGGAATAGGAAAATATACGGAAGCGATTAGAACGCGACAGCCGCGGCGCATCACGTAAGGTTAGGTGAAGGCCGACATCCACACGCGCAATTAGGCAGTATCGTTCCGCTCGTCCTGCACGACACACGCTTTGGGAATAATTCGAACGCGACGCGAGACGATCCTACGACGACGTGTACAAGCGAGCAACAACGGCTAAATCCGAGGAAACGCCATGGGACGTACCTCGTTGATTGGACACCGGTAGAGGGAGGATTGCGAGCGGCTGATAGCGGATACCGCACCTAATGTAAGTCCTTCTCTCTACCTCTTCGCGCGAGATACGGGTGAGAATAACATTCCCTGCTGCCTTATCCCTCCGCCGCTTCACGTCTCACGACACAGCGGGTGTCGTTCTGTATACATTCATTACACCTGAATCAACGTTCCTTGTGTTTTTATTTTAATACGCTTAGTGTTTGCTTAATTACTTAAACTCTCTACCCTTGACCTGCCACCGTCTCCACGGGTGTACATGATCCGGCGAGCATTGCACTCGCGAGCTACTTGCATGTGCGATATTCTAATTCGTAAGTAACTTGCACAGCCGCCGGAATGCATAATTACGAAATTGTCACATAATGGGTTATTTTTTCGTCCAGGAATCATTGGAAAAGCTACGTAACCACTGGATTACTAGCCGCCAGTATAGCCTTTTGATATAAATGGAACAAGTTATAAAAAGTTTTAACTTTCATTCTGATGATTGTTAATACTATAATAGATATTAGAACAAATCATTTGCATTTAATGTTTATTTATTTTTATTTTAAATTTACGCAAGAGAAATAAATAAATCAAGGCATTTATTTATTTGATTTTACATGATAAATTGAGAGATTACTCTGAGAAAGGTGATATTCTTGCGTTATTCTAGAGAAAATGATTTATAATTTATTAATATTAATTTATAATTTTCCAACAAATAATTTGAGCCTGCTGCATGTGCTTGTAGTTCAATGTTAAAGAGACCAAAGCAATTTGCATATGTAATTGAAGTGCACTGAGCCCTCGGCTCGTCTATAGCCCTCTGAGTAAAGTGAACTCGGTGAAAATTAAAATAATTCTTATCGCCGCCGACTATACGGCCACCTTTTAAAGCCTCGACGCGGACTTTCCCACTCTCAGACTATTCTACCCTCACAATCGCGTGGAGATGGTGTGGAGTCACGCCCTCGGGGGCCTGTACTCGAATCTCCCACGCTGCCACTGACCCTACTTCACTCCGCATAAGCATGCTTTGATCGCGCTCGGGGCCGTCCGCCTAACATCATCTGATGCTCCCGCCAGCGTCGCTTCGAAATGCCGCGCGCCCTGCTTGGCGTCGCCGAAGCCGATATTGCATTAATTAATTGTATCGATGCATACCTGGCGTCACATTGTATGTAATGGTAGTTTTAAATTTATTTTTGGAAAATAATAAAAAAATTTATTTTCAAAAATTGTATAAATTGAAAACAATTTTTTATCACTTTATACGTTGAACTTGTCAAAAATGTGTACGTTTTCATAAAATTGAGATAATTTTATATCGATTGATATATCTTATAATAACTTTAAAGTTATTTTCGTGAAATAATAACAAAATATTAGTTTAAACAAATTGTAAACATCTATAAAAAAAAATTTTTGTCATTTTATACTTTGAACTTATAAAAAATATTTATATTTTTATAAAGCAGTCGTAATTTTATTTCGATTGATATATCTATCAATAACATTCAAGTATTTCTGTGAATAAATAACAAAAAACCGCTGTCAATTTATAGGCACTTAGCTTCCTTAAACTAAAGTAATTGTTCCAATATGAAATTCTTTGATCTAATAAATTAATTTTAAATTGCTATGTCTCTTTCTAAATAATACGTCAAAAAGGGTGTTCTTTTTATCATTGATGGTTTGACAAAATATAATTCATTACTAAAATTACAGAACAATGCGTAATAATCCTTATCACAGAAATGTTCTCTATACGTAATTTATTAAAATTATTTCAACATATAAATTAACTGTAATCAGATGTTAGTACGTAGATTCACTGAATTTCTAAACATCTAAAATTTTGTGAACGATTTGCCATCATAGATTTCCGAGATAAAACCGTTTAAACTGCATATGACTTTTTTGTGTATAACAACAGAAAGGAAAGAGCCAATCTAAAATTGGCTGTTGTAGAAGATAGATAATTTTATGCTCTAATTAATGCATTTATACTAAATTGATGATAATATTTCTAACATACAAAAAAACTCGAAAAACTAAAACTCAAAAATCCAAAAATCCAAAAATTATTGTAGAAAAGAACGAGTCGATGAATCTTCAACATATTTTCTAATTTTGAATCTTGATTAAAAAGGGAAAAAATGAGCTCCGTTTGGTAAAAAATTACCGTGCCAATTTCAAGTGTTACGTGGGGAAAAGAAAGGAGAAAGGTTACTACTCTGGTACTACTTTGGTGGTTGGGGTGTACTGGGGAGAGAATGAGCAAAACGAGAGTTCGGTTGATGGTTCTTTTATTGGGCTGATGTAAGAGAGAGATGGTGTGCACGCGATTGCCCTGCTCAAGCCGAACCGGCGCGGGACGCGCTTGCTGCGCGCGACGAAGCCGCCGCGCGTACTGCCTCAGCGTTTTAGCTTTCTCACGCCTCGCTATCTCGTGGACACAGGGCACCTGTGTCCGCGAGCACGGATGCTGGAATACGTCCGTGATACGTTCGTGGATCGCCCGTCGACGCAAAATATTTTTGTATAAAACAGTTACGTGGCATCATATGAAAACATGTGATGATGAAATGCTTGGAAATTCGAGGTTAAAATTTAAGTAAACAAACTTATTGAATTTATTTATTTTAATAATTTTTTTATTTATTTTAATAAATAAATTCAAATGGATTTTGAATAAAATACAACTTACTAAATTATGAAGTTAAAATAAATAAATAAAATTTAATTTTCAATCATAAATTTGTTGAATTTTATTTATTTTGATAAATAAATTCAAGCAAATTTCGAACAAAATACAACTTTCTAAATTATAAAAATAAACCTTGAGATTTCGACTTTAAGTTTGAGATTTAGATAAAACAGGACTCTACAAATTTAGCAAAGCCAGCTACAAGGTACTGGTCAGTACTAACCCTAAATTAAATTAAAATATATATGCAAAAGTTCTGTGAGCCCATGTGAATCCACGTGTAACATGAAATTCATAGTTAAAAGGTAAGAAGTTGAAAATTATTAAAGTATTAAAATTTAAATTGAAATGCTCAGTAGAGCAAGACTTAAGCGCTAGTTAGAATCGCATTTAAATATGCAAACAAATATGTTTGAGATTATACGTAGTTGAAAGTACAAAATTCTGACGTAAAAACTGAAAATTAAACTTGATGGCAATTTGTCAATTTGAAATTTACATTAAACACTTAAACTTAATAATCGACGCGGGTGTTGTACGTGTGCTGCTATTTCAGTGTCTTCTTAGGCGTATACAAAGGACGTGTGTCTCTCTCTCTCTCTTATTACTAGATATACAACAAAATTATTCTAAAAGCGTACTCACACTTGAAGTGAGGTATTATTGAACAGTTATACGGTAAAAGTTATAAATCGAATGTGCATTGTAATATCAGTATTACTTGTCATTATTATGATACAATTAAAATGTCGTTGTTACGATGCAAATTAGAGTCTGTTTGCCATCTCAGCTGCCTGGCCGGGGGCGCGGAAGGTGATTAAAATCTCTCCTCGCAGCTCTGTTGCAGCTTGATGTCGTCCGTCGGTGGGGGCAGCGGGGAGAATCTTCACGATCTTTCTGCAGCTTCGTTGACGCGCTACCTGCCACGGCGGGGAGAGTTGTCGTGCTCTCTCGCACCTCTGCTGTAACTAGGCAGGTAACAGCGCGTTCCTGGGCTCTACCGCTACCGTTATCGGTCGCTCGGTATAGCACAGCCTCGGTGTGTCTGCGGCTCGTTCGGGCGAGTGCAATCTCGCAATCTCGAACGTTTGAATCCGAATGGCACCTGGCTCCTCTCGATCCGCTGTACCTGAAGCTTGTCTGCATCGATTAGAGCAACGGGACCCCCCGGGAAAGGTGCATACACATATTAACAGTGCTACCACGATAAAACCTATAGTTGCGTATGAGAAGGTCATGGCTGTACTCTGCACTGAGCTGATACTATCGCCCAGCGACCTATACTCAGACAGGGTCTTCGCTTTCTGCAAGATTTTGCCGAAGCTTGTTCTGGATTTTAAAGATTCGATGTGAATCCCGTGTAGGTTCCTTGCTTTTTTATTCATGTCTTCTTTGATTGCACTATCTATGAAGCTAGATAAATTCCGAACGCTCGAAAAATTGGCCAAGATTGTGTGTACGTCTAAATTTATCCTCGCGAATGCTATCTCTGACGACAGCATTCTAAATTCTCTCGCTGCCGAAATCCTCGCATCACTCGTGTGTGCTGTGCATCCCGACTTTAACCTCAGTATACGTATGCCATTAATTTCGTATGTACTTTGCACTGCCCTGTGACATTGTACAAAGATAATTTCTACGCTAGAAGTTGAAAAAACCCATGAATTGGTTTCGTGCAAGCGCATCCAATATGTATCATTCAGCTGCGTGATCTTTATATCGCAATCCGCAATGTTTAATGTCTTGTCGTCTACCGAGAATGTGATCTCGCACGAGGCGCTTCTTTCAATTTCCCTAACGGGCTCTGTGTTTTACATACATGCAGATCGTCAAGCCTCTTGCATTTACTTAAATTTTCTGCCTAAATTGGCATATACGCTTTCTTATCTGACCTTATCGCAAAATAGTGTGACTCAGGCCAGATATAAGCAAATGTATTCGTGTTATTTAAGGAGTATTGTCTAATCGGAATTGCAGATACCTTATACAAGACGAAATCCTGCAATTCTAGCAAAGGTATAGATAAGTGGTATACCAATTGAAAGTTTGAAAAAAGTATCGAGAGATCTGAAACTCTCTCAATTTCCAGGATTGACGTGGGCTTATCAGTCACCGGAAATCGTGCGTCGATGACCGTGTCTTTTGCCAGCGACGCGGAATTTTTTATTAAGCTCGGTGGCATGAAACACGGGTGTACAATGCCTTGGGATGCAAACAAGATTACATCCGTAATGATTTCTGTTTCTAGTTTGTGTTGCAAAATGCCTTCATTTAGCATTCTTACGGCCAAGTTCATCATAATGACTTGCCTATTACAGTCTTGAGAAGTAGAGATATTTTTCATTAAAACTTCTAGATTCGACATCTTACTATCCGTAATGTCGAATCGTGCACTTGTTAATTCCGTTAGATTGGCCAGCAATTTGACCGTTTGTCTGGTGTCCTTTGAAACACTGTTAATTAAATATTTTAACTCGATTTCCGAATTCTCATCGAGCGTGCCGAATAAAAAGCGGCTAATCTTGCCAATGACGGGGAGAATCGATCTGCGACCGCGCGATCCCGCTGTTGCTTTACGTTCCGATACTCAATCTATAATTCTTTCTGTTTGTTTCAACGCGTCTTGTATTTGGTCAAACGCGTTATTCAAAATTTTCTTATATCTACATCCGTTCAAAATGCTCGTGCACTGTTCCGACATCTCCGTCCAAATCTTGGTTAGTTTTTCGCTCGTTAGGAAATACGGCGTCAAGTCTACCTTCTGTATTATCATCCAGTCCGTACTGGATGTAGCCAGCGGGGCTATCTTTTCGGACATTAATCCCGGATTATCCGTCAGCCTTTCGATAAAGGGTGCCGACTCCGTTTGACCTTGCCTCGAAAGTCTGCAACAACATATTGACAAGAAAAGAATGGTCAATGATATGCCTGACTCACTTAAATAGGTTATAATCTAAAATCGCCCTAATGCTTAAAATGATTTTAATATTAATTAATGCTACCGCCAGTATGAAGCAGGCTTAACGCGAAGTTTAAATGCGAGCGCGCAATAACGCGATGCAAAATCAAGCACGCGGCGTGACGTCACCGCCCGAGAACTCGGCATTGCTCGCAGCAGCGCGCACTCGCATCCTACGGCAGAGGTATGCAGGATGTACGCGACGCTGTTATCACTCGTGATAGGATGTCTAGGCTAGCCGACTTGGCGTCGGCTGTATAATGCGTCGTATAGAGGACTTATTATACTCGAGAGTTATACGTTTTAATTTCTTCTACGTTAAAGGTTTTTGCACGCGTAGGAGGCGGTAACGTCTGGTTCACCTAAGCACGTTCGTTCTAGGGCATGCATGATTCATATTTTCTACCTCTTTTCACGAGCCAAAAGCCATGCTTTGGTTAACTAACCTGTTTTCATTACTACATGCGGATGAACATCGCATCATCCGGTATACGCAATTCGGGCTTGACGTGCATTAGCGTGGTGGAAAATCACCCATAATGCGCGCCTGCTAAGCAGCTGAGAGAGTTGCTTAGCGCTTATACAGCGCTGCGGGGCGGGGACTGAGCTGCTAAAGTTGCAGGCCGGTCCTTATAGCCATCGGAGATAAGGATTTACTTTTATGTAGTAAGTATTATTATATTTTCTTCGTCACGTTCCGATTGATTTCATGCTAACTGAATGATTAGTTGATTAACTTGTTTTCTGAAACTACTTCTTGTGTTTGAAAATTTGGCTTGTTTACGTAAAATGGAGCTTGTTGGGCCAAATGACTGAATTCCATTTGTATTCTTTTTTTGGTAGAATTCGTACTGTTTTTACAACTCTAAATAATTATAATTAACTTCCTGTTGTGGCGAAAATTGTAAATTGTTTTGTCTGTAGAGATTAAATTTCACTTACTTCTTTTTGCGTAAAACCTATACTGTTTTAAACTTTTGTTTGAAAATAATTAATTTTCTTCTGTATCGAAAATTAATAACTTGTTTGCCTGGAGAGGAGCCGAATGAGTTACGAAAGCTAATTTCAGCTCGATTGTTAGATTACTCAACAGTATTGTCTTTGTAATGTTTTATAAATGTCTCACGCGATGCCCGACGTATAAAAAATTCATACGTTGGTGGGATCACCAAAAGAAAAATTATAAAAAAAGAAAAGGGCTAACCTCGCTCTCTGCCACGCTCGTAGATTTGCATGTTCAAATGTAGGGGTGGGTCCTTTACGGCTGAGGCCCTCTTCAACTTGTCAAGGTTGACAATTTTAATTATGCCGCCATTTTTTATATTGGCCTTCTTGAGATCATCATTTATTTTAATTATCTCATAAGGTCCCTCATAATCCTTATCATATTTGCCCTTTTGAGGTTCATTTAATCTATAGAAAATTTCTCCCTCCCTGAAATGCAGAACGTTGAGTTTTCGATCGTAATAGTATTTCGATCTGTACTTCGCTTGTACTAAATTCAATGCTGCTTGAGTTTGCATTGTGGAGAGGTTGTGCATTAAATCTAAGATGTATTCCCCATAAGTCAGGAACTGCTCCCTCGGGGGAAAACTAGAGGGTGTTCTCGCCTTTTGTCCAAACACCAGCTCGAAGGGCGTGAAATCTGAAGAGTCGTGCGGCGTGCAGTTATATGCATGCTGACATATAGGCTCGCATTCGCTCCGTTTGTCAACTTTTTCTATGTAATTTTTCAAGTAATCGGTTAGAGTATGGTGCATACGCTCGATAGCGCCATTCGATTGGGGGTGATAAGCTGTAGTAAAGTATTTGTCTATTCTGGAATTATGCGCAATCGCATTAAGCATTTTATTCAGAAAGTGCGTCCCTCGATCCGACAATAGGGCCGTTGGAGGGCCAAAGTAACATATAACTTTGTCAGTAAATGCCCGCGCCACCTCTAGCGCCATGGCCTTTTTGACTGGGATAAGGATGCAAAACTTAGTTAGAGAGTCCTGTACCGTAAGTATGTACTTAAAGCCTTCCGGCGAGTCATTGAGAGGGCCGTAAAAATCTATGCTTAACTTCTGAAACGGTCTGGACGGTGTATCTGTGATTACAAGGATCCACGGGTCATTCGTAGTATTTTCTCCAAATGACTCTTCAGAATCAGATATCACAATGCCTCCAACACCTCCTTGGTGGTAAGCGAACCTTGCCGGCGTGGCTCTGCCTATCTGCAAGTTTTTTGCCTCAAGTGACTCTTGCAGAACCACTTGAATGCGCAACTTTTCTTCACTGCTCAATTGAAGCCTGCCGTTATCAATTTTACTTAGCTGTACGTTGGATAATACGCACGCAAGGTATATGTCATCCGCATAATCAAGGACATATACCGTACTGTCGTTTATTTTCTGCGTGAGCCAACGTATATATATTCGTGAGTCGGCTTCGTAAACATCATGCTGCAACTGGCACAGAAAAAAGTCATCTGAGGTATTGCGCACAGCTAGGAACTCACCCTTGGAATAAATGGGTTTCTCGCCAGTGCGTTTCTTTTTATATGTGTCCGTTGTTTTAGATTCCTCCGAATCCATCTTGGGTATTTTAATTTTCTTGTCTCGATCAATGCCCTTTTTCTTGATTGCTCGGGTGACAAATACTCTGGCCGGGGGTTGATCTAACTCTGCATCGCTGTCGTTTTTCTCTTGCTCATCCGCAAGCTCGTAAAGCTCTGCTCTGGGTCGCTCTGTGTTTTCTTCACCCTCTGGAATGACTGGGTTGCGTGAGAGCGCGTCAGCGTTCACATTTACTATCCCTTTTCTATAGACTACGTCGAACTCATAGCCTCTCAATGCCGCTTTTAGTCTGTTGAACCTAAAGCCTGGTTTTTAGGATGTATGAAAGTGCTTGAGGGCAGCATGGTCCGTCACGACCGTGAATTTTCTACCATATAGATAGTGCCTGAATTGCTATTTTCCAAATACAATTGCAAGCAGCTCTTTATCATACGTTATGTAACGGAGCTCGCTTCCTCTGAGCAGCCTGGATGCATATGCATACGCAGCATCTGAGCCGATGGTTCCCTGTGATAACACCACCCCAAGGGCAAAATCTGAGCTATCACACGTGAGAATAAACGGCTCCGATAGGTTAGGCGCAGCTGTGACTGGTTCACTGCAGAGTATCTTTTTCATTTCTTCAAAAGCCAACCGTTGCTTGTTGCCCCACTCAAACTTGACTCCCTTGCGCAGCAACTTAGATAGCGGTAATGCAATGTCTGCAAATTTAGGTATAAATTTCCTGTATTAGCCTACGAATTCGAGCGATTGCTTGACTTTCTTAGCGTTAGTTGGCTCTGCGGATTTTTCCACAGCCTCGAGTTTCTTGGGGTCTGTGCGGATCTTGCCTCCCCCCCCCCCCCCCCACTGTATGCCCGAGTACAGACGCCTCACGTTTCAGAAACTGACACTTTTTGGGCTGTATAGTGAGGTTCGCATTCATTAATCTCTTTGCTACACGTCTGAACCGCGCTCTGTGCTCTTCAAGATTTTTCGCAAAAATCATGAAGTCATCAAGATATATTTCGACTTCATCGCCCTGCGGCCCGGCCATGGCTAGTGACATGCATTTCGCGAAGGTGTTCATCGCTTCTTTCAAACCCATACTCATGCGTTTAAATTCCCAGTGTTGGACTGAGTTTTTCCCCACAGGAACTGTGGGAATGCAGTAAAGGGCGCTGAGACAGAGTACATTGGTATTTGGTGGAAAACCTGTTTGAAATCTACCATCGTGATAATATTAGCGCGAGCCAATCGCTCAACTACATCACTCGTGAAGGGAAGCGGCCAGCAGCTGCCGACCGTAATTTCATTTAGTGCCCGAAAATCAGTGACTAGTCGCCACCTTTTATTGCCGTCAGCATCCATTTCTGTTGGTACAATCCAGAGATTGCTGCAATATGGCGAGCTTGAGGGTCGTAAAATACCCCGTTCTGCAAGCTTTTGGACCTCCACTTCAATTTGCTCCTTAAGAGCCTGCGGATATTTAAGGCGCTTCGCTCGTAGAGGCTTATCTGCCGTGAGCTTTATTTCATGCTTTAACAGAGTCGTAGCCGGCAGTGGTTCTCCGTCCAGTCTAAAGACACCCGCAAACTCTGTGATTAAAATTTTAATGTGCAATAATTCTTCTGCTTGTTTTTTGTCACTGCTTGTTGTTGACGCCTGCTTTTGTCACTGCTTAAATTGAATAAATTTCTCAACGACATTTTAATATAAAGGCTAAAATTGAAATTAGTAACCGGCGATATATCAATTGATGTAATGAGAAGAAAAAAAAATTTAGCAACAATAACAAAAAGATTTTAAGCTTCCGATTAGTAGAAAATGATTACCTCAAACAATTAAACTTTTAGCCTTTAGTTATGAGAATTTCAGAATTTGAGACGCACAATAGGTTATCTGCTGCACCGATAATATTGTGTGTATGCAAGTTTCCGGGCGCGACTTACCCCTCGGAGGACAAAAATTTATTATTAAACAACGACTTACAGGAGAAGAGTTCCAAAAATGACGACGAGAGTATACGCAACCATTTTCTTCTTAAAACTCGAAAAGTACGGAGACCGGTCCTTGAACTTCCTTCCTGTCGAAAATCGAAAGGTCTCAGCGTGCCCCTCGCTTCCTGCCTCAGCGTCTCAGCAAAGTGGGAATCTCGTTCTTTCGCCTCTGCGCCACAGCCGATAGAGCTTTTCGAAAAAATTTTTCGGCGGCCAAATTATCGTTTCTTCAATAGTATACGAGCTTGCTCACCACGTCCTTTCTTTTTAACTTAATCACTTAAAGTCACTGACTTAATGTCCAAAGTACACCCGTGCGCCACACACGCGAACACACAAGGGATGCCAGATGTTACGTGGGGGAAAGATAGGAGAAAGGGTACTACTCGCGTTATTTGCACGTACCACTTAAGGTACGTGATTCTTTGGTGGTTGGCGTGTACTGGGGAGAGAATGAGCAAAACGAGAGTTCGGTTGATGGTTCATTTATTGGGCTGATGTAAGAGAGAGATGGTGTGCGCGCGATTGCCCTGCTCAAGCCGAACCGGCGCGGGACGCGCTTGCTGCGAAGCGCGTACTGCCTCAGTGTTTTGGCTTTCACACGCCTCGCTATCTCACAGGACACCTGAAATTTTTTTTCTTAAAATACATAACCTCAAATATCGTGAATATAAAGGTCGTTGTGATCTGGGCAAAGAACTCATTCAAGACGCAACAAAGAGCTACCGTTTTGAAAAGTTTCAGATCAAATTCTGTCGATGTACTCCAGTATTCGCTACTACATAAAAATCAATTTGATTTCCAAAAAGATTTTTTTCCTTTCAAAAGAAAAAGATAAAGCCTCAAAAATTTTACAGAATATTCTCATCCTAATCATTCAATTTATTTTCAAAATTTTTCATTCTTATATTTGGCCGATATAACCGTTTTAAAAGAATGACTATTTCGTGAATAACAAAACAAGGGAAATAGCTTATTAATAATTTAGGGCGAGAAAATATAGGGAATTTTATTCTCTTTCAAATGCATTATCTCTAAATCGATGATATTACTTCTGTGGTATTAGAAACCCATATAACTAGAAGTTAAAATTCGAAAAACCGCTAAAAAATAAAAACGCATCGAAAAACAAAACGTTTTTTTTAAACAGCTGTCCTTGACGAAAGGCAAAAAATTAGCCCCGTCATTAATTTTCATCGCGTATATTCAGAGCAATGTTGATCCACGTCCACACACACATACACAGACACAGAGAGACACGTACACATATACTCACATACACACACACACACACACACACACACACACACACACACACACACACATACACACACACACACAAGATTAACTTATAGGTATTTTAGTGGAAGTACGACGATTTTGAATTTTTAATACTCATTTAAAAAAAGGATTTTAAACAAATTTAAAATAATTTTGAAATTTATATACTATAAATATATTGTTCGCGCGCAAACCGGCCAAAAGGCAAGAATGTAATTTCAGCTTAAAATTTGCTTATAATTCGGCGCGGTAATGGCGTCGTGCGATAGTGCAGCTAAAGGCACTTAACGGTAGCCCGGAACACGTGTGGAAGGTGAAAGGATGCGGAGTCTGAGGGAAAATAAATAGGTTTTCAACACTGTTTTTAATGTAGAAAATCACAGTATGAAAGTGATCATTTATTGCTCTTAAAAATTAGTATTTACATGTTGTCTCAGTGTGAAATTGTTAGTGTATAAGAAAGAACTTAATACACAGTCGCGAGAACGGGCGTCGCGATGCGAGTGAAGGCTCCGAGATAACCATAGTCGCGGTCTGGCCGGAAGAGACCGAACTCAGCGAGAGCAATTAGTTTTGTTCTCGCTTCGTCGAAATCAGGACGGGAGAAAGTGGGATAAAGCGCGAAAATGTGTTCTTTCTCGCAAGAAGTCATGCGAGCGAGCGCTTCAGATCTTGCAAGAGGGAGAAACGCAGTGCGCGGGAGAATATGAAATAAACTAGAGCCGCTGCAAGTGCAAACGGCCCGAACATATATAAAGTATATGTACAATTTGATACTATACATGATTTCAATTAAATTGATATATCTTCTTATTAATTCGAAGCTATGTTAGTCAAAGAATATGATTATGAATCTTGTCTACACTTTTTCAATAACTAACTATGTTAACAAAATGGATAAAATTTTTATTTTCTTGTGCTGTAAATATCCAAAAATTATAAATGATGTTAATTGTATTTATTGATTTTACAATTACTTTTGAGCATATTTGGAGAACAAATGATAAATTTCAATCTTGCATATGACGCGCTAAAATTTTGAAGGTATATTCAGTAAGCTTCAACATAGAAGTCATTATAATTAATTATTGATAAATACAATTAATTTTAAAATGTTTTCTAAAATCCAAATCGCTGCCAATTCATTGGCACTTAGCTTCCTCAAACTTTATAAATTGTTTCAATACAAGGTTTTTTTCTCTATTTAATGCTGTGGTGAATAATAAAAATGATAAGTCTATTGCTTTTTAATATGTTGAGTTATATATATGTATTTAAATTTTATAATTTAAACTTATGCAAAAGTATTGCATACATTATAAGACAATATTGTGGATTAAAATATTGTTTAATGTATATACAATTTTTACAAATCAATTTAAGATAAAATGTTATAGATAAGTTGTTGGAATAAACGCATAATTTTGTGATAATTACAGGAGTTTATAAAAAAACAGTATCATTCAGTATATCTAATTCTGTACGACACAGCTAAAAAATTTGAAATGTATTCCGCAAAAGAATAAAAAATATAAAATTAAAATATAATTTTAATCCGCGTATTTTTTCCTTCCATCGATAAAAGTCTCTTGGAAATTTTCGAAACACTAAAAGTTTCAATTGTAGATACATTATAAAAGGTCTATAGAAGGTGTGTGCAAAATTTTAGATCATGATTTTTAATAGAAAATTTTCCAGCCCTCTCTTTGCTACGAACGCATCGGCGGGCGTTAACATGCGTTTTGATTCCGCAGGCGCCGCCATGTGTGTTTATTCCAGGCTTTGTAGCGCTAACTGTACTATATCTATGTATGTATAGTATCTATATCTATATCTATATGTATCTTTGAAAGTAATACAATAACCTGGATCTTCTAAACGGTAAATCACGTTAAGAGTACATGTACTTTAATTTACAATGTTTTTGTAAATATATGCCTCTTGTAAATATTTAAAAGTCGATTGGAAAGCATTCATTTTGGTGGTTCCCTACTATTTCTGTGCAAAATACATAAAATTTGATCGTTATTTTAATTTAATATTTTTGATTCTGTTTAAACTCAATTTATGGTCTGAAATAAATAAAATATTTTTTTAACCAATGCATAGATGCATAGATTATGAAAAAATATTTAAATTGTTTAAACACTTAAGAAGTTTTTGCAAATCAAGTTAAATTTTTTTCAATTGAGAATAATACATTTTATAACACTATAATTGTTGATTCAATTTTATTTATGAATATAGTAAATCTATACTACTTTTACAAATAAATTCTTTTTATAATTTTGTTCAAGTTTATGTACATCGAATTTATTACAAAAATATCATAAAAATGAAACAACCGTATAAAACAAAAACAAATAGATGAAACTTAATCTTTTTTTTCTATTTCACATCTATTAAAAAAAAATAAAGAAAAGAGCTTTGAATGACCAAAAAATATCGCATGATACTCAAGAGAAAGGCAATTAAAAATGAAAATAAAAGTTAATATAAAAATTAAAAAACGTTACAAAACAATAATGAATCGATAAATATTAAAAATTCTTCTTGATTTGAAATCTTTGTCGAAAAACGTTAAAATGAGCTTCTGTTGGTAATAAATGACCGCATAATACTCAAGAAATCAACAATCAAAAATTTTCTGAAAAATAAAATGTAAAAAATGTAAAACCGTTATAAAACGAAAACGGTTCAAAGCTATTTATGTTAGAGAATTTGAAAAATAAAAAATTGAGAAAAAAATATTGTGAATGTTACATTAGATAAATTAAAAATGTGTAATTAGAACATTTTTTTCTTTTGAATACTATTTGTGTATTCTTTTTAGACTATTTTTGAGCTAATTAACCACTTCCCATATTTTTTTTAAGTCGAAGAAAGACCTTGGGACTTAAATAGTTAAAATAACAACAATGTGCCATTTTAATCTAATTTTACAACGTAGCATTGTCTATCACATTGTCTTATATTCATAAAATCAATTTTTCAGTGTAAATATTCAATAAATAATTGTGCATTAAATCTCTTTGAAATAGCATTCTGTTGAAGCAATTAGGTTTTCAAAATTTCTGTAACGATTTCGACAATTCTTCTCTTATTCAACATAGAGGGTAGTTTTGCAATGGTCTAATGGGAGTTTGTACCAGTACTGGGTCAATAGAACAACACCAGTACTTGCATACTGCTACCATTTCAGTAATAACTTTCTACATAACTCGTCCATAGATACAGCGATTAAAGTTTATACATTTTTTTATTTGCTTTGAATCAGAACTGAGCCGGTATTAATATTACTAATCTGAATTTATATGTCATCATTTTTCGATATTGCTTCATTGACTTTGTTGCTTTTATCCGATCAATATTATCCATATGCCTAAAGGCAAACACTAAGAAGTAATAAATAAAAATTTTAAAACAAACCGACTGAAAAATAACGCTTTAAAAAGTGAAAAATAACATTTTTCTTAATAATGTACGTTATGATAAAAATGTAAATCCTCTTTTAAATTTATATTAACTTCATTTAATGAAATGTCAACAATTAGTTAAGGGGGTAACAGGGTGTCTAAATATGATAATTTGAAAAAATGTTAATAAATGTATATACGATGTATATAGAATATTGCTTTCTCAAAGAGAAAGCTTTGAGACGATGACATTTCTTTACCAGCCATTTTGACGAATTTTTATATTTTCAAGATTTCTGAGTCAGAAAAACATATTTTTAAAAAATGTCTGTCTATATATACGTATGTATGTATGTATGTATGTATGTAAGTATGTGACAAAAAAATTGTGAACGATAACTCTTCAAGGGAAGTATGTTATGAGCTGAGATTTTGCAGACATATGAGGCATTGCTCAACTTAGAACTAATTAGATTTTGAACCTGATTGGACCATAAAAGTACATTTTCTATAAATAATAGTAACTTAAAAAAATGTCAATAGTCGAAAAAATTCTTTTGTTACTTTCATATGTTAATATGTTGAAAATATATATGTTTTCATAAAGTGCATGTAACTTCCTTTTAATTGATACTAGCCAAAATCGCCCCCTCGCTAACGCTCGCTCGCGCATTATGTATTTGATGAACACGATATTGTTTCAGAATATTTCAAATAATAAGCAAAATCTATAAAAATAGAATATATATAACCATTTGTAAAATGTCACAGGATATTATGTTTTACATAAGTAGATGTGCTATGGTCTATATAACTATGTTCTATGTACTTTGTTCTTGCTAAGGCTAGTTTATGCTTTATAATTTTGTTGACAAACTAATTTACAACTATTTTATCATAATTTTCAATAATAATTATAATATAATGTAAAAAAATTTAATATAAAAGTCATTCAAATATCATGATACTATACTCGTATAGTTTATTACAATATTGCCAGATATTGCAAAAAGAAATCATTATCATTATGTATGCATAACTATTTCCAGCATCCCATTCATCTGGACCACATCTTGCAGTTATTATCTCTTATATTTACGTGATAAACATATGCTAATTTGTTATATATAATTTATAGAATTCTATATATTTTTTTTCATATTTTTTTTCCATATACATGTTCGTATGTACGTACGTACGTACGGACGGACGGACGGACGTACGCCGGCAAAATTTTGTTTTTTGGTTAAAAATGAGATTAAAACATAAATGGACCATTTTAAGTGACTTCACATACAGCATCGACCTGTATAGAACATATATACTATTAACAATAAAAATTATGTGGAATATATTTACGTAAATAAAGTTATATTTACAGGACTTATTTCTGATGTAATATTTTAATATAATGATGTTGATGATGATGATACCTAGCAACTGTTTTAAAGTTTCTTTTTGTAAAAGAAAAATAAAAAAATAAATTTTATAAAATTTATAAAAATAAAGTAATTTTTTTTCTCTTATTGTACGTCAAACATTAAAAATATGTACGCTTCCTTAAAATAGACATCATTTTCTTCCAATATATATATATATATATATATATATATATATATATATATATATATATATATATATATATATATATATATATATATATAGCAATTGCCTGAACACTATTTTAGTAGAAGAAATAAAATTGAATTTTGAATAAATATTTTTCGAAAATTGGTAATTTTAGTAAAGAACGATGCCCACGATATATATGCAATCGTCCCATAAGTATAAACTATAAAACCTATCCCATAATTTCAAGTATAAAGAAACAAGAATTTAAGAAAAAAATCAGCACCCGAGACTGAAGGGAAGTTGAGATATTAAGGATCAAAGTATTCAACCCGTAAAAGACAGAAAACAACAGAAACACATTAAAGAGCCACTTGGCAAAACTTTCAGTAATCGAATAAGGGCTCAAATGAAAGATTTCAACAAATTAAAGAATGACTTCAAATAGGGGCTGCTTTATTTTCAACATTTTACATGGCGTTACTGATTTAGAAAATAAACTACCCGCCAAGCGCGTCGCGTCCACCGTGACGATGGCCGCCTTCTCCTTGTCTCCTTCTCTTTTTAGCCGCTCTTCTCAATTTCCGCAGCATATTCTGCACATATGGCAAGGGATACGTTTCCGGTTTCGTTTGCGCTTTGACTTTTAAGTGGTCAACGCAGAACCTATCGGTGCTGCTCTTCTTCTTCACCACGCCTACTTGGCTCAACCGGACGCTATTAGATGACTCGGGGAACTTCTGCTCTAGTATTTCATTCACTTGCTGGTGTACTTCCTGCTCGATTCTTTCAGAAATAACGAAGTACCTCTGTTTAATGGGCCTCGTCGACCCATCATCGATGCGATGTTCAATATCACGCGTGTCTTCTCGGCCCACACATATCTCCTCGGTCTTTCAGTGATTCATTCAGGAGGCTTTCTCGCTCTTCGTGTTCCGAATTCGTGACATGAGCGATTCCTACTGACCAGATCGCGGCGTCCCCTGCTTCCAAGCTAGCGACTTCCGTCCGTATTCTAACTTGCGTGACTTCAAAATACATCACATTTCCATCTCATTAGAAGATTGAACACGGTTGCGCTATCAATACGGACTCTCCTTCGGGAGGAGGCTCGCCTGGTTACGGCTGAACTTCCTGGTATGTTCGCTTCTGCGGTTGCATTCACTCTACTTCCTCTTCAGTGAATCTCGAGGCTGCATGGGACGGTTCGATCACATCGGCCTCTCGTTCGGAAGCAGACCTGTTCGATCGTGACTGCACGTCAGAGTCTATCGTCATTGCTTCAGTTCCGACGAATTTAGCCGCTACTGAGGTGACTTTTCTCTTCGTAACCTTGTTCAATTTGTCGTAAGCTGTTCGGGTGCTGCTCTCTCTCTCTCTCTCTCTTCTGAGAGAGTCGGATTCAGTTGCCTCTTCCGGTCAGCCTCGGCTTCGGGAGAGGGCTCGTCTGGACGTGGCTGAACATCCACTTCCCCCCTTGAGAATTCAGTGCCGATGGGGGCAGGCACTGCAGAGATTGTATATCCTTCTCGATGATCCGTCGGTATCTGCGGCTGTGTGAATTTCTCCCCTTCTTCTGAGGGGTGCAACTCGATTGCCCGACTAATCCGACCTCGCGTTCGGGAGAGGGGTCGTATGGGCACGCGTGAGAATCCTTTCTCCCCGTCGATGCTTCGGCGTTAATGGGGAGAGATGCTGCAGGATCGTGCTTACGTCAGGAATGGCCGCGGTCCTTAGTAGCCACTCCCCACTTCGTTTCCCAAGCACTTGGGGCAGTGTCTTCGTATAAAGCCCAATGTCCCGCAATCGAAGCATTTCAAAGGTTGCGTAGGCCCGACCATTACTTGTTGCCCCCTGGCGATCCGCCATTCCTGGGTGAGGACTTGCTCGACTTTCGTGTGTCGATAAGCCTCTTGGGACTTCTTTGTCCTTCGCTAGGTGTACTAGGGTCACTCTGATTGAGGGCTGAGCGGTTTGCCGATCGTTCGAAGATCGGTCTGTCTCTCAGCCGCTCGTCGTTCGGCCCGTTTTCTCTATGATCGCTTGCCCTTCTGATTTCTCGCTGGCTGCCCGATGAAGTAGTCCCTCGACTACTCCCCCCCCCCCCCCCCAAGGCCCCACTCGCTGGAGGCAGGTACGCCGAACTGTCATCAAGTTCGTTTAGCTGCCGGTTGCCGAATAACGTATACGTCTCTTGGAAACTAACGGGACGCCTGCCATCGTCATATCTTGTGCTGGACAGCAACTGTTCTTTCTTGACATTATCGACTTACTGTCTGAGTGTTCTAGTTTCTTGTATCAGTTCCGCTACTGTGAATGATATGTCTACTGGTACCTAGAATGGATTTCCTTTAGATGATACCAACGTTATCATATCTTAATTCAGCATTCCTGTTTCTCCCAATGTATTCGATTGGTTGTTATCAACGGAGTGATCTTTTTCCCGTACTTCGCTCTCGGTGGTCCATGCAACGACTGGTCAAAGTTTCTGTGGACTTCTGTGTCCGACAGTAACGCGGACAGTTGGTGATCTTTTGAATCGCCTTTATGATTTCCATTGTCCACGTCTCCGATGATGGTGTCGTTAATTAACTGCCTACGTAACCTTGCTCGGTTGGTGATAGTTTCATTTTCTGGTTCTTGGGTTTATTCGAAATCGACCACTGAGTAACTACCTAGCAACCGTTTTTCCAAACGATCTACTCGAGCGAAGTGCTTTCCGTCTGTCGTCAGCTTCAGCTGTGACAGTGCCTTCTCGAGTCTTTGGACATTTAATCCCAGAATCCAGTCTGCGATTGCTGACGCTGTGGCGTCTGCCATTTTGTAAAAATTATCTGATAAATAACTGACCTTCAGATGTAGTTATATCTATTTTTCGCTTTTCTACAAGTTCTCGCTGTTTTTAAGTATGTGCAAGGATATTCGTCAAATCGATTTCGTAATTAAATTTTTCTTGTTGGAGCTGACTGTACGATTTTCGCAAATTCAAGCGCTCTCATTTCCGAAATTTTTGTTTTTTATCACGGATATACCTTTGGTAGAAATTTAAAAAATTAAACCAATTAAAAATCTCCCTTGTCGACGTAAGACTTCTGTGTTCGAAAATCGTTTCTAATTCGAAAGTATGTGCAAAATTTGTCGTAACTTGTTCAGAAACTAAAGTAAGTTCAGTGTCTTATTCTCTTAATTTTTCTGTTTTAATTCCTTTTTATGACAAAAGAAATTCTAACAATTCAAAAATTAAACCAATCAACGTTATCTAAAAAGGGACAAAAATATTTACAATTCTAAGTGGCAAATTTTCAAAATCTTATTGCTATATTTTAAAGAAAACAAGATTCTGAAAACGCAACCGAAAAACTAATTTTTCCAAAAGCAATTAAACTTGTAGGAAATATTCGATTTTCCAAAAAGAAATGATCAATTTTTAAATTATTTATTTAATAAGAACTGTAAAAGAAGACGTTAAACAATTTTTCGCTTCGCTAATCGAAGGTCCTGAAAAGAAGCGCTTTTCAATTTTATTTTCGAGAACAATTGGATTGTTGTATTCAAAATAATAAGTAGAAAGGAATTTAACTTTTTCAAAAATTTTCTAATTTCAAAGAAAAATTAATTTGTTAATAAATAAATTTTCTCTGTTTTCTTAAATATCAAAAAATCAAAAAAAAAATATTTTGGAAGGAACCTTTTCATAGTTGTTCAAAGAAATCGATTTAAAAGAATGAGATTTCGAAAAAAATCCGATTTTCAAAAATTATTGTTTTTTAATGTTCAATAAACAATAATTTTTCAGAAAAAAAAATTCAAAATTGAAAGTATTGACGTAAAGAATAAAAATTTATACAATAATTTGCTTACATGTTACAATATCTGAAACGTTGTAATATGAAAGACGGGTACTTTAAGTGACAAAAATAATTTTTTGTATGGAAATTTTCATATTGCAAAATTAGATATCGCGTAAATTAGAAAATTATTTGACAAACGATTCGAATATTTTTTATTTTTCATACGATTTTAATTTTGTACGTCCGAAAAATCGTATGTCTGCAACCCCCGTGGAGAAGCACCAACTCATCATCCCCAACGGCTCGCATCTCGCGGAGCTCCTTATCAGAGACTCCCACCGTCGTACGCTACACGGCGGACCGCAGCTCGTCGACAGCCACCTGCTCCGCACATATTGGATTGTGCAAGCTCGCAATTTCATACGGTCGGCTGACGCGGCAGTGCATCAGATACACCCGCTTTAATGGAAAGCGGCAGGTGCAACAAATGGCCCCACTGCCACCGTTTTGAGTGACACCAGCAAGACCATTCGCCACTATGGGCCTGGACTACGCCGGCGCGTTCATGCTGAGGGTGACCAAAGGAAGGGGACACAAGACTTACAAGGGCTACGTGGCCATATTTATATGCATGGTCACAATAGCGGTGCACGTGGAAGTCGTGTCCGACTATACCACGCAAGCGTTTCTGACTGCTTTTCGGTGGTTTACCTTACGCAGAGGGCTCTGCAGTGTAATTTTTAGTGATAATGGCACTCATTTTCAGCGGGCAACCTCCGAACAGCAGCGCCTGTTCGAAGCCTCATCCCAGCTCCACCTGAAAGTCTCAGTCGTCATCGCCACGGAAGGTGCCAGCTGATAATTGATCCCCCCTCGAGCGCCACACTTCGGCGGCCTATGGGAGGCCGCGGTCAAGTCCTTCAAACGTCATCTGCGCCGCATCTTCGGAGACGCCACGCTGACCTTCGAGGAGTTCATCACCCTGGCCACGCAGATTGAGGCCTGCCTTACCTCAAGACCATTCAGCCTCCTAAACAATGATTCTGATGACCTGTTTGTTTTGACACCCGGCCACTTACTAGTCAGTGCGGCACTCACCGCCCTACCTGAGCCCTTCGACACTCAGGAGATTGTGACGTCCACTCGGAGGTTCCAAAGGACGACCTTGTTGAGGAACCGCTTCTGGAAACTCTGGCAGGCCAAGGTCCTCAGCCAGCTCCAACTGCGGTCCAAGTGGCTGGCACCGAACTCCAGCATACAGGTTGGAGACCCGATGCTGTTCACCGACGACCTTCGGCCACCAACCTGACTTGGGTACTGATCCTGAGGACAGCCACAACCACACTACGTCGACCATTGGTAAAGGTCATTCGCCTCCCGGTGTATTCTGAGGGCGACCAGACTGCGAAGTTCGACCAGATCCCTTCAAGGCCGTCCACTCTCGATGCCTCCATGGCGGCCAGCGCGGGGCTGCCTCCCTCTCAACATGAAGTCGACCTCATCTCGACCACATCGCTCACCTCGCTAAACTAACTACTTGCTATTTTTTTTCTTTTTAACTAATCTACTCTCACTACTTTTCTAATAGAGCCGCTTTCCTGTCAGAATTATTATTAGACATTCGACTTCGTTGCCTTTCCTTTCGCAACGAGGTGGGCGGTATGTCGCGGCCGATGATTTGAATCATCGCGCCGAACCATGCGAGTCCCCCCTAGGCTCTCTTCAGCCTCAATAGGGGGGGGGGGGGGGCTCGGGCGGTTTGGCAACCGCGACTTTACGCCTTCCTTCTTGATACGCAAGTTTCGCGCGGAACTACAGAGCCGCGCTCGCGACTTGCTATCGCTCTCTTCCACTCTATCCGCGGTCTGAAGTGGAGCAAGTGACAGCAGCTCAACTCTCTCGAGCACGTGTCGCATAATTCAAATCCAGAGACGCTCTCCTGTGTCTGGATGAAATGTTGCTGTGGTCTGCGGCGCCACGCCAGCTATATTTTCCCGCGCGCGCGGCTCTCTCTCGTGCTATGTAGTTAATGCTGTGCGGCGCGCGGCTGTTGCTTTAGTCTCGTGCTGCGAGCTGGGCTTGCGTTTGGGTGCTCTCTCACTACTACCGGCTCGTTCTCTCTCTCGCTCTCTCCATCTCTCGACATGCCTTAACTTGGATAAAATCCTACATAATAGGAAGAAGGTAGGCTGTTGTAACGCGATACGATACCAAGTCATCCTGGTTATCTAATAACCTTGGAGTGCCTCAGGGATCTGCGTTGGGGCCCTTACTCTTCTGCCTTTACATAAATGACATTAAAAATCTGTTCAGTTACCTGAAAAAAGACCTAGTAGATGCAGATCCGAGACGCATACGACATCTACTATACGCAGATGACTTACAGATTTGCACACAAATACAACCAGAAAACATAGCCGTCAGTGTGGATATTCTATCCCGTGCTGCGTGAGCAGGTGCTGATTGGGCCGAGGGTGCTGGCATCAGACTGAATAAGACCAAGACTAAAGCAATTGCTTTCGGCTCATGTAAATAAATACATTAATAGTCTTGAGTCAAAAAGTCTGCCGGAAAGCAGTCTGGGAGAAGTCGTCTTCGTCCCACTCTTGCAAACCGTTACGAGCCTTGGTGTTATACTCGATTCTAAACTCACGTGGAAGCCACACGTGGGCATAGTCACAAAAAAGGTTAATAGAGTACTGTATAATTTGAGCTTTTTTAGAAACTATACCACCGAGGATCTGCGCAAGCATTGTATGAAATTACTGTAAGATTTGTATGAAATTGCTGTTAAATTCTTTTTTGTATATGCAAAAATAAAGTTTTTATCTATCTATCTATCTATCTCGCTTTGATTTTATTCCACGGAACGGCCGGCGGCGTACTTTGGTGTCTCGCTCGACGCCGTTCGCTGTCTCCGACTATACAGGTGTGTAGGGGTGTGTGCCGACGCATTCCAACAGTATCGTCGACTGCTACTCTATATACAACTGGTTGGACGTCGTTTCTCTCTCTCTCTCTCTCTTTTGCGTTGGCTTCGCTGCAATAAAGTACACGGTGTGTGCATCGTCCACGGTACGGCTTACTTGTACTGTTCGAATTTGCTGCACCTCGTCCTCATCTCTGCTTCGCGGCTGTTAGTGAGAAAAGTGTGCAGTGTCTGTGTAGTGATAGTGTCGATTATCTCTCTCTCTTTCCCTCTAGTACCCAGAAATCAAACAATACGCTGCCAATTAGTTATTAATAGTAATACGGTTTATGGTTTCGGTTCGGTGTTCTGTCGATGCGAAACTAGCTGCTGTGTTATTAGCATAAAAATTATCTCAATCCCAGATAATGCAATATGACCTAGCCTAACCTAATCCTACCTGTCATTCCTCCTGTATATATCTCTGTCTAATTGCATGCTGTTTTCGGTACTGCTTTATTTGGGCAAATAAAATAATCTGTGACTTTTCACCCGTCACAATGCCCCTCCCTAAACTGGTAATCCACCGCCCGGAGTGGTCGCATGTTTATCTTACATTTTAACTTTGTTGGCTCAACTTAGCCCCTAGCAGTGAATCGTCTCTCCGAAGGATCCTCCGTCACATCAACGCACTTAAGCTAATGATCGTTCCCTTATTAACTCACGGTATTCTGGAGTAAATTTAAATAAAAATTTAATGTCACTTCAAAATTCGTTTTGAGAATGATTCCTATGCCCATTACGAATATTTAGGCATAATTTTTAAAATCAATTTACATGCCGATTTGGAAAAAATGAGTTTGATTGGGAAGAAAATCACTAAAAAAAAAACAATATATTTCACTTATAAAAAATGCTTTGTGGTCATTCGAACGCATGTCAGTAAAAATATAACAAAACTGAAGAATATCTGCCTTATGTTAGAGCTATTCATCTCGAATAATAAAAATAATGTAGAAAAATAGATCTAAAGCTACTTACGTACAGATACATACTATTCAAAGAATGTAAATATTGACATAGATGCCATCTACTAATATACTCTTTAATTTGCTGGATTTCAAATCATATGTTATGTTACGAGCAATTCAATAGTAATTTGGAACTAGCGCGATTAAGTTTAGCTTCTTACAGTAACCGTTCAAATGAAATATTAATTTAGCAAGTATACAAACTCAAAGTAAATCTCCTAGAACTCATGAACAAAATCGACACTGTATGTGTTTGTTGTGCAAAAATAAGCCAAGAAAAAAGTATCATAAAACGACTGGTAAAATTGGAAATGAACTAATAAAGTTATTCCCTGATTTCAATGCATGTGACTCGCGATTACCTTCCGTAATTTGTGATGCCTGTAGACTGAAGATTACGAGAGCTAGTGCACATCAAAGTTTAAATTATTCATTAGACAAGGATATATCAATACATCTTTTAATAAAGATTTAGACAAGGATATATCAATACATCTTTTAACAAAGATTTAGACAAGGATATATCAATACATCTTTTAACACAAAAAGAAAATTACTGCCAAAGACAATAGAGGCTATCAGAAGATGCTCAAAGTATCTTACGGTGATAGCTAAAGGCATTAGACATACGTGCAATTCAACCAAGTTGCTAGAAAATCTTAAACAAAATATTCGTGATCCAAAACAAGTTGAACATTTAGCTGCTGAATTATTAAAAAAAAAAAATAACTGAAGATAATTTGTCAGACAAATCTAGAATTACGAATATTGAAGTGCCCTTATCCCGACAGCACGTTAAGCCAGTGAAGGTTATTGTTAATTCAGAACAAAAGTAAGTACGTCAAATATCAAACGATTTATTCGAGCTGAAGAATAACGCGAACTTATCTGATCGATAGCTACGTAATTTTTCATCATTTGTAAGACGGAAAACGAGTTCACGCAGAATTATCGAATTGCATGCGTATGAAGCAGCTGTTCAAAAGTCTCATAATTTGGATGCATTTTTTGATTTATATTCATTTGATTTTGAGAGTGTAAAAAAATATAGTAAAGAAAGTCCCAAGTTATGCTGTTGTTTGCAATGACTTAATGTAGTTTGTAAAAAAAATAATGGATGAGCACAATATATTTGATTTTCATTTAAATTTTGGGATTGACAGTGGCGGCGGTTCTTTGATATTTACGCTATTGATTCGATCAAAAACAGATGTCAATTTCGAAGAAACAGTTTCCGAAAAATCAAAAGAAACGAAAGATACTGGAGTAAAGAAAATATTTATCATCGGTCTTGCACCAGATACTCAAGAGAATTACAACAATTTAAGCTGTTATAGTCCAAATTGAAAATAAATGACTTATTGACTGAATATCCCGGAACAATTGCAACAGATTTAAAACTTGCCAATATTATCACTGGTTTGTCAAGCACTGCAAGTTATTACCCATGTGCTTGACGCGACGTCACAAAATATAATTTCACGGCTTGTGGAACTTCAAGGACTACAGTAGACTGTGTTTCTAACTACAATGATTGGTGTGAGAGTGGAGGTGTGAAGAAAAAAATGAAAAGTTTTGAAAATTGCATCTATCCGACTCAATTTCATTCAGAAGATAATGAAAAATTGATTTTATCTGTTCTTCCTCCTTCAGAATCAAACCTCTTGTTAGGGTGTGTAAACTCACTGCTCAGTAACTTGGACAAACAATATCCAGATATTGCTGCAAAATGGGCTCAACAAAGCCACGTTGAAAGAAACTATAGTAATGGTGGTAGCTTTTTATTTGAAGGGAATGCATGTAATATTTTTACTTAAAAGTGTTGACAAACTCCAACACATATGCGAAACTGACGTCGGCGGTCTAGCTGGATGTATGAGTTATGCAGATACGTTTAGGAAGCTTCGAAATGTCGTTAGTGCTTGTTTTTCTTTGAATCTTCAGCCATCTTACAAACATCATATTCAAGAATTTCTAAAGAGTTATGAACTGTTAAAAGTATCAGTAACACCAAAAGTGCATATAAGTTTTTATCATGTTGCACAATTTTGTGATATACATCAAATATATTACCTATCGGACCTCACGACCAAGTCCATAGATGGGATAATTTAGGGAATGCCATTTACTGGTCTGCTATGCAGATTCTTCCTCGCTTCCAGGCAGCTACTCCCATCCTCCACTTCCGGCCATACGCTCCCCCTTTCCTCTTTCCCCCGTGGGGAACTGACACAAGAAGATCCATTCTTGCATCTCCACCGACAGGTCAGATATCCGTCCGAGGACGCTGAAGGGGTCCGTAGGGATGATGCTGGCTATTCCTTTGGTGGTATCGGTGGTGACGGTGGTGTCGGTAGTGGTGGCACGATCATGGGAGGTTGGTCCTATAAAAAAGGTCAATGTGCGGAGATGAAGGGTGTGATAGAAGGAGTCCGTTGTTCTTTCGCTCTACGCTTCTCTCGGGCCCGTAACCATCCTCGTGGGGACAAGGCTCTCGGGGCATCTCCCAGAGTAGTGGGTCCCTGCCGGCTTTTCCTGGCGGCTGTGGTCGCTGAATGCTGCCGGCCTTTGGAGTTCCCAGCCATTTGCCGTGCGCTTCTTCGCAGCGGGGGCAGGATGAAAGGGTAACCCATCGCCTACCGCATTTGAAGCAATGCGCTACCGGTGGCGGCGGGCAATCCTTCTTGTTGTGCCCCCGCCGATGGCAGTTGAAGAACGTATATGGCGGGGAGGATCGAGGGCTACCACAGTCAGGATTGTCTGTACTCTACCGAACAATACCCCTCGTGTCTTCACGGGCAATTCTGCCAGCTTTGGGGGACATCAATCTTCTGTCCCTACTGCGACTGGTCCGGGTTTGTTGGCGAGGTGGAGTGGGAATCCTCTCGCGGACCCGTAAAGGAGAGGGGGAACGGCAGCGGGGGATTATAGACTCGAAGTCATCCATCTCTAGATGGCAGTTCGGGTGATATGGCCGACGCTTCCCATTCGGTCCACGTAACCGTTGCCAATCGGTACCCATACTACTGGCTTGGCCGGTGTTGTCCATCCACTCGGCCGGTATTGGTTCCTCTAAGTCCCAGGTTTGTAGAGCGGGAAGAAGGATTCAATTGGTAGACCCAATGGGATAGTGTACTGGGTCACGTCCATGAGTCCCCTACGTTGTTCGTCTCCCCCCCCCCCCCTGCTCACTTTCCTCGTACGAGGGTGGAGCTTCCACCGGGTAAGCTAGGTTGAACGAGGGGGTTAGAAGCCTCTCCAGCTTCCCGACTTTCGCGGGCCTTCCAGATCTCAGAATCTATTCCGCGTTTCGCGCGGCGAGCCGAGGAGGCAATCTCCCTCGCCGCGGGATCTGTCATCCGGCTAAACGGTAGTCCCTCAGCGTAGAGAATGCGATGCGGTACCGCCCCTTGGGATATGACTCTGGGTACCTCGTCCAGTACTAGGGTATCATCTATTAGCACGAGCTCCACCCTCGGAAATCTAGGAATGCGTGGCAGTGCTGCCTTCTCCACGTACGTCCATCTATTTTCGGGGTCGACCTCACCCGCCGAGGCGGCGTCCACTGGCGGCTCCTGCGAAAAATTCCAGTTGTTTATTAACGGAGGTCGTTCTCCCGATATAACTCGGGGGGTGCGTTGTGCTCATATCCGCGAGGCTTTCGTAATATCTGACTCAATGCGCATTAAATGATTTGCCTCCCACACCTGGCTCCGGCTCTTGGCCCTCGGCTTCTCGGGTCATCTCCTCTCGATGGATCCGGTTCAACTCTTCTGCGTAGCTTCCTCCTGTAAGGAAGCCACAGAGGGGGGCCAGATCCTGCTCATGGATCCTTGGCTCTGTGTCCGGAAAATCTCGACATATATAACAGAGAAAAAAATAAGAATACCTATATCCACAAAGCCCTGCTAATAGGCTGGCAAAGACAAAACAGACAACACAGCAACACTTAAGGTTTCTGGCTCGGTTGATTCCGTAGGGAAATATAATGATTTAATTCCGACACATGCACCTCCGCAATCCTACGATTATCCGGTGTTTCCAACTCGTACACAATCGGTGGTCTGACACTAATTATTTTGTAGGGGCCTACGAAGGGTGAGGCTAGTTTCACGGAAAATCGTTCGGCCGTGTTGGATGGTACGTGTGTTTTCCGTAATAAGCGGTCCCCTGTGTAGAAATTCACGTCCTTCCGGCACTGAATATAGTGTTCTGCTTCTTCGGTTCTGGCTTGATCGATGTGTTTACTTAGCAAAACCATTAGTGCATACAGTCTTTTTACCCGATCAGCCTAGATTTCTAGGTTTAGTAGTAGCTTGGATCCCCTGATTTCGAATTCTCTTCTTAACCTCTTCACTGCTGTAGGGTGCTGGGCGTAGTTCAGGAAAGCGGGGGACACCATGTCTGCTCGCCTGCATGGCTGTGTTCACTGCATGCCTGAACTTGTGTAGGTATTTATCCCAATTCCTATGCTCGACTCCGACAAACGTGGCGATCATTGTTTTGAGGGTTCTGTTACTTCTCTCAACGGGGTTAGCTTGTGGATGGTAGGGTGGCGTGGTCACGTGTTTCACTCCGTACTCGGTCAACGTATTTTGGACCTGTTTGTTGATAAACTTCTTTCCGTTATCCGTTAATCGATAGTCCGGCGTCTCCCATCGGAACAGTATGAGTTTCTGAAAGGTCTTAGATACGCTCTTTCCATCTGCTAAGCATACTGGCTTCATCTCGATTCCCCTAGTAAATAGGTCCTGGAACACGAGTATGTGCTTATACTGTCCTTTGCTCATGGGAAACTTCATCATATCCGCGGCCACTACCGTCCATGGTCTTTCCACGATCCTATATCCTATCAGACCCTGCGGAGTCGATTGCACGGTTTTGTATCGTTGACACTCATCGAATTCCTGGACATAGTTATGTACATCATACTATACTCCTGGTCAGAAATATTCCCTGGTCACTCGATCATATGTTTTTTTGATGTCCAGGTGATCCGACGAAGGTTCACGATGAGCGTCACTCAACGACCTGTCTTTGTATTCTTCTGGCACTACTAACATCCAACCTTCCTCCGGCGTAGTGATAGGGTCTAGGAGGGCGTCCGTGTGATAAAGGTACAAAATGTTATCCTTTAGCTAATGATTTGTTATCATTTAGCTAATGATTTGTTATCATTTAGCTAATGATTTGTTATCATTTAGCTAATGATTTGTTATCATTTAGCTAATGATTTGTTATCATTTAGCTAATGATTTGTTATCATTTAGCTAATGATTTGTTATCATTTAGCTAATGATTTGTTATCATTTAGCTAATGATTTGTTATCATTTAGCTAATGATTTGTTATCATTTAGCTAATGATTTGTTATCATTTAGCTAATGATTTGTTATCATTTAGCTAATGATTTGTTATCATTTAGCTAATGATTTGTTATCATTTAGCTAATGATTTGTTATCATTTAGCTAATGATTTGTTATCATTTAGCTAATGATTTGTTATCATTTAGCTAATGATTTGTTATCATTTAGCTAATGATTTGTTATCATTTAGCTAATGATTTGTTATCATTTAGCTAATGATTTGTTATCATTTAGCTAATGATTTGTTATCATTTAGCTAATGATTTGTTATCATTTAGCTAATGATTTGTTATCATTTAGCTAATGATTTGTTATCATTTAGCTAATGATTTGTTATCATTTAGCTAATGATTTGTTATCATTTAGCTAATGATTTGTTATCATTTAGCTAATGATTTGTTATCATTTAGCTAATGATTTGTTATCATTTAGCTAATGATTTGTTATCATTTAGCTAATGATTTGTTATCATTTAGCTAATGATTTGTTATCATTTAGCTAATGATTTGTTATCATTTAGCTAATGATTTGTTATCATTTAGCTAATGATTTGTTATCATTTAGCTAATGATTTGTTATCATTTAGCTAATGATTTGTTATCATTTAGCTAATGATTTGTTATCATTTAGCTAATGATTTGTTATCATTTAGCTAATGATTTGTTATCATTTAGCTAATGATTTGTTATCATTTAGCTAATGATTTGTTATCATTTAGCTAATGATTTGTTATCATTTAGCTAATGATTTGTTATCATTTAGCTAATGATTTGTTATCATTTAGCTAATGATTTGTTATCATTTAGCTAATGATTTGTTATCATTTAGCTAATGATTTGTTATCATTTAGCTAATGATTTGTTATCATTTAGCTAATGATTTGTTATCATTTAGCTAATGATTTGTTATCATTTAGCTAATGATTTGTTATCATTTAGCTAATGATTTGTTATCATTTAGCTAATGATTTGTTATCATTTAGCTAATGATTTGTTATCATTTAGCTAATGATTTGTTATCATTTAGCTAATGATTTGTTATCAGTTAGCTAATGATTTGTTATCATTTAGCTAATGATTTGTTATCATTTAGCTAATGATTTGTTATCATTTAGCTAATGATAACAATGTCATAGATTTGGTCAATTCAATATTTTTTTTTCATATCAGTTTTTTGAGCGATTCAAAATCAACAAAAGTTTTTTGACAAAAGATCCATCAAAATGGATAAAAGAAAGAGACTTCATTCATGGCTTGGAAATTGTCGAGAATCTCAGAGTCGTGAATGATACAGCTGAAAGAGGAGTAAAATTGATGACTGAGTTCAATAATCTTCTGACCAAGGATTCCAAGCAATCGCAATACTTATTACTTGTGATTGAAGATTACCGTAGTTTATTTCCAGATAGTAACAAGGACACATTGATGAAGTCATACTAATGAACAATTTAAATGAATATATAACCTGTAAATAGTTTTAGTTTATGATGTATGGAAGATAATTTGAAATTTTATTTTGAATCTGTATAATTGCAAAGTTATTGAAAAAATGATGTGTAAACTTTCAAGATTAATTTTCTCCCTTTATTTCCCAGTTCCTTCATAGTTTTTACCTACAAAATAATCATTTGAAAGATTTTTCTTCTTGTAACAGCTTATAATTATTTTAAATCAATAAAAGGTTATAAATTCGATTTGCTGTAACAGTTTGAATTAAAGTAATAGAAACGTCGAAAGTAAGTTTTCTATCCTTTTTACATAAAAAAATTGGAGGGAATGTAATACTTATATAGACAAAAACTAATAACAGTATCTGATTCAGCGGTTCAAATTACATAAAAATGTATGTTTTCAAAACAAATTTGACTGATTATGGACGTTACGAAACGGATAATTGCCTTTTTATAGCTCATTTTTCGAAATTTTAGAATTTTTTCGCTGATAAAACTTTTTTATCGCTATTTAGATGAAAGCGAATGGTACTAATCGATTCAGCGGCTCAAAATACATGAGACTACATAGTTTTAATAATGAAATTCCGAAATTTTCACTGGTGTTTAGAAGGATAAACGATTTAACCTGTTTTTCCCATTTAAAATACATGGTAAATTTGAAGTGCTTTGAGGCACGCATTAAATCGATTTAAAAAAATTAATTCCTGTTTGCACAGAATTTTTGCATCATATAGAACCCATTTTCACCCGGGGAGAAAGTCCTCCAAGAAAAAAGAAAAATTAACGACCGCCCTAATGTTACAGTACGATAGCATTAGACAAAGACACGTTTATCTGCCAGCGATGTAATATTAGTAGAGCGATTAAAACTAGTAATACAAAAAAAAAACACCTAGCTCTTCCAATAATACTGACGTACTAAGTAGTACGGACACTATGGATAAATCGATTACGGAGAGCTCTAATAACAATAATAAATTATTGAATAATGTCAGCGTGAAGGACACACTTGCTACATCCACCCCACTATTGTGTGGTTAAAGTCTAACGCAGCGGAAAAATAAGTTCCGTGTGTATCTCAGGAATTGGGTGGTATAAATTACTGTACTATGCCATCGAGCATGCTTGATCTGTTTAGCAAGAAGTTTCTAATTCTTTCAACAGCAATAGACTATCTTATATCGCTTGTAATGAGAAAACTTGATGCCGTCGGTGACACTGCTACTTCGACTACTGTCCCAGCAACGGAATCGTTGTCTGACAAACTAACTGCTCAGATTTTGTCACTTGAGCAAAAGATTGATAAGTAGACATCCACGAAGGAGGGCCTGCATTATGATTGTCTGTTGTTGTTTAATCACAAAGGCCGGAAATATGCTCGGTGGCAACAATAATCGTCACTTTAGCGATGAATATGCAAATGAGTCGCAGATACTGGTGTCCCTAAGTGACTCCTCGGAACGCGTAACTCCGAGTACGTCAATTGTAAATAGGTTCCAAACGTAGGACCGTCGGCCTAGTACACTTATCTCGCGTCATAAGAGCGACTCTGCATCGAATTGGGTCCCAGTGCCTGCTCATGGAGGAAACAGATTCAGCCATGATAAGATAGAAGACAGTGGCGGTGACGTAAATCCGGAGTTGACTGTCACAGGTATAGTTGATTGTTCTCGAACTAAGACTGACCCTGTTGAGATCGCTCATGTGATCCTCAGCACCGTTCTGCCATCTCTGAGTAAGAATGATATCGTTAGTGTAAGGCAATCTGCTCCCCTTACGATGAAAGGCAGAACCCCCAGGGCAGACACTGAGGGCCTTGCTAGATCGCCACCTTTAATTGTATGAATCACAAGTGCAGCTAAAAGAGAAGAGGTGATGCAGGCAAAAGCAACCCTTACTCGCTTTAATACAAGTGATATAGAGCCCTCGCGGCTGAGTAAGAGGCTTGCCGAAAGCCTGTATCATACAAATATTTTTATTAATGAGGTTCTGGGGTCAAGTTCTTACTCTGAAAATAAAAGCTTAAAATTAACGGCTAAAAATCTTAGCTTTAAATTCGTATGGCATAGATGGGGCAAGTTCCTCGCTCAACTGCGAGAAGGCACGCGAGCACACGTGTTTCAAACAATATCAGATCTGAATACCATTGTAAATTTATATAATAGTGCCAGCAATAATATCAATAAAAACAATAATAGTAACAACAACACTAGCAAAAGTAATAGGAACAGCACCATTAATAATGGCAATAATGAATCAGTATCACCACTATACACTCAAGACGATTGTAACACAGGCAATGATAAACACAAAGTCAATAGTAATAAAGCACAAACTATAGGGATTGTGCAATCAGAATTAGTGTCACTAGATATAGAGAAAACTCGTGAGACGGACGAGCGAGTGAATATGAGAGCGGGTTTTATTAATACAAATTCTATTGGACATTGCCTCAAGCAAATCCATCAACTTCTTAGCGAAAGCCAATCCATCGATGATGAGAAGGACTACAATCTCATTCAAGTCAATGGTTACTCGCTTGTGCGGCAGGATAGAAATGTACATAGAGGGGAGGGGAGGGGGGACGTTGCACATTATGTTCGAAACAAGTATAGGGTCAGAGTACTGGTTGAGTTAAACAATGATAGACGGATAAACAGTATGCTGCTCTAAGAACCTGTATTTGTTGCGGTCATGTATAGAGCCCCTGCCATTGCATTTATTAAATATTCGGAGTTCGTCGACAAGTTGAGAGAATATTGTGATGCATACAGTCACATAATTATTATTGAAGATTTAAATGCAGATATGTTGATCGACAGTGATGATGCGAAGTGTCTTTGCAAACTTACTGCTGAACTTTCACTTCAAATTGTCCAACACGGGGCTACACATCATGCCGAAACGTGGCACACATGGATTGACGTGATACTTGTAGACAGTAATGACATAGTAATGGAACTTACAAACCGCGATGCAACTCGGCTTAGCGAACATAATATCATTGATGTGGCGATAAATGTACATGCGTCTACTCTGTGCATCAATCCGTTATAATTGCAATCTATCTTATTAAGTTGTGACTGGTCTACGCGTGATGTCGACTGATTCAGCACTGGACTGCCTTAATAATAACTTATTAAACGCAATAAACATCCTAGAGCCTATAAAACGAGTTAAACCTCATAAAGGCAGTCCACCCTGGGTTGACGTCGACATTGAATAACTTAATAAAGCTGCTCTATGCCGACGACCTACAAACTTATATACAGATCAGCCCGGAAAACTTTGTTGAAAGTATTGACATCCTGTCCAGGGTTGCGTAGGCGGTAGCTGATTGTACCGCAGGTGTCTCTCTCAAACTAAATAAGACCAAGACCATATGCCAGAAATAAGATTGGGGAGACGGCGTCTCCGTACCTTTCTCGCAGACTGTCACGAGCCTGGGTATTATACTTGATTCTAAACCGACGTGTCAGCCTCACATAGACATGGTTACAAAGAAAATTAATAGAGTAGTGTATAATTTAAGGTTCTTTAAAAAGTATACCACTCAGGATCTGCGTAAACCTCTGGCCACGGCTCTGGTTTTACCACATCTTGACTATTGTTCTGTAGTGTATCTCGATGCGTCACTAGTACAACGTAGCCGGCTGCAAAGACTGGAAAATTCATGTGTGCGATACGTTCTAGGTGCTAGGAAAAACGAGCACATCCCGCATTACAGTGAAAAATTACGGTGGATATGAATTGACTCTAGAAACGCGGTTTTCAAGGCGATCTCTGTCTATAAAATAATTAACATTAAAGAACTTGCTTACCTGAAATCGCTATTCAAAAAGAATGAATCTAAACGCCCTGTAGGAGGTGAAGCAAAAGAACTCTCAATCACACACATACGCACTGAGATAGGACGAAGATCTTTCCAAGTACAAGGTGCGCATTTCTGAAATTCACTCCCTTTCGCCATTCGTACTCTACCATAATTAATGGCCTTTGAGGTGTCGGTTAAAAAATACTTCGCAGGCTTGCAAAAACTCGATTTTTGTTTTATAATTTATTTTTTATTTACCAGCTATAAATATCTAAAAAATAAAGTTATATTTATTAATATAGCCATATAACAATTTTTACAGGCTTTAAGTGATTATTTTTAAATTACTATCTCTTTCAAAATTCGCTCATTTTTTGGTAGTTACACAAATCGTAGCGCCGTACTGCGTTAAAAGGCGCAACCTAATCGCATGCTCTTGTCTGTTTACTTCTAAATCTGTTAAGAAGTATAAGTATTTACAATATCATACGAAATATTAAAGATGGATTACTGGAATACATTTATTCAATTAGATAAGTCATCTTATTTTATCAGTAGCTAATGTAATTTTTTAATGTATTAATTTGTAATATTTTTTTTTCAGTAAATCAGCATACCCTACCGAAGAAAAAGAAAAATCTCAGTCAACTGCTCGTGAGAAAAAAATAAGTTTCAGTGAAAGAGATGACATCTAGAAAGATATTCAAATCTATTACTGGTATGTAAACTACTTTTACTTCTAAACATATGATTTTTCTTTTTGATACTGAAGTAGCATTGATTTCTTTCAGGTTATAATTGGTACGCACTGTATGATTGAGATGATGAAATCATTTTTTGTATTTGAGAATAGCTGCTGAAGTCGATCAGAATTTTAAAATATGAACTGAGATGTAATGTTTGAAGAAATTGTAACATTAGTGAAGTGTAACTTTAATTGCAATTTTCTCATAACTATGTTTTCAGAGCTTGCACGTAACCTGCAGACTGAACAGGTGCATGGATTTTGATGATCCAAGTCTTAAAATGTTCCTTTTGACTGTTATTTTGGACTGAAGCTATTTAAAAACCTCTAAGAATTGATTGTCATGTGAATATTCCAGTCTCAGTGTAAAAAATGACAATTTTTATAATAATGATAATTATCTTGGCTTTCAGATCTTCAAAAAATTTAAATAAACTAAAGTTAATTTCTCTAACTAGCTTTAGTCCAAAACGACATACAAGAGAAACAGAAATTTATTAAACTTTAAGGATCTACTCATACTTATATTCTAATTATTTTAATATTATTTTTACAGATGGAAATGTTCAAAAAAATGCTATAGGTATTCTACCCCCTTAACATGGTTAAACATATTTTATTTTATTGAAAATTAGTCATGGTAAATTTGAACGCATTCCCGCAGTTCTCGCTATATGTCATTAAGTGCGCATATTTAATATAATAAACTATATAGTCTATATACTGTGAGATATGATATGAAAGTTTTCTTTCAATTTATAGGGATTATATTAGAGGAATTTGTAGTCCTATACCTTATATCCAGTTACCGACATTATTGATTATTCGTTTTACGTAGTCAATTTTTACTTTAATAAAATTTTACGAGCGTACCCACATTCTTAGTGATAAATAAATTATGCGTATCTCATTTATTTATTAAATGAACCGAAAACAACATACTACAACTACAAAGTCGGTATCTGGCATCGCCTTAAGAAATAATGTATTATGATTTTATTTTTTATGTTTATGGTTTTAATTAATGGTTACAAAATTTAAGTTTTCCTGACTTATGGTGTCGGATATGTGATTTAGGTATTTATGCTTTAAAAGTTTAATGTTATCTTTGTATATGGGATTATGGCTTATGGTTATATGGTTAACGAATTTATAGTTTATGAAATCACGAGTTTATGGATTTCAATTAGTTCATATATAGTTTCTATATTTCTGGTTATAAATTTAAAGTTTATGGGTTAATTGTGTATGGTTTTTATATGTAAAATGTATGCGTTACTTATTTTGGTAAATAATTGTCGAGTACATGTTTTCCTCGTTAATGGTTTATGGATTACGGTTTATGTATAATATTAATAATTATTAAATTTAAACAAAATAAGCTCCTTTTATACTGAAATTTAATAAATTTTAATATTATTTGTTTCAATTTTTTAAAAATTGATTACAGGAAATGTCTACTCTATATGAGTTAATGCTTATGGCTTTAGCACTGCGGCGTAACATGCCAGATATTGCTTTAGAAAATGTTGTGAAACCGATTGATTGCTATCTTCCTCATGTAGAATATGGATCGAAGTACCGATTCTTGGAAGCTTTTCCTTCAAACGATTTAATTAAATACTATTATTGCGCTGTTTGTATTATTACGATAATTGTAGTAATTGCCATACCATTTTAAGTGTCGATGGTCATTTAAATTCCATATGCAATATATATATAATACTAAGTATAATGAGAAGGTCTTAAACATGAAGGAAAATATATTATCAACAATCCGTTACAAAAACAGTTGGAAGAACTTGTAAACAGTAATTTATATTTTGATTTCCGAAAAAAATATAATTAAAGTCATGTGATTAATGGAGAAGTTTATAAGCTATTAAAAGAAAAGAAAATTGTTGTTGATAATGACATTACAATCCAAGGGAATGTTGATGGGGTTAATTTTTTTAACTCTTTGAAGAATAAGTAATTTATATTTTGATTTCCGAAAAAAATATAATTAAAGTCATGTGATTAATGGAGAAGTTTATAAGCTATTAAAAGAAAAGAAAATTGTTGTTGATAATGACATTACAATCCAAGGGAATGTTGATGGGGTTAATTTTTTTAACTCTTTGAAAGGAAGCATGTGGCCTATTTTAGTAACCGTAAATGAATTGAAATATCGGACCAGAAAAAAAAACGTTCTTCTTCGAGGTTTATGATACGGCGAAAATTACGTGTATGAACTTATTTCTTAAATTATTTGTTGAAAATTTAATCATAAATGAAGGTATGGTCTGTAGAACGTTTGTAAATAAAGAGAAAATCACCATCAAAGTTCATACATTTCTTTGTGTAGTTGATTCCGTTGCAACACCAATGGTGCAAAATATGATGCAGTTTAGTGGAGCCTATGAATGTTCTTATGGTTTACACAAAGGAAAATAAGTTAGCTTAGGAAAAGGCAATGCTCGCGTATATCTTAGTGGTAAAAAAAGTCGCTTAAGCTCACTGCATGAATTACATGTCAAATCGGCAATTAAAACTAAGAAAATTATTAAAGTTGTTAAGGGTCCCTCTATCACATCGCTTGGGCCTGGTTTAGATATCATTATCTGATATCCACCTGATTACATGCATTCTGCTCTTCTGGGTGTGTCTAAGCTCTTTGTGACCGCATGGTTAGATAGAAACCGTAATCCATAAACCATTAACGAGGAAAACATGTACTCGACAATTATTTACCAAAATAAGTAACGCATACATTTTACATATAAAAACCATACACAATTAACCCATAAACCATGACAAAAACCATGACAAAAAGTATTATCTCGGATTGAAAGTTACACAATTTAATGACAAATTATTATCCATTAATCCACCAACTGAAATAACGAGAACACATCGACCAATAACTGATAAGTTTAAAACTAATGAACGGAAAACTTCGTCCTTTAATATTCATTATCATCTGTACAAGGTCTGATGGAGAAAAGTACATAAGACACTGGCAGTTGTTTGTTTACGGGTTAAATATATTTTCCGAAGAAAGAATTTCTGACCATGAGTTTAAATTAGCAAAAGCAGCTTTCAATAAATTTATAACAGATGTAGAATACTTGTACGATAAAGAGTTTGTTAAATTTAATGTACATCTATACATTTATACATACCAAAATTCGTAGAAAATTATGGCTCATTATGGGTGTGGTCCGCCTTTCGAAGGTTTTAATGGAGTTATCAAAAAATTATTCCACGGGACCCAATATGTACCACAACAAATTTGCAAAGCTTATCAAGATTAAGATATATAAAGAATAACTCCTACGTATTTATCAATGATTAATGCAGCGTAAAAACACTTGATTTGTATTTTAAGTTAATGAATCAGTGTGCTGTAAAAACTGTATCGAGTATTCGGATGCATTGAAAATATTCGGAAAACCATATACAGTAACTTTGTGACTAACGAAAAAAGTTGTTATTGAGCAAATAGTAGAAGAACCGCACGAAAAATGTGATGCACATCATCAGTTCATTTATAGAAATATACTTTTCATTCTGAAAATTATGAAAGACTTTAACAATGGATCAATAGTACGGTTGTAACAGTTGATGGAACATTAATAAAAATTTGTAGTATAATGAAAGTATCAAGAGTTATTTCACGGCACTTTATATATATAATTATAGGTAAAAAATTAAAAATTTTAAATAAAACCTTATATAATGATAAGAAGTTTGATGTACAAATATATTTTTCATTGCTACACAAACAACAAGAATAAGTAATAGTACCTCGCCATCGACTTACGATTTACCGCTTGACAAAAAGGCCAAACGCACTTTCGTGCTTGGTGTTGCCGCTGTATCTCTCTCGCTTATATTTTGAGAATGGTCGCTGTATATATATATATATATATATAATTATATATATAAAGTGCCGTACAAGAAGAATAAGTAATAGTACCTCGCCATCGACTTACGATTTACCGCTTGACAAAAAGGCCAAACGCACTTTCGTGCTTGGTGTTGCCGCTGTATCTCTCTCGCTTATATTTTGAGAATGGTCGCTGTATATATATATATATATATATAATTATATATATAAAGTGCCGTATATATATATATATACAGCGACCATTCTCAAAATATAAGCGAGAGAGATACAGCGGCAACACCAAGCACAAAAGTGCGTTTGGCCTTTTTGTCAAGCGGTGAATCGTAAGTCGATGGCGAGGTACTATTACTTATTCTTGTTGTTTGTGTAGCAATGAAAAATATATTTGTACATCAAACTTCTTATCATTATATAAGGTTTTATTTAAAATTTTTAATTTTTTACCTATAATTATATATATAAAGTGCCGTGAAATAACTCTTGATACTTTCATTATACTACAAATTTTTATTAATGTTCCATCAACTGTTACAACCGTACTATTGATCCATTGTTAAAGTCTTTCATAATTTTCAGAATGAAAAGTATATTTCTATAAATGAACTGATGATGTGCATCACATTTTTCGTGCGGTTCTTCTACTATTTGCTCAATAGCAACTTTTTTCGTTAGTCACAAAGTTACTGTATATGGTTTTCCGAATATTTTCAATGCATCCGAATACTCGATACAGTTTTTACAGCACACTGATTCATTAACTTAAAATACAAATCAAGTGTTTTTACGCTGCATTAATCATTGATAAATACGTAGGAGTTATTCTTTATATATCTTAATCTTGATAAGCTTTGCAAATTTGTTGTGGTACATATTGGGTCCCGTGGAATAATTTTTTGATAACTCCATTAAAACCTTCGAAAGGCGGACCACACCCATAATGAGCCATAATTTTCTACGAATTTTGGTATGTATAAATGTATAGATGTACATTAAACTTAACAAACTCTTTGTCGTACAAGTATTCTACATCTGTTATAAATTTATTGAAAGCTGCTTTTGCTAATTTAAACTCATGGTCAGAAATTCTTTCTTCGGAAAATATATTTAACCCGTAAACAAACAACTGCCAGTGTCTTATGTACTTTTCTCCATCAGACCTTGTACGGATGATAATGAATATTAAAGGACGAAGTTTTCCGTTCATTAGTTTTAAACTTATCAGTTATTGGTCGATGTGTTCTCGTTATTTCAGTTGGTGGATTAATGGATAATAATTTGTCATTAAATTGTGTAACTTTCAATCCGAGATAATACTTTTTGTCATGGTTTTTCGAATCTAACCATGCGGTCACAAAGAGCTTAGACACACCCAGAAGAGCAGAATGCATGTAATCAGGTGGATATCAGATAATGATATCTAAACCAGGCCCAAGCGATGTGATAGAGGGACCCTTAACAACTTTAATAATTTTCTTAGTTTTAATTGCCGATTTGACATGTAATTCATGCAGTGAGCTTAAGCGACTTTTTTTACCACTAAGATATACGCGAGCATTGCCTTTTCCTAAGCTAACTTATTTTCCTTTGTGTAAACCATAAGAACATTCATAGGCTCCACTAAACTGCATATATATATATATCTCCCTCGCTCTGCTGGCGGGCGCTCTGTGGAGAGGAGATCCCGGCGGTTAGCGGGTACTCGTACTTCTGCTCAAATAGTACGCACAGACGTCTCTCACACTCGGCACTCTCTCCGCACTCTCAACCCATACACACTCACACGTAAAATCCCAGCCTGCCGGTTATTTCGCCTTATCTCAGAAAAGAGAAGCACGAGGTGCACTCATGGACAGCTACGAGAATTAGCTCTAGTTGACTGATTCTAGTAATTTTACTATTTAAATCACTATTTACCTATTCAATTTTATTATTCAGCATTTCTTGTTTATTTATTTCTTCAGTTGGTTTTTCTAATTCAGCTTTTATTTTTCAAACATCTTTTTTACTTCATTTATTTCATTGCTACTTTTATTGTTATTATTCTATCTCGGTTTTATAATATTGATTTTTTTATCTAATGCATTAAATTTTGAATCAAATTCATAGTCTGATCTCACTGGTGACTGCTCTCAAGCTGACGAAGAAGAAGAAATAGCTTCAATTTGACTCAGTTTATTTCAATAATTTTTATTCTTCATTCTACTTATAATTTTAATATGTCAAATCTTTTCACTAAATCAAGATTATTAAAATTTTTTATTTTTTCAATAACTTCTGAATTAATATTAATGTTGTTTATTGCTTGGAAAGCATCTCTTAACGATTTTACGATACTTTCTAATCGTGTCTCTCGTGATTCTATATTCTCAAATTTACTTTTAAATTCATCTTTCAAATAATTATTTGTCTTCATGATTATCTTGACTTTGTGTATTCAAATTTAATTTTTCTTATATTCTCATCACTGCATCATATACTCTGCTTGATATTTCTTCTTTTAGATTTCCATAACAGATTTTAAAAATCAATCAGATATCTTAAAAGAAAAAATGATATCTAGGAATAAAGAAATCGTCAACAATGTATTGGAACTATTAAAAAAATTTTCAAATGATGCAAACGAGGATTTAGTAAATTTATAAATAAATAAAATTATTGAATTAGTTTCAATAAATTGTTGACGATTTTTTATTCCTAGATGTCATTTTTTCTTCTAAGATATCTGATTGATTTTTAAAATTTGTTAAATTAATTTTTGGATTATATTTTTCTTCTCCATACTGATCAACACTTGAATAAGTCTTTGACGAACCAAACATATCGACTGCCATCTCAATACTATACTTTACTTGATTATTTTCCAATATATATAGTTTTTCTTGCGTTAACTTACTACTATCTATAATCTTTCGAATCTTGTTCTCTATAATTTTAATGGACGCATCAATACCGATAAACTTTTGTAGAGTCTTATTATGATTTTCGGATAATTCTAAATAAGCTAGATATTGTTGTTTCTGCAGACTATAGACGATTCAAAACATCATCAACATCGTCTGGATAGTCATGCATATGTTCATTTACACGTATTTCAAAATTTTCCATTTTATCTTTAAAATCGTTATGTGATTTTTCAATTTCACTAATTTCTTTTAAAATATTTTGAGGTATATCATGTTTTTTAACACTTCCACTTGTTTTGTTATTCGTATTAGTTGAAGAACCTTCAGCCATTATTGCAATCGTTGATAATATATATAAAAAGTAATATAGAATTTAAACAGTAAATTATTATTCTTAGTAGCTTAACCGACTTCGTAGTATCTGTAGACTGAATTTGCTTATGAACTTACGTTCCTATTTATAATAAACTGCTACTATTCACTGAACTTTTGCATGTAACTCCTACTGCAACTACACACCTATTTCTATTACACGTCTACTTTACTTCTAATACTTCGTTTCGTAACGAATATGACTGAATATTTTCCAGCTCTTTCTAAACGTCTAAATGTAGTTATATATATAGTTATAGTACACACACACACATACACTAACACACACACACACACACACACACACACACACACACATACACACACACACCCATACGGACATTTCTAAAAATAGTGTAATTTGATTCCTTGTATCTCAAAACGTATTTCAAACATGTTGTTAGCAAAATTTTTTTTACTGTCTCAAAGCTTTCTCTTTGAGGAAGCAAAAATGCATTTGAGGAAAAATAATGTTTGACTTTTTTCCCACAAGTCTACTTTTCCCAAAAATGCGGGAGAAAAGTAGATTTGCGGGAGAAAGTGGATTTGAGGTAAAAAAGGAGATTTCCGGGAATCATATGCTACTTTTTTCCTGCTTTTCATGTTAATAAAGTGGCCATTACGGTTGAATCGGAAATAAATTAATAAATAAATTCCCGTTTGAAATCCACATTCCGGGTTATCAATTTTGTGGACCAGGTATTAAGTTAAAGACATGTTTATTCAGAGGAGATAAAGGAATAAATATGTTTGATTGCCATAATCATGACGTTGCATATAATGCTAACAAGAGATAGATCAACGTCATATTTCTGATAGCATTCTCCTAAATAAAGCTCTTGAACGCGTAAAATCAAAAAATCCATCTATAATTGAACGACCAGCTGCTTTAGGAATTGCTGAAGCTATGAAAATAAGAACTAAATTTGGAATGGGATTAAAACAGAAGAAGCAAAAGAAAAATAGAAGAAGAAAGAAAAGCCTTCAATGAAGACAATTACCTATTACTAAATACGGAGGATTTTTACCTCTTATACCAACTTATAATTTGCAACATTAGGTGAAATTTGATCAGTAGCTGTTAGTGTTGCAGGTATTCCTAAAATAATGAATGCTATATCTAATAATAAAATACGATTAGCAGAATTACAGAGACATAATAAAGCTATAGATGGTTGAGGCTTGTTTTTATCATCATACAAAAAATGATATGGCTTAAAAAGGAAAAATAAGAAGAAATATAAGAAGAAGAAATAAAATATTTTCTATGTATAACATTCAAGTAGTAAAATTTGCATAAAATATTCCTAATTTTCTTAGTGTTTTATGCATCATATACGTCTTAGGAAAGTAAAATAAATGAATGTTCTATAGTCAATTTAGATAATTCTTCTGGACCAGTTATACATTGTGTTGCTTATGTAAAAAAAGATAAAAAAGTTAAATATTTTGATAGTTTTGGAAACTTACAACTTCCAAAAGATTTAAGAAAATATTTTGGTAATAAAAGATTAAATATAATAGAAAACGTTATCAATCTTTTAATTATACTCTATGTGGTGAACATACATTAAAATTTTCAGTTGCAAATTTATTTAAATAAGATAATTATTTGTAATGTCACTAACTCCACCAATGACAAGTAAATTTTTATCAATTCTTTAATTCAATAAAAGATATTGAAGAATATTTAAAATCAAAATTAATTGATTTACAAGAAATGTAGAAAAGAACAAAATCAAGATAATACTTTGAGTAATAATCCCTTAATCTTACAAGGAAATAGAAGAACTTTAAAAAGTGAGATTCTCTGTTCACATTCTGTTGATTTTGAAAAAGAAAACAATATTCGAAAGACTTTATGCCATATAAATATTATATTGGAACCAAATAAATTATATGAATCTAATTTCCCTATAAAGATTTTTAAAGACAATACAATACGAATTATATGGAATATAACCACAGGTGCTTATAATAATAATAAACTAGTACATTCAATTTATAAATTTGCATCAAATACTCCTCCAGGGTATAAAATATAACTCACCCCAACTAAAATCATTTAATGCCCAGTCACAGTACATAAAATAACTAATTTAAATATAAAAATTTGTGATCATGATGATACTTTACTTAATTTTAGAAATTGAATAATATCTATTAGATGTCATTTAAGACCGAAGAAATGATAGTACATAAGAAAAGGAATATAAGTCGTTCTAGCATTAATAATAAAGATCTAATCTCATCAACATCAACCAGAATTATAAAAAAGAGGACATTGAAAGAACCTAAATTAACATTGAAAAATAAACATTTTCTGAAATCTTTAGGATTTATTGTAAAAGAAAAGTAATGGAAGATATTCTACATATACTTAATAAACTAATTTTTGATGATATAATAACAAAAATTAAATATTATGCTTATCAATGGTTTAAATCATCAACAAGATAAATCAACACCTAATTATATGGATAAAATAAAAATACCAATACATGAGTTACATATTTACACTTGTTTGTGATAGTTATTTATATTTGGAAGGAAAAGTATGTTATACAGATGATTCGCTTAATATTTCTCTCACAAATAACTTTATAGCTTTTCTGTTTGATAAAATACGATATTAAATAAACGGTATTGATGTAGATCCAACTAAAAATGTTGGAATCATTACAACAATTAAAAATATACTTTCTTTGAGTTCAGAAGAAGAAACTTATATGACTATTAGCGGATGGAATAATAAAACTAACATAGATTCAGCAAAAAATCAACAGTTTAATTGCATAATTCCATTAAAAACGCTTTTATGTTCTTTTCAAGATTATAAACGTATTATAATTCATTCAAAACAAGAATTAATTTTAATTAGATCCAGAAATGATCTAAATTGTTCAATTTCGACAACAGATTTAAAAGTTAATATTGATTTAACTAAACTACAGTGGTTAGTTACACATGTTATGTTAAATGAAATTAATAAACTTAATTTATGAATAATTTTAAATAATAATCGTATGAATACATTTAGCTATCGAACATGGGATTTATGTAAACATACTTGGGCAGTAAAAACTTCAACGCAATTAGAAAAACCAAGATATGTTATTTTAGCGTTAAAAATTAAAATAAGAAATAATTTTGCGGCTAACGTTTCACATTATGATTATTGTAATATTACTAATGTACGTTTATATTTAAATTCAGAAGTTTATCGTTACGAAAATTTATATATAAATACTACAAATCATAGATATACTACACTATAATATTTTGTGTATTGTAGATTTAGAAAATCGTATTATAATTGAACACCAAAAACCTATTTATGCTTTGCCAGAATTTTTAGAAAAATCACCTTTCATAGTTATTGATTACTCACAACAAAACTAGCATGTGAAAAGTTGACCTATTGTTAAGTATTTGCTTAACTTAATATATTTTTATTTTTGCCCGGATATCTCTCTTTCGTCCCATACGGGCCCGACCTTTTTATTTTAAGGTAATAAAAGTACTTGACTTGTCTGTACAAATATTAATGTGTATTCAACTGAAATTCACTTATCTTTGCTTTTCTGGCGATTGCTCGAACTCTAAATTTATTTTATCTATCTATACTATTTATAAAGAGACAGCACTTTTTCGTTTGTTACTTAGGATCTCGGAAACTATTTGATGAATCGATTTGAAATTTTGTCAATAAATCAATGTCGATATTGCGAATGTCATAGGCTATATAAATGATCATTTTATCTATTGAAAACGATAATAATCCATATCAGACCTACATTCTTTGCGCGTATGAATGCGTGTTATGCCCGCGGAAGTAGTTCCTCTGCGCGCTCGCTCTGCCATTAGTTCCAACATTTCACGAGTAGGTGGTGTCGCGCTATCGATTCCCACAACTGAAGTAGACTCCCCGCGGGGATATATACAGGAGTGTTTTGCTTGAAATTTATCCTGATTTCGAATTCAGTTTCGAAACCAATCTTCGGCGAGAGCTGAGTAATTCGGACACTTAAATTTTGCTGTCTACTTTTGCAAGAACAAAGTGATCCGTTGACAATATTTGCTTTTATATATGAACTCTTTCTAATATTAGCAATTAGTGTCCTGTGCAATCTTCTACTGAAAATTTTTTTGGTATATTTGCTATAAACAAGTTACCATTTTCGTATTTTTTTCTATCTCGAAAAAATAGTATTATCTGTTAACATATACACTTTCCAATCCATAACGATTACACTTCCCTTTCTCATTGTCAATAACCTTCCACTTTCGTTCAAAATATATCATAATCTGCGAAATGCCTAAAGCTAAGTCCAATTTATCGAGGAAAACTGCTAGAGCGAGAACAGCATATAACTTGCGACGAAACAAAGCGGTTGATGAAATATCTGGACCTTCGACGTCTCGAGATGATTCTCATCCATCAGTAGACAATGTCCATGAAGAAATATCTATAGTTGGCCCTCAGTTGCCCCTCCATGATCAAGAAATTGAGAATGCTGAGGTTCTTCCTATGAATAATGTAGTCCACCAATCTCAAATTCAACCCTTAGTTGTAAGTTCTCGAGCTACTTTTGGATTTAAGTCAGCATTCTCATATAATCCATTAGTAAATTATCTCGAAAAAAAGTTCATTCAAATAGGTGATATGGATAAAATCTGTTCAAAATGTGGAGCCGAGAGATGGAAAGATGAAGCTTCTGGCCTTTGCTGTGCTGGTGGAAAAGTATCTCTTCCACTCATTCAGGATCCTCCTGAACTTTTTCGTAGTTTAATCACTGACCATCGACTTTCCAATCACTTTCTCAATAATGTGAGACAGTATAACGCTTTGTTTCAAATGACATCTTTTGGTTGTAAGGAAGTAAGGGAAGGAAATTACATGCCTACTTTTAAAATTCAAGGACAAGTCGACCATTTGATAGGTAGTTTACTTCTTCATTCTAATGATAGTCACCAATTCCTGCAAATTTATTTTCTTTCTGATGCAGATCAAATATCAACTCGATCGAATATTAATCCATCGTTGAAAAGAGAACTCATAGAATCATTGCAGCAATCATTACAAGAGCATAATCATCTTATTCGGAGCTTCAAATATAACTTGGAAAATAGGGCAATGAACACTGATGAAAATTTGAAATTAATCATACAAGCTGATCGTGTTCCATCTAATGAACACCGAGGACGATATAACGCTCCTACAACCAATGAAGTTGCAGTATTGCTGGTCGATGAAGATAAAGGTCCAAGAGACATTGTTTTGCAAAGTCGAAGTGGAGATCTGCAGCGAGTTTCTGAAATTCATAGTGCCTATGATTCTCTTCAGTATCCTCTTCTGTTCATAAGAGGAGAGGATGGACACTATGTAACCATTCCGCAACAAAACAATTCTAATCGTTTCAAAACAGTTTCCTGTATGCAGTTTTATGCATATAGACTTATGATTAGAGGAGAGGTTGAAGATAACTATCTTCACCATTTTAGAAACCTATTTAATCAATACCTGGTTGATATGATGGCAAAAATGATATCGGAACGATTAAGCTACATCCGACATAACCAAACGAAGTTACGTGTTGACGAGTAAATTCACTTGCGAGATGTATTAAATCAAGATGCTGATGTGAACCCCAGAAACATTGGACAATCCATTTATTATTCTTCCCTCTTCTTTTACAGGAGGGCCTCGGGTCATGCATGAAAAAACTCAGGATGCCATGGTGTACGTACGCAACTTTGGACGTCCTGATTTGTTCGTGAATTTCACATGCAACCCCGACTGGCCTGAGATAAAGAAAGAATTATTCGTAGGACAGGTTTCTTCACATAGGCACGATGTTACATCGCGAGTTTTTCAATTGAAATTGAAAAAACTAATGAATCTCTTGACAAAGAAAAATATTTTCGGCATCGTTGAATGTCACATGTATTCTGTTGAGTGGCAAAAACGAGGCTTGCCGCATGCTCATATACTTTTATGTTTGTGTTCTAAAATTCAACCAGATGAAATTGACAAAATAATTTCTGCTGAATTACCAGATAGACAGTCTGATCCTCCGCTCTACGACATCGTACGAGGGTAGTTCAATAAGTCTTTAGAATAAAGTATAAAAACAACTTTTTTTGGGTAAATTTTTTTTTATTTTTCAACATAATCTCCTTGGAGCTCTATACACTTGGTCAATCGCTTTTTAAGTTTTTCTAATCCTTCAGAAAAGTGCGTTTTCGGAAGTTCCTCAAAATAAGCACTTACAGAGGCAATGACGTCTTCGTTGTCCGTAAATCTCTGTCCACCGAGCCATTTTTTCAAGTTTGGAAATAAGAAAAAGTCACTGGGGGCTAAATCTGGTGAATACGGTGGGTGTTCGACCAATTCGAATTTTAGTTCTTTAATTTTAGCCATTGAAACGAAGCATGTGTGAACTCGGGCGTTGTCGTGATGAAAGAGAATTTTTTTTCTCGCCAAATGTGGTCGTTTTTTTTTAATTTCTTCTTTCAGCTGCTCTAATAATGATGCATAATACTCACCAGTAATTGTTTTACCCTTTTCCAAGTAGTCAATAAGTATAATTCCACGTGCATCCCAAAAAACTGTAGCCATAACCTTACCAGCTGACTTTACGGTCTTTGCCTTCTTTGGAGCTGGTTCGCCTGTGGAAATCCACTGTTTGGATTGTTCCTTTGTCTCAGGAGTGTAGTGGTGTATCCATGTTTCATCCACAGTCACAAATCGACGAAAAAATTCCTCAGGATTCCGACTTATGCGCGCCAAAAGAGCCTCAGAGGCGACCACTCTATTGCGTTTATTCTCAGCTGAGAGCAAACGCGGCACCCATCTTGCCGATAGCTTTTTCATGCCTAATTTTTCATGTAGAATTGAAACAACTGCACCTATAGATATCCTTGTGGCCTCAGCTAACTCACGCACTTTTAATCTTCTATCCTTCAACACCATATCGTGGATTTTATTGATGATTTCGGGAGTAGTTGCTTCTACGGGCCTTCCTGAACGTGGTTCGTCACTTATTGATGTACGACCACGCTTAAATTCATTTACCCAGTTATAAACCGTTGCTAAGGCAGGGGCAGATGTGCCATGAACTGAGTCCAATTCATTTTTTATCTCATATGGAGTTAAACCCTTTAAATGAAAATGTTTAATTACCGCTCTGAACTCGTTTTTTTCCATTTTTCTTAACAAGCAATTTTTTTTTTTCAATTGGTTATAAATACACGTAAACTCAGAAGATGTGGACTGTGACTGCACCATATATCTAGTCGGGAGTGGTGCTGACTGAAAACAGATGATTTGGAGCGATTCGCGCGCCATCTGTTGGTCATTCTAAAGACTTATTGAACTACCCTCGTATGTAAAAATATGATTCATGGACCCTGTGGTGCGCTTAATCCAACATCACCTTGTATGGTCAATGGGAGATGTTCAAAAAGATATTCACGACAATTCATCACAGAAACACAAACTGGAAATGATGGACACCTAACTTATCGAAGGAGATCTCCCGAAAATGGAGGAGCCACTGCTATTTTGACATCGCGTAATACCACCTTCGAAGTAGATAACCGTTGGGTGGTTCCATATTGCTCTATGTTATCACGGTGTTTTGATGCTCATATAAATATAGAGTACTGCCATTCCGTGCAAGCTATAAAGTATATATGCAAATACATCAACAAGGGATCGGATCAGGCGACATTTTCTATCAACAAGAATTCTGATGAAATAAATAATTACATCAATGGCCGTTATATATGCACTTCAGAAGATGTTTGGAGATTTTTAGAGTTTCCCATTCATGAACGGTACCCTACAGTTGTACACCTTGCTGTTCACCTACAAAATCATCAACGCGTGTATTTCTCAGAGGTCAATATACAGCAAGTGGCAGAAACTCCACGAAGAACTACTCTTACGGCATTTTTCGACCTATGTCAGTCAGAGGAATTTGCACGAACACTATTGTATTACGAAGTTCCACATTACTATACATAGAGTAATAACACATTCTCGAGAAGGCAACGAGAACAAGATGTTGAAGGTTATCCTGGAGTAAAACGAGATGCGGCACTGGGTAGAGTTTATACTATTCACCCTAATCAAACTGAATGTTTTCATTTGAGAATGCTATTACATCATGTACAAGGTCCGACTTCTTTTGAGAGCTTGAGGACTATAAATGGAGTTCTCCAGCCCACTTATAAAGCTGCTTGCCAATTGTTAGGACTATTGGAAAATGATGATCAATGGAAAGATACTTTAACTGACGCTGCAATTTCGCAGACGCCATCCAAATTGAGAGATTTATTTGCTATAATATTAGTCTTCTGTCAGCCTTCTCAACCTTTACTGTTATGGCAAGAATTTCAAACTCATTTCTGTGAGGATATTCTCTACAGGCAGTGTCAAATACAAAACGACTACTCCTTAACACATTCTGATAATATCTTCAATCAAAGTCTCATACAAATTGAAGATAAAGTTGTGAGTCTCTGTGAGAAATATCTGACATATTTCAGTCTACCTTCACCTGTTCGAGACCAAAATATTTCAAATGATCCACTCGATGATGTATACAGATATACGTATGATGCAAATGAACTGCGGAATTTCGTTGATGCTAACTTGCCAAGGTTAGTACCTGATTAGAGAGTAACATTCGATATTGTTATTAAAAGCGTCAGTGATAACAAGGGTGATATTTTTTTTCTAGATGCACCTGGTGGAACTGGCAAAACTTTCCTGATGAATTTGATTCTGGCTAAGGTTAGATCAACAGGAGGTATGGCCTTAGCAGTGGCATCGTCAGGTATAACTGCTACTCTTCTCACAGGAGGTAGAACTGCACATTCAACTTTCAAGCTGCCACTAAATGTAACTTGCGAAAAAGATTTTGTATGCCACATTCGTAAAAACAGCCGCCTTGGAAAAATCATGCAAGAAACAACTCTCATTGTATGGGATGAGTGCACTATGAGTCACAAAGCTCATATCGAAGCTATCGATCGGACTCTAAAGGACTTGCGATCAAGTGGAAAATTAATGGGAGGTGTAACATTTGTGTTTTCCGGAGATTTTCGGCAGACTCTGCCAGTTATTCCGGAAGGGATAAGAGCGGATATCGTGAGGGCATGTTTGAAATCATCAAGAATATGGAATGATGTTACAACCTTACATTTAAGAACAAATATGAGGGCACATATTGGTGGTGGTAACTCTGAATTCCCTATTCATATTTTGAAAATTAGGAATGGGGAGATAGCTAATGATGATGATTATATATGAATTGATGATAAGGTTGGTAAGATTGTCCATACAATAGAAGATATGATTTCTAATGTTTATCCTGATATTCAAAATTTACATCAAAAGCCTTACGTTTGGCTATGTGAAAGAGCAATAATTTCTCCAAGAAATATAACTGCGCAGGAAATCAATGATAACGTCTTGAAGAAATTTGATGGTGAAACTCGAGAATATACGGCGATTGATACAGTTGTTAATACAGAAGATGCTGTCCATTACCCTCAAGAATTTTTTAACTCTCTCACTCCAGCTGGATTCCCGCCATATAACTTGGCATTGAAAGTTGGTGCTCCAATTATGTTGTTGCGAAATCTGAACCCGCCAATACTACGTAATGGAACTAGATTACAAATAAAAGTCATGCGTAATCATATTATCGAAGCTACTATTCTCACTGGGCCAGCAGCAGGAGAAATAGCTTTTATTCCTCGAATTCCCATGAAACCGACGGATTTACCATTTCAATTCAAGCGTTTGCAGTTTCCTATAAGGGTATCATTCGCAATAACTATAAATAAATCACAAGGGCAAACTTTTAAATACGTTGGAGTAGATCTGCGTTCAGAATGTTTTTCACACGGTCAACTGTACGTAGCCCTTTCGCGCAACGGAAATCCTGATAATCAATTTATTTTAGTTCCAAACAGTAACATAACGAGAAACGTTATCTACCCTGAAATATTTTGAGAATCTGGACCTTTTTGAAGACTACTAGAAATTTCCGGGGTAAAACCGAAACGGGAAATATTCTTACAATATATTATGATTTCTATACACTATTCTCGCGGGCGAAGCCGCGACGGGGGACGCTAGTTAATTATATATTGGGTGCTTTATAATATAAAATTTGATTTTTGGAGTACTCCAATAGTCCCAGTAATTTATTTCCGATTGACTGCTCTTACAGTGATACTCTTTTCTTCGTCCGATTGTCGGGCCTGCACAATTCAGACTGACGCACCCATTCCACCGATCGACGCACGCTGGCTTGGGCTACCTCCCCACTAATGGTGTGAGGACTATTTTCGCCTCTTGTCACACTCATTATTAGGATGGGGCAAAGCTCGCATGCGCGCTCGGTGGGCAAAATGTCTAAATGACCTTCGACTTTCTGTCTCTTACTACCTAATATTAAGTGTGAAAATTCTGGACTTACCATTTGCATTAAGAATGTATTAAGGAAAATAAAATAAAAGTTTCCAAAATTTTCGTCACTTAAGGGGTCTACCCTAATTAGACGCGCAAAAAATGACTATTTTCACGATTTTTTTTTCATTGTTTTAAATTAGAAATATTAATATGTGAAGTATGAGGCTTGATAAATACAATCTTGAAATACATGAACAAATTTTTTTATTATTAATTTTTTTGTTTTTTATCGTATAAAAATGGAGGCCAAAAAAATATCCAAAAAAAAGATGAGTGCGCCCTGTTGATGAAATCTCCGGAGTGGATTATCTGAAACAAAAAAAAAAGGTTTTAGATTCAGTAAGGTAATGACTATGTCACATATCATACGATTTTTTATTTTTTCAAAATTGGCAAAATGGCGGCCATATTTCGAAAAGTATTTCTGGTTTTTCTTTTTTTAGTGACAACTTTTTTTGCTGGAGTTTTTTTCTCGACCTTCTTTGCAGCTTTTTTTGCTGGAGTTTTTTCCTCGTCCTTCTTTGCAGCTTTTCTTGCCTGTATAAGCTTTTTTTTAGCTTCACTAGCACGTTTGAAAATACTTTTTGCGACGTGTAACACACACTCTAACTTTTTAACGATCACTCCTTCACCATACGGGTGTGTATCGAGCAGTATTTTGAAAGTCTTCGTGTCACCGTTGCCGATGTAAAAACCATAACGCACAGAAAATTTTTCGAGAGATTCCAAAAACATTTGACATATACCGTCGACTTCCATTTTTCCGGCACTACCTGAGTGATTAACACTGCAATTTTTTTGGTGCACTTCGTACCATGCTGCATATTCAATCGTGTCCTCTGTTCCTTATCTTCTTTCACATCCTTTGCAGTAGCTTGATTTGATAACGACGTTCGCAACTTTTTTACTGTGTTTATATATCAAAGAAACTATGCCAACAAGAGAAGAAAATCCTCTTTTTTGCCAGGAACCGTCTCCTGAAACGTTTAAAATATCTTCGGGTTCTCCGTGCTGAGCATTTAGGAGTTTTTCTTCTGTAACAGCCTTTAGCATCACTATATCGAAAACACTTTTCACAGCGATAGAGACCGAATAGATAATATGATAATAAACGGAGGAACTCATTCCAGATCCAAGTTCCATTAGGCCAATAAACATGTTTATACCACTCCATCCAATACCAATTAATCGCATAACAAACACAAGGCGACGGTTGACTTCGTATCCAGTCGCAATCATCGGACACGAATTAATATATTTTTCTCCACACTCACAAGTAACACAAATTTTAAAACCGAGTCCTCGCTGTCCATACTTAGTAAATGTAACATCGTTATTACACACTTTACATTTCAAAAACTGTTGTAATGAAGCAAAAACAAGGTAAAAATGTATGATGCTGTACCCTAACGTTTGATCTACAGGCACGTCGAAACTCGTATCTTTCGACTTGTTCAGCTTCTCTGCAGATGCACTAGCATGACTTGTGTTTGCCTCATGGGCATTTGGAAGAACTCCATGAAATTTACGTGTTTCGCTTTCGAACCTGGACGTCTCCAGTTTTGTTTTTGATGGATAGTTTTCTTGTCCATCTCGGCAATCACGAGCACAGATGTTTACGCTTACAGATTTCAAACACGACTAATATAGGTTGCTACTTGCTTGAAATTCAAATATACAGGTATCTTTCGAAAAATAAGGGGTCACGAATGAATAGATTTGAGTAGGGATAGTATATACACGAAAGGTTTCAGCTGGTCACGTAAACAAAGGCAGGTAGACGATACCGGTCCGAACGGTCACTATTAGCGCGCTCAGGTAACTAAGTAAAAGTCCCTCAAAAGTACACTTAGACTGCTCGGATCTTTATGAAAATTTAATATGATACTTTCAAATATCTATACTTTCGAAAAATGGAATAAAAAAAATCGATTTTTTGAAAATTGCAATTAGGGTAGACCCCTTAACAACTATAGATATTCATATTGAATTTGAAACAATAAAAAATATATATGATACAACAACAGCATGTTATTTAATAATACATGATAAAATTACTGAATATAATCCTTTAACAGGTATAGTAGATAAACTCATTTGAATAAAGTTTGTAATACGCTATAGAGGGTATAAGTTATTAAAAACGTTTTTTTCCACAAACAATTAGTGTACTTTACGAGAGTTGAAAGAACACATCTAATAATGGATTTAGAATTTGATTTTTCATTTTTGCGAGATAGTAGTGATAATTTAATAAAAGAAGCAGCTGTTGTCTCCATATCTCTAAAATGTGTAGGACATTCAATTATTACATCACTTTCATACATATGACTGATACATACTGATGTACCTAGTGAAATACAGAAATTCAACAATGAAGAAGCAACAATACATCATTGAATTAATCGAAACCAAGGAAATATATGCAGAAGAGATTTTGAAACTATTATTCAATAGCTAGCATTATTAGCAAACAAAATATTTGTGTATAGTGAACATAAAGTTAATATATTAAAATAAATAATATCACATGAAAATGTAATTGAATTTAAAAAGCATCATTATCCATGGGTATGGATATTTTCGAATAATGATATATTGTGTTAGAATCATGGAATATATTTAATAGAAAAATATATTGATTCTGCTTTAACTAATGTTATTAATTATAGAAATTTTATATTAACGATAATAATAAATATAATATTTTAATATTGTTACAAACTTATATACTTAAAAAAAATCTACAATAATATCTGTATTTTAAAACTAATGTAATAAATACTACTCTATCAAAGTTTAATTATTATTACTTGTTTTAATATAATTATAATTGAATATAAAAAATTTTACTTACTTACAGAATCAATATTACAATGAATATTAGTACTGAGCGTGCTCAAATTATGAAACAGTTACATGCGTCTGGGCGTAGGAATTTTCTCAGGAAAAAGGTGATTGTTAAGGGATTAAATGAATGTTTTCAAGCAGATTTAATTGCTTTACAAAAATACCAAAAAAATAATAGAAGATATAAATATGTTTTAGCTATTATACACATTTTATCGAAATATTCATGGATTGTACCTTTAAAAAGTAAAAGTGGTAAAGATATTACAGATGCATTTTGGAAAATTTTTAAAAGTAAGGTTCCAAATAGAATTCATACAGATCACGGTGAAGAATTTTATAATTATAATTTTGAGAAGTTACTAAAAATATATAATATTAAATTATATTCTACTAATAGTGAATTAAAAGATTCGATTGTAGAGCGATTTAATAGGACGTTGAAAGAAAAACTATTCAAATTCTTCTCTTTCAATAGAAATTATAATTGGATTGATCTTTTAGAAAAAGTAACAAATGAATATAATATTACAGAACATACTACTATTAATATGTCTCCGAAAGAAGTAACGCAACAGAAAGCAAAAGAATTATTGTTAACTGTTTTCAACTATAATAAAAAAAAAAAATATGTTAACATAAGTTTAGAACTAGAGATTATGTAAGAATATCAAAATACAAAAATTTATTCACAAAATCTTATATACCAAATTGGACTACTGAAATATTTAAAATTATAAAAGTACAAAATACAACACCAGTTACTTATTTAATTGTATATGCTAAAAAAGTACCTATTCGTGAAGGGTTCTATGAATTAGAATTACAAAAAGTTGCAAACCCAAATGTTTGTTTAATAGAGAAAATATTAAAAAAGAAAAAAGAATCAAATATTTGTTAAATGGTTAGATTCAGATGTTACCCACAATTCTTGGATTAAATTAAATGATGTTTTACAGGGAAAAGAACGATGTCAATTCATTGGCACTTAGCTTCCTCAAACTAAATTAATTGTTCCAATATGAAATTCTTTGTTAGAATTAATTAATTTTAAATTACTATATCTCTTTCTAAATAACACATAAAAAAGGGTGTGATTTATTATCATTGATGATTTGACAAAAGATAATTTTTTACTAAAATACAGAACGATAAATACTAATCCTTATCACAGCAATTTTTTCTCTGTATGTAATTTATTAAAATTATTTGAATATTTAAATTAACTGTAATCCAATGTTAGTATGTAGATTCACTTAATTCCTAATTATCTAAAATTTTGTGAACGATTTGCCATCATAGATTTCCGAGATATAACCGTTTAAAATAAATATGACTTCATTCATGTATAACAATAGAAGGCAAAGAGCTTATGTAAAATTTGCAGTTGTGAAATATAGGTAATTTTATACTCTGTTTAATGCATTTACACTAAATTAACCATAATATTTCTAACATATAGAAAAACACGAAAAACTAAAACTCAAAAATAAGAAAATCGAAAAATTGTTATAAAAAACGATTCGATGAATCTTTAAACATTTTTTTAATTTCGAATCTTCATTAAAAAACGAAAAAATGACCCCCGTTTGGTAAAAATGACCGTGCCATTCTCGAGATATAAGCGTTCCAAAATATTTTTCAAAAAATATATAACCTCTAATATCTCGAAATATAAAGGTAGCTGTAATCTGGACAAATAACTCATTCAAGTGATACTAAAGAGCTACTGTTTTGTAAAGTTTCAGATCAAATGCTGGCTCTATAGTCCTGTATTAGCAGCTGAATAAAAATTGATTCTTTTTACAAAAAGATTTTTTCCCATCAAAAGAAAAAGATAAAGCCTGAATATTTTACAAAATGTTCTTATCTATATTCCTAATCAGCTCAATTTTTTCAAATATATTCATTCTTATATTTCACAGATATAACCGTTTGAAAAAGCATTACGATTTCGTGAATAACAAACAACGGAAACAGCTTATTCAAAATTTCGGATGGAAAAAGATAGGTAAATTTATGATCTTTCAAATACATTGTTATTTAGTCGATGATATTATTTATATGGTATAATAATATACACATAATATACACCGAAACAAGAATTTTCGCTGTGTATATTGAGACAATTGTTCATCTACATCTGTACATACACACACATACACACACATACACACACACGCACACGCACACACACCACATACACACAAGTAGACATACAGACTTCCTCTACGAGGAAGCAAACGTAAATAAAACAATTATAGATATTATGTTAGAATTTTATGTTTATTGATCAATATACCCCCAGGGCAATGTGTCAGGGCCGTTATCTAAAAGACATACTTTATTATCGCTCGCAATTAAGGCCAATTTTTGCTGCTCAATAGTACAAATTTCATGCTTTTCCGATCGAATAAAATTTTGTTCGCAATATAAGTTTTTATCATTAAATAAGCAGTTATAATAATCTTCAACCTTGATTTGATTTTTAACTATTGAAGATTATACACCTTTTACTTTTTTAATACAAATGTTATCGTTTTCATCATCATCCATTCAAATTGAGTACATTTTTCATATGTTTCCGTATTATCTTTCCACCATATACGTCTTTCATTAGACCCATCACTATTTTATTAACAAGAGGATTATTATAAATATTATCGCTACGTTATAGAGGAAACTTTGTGATAGTAAGAAAACAATATATGCGGTGAAAGTTAATGTTTTGGGGCTCAATTTTTTGTTTTTTTTTTAAGCACGGGGGCTCAAAAGTTTTCTTTTGTTTTTCTTGCGTTTTTGTTTTTTAGCTGTCTTTCGATTTTTTAGTTTTAGTTTCTTGGTTTTTTTGATAACATAGAAATAATATCATCAAGTGTGTGATAATGCATTTAAAAAAGCATAAAATTACCTATCTTTTCTCACCCGTAATTTTGATTAAGCTATTTCCCTTGTTGTGTTTCTCATGTAACGAATACGTTGATTCACGCCAGGTCACATATTAATTGCGCGAGCGCGACATTTTCGGCGCAGAAATTCCCGAATATCGGCCCAGGGGCACCGCGCGACACGCGAGGGTCAGCAAGCACGGGTCTTTCCGAGAAGCAGAATGTAGAAATCTCCGGGCGTGCTGCCGTGGGAGCTTCGCGACTTTTTCCGTGTATGGGAATGAGAGTATCGAGAGAGTATCGAGAGAGAGAGAGAGAGAGAGAGAGAGAGAGAGAGAAAGAGAGAGAGAGAGAGAGAAAGCGTGTGTGTGACCGACGAGTGCCAGCTGAGGAGCGGTGTGTTCATCGCCGGCCAGCCAGGATAACCCTGGCTACATCACCAACGCCAGCCTCTACAGCCAACACCAGCCTCTGCAACCAGGGTTGAGAGTGTAGAAGAGAAAGAGAGAGTGACCGCGAGCGTGCGACGGCAATGAATTACGTGCGGCGAAGCGGATTCGAAGTAAGTCAGTGATATTGGCCGTGCGCCCGTTGTATTTATATGTATATCGCTATTAAATATTCTTATAATATACGTGTTGTTCCCGTTTAAACGCGCATTATTATTTTTGCATGCTGCACACCCTCGCGAATCGTTTTCCCTGTTACCCCTCAGTTGCATGGGAATATTCGCCATTGACTAGCTTGACATACCACCGTAGCTCAGGCAGAGCTTTGGCGAAGAAAGTGAGCGGCTGCGCTTAACGGTAGGCGTCGGGTGAATAATCACCCCCGGCGCGCTATAGAGACGCGCGACGGCATTTAATAAATATTCTTGTTTAATGACAAATAAAAGTTATTTATTAAATAAACAGTACCGTTACAGTCAAACCATTATTGATAAAAAAGTACACCCTATTTTGGGTGTTATTTAGAAAGAGATATAGCAATTTAAAATAAATTTATTAGAACAAAGAATTTCATATTGGAACTATTAGTTTAGTTTGAGGAAACTAACTGCCAAAGATTTGGCAGCGGTCTTTTAACTATAATTGGAAGTATCAAATTCACGTATTTTTGATTTTATAAATTCATATATATATATATATATATATATATATATATATATATATATATATATATATATATATATATATATATGAGGCATTCTTTGTGAACGAATGGCCCCCCCTTGCCCAAAATTTGAAGAGGCGTTCCTACGAGAAGAGGCGTTCCTAGCAGAACCATCAATAGCTTAAAATGTTCATATTGACAAGAGCTACAAAAAGTCGAGTGGCGTTTTGTCCATTTTGATAATGGCGGCTTCAAAATGGCGTTAAGCACCCCTAAAACGTGAAGAGTACAGATAAAAATGCCCGTAAAAATTAAAAAAAATAATCACGTTGGACTTTTTCTGACTCAAATTTTGGCTACCACTCATACTTCAAAAAATCACGTGGTAGGTTACCGAAATCCAACATGGCGGATCCAATATGGCGGCTAATATGTCGATATTTTTAAAAATCAACCGAATTGGCCCAAATTTGGTATATGGGGGTTTTTCTGGTTGCTGATGATGAATTTAAGGTCAAATCTGCAGAATTTAAAATGGCGGATCCAATATGGCGACTAATATGCCGATAAGATATGGTTTTTACTCCCGCCGTTTATTTATGTATCCATGATTTCTTCACGATGACATTCTTCATTTTTTTTAATTTGTATACCTTATCAGCATATTAGTTGCTATTTTTAGTGGCATTTTTAGTTCCAATATGGCCGCTAGAAGCTCGTGACCCATACTTTTTTTTACGATATCGATTATAAAACCAGCTACATGAAACCGATTGAGATCTACAGTGGCTTAAATGAAAATTCTTGGAATCTTCTTTCGGAATTCGTATAAAAAAAAATTTTTTGTTACCATAAAATTCAATATGATGGCCAAAATCACGTGATATAGGTAGTAATTCACCAAAATCGATTACAAATAACTTTTTTAGACATGCTCACGTCTCGAAAACGCTTAAATCAATGATTTCAAGATGCTCTTCCTAAGCTTATTATTTTTTTTTAAATATTGGTGCCCTTGGTCGCGTGACGAAACTGATTTTTCAATAAAATAGCCAAAAAAGGCACTTTTTCGAGTTCTACAGCTCTCTCAAAGATCCTGAATGGTAAATATTGAATGTTTCTACAAGCGCCGTATAGTATCTTTGTTATTACTCAGGGGTTGGAATCCGCCATTTTGGATTTGGAAAATCAAGATTCTGATGGCATATTCTTAATCAGCGACCTCAAAAACTCCCCCAAATAACGTTTTTAGATAAAAATATACTTAATTTAAAAAAATTTGTGTCCGCCATCTTGAAATCGCCATCTTGGATTTAGAAAATCAAAATTTTTATAGCATATTCTTTATCAGCGACCCCAAAAACCTCTAGGAACTAACTTTCATAAAAATCGAACAGCAAATAAGCTCAAAAATGTTTTTTTTCTAAAAAAACACACTTTTCGCAAATTGTTTATTTATTACAATTTAATTACAAATAAAATAACAAATTACATTCGGTAGAATTGTAGAGTATTGTCTTACCTATCAGTTAAGACCATCACCTTGAATAAATATACGTAAATACGTTTTTTATAAATAAAAATAGAAAGCTATTTTGGTAGTCCCTATAAGGGGCCACTATGCTTCTAAGGCTTAAGGTTTGATTTGTAAATAAACAAAGTTATATTGTTCCATATATATAGATATACAGTTATACATTAAAATAGGATTTTTATGGAGCTCTAACTTCTTGTGGTTTTTTCGATGGCGTCTAAAATTTTGCGTTTCTTCATATTTCTGCATTTGGAAACTTTCCTCCAAAATTGAGCGAAATCAGTGATCCGGATCCCTGACCATCTCCTTGTTAGTACTCATGAGCAAAATACGCAAACTTCCACTCCCGCCTGGTGACTTGTAGACTTCTTCACATTTTCAATTTGTTTTCATACATTTTAGTACCAAAAGGCCTATATCATATAGTTTACACCGACATATTGGAACTTGGGAGTAGCTAAAACAAAGATACTATACGATGCTTATAAAAACATTCATCATTTACCATTCAAGCTCTTTGAGAGAGCTGTAGAATTCGAAAAAGTGTTTCTTTTGGCTATTTTGATGAAAAATCAGTTTCGTCACGTGACCAAGGGCACTAATATGTTTAAAAAAATAATATACTTACGAACAGCATTTCGAAATCATTGATTCAAGCATTTTCGAGACGTGAGCGTATCTAAAAAAGTTATTTGTAATCGATTTTGGTGAATTACTACCTATGTCACGTGATTTTGGCCGCCATATTGGATTTTATGATAACAAAAAAATTTTTTTATACGTCTTCTGAAAGTAGATTCCAATACCTTTTATTTAAGGCACCATGGACCTCAATCGGTTTCATGTAGCTGGTTTTATAATCGTTATGGTAAAAAAGTATGAGTCACGAGTTTCTAGCGGCCATATTGGAACTAAAAATGCCACTAAAAGTAACAACTAATATGCCGATAAGGTATACAAATTTGAAAAAAATGAATAATGTCATCGTGAAGAAATCATGGATACATAAATAAACGGCGGGAGTAAAAACCATATCTTATCGGCATATTAGTCGCCATATTGGATCCGCCATTTTAAATTCTGCAGATTTGACCTTAAATTCATCATCAGCAACCAGAGAAACCCCCATATACCAAATTTGGGCCAATTCGGTTGATTTTTAAAATTATCGACATATTAGCCGCCATATTGGATCCGCCATGTTGGATTTCGGTAACCTACCACGTGATTTTTTGAAGTACGAGTGGTAGCTAAAATTTGAGTCAAGAAAAGTCCAACGTGATTATTTTTTTTAATTTTTACGGGCATTTTTATCTGTACTCTTCACGTTTTAGGGGTGCTTAACGCCATTTTGAAGCCGCCATTTTCAAAATAGACAAAAACGCCACTCGACTTTTTGTAGCTCTTGTCAATACGAACATTTTAAGCTATTGATGGTTCTCCTACGCCTCTTCAAATTTTGGGCAAGGGGGGGCCATTCGTTCACAAAGAATGCCTCATATATATAAATATATATATATATATATATATATATATATATATATATATATATATATATATATATATATATATTAACATTTAATTGCATATATTAGACTATTAGTATCTGTATATATTAATTTTATATTTTCATTAAATTTAGCTAGCATTATACTATAGCAAAATTTATATAAATGTAGTTTTGCATATCTAAAATACACATACCTATGAATATAGGTTTATTAAATAGAACATTTTTTCTCATTACAATTGCAAGTAGATTCTCACTAAAAATTGTTAATATTTTAAAATGTACTTTTAATATAAATTTAGCTGCTCTTTCTTGTCCTTCCCATTTTGTACATAATTTTATATCTAAACATTTTTCATAGATTTGCTCATAACTGCATTAACAAATAATTTATAAATAGCTGTGTTAAATTCATTGGTCGCTTTTTGTCTTAATTCAATATTAAGATCTACGTATTTTTTTTAACCATTTGCTTTGCGAAAATGAAAGTATACGATGAATCTTTTTTAAAATAATTCTATGCGAAACGGCTAGTCTTAACGCTTCAATATGAATGACATATGATTCTTTATCATATAGAGTTGATAATAATTTTTCATTTTTGAATTTAGGTTTTATTCTACAATAGGTTTTTAACGAACATGACACATAGGTAGATCACGTTGTATACGACGTATTTCGTTAGGGTGAGAAATATCAACTTCTCATATAAATTTAATATTGTCATCAAATGATGTATTTATATTAAAATTTGAAATTTCTTCATCTGTTAACCATTTAAAATTTGTAGATGGTAATAGCTGACACATGGAACGCCCATAAAAATTATTTATGTCATAATAAATTAAAAATCTTGATATATCATTAGTATTATAGTCATTTGCATTTCTTAAATATTTATTTTTCGCTTTGCTGTATCGGTTAGATACTTGACTTAATTCTCCATGTATTCTTCTTTCGATAAATAGAATTTTATCAATATCATTCAATAATTCTAATTTTATTTTAGTGTAATACAGACAAGCATCCCAAGTAAAAGATGGAAGACTTACGTAATGTGCAGAGTCAAGACCATATGATTTTAAATATTTCATAACTCTTTTTTAAATTGTTTTTTTAACATTGCTAATTTATCAATGCTACTGCTTAAAAAATTATACTAATCTTTAAAGGCTAAATATATTTTATATTTATCCACAATTCGGATAATAGTAACGTACTTTTCATTATTGTGTGCGATTACCCTAATATTAATATTAAAAGTACTTGTGATATCTTATATAATTAAATGTACATCGTAAATTGTTAAATTATGGAAAAATATAGGTAAACAGTAAGAAATTTGAAAATCTAAATTACATTTATTACGTGCAACACCACGATAATTACCTCTGCAATTGACAATAATCTGTAACTTTTGTATCTGAGTCTGTAAACTCTTCATTACAGATATGCCAGTTTACTTCATTTTATAAACTTATCTCTTCTTGAAAAATTAGATTTCTCATTAGTTTTTTATATGTTAAAACCTTAACCAAGAAATATTTAAATTATATTATCATTTGAAGAAATAAAATATTTGTTTTATAATGGATATTTACTTAATTTATTTCTTTAATAATTTCAAAAAGTTTAAGTGCAAACCACTTTGCACAATCGTATCCTTGATAAGATTCATAAACTAAGATTCATAAACTTCATAGATTTTTCGGTATGTTGATCAGAACATAAATAATATGCAATGCTATAAGCTTTATGATGTTCATATGCTTCTTTTAATAAAAATAATTCGTTTGCTCTAATATTTTCTATAGCACACTAAAAATCTACGTAAATAACGTAAGGTACTTTTATTTTATTTTTAAAATTTTAAAATTTTTAAATTTTTCTATTATGTTCTGGTAAGATTATTCTTGTTAGATTAAGTTTACTATAATGAATTTTATGATTATGCAAAGTTTTTTAATTCCAAAAAAATTAAACATCTATTGCAGTATGATACTGATGAGTGCTTGTCGGTGCAAAAACAAGTCTTGATAAATATTATATTCAACAATAATGTGTATTCTCTTCTTGCTTAATATAAAATAAATTGATATGTTTATCTAATTCATTATAACATAAATATATTGGAAAAATTATAAATTTTTCATTATAAGTATACACGTTAATTGATATTTTACTTAAGCTTGTAAATTTTGGAATATCTTTGATTTATACTGGAAATTCAATATCACGAATGATTAAATGATTTAAATAATGAGGATAAGGCTTAATTCAAAAACGATCTTGATTAAACCCTATTGTCTACATTAATAAGTTCTTTTTTACAAGCATTTTGCTTTGGTAATTTAATATAATAATTTGCCTTTAGAGCCTCGGATTTACAAATCATAATTGTTAAATTAGCTATTTGTATTAATATCCAACCACTACCTGTGGCATTAAAGTCTTCCATGTTAGATAATATTTCTGATAACTCGTCTTTATATTACTCATCCAAGTCATCTAACTTTAAAATTAATTTACTTCTACAACTGAAGTATTTCGTTTCTTCACTTTCTTTCTTACGAAAAAGAATCAGTAAAAGTTAAAATTACTTTAAGACAATTAAATTCTTGTAAACCAATGTTAATGTAATTTAGACATATAGTCTTAGCTTCTAATCAAAAAATGTCTACCACAATACGATTGACATTTATAATAATATCCATTTTTATTCTGTTTTGAAACGCTAATAATGACACTTCAAAAATAATATCTGATTTAACAGTATTACTTTTGAGACGTGATTAAGTAATTCTTTGAAGTCCAACTATTCGATAAATTTTATTTTCTATACTTTTTGTAACTTTAATATTGTATTTCGGTTTTAAATGTTATGTCCCGAACTCTCAAAAATATGAGAATTCAGAACATGTGTGATATAGTCTAGTGCCAGGGGCCTGCGGCGGCTCAGTCGGTAGAGTGTCGGATTCCCACGCCGGTGACCCGGGTTCGAATCCTAGTCTCTGCCGATTGATACAAGCACCTCTGTAAAAATTACATGTGCTTTGTTTACAAACACACCGCAGACCCCCGTCGTCGATTAGCACCACATGGAAGCACAAACATGGCGACGTTAAATAATAATAAAAAAAAAAAAAAAAAGTCTAGTGCCAGGCTCTACCGTATAATCTGGTACTCTCACTAGCAATCTGTCTAATATTTTTATAGATTTTTTTGAAAATGTTACTTACTTTGATTTACTGCTGAATCTGTGAACGGCTTCCTGGTGGGTAGTCAAATTGAAGATTGATTGAATAAATGACCTTTATGAATTTTTGTATTCAGAAATCAAACTTTTATTTAGTTATTAATTTGCATAATTTACTATAACTTGTAATAATGGAAACGTTCAATAATTGACTTGTGGTATACTTGCTAATATAAGTTTGTTTATCTGTAAAATCGATTTTCTGTATTTATATTGAAAGATTGATAGAATATATTTAAATTTTAATAGATATTTTATAAATTTATAATAAATGTATAAGTTTCAGTTGTGTATTTAGTTGAGACACGAGACAGCCTACTGTGGGCCTTACGAACGAACTGACTACGCTAATAGATACTATATTCGACCTGATTCTTCAGATGTGCAGTCAAAATATATACGATTGCCGATTTTCTTAAATTTTATAATTTTTACTAAAATTTCATAAATATAAATTTTATTAAACGCGCTCAACAACGTAATTGTATCAGTTACAAAATCTTACAAAATACTTTCGCAAGCATTTTTGATTCATTCGATTAATATCTGATGCGTAGGTATTTCGCACACGACGTAACATAGATATTAAAAAAAAAATTATTATTAATTTACACTTTACTAGAAATGTTTTATAGTCTTTTGTATTATTTTAATTTTTAAAATCAATCCATACATCTTTTTCTTTAAATCGCTGTTTATCTAGTAGTTATTGCGTATAGTTACTTTTCCTAGATTCTTTGTAAGCACAATCAGAATCATCTAGTATATAAATTTTATTTTCCTCTGAAAAATGTACTTTTTTATTAGTTTCTTTCTTTTACCATATAATTAAAATCTAAAAAAAATATATTCAAAGCTTCCAGCGACTCAAAGTGAAAAATCTTAGTTTTCTGTTGCTAAAAACTTATAGTTGGGATTCAGCCAAGTTTTCACTTTGGTTAGTGAATTATAGTGGGGACTTAGAAAAATTTTCATTTTAGTTATTGGGTTATAGGGTTATATTTGAGATTTAGAAAATCTTCACTTGGGTTATAGGTATATAGGTGAGACATTTCTTTTTAAGATTTTCGCCCTTTTTGAATATTGTACAACTTTATTTTCAAAGATTTACAACTTTTTAAAATTTTTACAAAATTCCTTTTCTAAAAATTTTCTATTTTTTAAAATTTTTTCAACAAATTTTCTTTTTGTTTTTGAGTTATCTCTGGAAATTTTTGGCGATATAAACCAACTAAAAGCAAAGTTCATGTATGAAATTATATGTCGAATAACATTGCGGTCGCTTACTGATTTAGATTAGCGACAGAAAAAGAGCGAGTTGAAAAATAAGAGACAAATTAAGAATACAAAATTGTTTGGGTTGCACATTATGCGAAAATTACAGTTGCAAATTATTGTAATAGAGAAGTCTTGATTGTCTGTTAATTATTCTGAATTGCGGCATTATTTTTCGACGTTTGCGAAATTGTTAAAAAAGTAGTTAGAGCAGGAGTCACACCACTGCATAGGTTCGATTCTTCTTGCGTATACCTCCACAAAATATTATTTTCCCTGTACTGCTACCCCCAAATTGGTCAGCAGGAGCAATTGATTTTGTTTGACAAAATAGAGAACATTTCACAAGCAACTGCTGGAAAATTGGGTATAAACTACAACAACTAAAGTTGTTGTTGCTACTACTGTGCCAAAAAATATCATTATAGAACATTCATATATATATATATATATATATATATATATATATATATATATATATTTGATAAATGAAAACAATATCTATTGATTGCGACCACAAAAATAGAAAAAAGGACAGCGAGTTCTGTAGTAAGCTTACAGCACAACTAATGATCAAGCCTTTTCATTTTTCATTCTCGTTGGTGGACGAGAGCAGCTCAGTAATCAAGCTGAAGATGAATACAAGAGAAAGAGTGAAAAAGGACCCGCGAGTAGCTCAGCGACTGGCCGTATCGACTAGAAGAATTGGAATGAACCCCAATCAACTGATTGTACTATTGGACCAAATGGGATTAAGCGTACACGTGACGACGATTCAGCTCCGAGACAGACTCCTGTGTGCGAGAATAAGAACAGTAGAACTCGATGCAATAATAGTGTGGGACCCAATAGTGCACGAAAGACCACGTGATGTCATACTCGCAACCTCTGCAGTCATCATGAGATAAGAATCATTCGAACAGGTGCCTACGCAGAAAAAGTGGGGAAGGAATTCGAAAAATGTGACAAAACAATCGGATGGTCAGAGTACGGAGATGGATTACACTCAAGATGAGACATCAACATACGGTATAAATACAGGGGAATCAACACAACATCAAGCGATCATTGCACCAGTAGCTACCATATAGACTATAAGTAGAGCCACTACCACTCTTACTATGGCAACACCAGTCTGCACAGCTGTAACAGCGGACAGTTTCACTATGCAAGTGGTAACTGCCTGGTAATCCACAACCAAGAATGCAGACGGGGTTTCTGTTCCAGCTCTTGACCATGAGCAGTCACACACACTTAGTACATGCTCCAGTTCATAAGTTGATAAAACTGTTACCGACTGGCTATCCATGGAGATTGGCAGAACCACTTTTCCAGTATCCAGGAAAGCCTACCACACCGAATTCGAGTACGATAACTCTCGGATTTCCACGGATCCCAAGCTCAGACACACGATTAGATCTGCAATAGCGATCACGCAACTGATGAGATTCACTTCGGTACCAGCCACCGCAACAATGCTGGATAGCGGATCCAGCCAACTAGATTCTAGACTAGATTTCAAAATAGAAAATAAAAAGTTTGAAGAGAACATAATAGCTTCCCAGATTGGCGAATCGAAGATGGGAAGTTGTACAAAATTCGTAGCGGCCCCCTACTAGACTCAGAGATCTCTCGAGGAAAAGGATGGAGAATCGTCGTACCAGTGGAGCACCGTGAGAGGGTGATGACTGAGAGCCATTGTAGCACCTCTGCTGGACATCTGGGATTTGAAAAGACATACGACCGAGTGGCCCGCGAGTACTACTGACAAGGAATTTACTATGACATGCGCTACTTTGTACAGCCTTGTCTTGAATGCCAGAAGCACAAAGTCTCTCTAACTGGACCAATAGGACTATTAGGGAAGAGGATTGTAGGGCGATCATGGGCCGTAGTGGCAGCAGATCTTATGGAATTTCCGCCAAGTAAAAGTCAATTTAAATACTTGGTAGTGTACCAGGATCTCTTCACACGGTGGATTGAGTCGAAGCCGCTGAGAAAGGCTGATGGTAAGTTGGTGGCTCGCGCCCTAGAGGAGCTCATCCTGTTTTGATGGGAAACCCCAAACTATGTGCTCACGGATAATGGAAAATGATTTATCAATAAGTACTTGACCAACATGCTGAAGAAGTGTGGAGTGACCAATGAAGTGACCAGGCCACCGTACCACTCTTAGACCAATCCAGTGGAGAGAAGCAACCGGACCTTAAAGACAATGATAGAGACCTTCGTGAAGCAGAATCACAGAAATTGGGATGCCCATCTTCATGAATTCAGGCATGCGGTGAACACTGCGATGCAAGCGACCACGAAAGTATCATCTGCCTTCTTGAATTTTGGTCGAAACCCAAAGCCCGTGAAGAGCTTGAGATGAGAAGTAGAGTCAAAGCAAGCTAAATACTACAATAAAGGTAGAAAGGATGCGCAATTCCATGTAGGCCACTTAGTCATGCGAACGACTCATCTGTCAAACAAGGACAAACGATTCTCTGCCAAACTAGCGGATCGATTTGACGACGCCTTTGCCATCAAAGAAGTCAAATCTCCGTTAGTATATATGTTAGATGTGGGGAATGATAGGAGGATACCAGAGGTACATGTGAAGGAGTTTCAAAGATATATGCCCCCGAGGGGAAAAGCCCACAATATCGACCTTAACTTTTCAGCGACTAATTGTAACAAAGTATCCTTACCAGTGACTTATGAAATTGTTTATGTATTTTTTTTTTAGTTTTTTTTACATGTTTCCAGATTTACGACTCGAGATGTTCTCGGCACGAGGAACTCGCCTAGGCCGAGTCGGTAGGTTAGACCACCACCCCTGTCCCGTGTTCCAGGAGCCGGCGAGTTGCCCCTTACCTACCGATGAACGAGTCCAGAAAATTGGAGCGATAGCCCCGCGCCATAGTCCAACGTCTCCCCCCGTGGATGACTCCATGGCCAACTATTATTGGGAGGCAGCATCTGAGCGGGAGTTCGCTATCCAGGAGAGCAACCTGGCTTTCAATGTCCTGAGAATGGCCATTCAGGCTTGGGACGTCAATCCGACGCCGCCTGTCGATTACTCTCGAGGTGGGTCCCAACGACACATCATTGTCATGGGACCTTCCAAAGGAACCAACCAGGGCCGGCGAGGTAGCGGGATTGAGGGAGCTTCCGTACCCTCCCCCACATCAGCCTATCGCCACCGTTACAACGCTCGATGCCATGCTGCAACTAGATGATTACGAGTCTCCAGTTGTAGAGAGTAGCGGCCATTCAAGCGGAGTCCCCGCCTCCAAGGCCATCCTCTCTATGCCATCAACAGCCGGCGAGGTCATTCGAATCAGAGGATGATAAGAGGGTGAAACTAACGGTGATTATGTTCAGTCACGAGCTGATTCCTATATCCTTGGACCCGATACTCGACCTTCCAGATAGCGATTGTAACAACTGTTGGCAGAAAAGGCACAACTCGTCGATGTGTCAGAGGTCCCACCTGGTGCCGAAATTGCGACAGGCGGGGCGTCAAGCTGACCACCTGTCCCAGATGTAGCAAGCCCCATCAGGAGTGGGTGAGGTGGAGGTACGAGGGGCGGGGGGCGGCAGCCCCATGGGACATAAATCTCCGGGATAAATCCTACAACACCCTACTACAGAGGACATCGTCGCTGTCGGCGACTGAAGGTCTGCCATTAGCCCAAACGGTGGTGCCGACTCCAACACTATGCCCTTCGGCGTCGACCCATACCGACCAGACGACAAGAAGATCGGCAGCACCGATCCCAGCAGTGCATCACACCACGCTGACGTTGTCATCGAGAACTTCCCGGGGGTCCGTACAACCTGACTGTCCACCGCCGCCACCCTCTCCAGTCGTCACTTCCAGGACACCAATCCAAGACGACGATATACTGGAGAGAGTACAGCGGTTGACCGAGTCTGGCTGACTTACCCCCACAAGACCGAGCGGCCCTGCTACGTGCCACGTTGGAGGCGCACCACCTTGAGCAGACGTATCGTGATGGTCGATAGAGGGCAATGAAGGAACCCCTCTAGCGACCACATCGAATTAGCGATCATGACGATAAGTTATTCAGAAAAAAGACTGTAGTAAGTCACGGTTAGTTTTTTTGTTTTTATCTGCAGTGGATGGTTTACAAACTGAGGATTTGATTTATCTGTTATACTTATATTAGCAGCAGAATAAAACATCAACCCCGAATCTCTCGGGTATCCGTGGATTGAAAGAAAGAAGAATTGTGACGCATTTAGCGACCCCGAAGAAACGACGACCATCGGTCAAAAAAAGTCGGATAACTGTTTAAAAAAAAGTTTCGTTCATCGTGTCCCCTAGAATCGTGTAAGGAACAAAGTTCCTTTAATAAATATGAAAATAATGATTTATTGTTACGTGTAGGATCAAGATTTTGAGGTATTACAACGGTAAAATTTAAGATATTATTGTCCGTAGAGCGTCGCATGAAATATTTCAGAATAATTGCTATTAAACATAAAAAGTTCTCAGGACTCGTAAAGAAAAATTATTTTTTAAGGTTCAACACAGGCCTGCTCCCTTAACAAGACCAGTAGCGTACTATTTATGATTACTTTTAATTCTAATATTCTTTTATATTGTACATTACGAGTCTTGGCTACAGCATTTAGAGATTCCATTATACAAAATTATTTTAATTAACTTTAATTAATTTATAATTACTTAATAATATTTTTATGGTTTAGATCTGAAATAATATAATTCTATTTATAAATTTCGAATAACTCCAGGATTTTCTTTTAACTTTAAATAAGATAAGATAAGATAAGATAAGATAAGTGTTCATTTTTGTGCATGTCAAAAAATAAATAAATAGATTTTACATACAATATTTCATATAATACATTAGTCACTAATTATCACTAACAAGGACAGTGTCAGATCTCCGGGTCACGGATTTAGATGAAATTTTGGGATGTACTTTCGGGTACCTGAAAATGAAGCCTAGCACCCGTAGTTCATTCTAATGGGCCCTTATATTCAAGATTAAGATTTTTTACTCCGAATATACGTTATTTCAATGAAAACAGGTACCTATTCTAGTGATTATAACTATGCATGGGTTAGCCATACAAAAAAAATTCCCATATATCATACAAATCAACAAAATTAAAACAGTTAAATTTCCTCGAATATTCCTGCATTTTCAGTCACCATCTTTCATTATTAATAACTTTGGCTCAGATTAATATTTATTAATGTTTCTCGTCTTAAATTAATGCTCTTTTTGCCTAATTTTATTATCTTCAGCGTCATATTTTCTAGTGCTAACTTACGTATACTTATAATCACTAGAAGAGGTATCTTTTTTCACCACAATAACGTATATTCGGAGTAAAAATGCGTATATGTCGAATATAAGGTCCCATTAGAATGAACTGCGGGTGATAGGCTTTGTTTTAAGGTACCAGAAAGTACCTCCCAAAATTTCATCAGAATTTATGTCCCGGGGGTATGACACGCTCCTTGTAAATCGTCATATGTAAGTAATTCATCATTTAATTCCGTCATAATCAGTATTGCATATTTCTCGTTTTCTTCTTATCACTAGCATGTCATAACGTTAATTAAGTGTGTCTACGTATTGCAGTCTCAGATCTCGAAAGTGAGGGCAGGTACAAGGGATTGAATTCCAAAGACGTACAACTTGGGCGCTAAAAAATGTTAGGCCAACGTTAGTACGAGGCTCTGGAATTTAAAGTTCTCTAGAATTCCCACCTTAGGTTCTGGACTGTTTTTTTTTTCTTAAAGCAGTATTTAAACACTTCATACACTAATGTCGATTATTCTTTAACATGGGTGATACAATTACTTTACTATAAAAATCATAATGATTTAAAACAAAGCTGTCCAATATTTTAACACAATCTTATATTTTCTGTCTTTGAAATAAATATATTTTACATCTCTTACAACAACGAAAGCCATTATTGAATAAATAATATTTCACTATTATATAATAGTAATAAGTATTATTCGAAATGAAAGTTGATGCAGTTAATGCATTCATTTTAGAATTTCTACAATGAAAATAAAGATCTGGTTTAATTTTATAATTATTAAATTTTCTGAATGATGTTATCAAATTATACACATCATTAATGCGAGGTAGAGTCATATAATGCTTATAAGAAATATAATTAAAACACCAATGTCTATGAAATAATTTATATAACCTTATTTTCATTACTTTATTCAAAGGCAAATGTTGAATGTCTAGTGAATTTAGCTTCCTCCTCGAGGAAGATTTGTAATACGAACAAAATTTGGCACTTAAAGTACACTATTTTTAGAAAACCTCTGTACGTACGTCTGTATGTGTGTGTGTATGTATGTGTGTGTGTGCGTGCGTGTGTATGTGGGTATATGTGGGTGTGCGTGCGAGCGTGCGTGCGTGCGTGCGTGCGTATGTATGTGTGTGCGTATGAGTGTGTGTGCGTGTGATTTGAGGACATTAGGAATATGGAGAAGAATATTCAGAAAAATTTTTGAGTCTTAATAATTTTCTGCTTTTGTGAAATAAATAATTTTGTAAAAAAAATCGAATTTCTAAGCAATACAATCACTTACGTAAAACGGCATTATTCTCTTTGAAAATTTTCAGAATGTTAGCTTTTAACTACTTCTTGTCTAAGTTCTTTGTCCAGATGATGAGGACGTTTATTTTTCAATACATTTGAAGTTATGTTTATAACGGGGTTTTTACCTCGCATAAATATCCGCGATATATTTAATGTGATCTGAGCATGAGGATAACGTGGAAAGAAGAGAGTGTCAGAGATAACACATTGTATATATGTAAAATAATGGTATACTCTAATAAACAGGAATGTAGTGGCGACACCATTGGAGTACTGCTCCTTTCAGCAACTCCGTCATGGGATTCAAGAGGACCTTGTCCTCTATGCGGGTCAGTGTTCGGCACTCATTGACGGGTAGCAGAACTTCTTTTATACTGTGACCGTCTTTCTAACCGGAAAACTTAATATTCCAGGATCGAACCGTTTTTCCAATATCATTTATTCAATGATTGAAAAATGTATTGTTCTGCGATGGTCGCTTTGTCTCGGAATACAGAGGTAATCCCCTCCCCCAAACTCTTGCCGGGTTGGAAGAGTCTCATCACTTTCATGAGCCGCCGCTGGTACTTTCTCTCTTGCTTGTTGTAGAATTGAGATAAAACTTAGTTTAATATTAAGTGATCTACCCCCTCTTGCAACTACCTTTTCTTGTGCCCTTAGGGTATCATTTAGCTGGACGTCGTCGTCATATCGTAGGTTGAATGTGTCTTGAAAAGTGACACCCCTGTTATTTTTAGGCTTTGCTCCTTGTCCATGATGCGTATTTGTATTAAGTACCGTATTCCTGTACCAATGCTTGTGTGCTTACCATTTCGAGTGCTACGGCTCTTGGAACGGAGTATGACGTGCCATTCGATAACATAATCAGCACCATATTCGAGTTTTCCCGCGTATTCGCAGATTGTGTTGTACCCGTAGAAAATACTGTAGTCAGTTTACTAGTTTTACTTGTTCCCCCTGAGCCCGTTGCAATACCAGATGTAATTGTACTGTAAGTACTCGTTACTGCTAACATACTTGGTCGTGCTATGACACTAGACAACGCGATTCCCCACAGTTCCAGCGGCATTGCTGGTGGTGGTGGCGTGTGCGGTCGTATAGGTGGTTCATATACCGGTGGTATAGTTACTTCACTGAACTCATCTGAGTGGAGCTGGTTGTTATTGGAGCAAAATCGCTTGGTAAGCCCGTTTCTGTTCGGTTGCTTGCCAAATATTGTTGCAAACCGAGAATTACGGTCTGCGTCCTATTGCTAAATTTTGCATCCGCTAATACTTCGTTGAGCTACTCTTCTCGCCGAGTTTTCTGCTCTTCAATGTTTGTGTTATCTAAGATATCTACGCAACCGATCGCTGTGGAGTCGCTCAGTAATAGTCTATATATTCTATCGCTTTCCGCAAATTGTGTGCCATCGCTTTTGAATTCGAGCCTATTTATAAAAATATACAACTCTTGTCCGTCTAAATGTAGAATCCACACTTGGATCTCGGTTCCTACCGTTACATCAAAGGAGGTGTCTGAGACGGCCTGTACCTATACCCTTATTATCAAGAACGGTACCATTAATTATTATTGTTAATGTTAATATGATATTAACATTAGTAATTATTATAAGCAAAATAAATTAGTTAATACATTTAGGATATAAAAAAACGTAGTATTAATTAAAAGTTAGTTTTTTTTATAAGAAATCATTTAATTAATTATTTAATTATTGCGAAAATGATTCGGTTTTATATTTGTTAACTAAGATGATACGGCGGGGCCAACGTAATGGCTAAGAACGCGCTCGTGTGCATATACACACACGAGCGCGCAGACATACGAAAGCGTGTTCAGCGAGGAGCAACGCATTCGCGAATATTGGAAGAGTGGGGATTCGCGAATATCGTGAGAAGGAGGACGGGAGCGAGAGAGATGGAGAGAGTGGGCTCGGGTATGTATCGGCGACGCACAGCCGAGGAAGCACTGAGTTTTCTCTGACCTCTCAAGCCGTGGCTAGCCAGCGAGCAGGCCTCGCGCTCGGGATACTAGGGTGAACTCGGGCCGCTTCTTGTGGTGAACACACGGTGATGTGGCGAATCCTCGCCCATCTACCGCGTGTAATCTCTCTCTTTCGCTTCCCTCTATCGTAACTCCACTCCTCTTTAATTGTACTTTTACCCTCAATAAAAAACCAAGTTTCACACTAATAATTATAACTCATTTTTCCCCGCCTCCACCTATTATTCGGGTGCGCCGGACATCCTTCAGTAGCCACTGGAGGGGGAAACGCGCTAACGAATTTCATAAAAGGCATAGCTCGGGGCGGCCAACGCGCTGCCCGAGACTACGTCTTCAGGGTTTTACCCGAGAAAAGCGCGCTGGTGCCTTTCTCGGGGTTTTGACTGCTTGCCCGGCGGAGAGCTAACGCGCCCTCCTGCTGGTTCGAGTTAGCATACCAAAACCCAAAGTACAGTTGCACTTCTGCAGCTCCGACCTCGGCGGCTGCAGGAGCGTAACTATCAGGGGGAATCCAGGAAGAGGTTGTTTCTCGCGCACTTCTTCGGGTCAGTACGCGAACCGCGTGTAACAAAAACACAACTGGAAAACGAACTCTCCTACGTTGGAGTAGAAGAACGGCTTAAGTCCGTCACATGTCGTATTGATTCGCCATTTTTTGTGTTATAATTATATTTTGACTTTGTGCAGGATTAAAAAAAAAGTTCTTTTAATTTCGAGTATTATTAAGTTTTGAATTTTAAACACAAGTTATTAATTCAACTTTCAATACTAAAATAAAGTTTTTTATATTCATCAACTAGATTGATGTACCCAAAAGAAACAGTGTTTATCACGCAAAAACAAAAAAATACTTCTTTCAGTGTATTTTATCAATACTAGATTGCGTAAATCGCTTATCCAGTAACTATTATTTAGTAACTATTAGTCACAAAATTCTAATCAAATACACAAGCATTAATACTGAAAGAATACTGTTTATATCCAATATCAATTTGAATTAACTGACTTTCATAAATCACTACAAAAATGAAAGAATTAAAAATCCTATTTAATTCTCCTAGGGAAATGAAAATAAAATTTTCTACGAAAAAAATACAAAAGAAAATATTTCCCATCATTAATTAATTAAATAATTAATTAACTAATAATATTATGTTATCGATAAATAAATAGTGATAATTATTAATCAAACCAATTACAATTGTTTATTATTAAAAAAAGACAATGATGCCAAAAACGCAAAAAGAAAATTTAATAAACATTTTTCAAAATGAAGTAAACAATAATTAAGATTATTAATTAATTTAATAAACCATTGTTTATATATAAGAAACACAAAAATATTATTTTTAATCAAATAAATAAGTGATACGAATATTATGGTCACGCAAGTATTCGACGGTTTAGTCGCAGTTAAATCACATATACTACACTGTGACTACACAGACTCGTACCTATGCAACTATCGGTAGTCTGTACAGTACTGTCACGGTATGCACGCTCAGTATCGACACTACGTATGATAAATTTTAAGTATACTCTGCTATGATGCCATTGCACACATTACCAGCATGAATTTATTCGTAAGTCGCATATACAGTTACTGAAATAGCTAATCGAATAAACGAACAAATAATTAGCAAGTGGTAAAACGTATTATTTGTTTACCAAATTATTTATTTAAACATAAACTAATTTTGTAAACACGTGATTCATTTTACATCGAAACTATTTAATTTTACTATTCAAAAATAACTGTAACTGTAAGTCAAACAAAATATTTATTAAGTAATTTACACTATTGCTCAATTTACAAAATAAAATTTCACATAATTAGTTTATTTGTAAATACTTCAAATAAACGAAAATTTTAACGAAAATTATTACATTTACTTTCGTCACGAAACAAAGTGTTGATATTATTTATGTAAATTCGCTTTAAATATACGAAATCGAATCTCATTCAGTTCAATACTCAGTGATTTTATCAAAGATACACTTTATTTATTACATAAAGTTGTTTATTATTTACTGTTGACTAAATAAATTTATATCACTAGATTTTAATTTAGTACTTATTAAAAAAAATCACTTTGACAAACATATTTGTCCACTTGCGAGAGACGCTTTTTACAAAAACTACTTATTCTTACACCGTCCGTATCTATACGAATGCTATCTAGCGGAAAAACAAATGTTATTTGCTCCTATGTAAAGTATATACCGGATAAATAATTCAAGCGGTCGAGCAAAATAAAGCCGAAATATTATTTCGCTCCAGTCTGGTTCATACACAGAATTTTCTAGAGCCAGCAAAGGCTTGTTTACTTTTAGTTCTAATTTTCTCACGCGACGAACGTCAACAAAGTCTGCGCGTATGTCGGATTAGGATTCAATTGTCTATGAAAGTATTTTCCTTTGTGTGCACACTCGCGATATTTTTACGCACGATACGCACTATGCACTTTTCCGCTATTTGTGCGCTAATCCCAACGACTCTGTGAATTTTTCCGGAAGGCGCCAATTATATAACGGTGTTTTTACCGCGCATAAATACAAGCGATATATTTAATGTGATGTGAGCATGAGGATAACGTGGGAAGAAGAGAGAGTCAGCGATAACACCTTGTATATATGTAAAATAATGGTATATTCTAATAAATAGGAAGGGTGTACAGATCCATATTGCGCACGCTGCGATATGCCGAAATAACACACTTACATTAATTCCGCGGTGTCGGGTCACGCTCGCTCTCGAGGAAGCTGCCAGTTAGGTTGCCCCGTCCTCGGCGAAACTCCCACAGTCCCGATCTCTGCGTCGTCCTCTCGCACCGTAGCCGTTACACCAGGCAGGCTCGCACGTGCACGCCAAATCTCGTCGTCAGCTCTGCCCGGTAGTAGTCGCGGCTCCCCCCCCCCCTCCGCGACCTACCTATACTCACTTTTTCTTTTTCTCTCTCGTCTTTCAACGGCTTCCTCTCGTTCTCCTGTCGCCGCTGAAAATGCCTGTAACAGCTGTAGTATTAATACATGGTTTATATTTGTGGGAGAGAAAGCATGTGACGAGGTGTAACTACCCGTCACATATTAAAAAAAGAAAGAATTTATTGCTTATATCACTTCGACCGGCGCAGTCATTTTTTGCCAACTAGGGCTCATTTTTTTTATCTTTAATGAAGATTCGAAATAAAAAATAAATTTTAACGTTCGTCGACTCGTTTTTGATTTACAACGAATTTTTAAATTTACGATATTCTCAATCTTATGTAACCGATTCTATCTCAAATCGAACAGACCGACTGGACCTTTATCATTAAATCACTTGGAAATTAAATATGTTGTAGTATTCGGTAAATAAGGATACGCGTATTTTTTGTTTTCGCCGTTGCACCATAATTGCAGTTGTTATATGCGTTTGAAAATACAACCTAAAAAAATGATAATTCGAATTTTTTCTTTTTTATATGGCTACCTTTTTTCATATTTTGAGATAACGAAATTATTATTTGCTTATTGTATGCATCTACTGATGCTCTTTTAGAAAGAAAATTAAACTGCCTTTGTCTGAAAAAAGCCAAAATTTTTATTTCTGAATTTTTTTCGGTAGGTAGGTGGGTTAAATACATATCAAGATATACATGTGTAATTTGCTTTTATTTTTGTTTTTTAAGAGAAAAACAAAGTTAACAGAATTTTATTTAAGATTTTTAAATTGTTTTTGTTTTTTTTGTTTTATTTGATTTATTTTTTATTTTTTGTTGTTTATGTTTTTTTTTGTTTTATTGGTTTTCAATTTTGTACATTTGTTTTCTTTTTCTTTTCTTTCTGATTTTCTATTATTTTTGCCCACGAGAGTCTTGCAGTTCGAGCTGTATAGCATTATTTTTTACCTACTTCTACTTTCCGCATATGAGATTTTTGTATTCCTACATGCGTAGGAACCTTGGTCCATTCAATATTCTATTTCTCTCTAGAAACTTCAATATCTTTATCCGGTATCAGAATGAATTGAATTGCATAAGTATATATAGTTCTCGAATCTATGAAAAGATTCTCCCCAGATGGTTCAATAAACAACATTTCGATAGTATCAGATGGAGCTGCATGTCATTTTAAAAATAGATTTCAATTATATGAAATAAATCGAAGACTTTGTGATAAATAGGGGTTGTTTTCAGCTATAGGGCATGGTAATTATGCTGCTGACGGTATTGGCGGTCTTGTGAAAGATTATGCTACAGCTTATAATCTTCAAAAGATATTGAAATCTTTAGAGAGAAAAAGAAAATCGAATGGACTAAGGTTCATAAACATGTAGGAGTACATAAATCTCATATGTGGAAAGTATATGTAGGTAAAAATACTGCTATATAGCTCGAACTGCAACACATCCGTGGACAAAAATAATTCAAAAGCAAAAAGAAAAGAAAAATAATTAAAAAAAACCATGTACAAACTAAAAAACAAAGGAACAAAGAAAAACATAAAAAAAAACAAAAAAAATTAAATGAATCAAAACAAAACAGTAACAATATAAAAATCGAAAATAAAATTCTTTTAAGTTCGTTTTTCTCTTAACAAAAAAAACGAATCACTCATGTATGGTTTGATAGGTATTTAACCAACCTACCTACCAAAAAAATTTCACAAATAAAATATTTGGCCATTTTGAGATAAATGCATTATAATTTTAAAAAATCGCTGTACTTTTTATGTTTTTTATTCTGTATTCAATTTTCTGTATTTTCTATATTCAAAAATTTTCATTATTTTTATATTTTCTGAAAGAGCATTGGAAGATGCATAACATAAGCAAAGAATGATTTCATTACCTCAAAAAAAGACGAAACGGTAGCCATATATAAATGAAACAAATTCAAATAATTAATTTTCGAGGTTGCATTTTCAAATGCATATAAAAACTGTAATTATGGTGTAACGGCGAAAACAAAAAATACAGGTGCCCTTATTTACCGAGTACTACAATATATTTAATTTCTAAGTGATTTGGTAACATCGGTCCAGTCTGTCTGTTCGATTTAAGATAAAATCGGTCATGTTATTAATAATATAATTGCTTTAGTGTAAATGTATTTGAAGGAGCATACATTTAACTATCTTCTCTGATACGAAATTTTTTATAATCTATCTTCCCTCTTTTGTTGTACATGGAAATGTCGTTTTGTGAGACGGCGATATTTCGGAATCATGTGACGGAAAATCTTTAAAATAAATTAAGCTGGAAAAGGTGGCTTTCTACTGTATCTTGCTTAGTCTAGACAATCAGGTCTTTTATCTTTTAAAATATTTGAGGTTATATTTTCTTTTATTTTGATTGCATATATCTCGACAAGGTTGCGGTTATTTTTTAATAAACAATCGAATTATATTATTTGCTTTTTATTTATAAACATACAAAATCAGAAAAAATAAATAAAGATTCCTCGATTCGTTTTGGTTTTATAACGATTTGTCTGTTTTAACATAGCATTAATATTAAAACAAAAATTTAAAATTGGAACTGTTTTCTTTATTTTTTTAAAATCAACTGTATTTGCTTGAAAGTCGCTAATTGAATATTTTTTGAGTCGCTGATTATGAATTCGCTAACAAAAATACAAAATTCAAAATCGTAGACAAAATTTTTAATATTTATTGATCAACAATATTGGATTTGTCATATTGAATTTTAAAAATCTGACAACACATTAACATGTCTATTAAATTACATTCGTGGAAAGTGTAAGCCAGTGTTATGATATCGTTTCCATGCTACCATCAGGTAGATATCTTTTTGCGGTAGCGTTTTTTTTCTAAGAAAAATAAAATGTTTATTCTATGTAATTCTTATGCAATTATAGCACAAATAAAAAAAATAGTAATAAAATAATTTTATAAATAGCTTGTAAATATTTTATATTTCTTAAAAGCAAGGTTTTATTCACTTTTAATTGTTAGATAGATATATACATATTTCGGCGTTACATGACTAATAGTATATTGTTCAACAAAGGGGGAAATGCGCTAGAAATTGCCCATTCCCTCCTTTTACACACCGTATTTTTTTATATAAGAGAATATATATGATCTTTTTTAGTTATGTAAGGCGGATGAGAAGTGGTGAATTTTGAGTTGTTCAACACTCACATAAAAAATACAATTAAAAATAAATATTAAATATCATTAATGAAAATTTCGAAAAATGTTATTTTTTCAAAAATTTTGAAATTTTTATAATAATTTAGAATTTTTTAAACATTTGTAACTTTTTTTAAAAATTTGCAAATTTTTGAATATTTTTTGAAAATAATTGAAAATTTTTATGTATTTGGAATATTAAAATTTTTTGAAAATTTTGAAACTTTTTAAAAATTTAAAAAATTTTCAAACATTAACCATCTAAATATTTGATAATTTTGAATTTGTTAAAAATATTAAAGTTTCTTAAAAATTTTGAAATTTACTGATAATTTAAAAATTTTTTGATAATTTTGGAACTTTTTAAAAATTTTTTAAGTGTAAAATTTTTAAAAAATTGTAAACTTTTCAAAAAATTTCTAATTTTATCAAATAATATCAAAATTTTCAATAATTTTCATAATTTTTAAAAACTTTCTAAATTTACGAAAAATTTTAAAATTTATAAAAAATTTCAAGCTTTAATAATTTTAAAATTTATAAAAACTTTCAAACTTCAATAATTTTAAAATTTTCAAGAATTTTCACAATTTTTCGAATTTTTTATAATTGATATTTCACATGTATTTTAAATTGTATTTTGTACGTGAGTGTTGCACGACTCAAAATTCACCACTTCCCATCCGCCTTACACACTTAAAAAAGAGCATATATATGCACTTATTTAAAAAAGATTCGGTGTGTAAAAGGAGGGGAGGGCAATTTCTAGCTCATTTCCCCTCTTTTTTGTACAATATACTATTAGTTACTCATGTAACGCCAAAATATGTATATATCTATCTAACAATTAAAAGTGAATAATACCTTGCTTTTTAGAAATATAAAATATTTACAATCAATTTATGAAATTATTTTATTACTATTTTTTTTATGTGTGCAAAAATTGCATAAGAATTACATAGAATAAAAGTAGTATATGCTACCCAATCGCTAGTGACAACAAACTTCCACCACTGCACCACACCTACTCTCATTTACCCCCACTCTCTTTTTAGTCATGTCCCTATCCCTACTCGCTTTACCTCCCCCCCCACCTTTAAAGTATGAATTTTACCCCCACTTTTTGAGTATGAATGATATTCAGTAGATTAAAAGAATATTTTTTAATTTCATCATTTTTGTAAGTAAGAAAGTTCGAATGAAAAAAATATTTTTAATATAAAAATTTTTAATTTCATAATTTTAAAATATTCCAATAAAGAAAGTTTGAATGAAAAATATTTTGTTTTTAATATAAAAAATTTTTATTTCATAATATTATAATATTGCAAGTAAGTAAAGGTGTATAGAAAAGACAAGGAGCTTGGGTAAATAAATACAAGGTTAGTACAGTTTAATTAATTTATTCGATGTTAATCATATATTTAATACATCAATGATACTATTCATATGCATAGATATTAATTGATAAATATATCGATAACAGTATTTTTTCTAAATGGGTTTTCACCCTTGTTTAACCCATTTCTTCCCAAGCGACCATTTTATAGTCGATTGGTTTTTTGCCTAAAACATTGTCGAAAATAAAAATAATAATAATCAATAGCACTTTTCTCAAGTAAAATTGTCCGCTCTTTCCGATTCTAAAGTCAGAATTTTTAAATTTCTGTTGGAAAATTTCAAAATGGCGGTTTTAGGCAAAAAACCAATCGACTATAAAATGTCCGCTTGGGAAGAAATGGGTTAAGCTCGCTCGTGCTTGTATAGCAATCGTGATAAGATCGAACAAATCGTTGTCCGCTAAATTTACATCTTTTACAATATTCGGTGTATAATTGGTAATTTGCACTTCGTGCATAAGAGAACTTTTATTTTCAATGTATTCTATAGTTTCACGTGCGATACAATTTATATTATCCGATACAGATATCAGATACTCGAGACGCACGTCTATAGATTTTGCCACGTATTCATCCAAATAATCAAAGGTAACTTTTTTCATAATTATGCCATGCCGACACCGCTTACTCAGGCCAGGTGTCATCGGTCTTATATCCTCTTCGATTTCGATTGCTTTATCTTGATGACTACGTGTGAATTTCAACGTCCATCCGGAGCCGTAAACCTTCTGATCCATCAGATTGTCGGACAGTTAACGGAAGTATTTTACAATGTTACCAAAACTGCTTTAAAACTCCATCCAATTATCGTAAAAGAAAGCGATATCGTCATAGTCAGAACCCAGCAGCCGAACTATGGGCTCGTAATGAACGTCTTCAATGTCGCTGTACTCAAAACCAACCATCATCTTCTTCTTATACGACTTATTGCGGCTGTACAAAGTGTTCAATATCTGAATGGATGGTGACGGTTTCGTTGTTGATCAGCCATGTTGCCCCGTTCTCTCTCTCCTACACTGTTTTCTTTTGTCGTCTAGAAGTGACTGTCATAAAATCGACTCGACACTGCCTCTTAATGTACCATTAAAGAAGGTGTAGTGGAGGTGGAAAATGCAACGTATGACACTCGATATTGGTGTTCCGAGAAAGCAATCAGGGACAAAGTGTAACACGTGGATGACGATACTTTAGGCGCAGCTTTCTGAGTAAATGAAAGAATAAGATATCAAGCTCGTGTTACAACACTGACATATTAGAACTGTAGTTTTGCAACCATCTGACACTGCATCCGCCGTACCGTTTCTAATGAAACTTTTGTGAGTGTTTTTCTATCGTACATAGTGTCTTACGACGCTATCATTTTTCTGCAAGTCGTTATAAATATCAATGAAACTTATCGAAACCCAAACCACCGCTCATGTAACGTAAAAACATAATACTAATACTATATTGACCGCATACGTCGGAAGAGGGGCATTGGAGCGGGATATTATTCCACTGAAATTGCTTACAATTTTTCTGCAAACGATTCATATGATCCGGTATTTATTATTATTATTATATGAACTGAGTTTCGGCTCAGTAGGAGCCCCAGACGCATGGTTTCCCTTGGCGTCCCTCCTTGTCATGCCAGTTACCGTCTTGATGTTACCGCCTCCCAGAAAGAAAAGATTCCGGTGGCAGCACTGGCCCTTATCTCCTCGGCTTTCAGAAAGTAGGCTCCCAGAAATCGGCGCCTACTTTCAGACAGCGCTGGGCAACTGCACAGGAGGTGTTCTGATGACTCTTCCTCCAGGCAGCAGTATCGACAATCAGGGCTGTTTTCTAAGCCCATCCTGTGCCTGTGCAGCCTCAGATTACCGTGGCCCGTGAGTATTTCCACGATGATCCTGGTTTTGCTTTTACTGAGACCAAGAATGACTCTTGTCCAGTCTTTTGCTGTTGAGGGAGCGATGAATGCCTTCGCTTGCCTGCAACGTTCCTCTTTATCCCATACCTGCTGATGCTCCGCAGTTACCCACCCAGTAATTGTGTCTTTTACTAGGCTGCTGCTGATGCCTATAGCTGGTTCTGGGCCGATGAAGCTTTCTTTAGCTCCGGTTTTAGCAAGGTCATCTGCTATCATGTTTCCCTTGATACCGCTGTGCCCTGGGATCCATAATAGCGTGACCTTTGAGGTTCCTGCCAGATCATTGAGGGCTTCATAGCATTCCCACACTAATCTGGATTTAGTTGTATAACTGTTGAGTGCCTGTAGGGCGCTCTTGCTGTCCGAGCAGATATACACCCGTCCCTCTGAGACGGCTTCTGCAGCCATCCCAGCACAGCGTGTTATAGCTACCAACTCGTCTTGGAAGACAGTGGCGTACTGGCCAAGGGGTACGATAGTGCCCTTACCGTTCCGCCTACAGTATATGCCCGCTCCAGTACCTGCCATACTCTTGGATCCGTCTGTGTAGTACAGATTTCTCCCGCTTGGTAGGCTACTTTTAACTGTCACCCAGTCTTTCTTGGATGATAGACTGATTCTGTACTTCTTATCGAAGAGGAAGCGCGTGTTCGTGGTGTCCAGGGTCATCCTCAGGACGTCCCTTCCATCCAGTCCCTTGGGATATCTTATGGATTTCCCATTACTCTCCTCTCCGAGTACTCTTCTGACTCTGTGCAGGGCCTTTGCAGCCTCTGCCTCCCAGGGCACTCTGAAAGGCTCAATATTCAGGATCATCCCCAGAGCTGCAGTAGGAGTTGTCCTAGTCGCTCCGGAGATGGCCCTGAGAATCAAGCTTCTTGTTCTTTCTAGTATGATGTTTGCTGTTGATAGGGCAGTTCTGTTCCACCAGATTATGACCGCATAGGTAAGTCTTGGCTTAAGGACCGCCTCATACATCCATTTCATTGTTTCCGGTCTCAAACCCCAGTTTCTTCCTACGGCCCTTCTCAGTTGCCACAGGCATGCTGTGAGTTTTCCGGTAGCATACTGTAGGTGCTCTTTCCATGATAGTTTACTATCCAGAATTGCACCTAGGTATTTTACGCGTACCTTGTTCTTTAGTGTCAGTTTCTGTCCACTCAGTACAAGATTGCATTGTCTATTCCACTTGTATCTCCTGGTAAAGATTACTACTTCCGTCTTTGCTGGATTGACGGATAGTCCCGTATGTGAGCACCAGGCGTCTACAAGCTTTAACGCTTTATGCATAATGCCCATAAGGGGGTCCAGGAATGGTCCACGGATGATAACTTTGATGTCATTATCGTAGCCGATTACTTTGCACCCCATATCGCTGAGCTGTTTCAACAACTCGCTTACCACCAAACACCAGATAAGGGGAGATAGGACGCCTCCTTGTGGGCACCCCTTCCGCATCCTTCCTTGTAGCGTTGTATCGCCCTTGGTGGTTTCGAGAAGTCTACTACTCAGCATGTGATCGATCCAGTCGATTAAGCAAGGGGGAACCATGTGCCTTTTCAAGGCTTCTCTGATTACCTCCCTTGATGTGTGGTTGAAGGCCCCTTCTATGTCCATCAGAGCACTAATTGCATATCCTTTGGCTTCCACCTGTGTTTTGATAAACGAGATCGCGCTAAAAAGTGCGGTCTCTGTTGACCTCCCAGCCCTGTAAGCGTGTTGGTCTTTATGGAGCTGTTCTTTTTCCAGGACAGTGTCCCGTATGTATCTATCTATCAGCCTTTCTACAGTCTTGAGAATGAATGAAGTAAGGCTGATAGGGCGGAAGTCTTTTGGGGAGGTGTATCCGCATTTACCCGGTTTCGGTATGAACACCACTCTTGTGCCCCGCCACTCGGTCGGGACAAACCCAAGTGTAATGCTCGCCCGTATTAATCGTGTCAGTGGGCCGATGATAACGTCCTCCGCTCTTTGTAGCAGGGCCGGATATATACCATCGGGTCCCGGTGACTTATAAGGACTAAAAGACCCTACTGCCCACCAGACCCTGGTCGGCGTGACGATTTTATTGGCCAGCCGGCGTCGTTCACCTTAATCGGTGAACGACCTCCTGCAGTCAACCCCGAACTCCGCGGAGTCAGGGTTTCCTTCGTCCTCCTTGATTCTACTGAATCCCGGGAAGTGCGCCTGGATCAGGATTGAGAGAGTCTCCTCATCAGTTGAGGCATGTCTGCCGTTAGGGAGTTTCAGCGTTCCCAGAATGGCTTCCGGATTCTTGGATAGAATCCTGTCCAGTCTTGCCGCCTCTTTGCCTCCATTGATGTTCTCGCAGAAGGTGGCCCAGCTTCTTTGCGTGCCTCCCTTACCGCGGATTTGTATTCATCCCTTACCTTTTTATAAGTATTCCACAGCGTAATGCTGTGTGCTTTCCTGGCCGCCTTAAAGAGTCTTTTCGTTTTCTCCTTGAGTGCTTCCAGTTTTTTACTCCACCAGGTAACTTCACCTATGTTTTTGGTCCTTTTGAGGTCGCAGTTCCTCTGGAAGGCCAAAGTGATACCGTTTGTGAAGATTCGAGCTGCCTCTTCTAGAGTTTCCCTGTCCCTTATGTCGACTGGTACGTTTTCAATTAACCACTTCTTCGCCTCTGGGTTGCTAGCCACTATGATGAAAGCCCCTTCTTTGCAGAATGAGCTGTCAAATTTAGGCCAATCCTGGGGTGGCGATTCCAAATACCCTTTCCAGACCGCCCCCCGGAACTGTGTGAACATCTCCGGGGTGAGCGGGCTTTCTGGATATTTTTCGTCCACCACCACGATTGTCAACGGGTTGGCCCTCTGAGCATCCGTCAAGAACCCTCCCCCGGACAACCAACTCCTCCTGGGAGGAGCCGGGTGGACGGCCGAGGTCTCGCGATCAGTCGCCGCCTTAGGTTTTTTCTTTTGGCGGGAAGCCGATGGCGGTGTGTCTGTGGACTCCGGTCGCCTCTTCGGTGTCCCCCCAACATTACCCGTAGTTGCAGGGCCACCAGAATTGGCGGCCTCATGGGCCAACTTTTCTCTTCTGAGCCTCTTCCTGGCGGCCCCACATAGTCTTTTGTGGGATCGTCCAGAACTGCCCTCTTTAGGATTGAATTGGACCAGGGGGCTCTGGGTCACCAAGTCTCCGGCTGTTACAGCCTGAGATGCGGCCTCTGCTCCTCCCTGGTCTATGACTGGCGACGGATTTGGGGAATAATGGGGCAATGTGGCTTCAAGACCCTCATCGACCTCCATATTGCCGTCTTCCGTTTCCCCAGTCACATTTTCTATCATTTTTATATTTTTTTGGTTTTTATCAATGTTACAATACATTTTTGTTCCCACGAGTGGTGAGGAATGACGGTCCACCCCCGCAGAGCCTCTTACGGGGGTAAGGCTGCTTACTCGGGGAGGTCGCCCGGTGTCCCCGAGGCTCCGTTTGCGACACCATCCTAACCCCGGTGCCAAGAGAGCCAATACGGCCACGGAAGCTCACACCACCTGGCTTAGGGTGGTGATAGTAAACCCAAAAACGGGCCTCACCAAGCCCGAAATTGGTGGGTTGTTCCTTCGTTCCTCGGGGACAGCTGAGCTTCTCTACTCCGTCAAACAGGCACCAGGGTGGTTTCCTGGCTCCTCTTCAGCGGACCAGAGAGCCCCGTCCTGCAGAGAGATCCCAGGTGAGGTTCGACCTCGCCTAGGGCAAGGTCTTGCTGGCTCGGGCCATCCGAGAACGGCTTTACGACTCTCGTCGACCCTCGCCCGCGCCACCCCGCCCGTCGAGGTACTCAATTCTCAACCCGCCGCACTCGAGACCCGTTTATAGAGTCCAGTGAATTAGGAAGAGGACCGTCCCCCCATCCTTTCATTCCCCGCAGGTCCGAGCTTTAGCTCCCTTGGGCCACGAGTTAAGCCTCTCTACCGTCCCCGAAGGGCACCCGACAAGGTCCCACAACCCCTAAAAGAGGATGATCCGGTATACTTGCTGGCAATCCGAAGCTGTCGAAATACAAAGCTTCGCAATACTTATTAACGTATATAGCAACCCAGAGCATGCCAGGACTCGTATGATCGTCAGTATTTACAACAATCGCGGTCGGTCTCGTCCACCTTTTGGGAATTTGATCTGCTGGAAATACACCGACAGTATGTGAACGGATTCGGGAAAGGTTTTTCAATATTTGAAGGCTGTCCATTGCAAATCTCGGCAGGGTTCTTACAATTTTTAGAAACACCCGTAGATAACCACGACTTTAGTCGATGAACGTTATTCAAAGCGCGACAATAATTTCCGTCGTTGAACAAGTCCTTGATTCTCAATTCCAACATCTTCCATATTTTGAGCGGTATCGTTGCACCACAATACACTCGTCAGATGAGAAAATTTTGCAGCAGGTCCATAATTTAACAGCGTTTGAATGTACGCTCTGTAAGCGTACGGATTTGTCGGTGGTGATACAGGTTTTTGATTGAAAAGCACATTCACTTGATTGAACATCGAATGCATGACATTATTAACAGGGCCCGTTTTGGCTTTTGCGGTTCTGAACGCTGGTTTATCTGCATCTGCTAGATCGTCCTCGGTCACACTGCATCTTAAGCTTACACGAAGGCTGAGCATAGTGCGAGCAAGATCAATGTATTCATCCCTATTGCCTGGAGCACAAATTCTATAGGTGAGTCATCCGTCAATGGTGATATTGGTTTGTATTGTATACAATGTGAGCCCCCGATAGTTGTCTGGGTCAGAGGAACCTCAAACAATAACAGCTCCGACTTTAAACATTCGCACGAGTGGGCATATAAGACAGCCATTTTTTTGTAGTTAACTGTCGAAAACATTTCTCGTCGTTCTTCTAGTCGTCTTCTTCTTCTTTTTATGTGTTGTTTGATTCTTCTTCCTTCTATCTCATTTTTTCACATCACCGCCATTTGTCTTGCGCTTCTCGACAAGCTGCGGCGAATCCTCCCAACAACGCTTATAGAAGTTTTTTTCTTGAGCGGCTCTGGCCAATTATATTTACCAACAACGTCGATGATCGTCAAAATGTAGCTGTAACCATTGTTGTAAGTTGTCAAGGCTCTTATATCCATTAAATCAGCTTCCCACACATCATCCAAATTTCGCACATTGTAACTGCGTCGAGTAAATCGTCGTCTAACAGGTCGATGCAAATTATACGCATCCTGGCTCTCAAGCCATTCAGTGACTGTCTGGCGATCGGTTTTTTTGCTTCTACCGCAAGTGCCTTGAGAAAGTTTATCCACGGCCGCGTACGCAGCTGGATACGGCGGGAGGGAATACATTTTTTCAAAGTTTTCACTTATTATTGATTTTTTTTTTTTCACTTTTTCTTTTTTCTCCTTTTTAATCGAACATTAAACTTTTTTTGGTCTTTGTTTGACTTCTTGTTTTTTCAGTGCACACTGGATGCGCGAAAAAAATTTCTGAAATGTTATCATGCTAACCATGCAGCAAGCTGTTATCAAAGCGAGTGTTTGCTCATCCGTGGGTATTTCGTCCGCGAGCATTCACGAGAAAGCATATTCTGTCCACATAAGATCGGCTTTGGGTCAATCTCCTTTTTTGTCGGAATAGACTAGATCGTGTTCACGAAACGCATCATTCAACGGATGGATCCCCACTTTGCCACATTCGATGCGTTCTGCCAATTTAGTACCCGATCCGCAAAATCTGTAACCAGGTACGTGCATTTCGAACGCTAATAGATCAATCATGGTATCCAATGGACTATTTTTTTCTTCCAAACCAAGCCTTTCTACAATTTTGTCTTCTTCTTCTTTACCGGATGTCTCTTCTTCTTCAGATCGAACTAGCCATTCATTCGACACCATGATGTAACCTGTACACTGGGTGCTGCAACTCTCTTCTTTTTCTTTCTAACACACTCGCGAGTAAATGATTCATTGTTACTGGCATTACTGGGACCAACAGTAGCATCATCAGCAGCAGCAGGATCGTGTCGTGGCGTATAAAATTTATCAGCAGAGCTATCTGGCGTAGAATGTTTTGTAGGGAGTAAAATCACAGAACCACCTGGTGGTGGCATACGAGAAACTACGTTATCCCAAACTCGTTTGTTACTGATGAATTCGCGTGGGATAAACGATTCGCGTAGAGCAATAGCAAATTGAATATGCCCAGAAGCAGGCGTACTTTCTTGCTCCTCATAGCATCGTTTATCAAGTCAATTATGTTGGCACCGCGTATACAAACGCCACTATCGTCATAGCACCATGAGAAACCCAGTTAATGTTACCACTGGCCCGTAAGCGTCGCACAGCTTGACCAGCTTTTTTTCTAAACTTTGCAGGTACACTCTCAACGATACTCGCGTCGATTCGATCCTTTTCTTCAATTCGCTCCAGATTCGACGTAACCCCGTCGTCGTCGTCGTCATAGTCGTCGTTTTGCTCTTGCTGCTGCTGCTCACTGTGTACAGGTATGGTGTACTGTGTTGGTGTCTTTAAAATCAAGATATTGTTACAGAACAGAACGCTATCGCGACTACTTTTCTCGCTCGTTCTTGCAAGCAGTAGAATTTAGTATTTCGTTCATTGCTTCATCTAGTCTAGTCATAACGGTGCCCAGTGTCTGTACAGACTTTAACGTGTAGCCATCACCGCCACCACCACCCTCACCACCACCTCCACCTCGTCCTCCTTCTCCTCCGTTTGCAAGAACACTTTGCAAACAATCCACGTTTTTCTGCGGCACAAGTACCATCGCTCTGGCATGTTCCATGTTTTTTTCTTTCTTTCTGTTTCGACCGACTGAGAATATTGGTCAACACAGTACGGATAATGGGAGCCACTAGCACTGGTAAAAGCCAACCGCGTTGCACTATGACTTTTTTCATCAGATTGAGGCAAGGTTCGGACAATTTACGTAGAATTTTAATGTGTTTTCTTAAGCCCGACTTGTGCCCCCTCTCCAGAAGCACGTTACCAATCAGCACATTCAGAGAGCACTCGCAAATATGTCGAACCAATTTTGCATCAGCCGTTTGCAAGAGAGCCTTTCGCTGTTTTTCGTTCAGATGATAGAAAGCCTTCAGAATACAGGCCTCCTTCTATGCTAAGGGCTGCCTCTTTTTGCTGTTACTGCTGCTGCGCTGCGACGGAGCCATCACAGAGACACGATCGGCACATGATTCGATGTATCACTGCCCTTGATTTTATGTTTATTCCGTGACACGTAGACGTAGTGCTGCTCCTCGTCCGGAAAGATATAGGTGAGAAATCGACAATTGTCGAATGTGTTCTGTTTGAAGTCTAGCAAGAAGTAGCGGTGCGGTTTCGAAGTGGTGTCCCAGTAGGCTTCCTGAAAAATCGTGGATCTTTCAGTCACAGTATATTGCGCGTTCAAAGATATAACGCGTTGGCTTTTACCCTCATGGAAGACGTTTTGAGTAATGAATATTACCGAGAGTAAATGATGATTGAACACCTTTGAGAAAATGTCGACTATAGTTCCAATAGACGACGACTCGCGCGTCAAGTGATTAATGATCACTAGCTTGGGTCTCAGATCGCCGCCGTAGTCGCTGCTTTGCGGCAGACCCTCGCAAAATTCAACGTTCTTGCCGAGATCACGGTAGCCCGATTTCCACTCTGAGTAGTAGACAATGACGCGTTCAATTCACGTGTCGCACATACGATCCAGATCACGTAGAAACTTTTTCACAAACTCAGTTTTAACGCAGCCTGTGGGGCCGCACAACATGGACGTAAACGGATGCTTTCATCGCAAGTCCATAACTGCTACTGACGCTCTCGTATGCCCCTTCCTCTATCGAGAAGCTCGTAGCCTGTGGTGGGGGTCCTGCGCGCGCCCGCTCACGAGACCGTGAGCGCTATGACAAGGCTCGCTCTGCACGGCCAATCAGCTCACTGGTGGCGCGGGGATCGTCCAATAAACTTTTTTAGCTAATCAGCTTTTTTCGCCGCGGCCAATCAGCTTTTTTCGCCGCGGCCAATCAACTCAGCAGTGGGTCAGCGTTCGACCTCAATCAGCTCAGTGGTGGCGCGGCGATCGACCAATAAACTTTTTTAGCCAATCAGCTTTTTTCGCGCGGCCAATCAGTTTTTTACACCGCGACCAATCAACTCAGTAGTGGCTCAGCGTTCGACCAATCAACTTTTGCCGCTCGACGCGCCATCACGAGCAATCAACTTGGTTTGAATAAATCATTTTTCCGCTAGTAGCGACATTTATGGCGGTGGGGTTTCGTTGAATTTCACTGTACCTCGTCAGTCGTCGTTGGGCAGCTCTTGAAGCCGTACGGGTATCTCCGGTTAAATGCTACGAATCTTCGCTTGCCGTACACCAGTTTGCACGTTTTAGTCTTATTTTGCGTTATTACATAATGAAACTCTGTTCCACGAATAGCGGAATTAGACAACACTACTTCCATGTGCGGGGACGTTATCATATCTCGGATCGAATCGAAATTGATTTGCTAACTGTTGGCGTAGTCCAGTCGGATACCTTTCACATTGCACACGCATTTTTCTTCTCCGTTTAGTTTTCTACACTTGTGCGCGTAAAACTTTGGACCGCCCGATAAAAACGTCGTGATGTAAGTACCGAGACCCCTGTCGGCTAGCTGGTCCATTAGACTGCCCAGTGTCGTACCGATTGGTAACTCGTGCTCACCCTTGCTAACGTAAGAAACCGAATCAGTGTCATAATAAAGAGCCCGGGCCCCAAAGCATGCAGATACTCAAATAGTTTTAGACGTGCTTGTGCTGTGGTAAAGGCAGCAAGTACCACGTTTGCCGTTGACGACGGTATCAACGACGACGACGACGACTATGTCACAGATTCGTCTTCGTAACACCAATTCACATAGAGGGTATAATCACTGACGGGCAATATACCATGGATCTCCACCTCTGCACTGGTAAGTAATCCCGATAACATTTCTGAACTCTGTAACACGACTGTTTTTTTTTTAAATTCTCGCGTTGACCAAACTTTCCCCATAAAGAATTTAGGCACAGTTTGCAACATACCTCAACCCGGCGTTAAAAAAAATTTTGTATTTTCTCAAACTTATAACCTCGACGCATTCCAGCTCTCTTACGTGGTCTTCTTTATCCTCTTCCGTGATACAGTCGAGCGGATATCCTGACGCAGACACTTTTTGAGCAAAAAACTCGTTAACGTATTCAGCAGAATCACCACCATTATACTGTCCTTGATGGTACTGTGTCATTTGCTACTGCCAAATTTCATAAACATCCTTGCTGATATAGCTCAATGCGACGGCCGCTTTCACCTCTTCCGTGCACCCATGTTCCTCATAAAATACGTTTCTCAGGATCTTGATGAGGACAATGGTCTTGAATGAATTGCTCGCAATACGTTCGGCACAGTGTTAATATCAATTTACCGTGCATTTTTACCGAAAATAGCGGGTGGTACAAATTTGGCGGTGGTAGTATATCACACATAATCAGGCCGATTACTCGTGAAATGTCGTTACACGAGCCAACCAACTGACGGCACTCCTCTCGACCAACATAAATTTTTGGGTGACCGATCGGATATTTACCGCGCTTACAAAGAAATGGATACAGTGAGCACACATCGACGTACTTAATATTCTCTTGGTCCTGGCAATCTAACATTTTCACCGTCTTACCTGTACGACCACCGTAAAATGCATCTCATAGATCAAGCTGTTTTCGTTTCACACTACTCGTCTTTTCACGAACAAAACGCTTAAGCTTCTCGCTCAGTGAGATTTGATTGTCGAACTCGCACTCCCATTTCTCGATCAGATGACAATTACCTGACTTTATCCTGCTACCAATTACCAGTGATCTCTCGAATCTGTCGTCCATCGAATCACCGCTCGCCAAAGCCGCATCTCGGTTTATCCTATAACAGCGAGGACAGCCGTGCCAAAAGCAACCGTGAAACTGGAGCACAATTCCCTCGTAATACTCATCGTCACGCGCCAAATTTTAGCCATCGACCACGATACCTACTGAGAATATTTTCCCCGACCTTATACTGTGTGTTGGATAGGACGACAGAGAACACGCTTCTCCATCCAAAAGAGCCAGTGCACAGCTTTCTCAGATTAATTATCTGCCCACCTGTAACCGCGTGGTGGTACGACACCTATCAAATTTTTTGTCAAAAATTTTTTTCTAAACACACGCATACTAGAAAATGCTATAATTATACTCTCGAAAAAAGAATCCACAACGAATTTCATAAACGTTTTGCGAAAAGCGAAGCATGCCAATCTTAAAATCGATACGTCCTGTTTGCAATATTTAACAATTTCTCTTTGAAACTTGAAAGTGTATCCATTTTTTAACTGCTCATCGTACTACTTCGAAAATTTCTCTCTCTCCTTGGAGCTCATTGCGTCTGACGCATACGAGTCCAGAGGTAGTAAAGGACCTTCGTAAGACTGCTTTTCTGATGTATTCAACATGGGCGGAAAATAACCATTCTCCATTTTAGACAATCCGTACGATTTGGGTAAACTACTTAGAGGCATGTGAAAGTAATTTAAACTATCGTTAAATTTAGTTTTTTAAATCTCCATTAAAATTATTTTGGATCCATTCATCACCACGGACAGAATGACTCGTTCTTCATTATATCTCTCAACGACGTACTTGAGTACAAATTGTGCATCGAATTCTTGCGAGTTGTGCGCTATGCATATAACCTGCTGATATTGCTGTCTAGGTGCTAGTGCAAGATCAATAAGCTGTTTTACCGGTTCATCGTTAAACACGTATTCATGAATAGCGCAAAAGTCGCATCTGATCGAGACATATTCATTCTCCATACAGTACGAGCATACTTGTTGCAGGACACATAAGCTTGGATTGTGACCTTTTCTCTCGTCGTGACCCAACATAGATGTAGATTGCTGAGTTTCGAAATCGTAAAATAGAAATAAAACTGGCTTCACACGTGTTTCTGTTTTTATTTGCTGTACGTAGCACAGGTGTCCGATTGGTAATCATAATTTACACGTTTTACAAAAAGCTATACCGCACTCATGTGGTTTTCCATTCTTTATGCGAACTCTTTTAAAACGAAAGTGACACATTCTTATTCTACAACACACATTACTACTCTTATTGTAAGATCCTATATTAAGGTGATTTTCAAAACACGTATCATCAAAAATAATTCTTAATCAGATACCGCATTTGTTTAGATTCTCCGCCGTATTACACGGTGGCAACGGCATATACTTGTAATACTTGTTGGAATATCTATGCTCCTCGGCACGCCAATAACTTTTATTACATGGTATGCAATAGCCAGCGCTAGCGCTAGCTCCAATCAGGCTTAATATCTATTGGTAATGTTTCGAGCGTTCGTAATACATGATTCATAATGTATGAACTATACAGCCATAAGGGTCGATGACAAAGAACGAACCGTCATAGATCGGTGGATTTCCACGCGCAAACGTCGCAAAGTTATAGACTACTGTGGTTGTAACTAGAGTGGTAAGAAAATCTTGAAACATACTAATTTCTGCGAGTCCGCATCATTCAATTGGCACCCGAACGTTCGCCAAATTTAAAATTTCCTCGGCAGCACTGTTTTGAGCTCTTGATTGACTGTGTCGGAACAGGTTCCAATAGCGATGTAAATCACCTGTGCGAATTTGACCTCTGACAGCATAGGCATAGGCAGCAGCTAGAAGGCAGCTAGGCAGCTAGGTTACTGCCCGGTAGACAAATATCATCATCATTACTGAATGTAAGAATATATATTTTATTCACTGATTCTTCAGTCAAATGTACCCGTCCACGGCCCACGACACCACCAATTGCTCAATTGATAGACAGTCTGTCATTAATGTTAAATTCACTTGCACTTGGCGCCGCACTAAAGAACATTCTCCAAAGATCTTCAACGACATAATCCCTAATAGGTCTGAACGATAACCAGACTGGACCGTAATTGAATTACTCCGAATTGATTGTTACTCCCATGAAATCGGTTGGTGCACCTCTGCTACAAAGACGTCGATGGAGATCTCACATGCAAACTTCTAACCAATTGTAAATATATGTGCTCGCGAGGGGCTGTGGCAGGATTACTTCGATTTCTCTTCCTTCATATCCAAAATGGCGGTAGAAGCATACTGATTCATTTTGATTTATGAATGGAGGTCGCACTCCTTCTCCGAACTGTAAATAATTACCTGGAAGATTAAACTTTTTTTATACTACGTAAATACAAATCAAGAACAATCTCTATTTATTTGTACGATCTTGCCTTCTTCGTATTCGTCGTCGTCAGCTGTATCTGTGCTGCTGTTGCTGTTGCTACTTCTACTGCTACTGATACTTCTGCTGATACTGCTACTGCTACTGCTCCTGGTACTGATACTGCTGCTGCTTAGTTTTCTGCGTTTTCTACGTATACCGCTCCTATTGGTAAAATCATCTTGATCTACTGGTGGTGGTATAGATCTTTGTACAACCATCCATGATTAAAGTTATAAAACTTAAGTATCGTTGTACTTTATAGTAGAAAAATTTATTATTTTATCATAGTGCATTCAGTATTTACGATTTGGTGTAGCATCGTTATCATCATTGATGGATATAGCAAGGGTTGTTTCTGAAACTAAAGTATTGAGCGTGCCAATATAATTCTAAATTATTATTAGAAGTCTTATATTGACAAGAGTAATACTTACCATTGTTCACGGATGATGTACCTTCCGTCGACACTCTCAGGTTGACAGTAGAACCCATCTCAGCTTCTAAAACTGAAATATGCGAATGATCTATAATTGAAAAAATATAATCATAATATCACATTCAATACTTACGATTGTTTTCATTTGATATCGACTTTACGATTTGTTCATCACATCTCAATACATACTCGTCCCCCTCGATATCGTTTAACATTGGCCTCATTACTAGAACATTGGTTATAAATAATATTATTAGCTAAAAAAAATCTTTTAAAATGTAAGATATTAGTACTTACGGTAACGATGAATATGTAAATGCATCTTTCTGTATAGAATCTCCACAGATAACTGTCGAAGATTGGAACACCATACTCTGCCACACATTGTACGAATATGAGATTATTTCTATTTGGCAATATTAAGAGCATGCCTTAATATTTTTACTAAAAACGAAACACTAACACTGTCCACTTTTTTTACGAACTTGGTTTGTCGACTTTGTCTGACCAAAAGATACTGACAAGATGCGCGCATACATCTCGTGTAACATACATGGTGGTGGGTCTTGAATCGGGACCCAACAGTATTTTTCGCTGGTTTTACTGATGATGAACGCTTCCACATAAACGATACTCAAACTAATATGCAGTTGCATTCATTACTCACGTACACGTGCATGTATTCTTTTCCCGTGAAACGCTAGCTTCTCGCTTTTAATATACGACGAAAAGATTTCTCTTAGAATAACGAGTCGTGAGTGCCACACGATCTTCTTCTAAATCCCGTACGCTATAGCTTCATATGTCCTTTGTCTCTGGCAGATGAGCCAAGAGAGTGGTGATATAGAGTTTTTCAGCGTTATCAGTTTTCGCGCTGATTCTGTTAATATTGAGAAATTTTCATAAGCGTTCGCCATATTCTTCGTACGCGACTGCACGTGTGTTGTATCGAATAACTTGCACTTGTGTCTGTCGAGGTGCTACGACTGCATATTCTTCGCAGACAGTCTTCGCGGAAGAGCGATATTTAACCCAAACAATATCATCTCCAAGACTACACGTGCGCGGTTAGTCATGATTGTCGGAGAATTAAGAAAATACATGTAAGCATCACAGTTTAGTAACTTTAAAGCCTCTGACCTGTCAACATCGAGTTGAGCGATAAAAGTGAAGTCCCGCAGGCTAATTAAAATATACATTTTCGAATTATTAGTTGTCGTATATCGAAAAACAAATTATGGTACAATTCTAAATTTCTAATTTCTAATGGTTTAGTTGTGACTACAACAAAGTGTTGTCCAGCGAGCTGATCAAACTATAAATTTACGAGATATCGATTATCGATTGTTAAAAAACAGCTATGGGCAAAATCTAAATACATCGTTAACAAAGGCTTATATCTAGCTACAAAAAAGGGTAATTCCACGAACTGATCAAACTATACATTTATAAGATGTCGATTATCTATTGTTAAAAAAGTGATGGGCAAAATCTGAATACACGGTTAACAAAGACTTATATGTAACAACAAAAAAGTGTAGTCGCGTGAGCTGATGAAACTATAACTTTTCGAGATATCAATTATCGAGTGTCAAAAAAAATGATGGGCAAAAGCTAAATACACAGTTAACAAAGACTTATATATAGCTTCAAAAAAGTGTAATCCGCGATCTGATCAAACTATACATTTTTGAGATATCGATTGTCGATTGCCAAAAAAAAGGTTATAGAGTAAAATCTGAATACACGATTAACAAAGGCTTATAACTAGCAACAAAAAAAAGCAATCTCGCGAGCTGATCAAAGTTAAAAGTTTTGAGACTTTGGTTATCTATTATCCGAAAAATAGTGATGGGTGAAATATGAATACACGATTAACAAAGGCTTATATGAAGCTACAAAAAGTGTAATCCCGTGAACTAATCAAACGATAAGTTTTTAAGATATCGATTAACGATTGTTAAAAAAAAAAACAGTAATGTAATACACTTTTGCAGCTACACGGTATTAATCATCAGCAGTAAGATATAGCACAGGCATGCAACTGTGACTAAAAAGTGTGGTCAGCTGCACGTGTTGCTATGTGAGAATAAAATTTTTAGCTGATCTGTCACAGAGATGAATCACGGTGCAGCACACTACAACGTACAGTTTTACATCATGGGAAAACTACCACGGCATCATACCTAAGAAGGATCGAGCACGAGTGCTTGTTCATCTCGCGCAGTGTACAGCACTTATAATGCGTGTATATAAAACCAATTGTCGAAGTGGTGAGTTAAAGGGAACTTACGCATGTGTTATGCACGGAGCTTCTGATTCAGAAGATAGCGTTATAAATGTAGTGACACTATATGACGGTGATCTACCTGTGAGTAGAACTGAGAAAGCAATGTGGGAGATACTGACAGTGGATGAAGAAAATAATAGTGATACAGAATATTTTATTAGCAATGAAACTATAGTTCTGATTCACCAAGAAGAATCAACGTCCGAAGTGTTATGAGTAGAATCGACTTCAAACTCCATTGTAGCAGAACATCTATTAGACCAACTGACAGATGAAGACGTATCCACTAGCAGTAGCAGTGCGTCTTCCGCATTCCGTGGTTTTTCTTTAACTGAACTCCCATCGAATAATTATTTTACGTCACAAAAATTGATAAAGGGAACAGAAGAAAATTTCAAAGAAAGGAAGAAAATAACACGCAGTGATTTTTTTTATCAGTGTAAAAAACGTTATTGGCGTCAACATAAGAAGCACCACAATAAGTGGCAATATTAATATAAGTATCGCGTATGGATGTGCCCAAATCGCGCACAAACCCTGAAGTGTTTGTATAATAATTCATAAAATAATATTATCAGGAATACTTTAAACAATTTTAAATTTTATTTTATTTTCTTTCCTGAAAAATGTGTGCTGCGTAAGGAGGGGGTGACTAGGACTGCTGTACAGGCACAGACGATAAAAAAAGGTTAGTTTTTTATAATTATAGTTATGGATAAAAAAAAGTGGTGTCTGTACCACTCGTTTGTGTATATATGTGTGTATGCTCTCTTATATTACACCTCGTATATATATGTGTGCGTGTGTGTGTGTATGTGTCTATGACTGTGTAAGTGTGTATGTGTGTGTATGTGTGTGTGCGCGCACGCGTGTGTAAAGAGAGAATGAGAGAGAGAGGAGGAGAGAGAGGGAAAGAAAGACAGGGGGGAGAGAAAGAGAGAAAGGGAAGGAGACAGAAAGGGGGAAAGCATGACGTTAGAAGTAAACTACCGCTCCCCGATTGCTGCGATACTATCTACTCCCACCACATATACACTCTTGTACCTATACTTCCACAAAAATACGCGTGTGTAAATATGCGCACGAACCACCGCAACCCAATCGCTGTGACAATATCTAACCACCACCACATGTGCACTCTTCTACCTATTCCTCCACAAAACTGTTGGAGGGGGTATGTGGAGGAGTAGGGGTTTATTCTGTCTAGCGATTGGGTACCATATACTACTAATGACCTTTTATTTAAAAAAAACGCGCTGAAATATCTACCTCATGGTAGCGTGGAAACGATATCGTAGCACTGATTTATACTTTCCACGAATGTAATTTAATAAACATGTTAATGTGTTGTCAGATTTTTAAAATTCAATATAAGAAATCCAATATCGTTTACCAAAAAATATTAAAAATTTTGTCTACGATCTTCAATTTTGTATTTTTGTTAGCGAATTCATGATCAGCGACTCATAAAATACCCAATTAGCGACTTTGAAGCAAATACAGTTGATTTTACATAAATAAAAGAAAACAGTTACAATATTAAAATTTTTGTTTTAATTTTCATGCTATTTTAAAACAGAAAAATCGTTATAAAACCAAACGAATCGAGGAATCTTTATTTATTTCTTCTGATTTCGTATGTTTATAAAATCAAATATTTTAAAAGATAAAAGACCTCATTGTGTCATACCTCCGAGACACGAATTTTGATGAAACTTTGGGAGGTAGTTTCTGGTACCTTAAAATGAAGCCTATCACTCGTAGTTCATTCTAGTGGGCCCATATATTCGAGATATACGTATTTTTACTCCGAATATACGTTCTTGTAGTCAAAAAAGGTACCTCTTCTAGTGATTATAACTATGCATAGGTTAGCACTAGAAAAAATGACCCTGAAGATAATAAAAGTAGGCAAAAAGAGCATTAATTTAAGACCTGAAACATTAATAAATATGAATCTGAGCCAAAGTTATTAATAATGAAAGATGGTGACTGAAAATGCATGAATATTTGAGGAAATTTAACTGTTTTAATTTCGTTGATTTTTATGATATATTGGGAAATTTTTTCTATGGCTAACCCATGCATAGTCATAATCACTAGAATAGGTACCTATTTTCATTGAAATAACGTATATTCGGAGTAAAAAATCTTAATCTTGAATATAAGGGCCCATTAGAATGAACTACGGGTGCTAGGCTTCATTTTCAGGTACTCGAAAGTACATCCCAAAGTTTCATCAAAATTCGTGACTAGGAGATCTGATACTGTCCTTGTTAGTGATAATTAGTGACTAATGTATTATATGAAATATTGTATGTAAAATGTACTTATTTTTTTTGACATGCACAAAAATGAACATTTATCTTATCTTATCTTATCTTATTCAAAGTTAAAAGAATCTCCTGGAGTTATTGAAATTTTAATAGAAATTTTTCTACAAAAATAAATAATACAAGTGTATATGTACTGTGATACTGTTGGAAACCTGTCTGCAGTGGGTCAAGGATCTTCTTTCTATAAATGAACTCTTTGATCTGGTCATGGGCTATCTTCTCCAGCACCTTGGAGAGGAAGCTCAACAATGCTATTGGACGGAAGTTGGAGGCCGATGATGGCACAGAGATCTTCTTAAGCGGCACTAGATGAGCCCCCCTCCAAGTTGATAGGAAAACCCCCGTAGACAAGGAGGAGTTAAAAATGCGTAATATGTAATTGCCAATAAAAGGTAGAGCCTTGACTATCACACTTTGGGGAATACCGTCCTCACCTCTTGCTTGTGACGTGAAATGGGCAATTACCAGGACTACATCTGACATTGACACAGGTTCAAATTTAAAGTCGTCATCACTGGCGGAGTCCAAGATGTCGCCCAAATCTACGCCACTCTCAGTTTGGGAGATCGATACACCCGCAAAGTGCGTATTTAGCTCGTCCGGCGTGAAACCATGAAGCTCGTCTTGCGTTTTTGGCAGGAGTCCCAGGCCCTTCAGTTCTTTCCATAAATCCCTTTTGTTATCAAGGGCGTCAGATATTCTATTTTGTATGTAAGCTTCTCGCTGAGACTTGAAACACTGCTCCACCCTTGTGCCTAGGGCGTGGTACTCCTGTCTAAAGGTTTCGTCCTTGGTCCGTACGTAACGTCTCCGTACAGCGTCTCGTTTCTTAAGCAAGAGGGCCAGCTCAGCATCAACCCATGGAGGATTTGCCTTGTTTTTCGGCATGAATTGCTTTTCAGGAGCTAACGTGTCAATAGCCTCCAACAGGTTGCTGCTGACGCACTCCAGCAGTCTGTCAACGTCTTTATCGTCAGTGGAATGAAACGGCAACCAATCACAATTTGCTAGGTAAGACAGAGAGAGAGAGAGAGAGAGAGAGAGAGAGAGAGAGAGAGAGAGAGAGCATTTATTTGTAAATATTTACAAAAATTTTTAGATACAATTTTACCTTTTTTCAAAATAAATTGCACATATGTGAAGTCAGGTACATAAATTATTGCACTTTGTTGTCAGTAATAAAATTTTTGTTTTCTAAATCGTACTTATTATACCTATCAATTGCTTGAATAAAGTTACATTTATACATTAACAATCGTTTCCATTCATACTAATAAATCTATGCATACTTTTTTAAAATTGTTTTGGCAATTTAATACTTAAAAGAAAACATAAATAAAATACACAAATACATCAATAATTTAGAATTTTAATGATACGAAATAAATTAACACAAAAGAATTAAACAAATGAAAAGAAGGGCAAAAAATCAACATCAACAAAAGAGATAGAAAGATAGAGAGATTTGATTGATTGATAACAAATTTATTTATGCCAAGGTTACCATATCCGTATGGCAAACGAACAATATAATACATTTTAATTATTGTAACATGTATAAAAATATATATAGTATATAGCAATTATTACAAATTAATACTAATAACAATGATTGCATTGCAGCGCATTTCCTAGAAATAGCCTCTCAGTTAAAATATTCGTAATGTATAACACATGAGTACAAAATTAATAATAGCAATTATAATTAATTAAATTAATTTCTATTCATACCAATTCTATAGGCAAAGTATCCCAAAGTTTCATAACTTGGATAGAAAATGTGTATCGATAAGTTCTCGTTGTAGCTAGGGGGATTACAAAATTTGACGATCTCAGTCTTTCAGAACGACGTGTGTCATTTTTGATTTCCGAGAATAATTTATGAAGATATTCCGGTCTCGACACCGTTAATATTTTATAAATAGTAACTCCTAAAAAGTATTTTCGACGCTCAGCTAGGGGTAGCCAATTTAGCTGTATATAATATGGTTTCAACGCTGCATCACGTTTTAGACTAAATGCGAAGTGTATGACAGTGTTATATAGTCGCTGGAGTTTAACAGCAAGATATTGCGAAAGATCACTGAATACTAGACAAGCGTAGTCAAAGTATGGAAATATTAGTGCATTGACTAGTTGAGTTTTAATCTTACTTGATAGACATCTACCTCTAAATATTAGACGATAAAGGACATTATGGACCGTAGAGCAAATTTTCGATACATGGGCATTCCACGATAAGTCTTCACTGAGAATGACACCCAAATTTTTTACTGTGCTTACAAGTGGTATGATTGAACCATCGACTACTATAGGTGGAAGATTGTTTTTAACAATACGCATGTGAAATTGCACGGATGCAATAATCAAGGCTAGCGTTTTATCAACATTAAGAATTAGCCCGTTTGAATTAACCCAATTTACTAAAGTTGCAGCATCATCATTTAATTTAGAGATCGTAGCTGGCAAAAAGTAAGCAATTATCTTTACAATGTACTAAGACTAGTGCTAGCATGTTGATAAATATTAGAAAAATAATTGGGCCCGGAGTTGAGCCCTGTGGTACTCCTGAAGATTTTTCTATCAAATCAGATAAACTACCATCAAGATTAATCACAGCTTGGGACCGACTTGTTAAACACGAGTGAAACCAACTTGTAGCTTCATCGGAGAAAGTAAGTTCTCTAAGCTTCTTCAAAAATAATTCGTGATTAATGGAATCAAAAGCCCTCTTGAGATCGAAAAGTAACAGGACTGTAACCAATCCCTTCTCGATTCCGCGACGGATATCTTCGGTAAGTTTCAATAGCGCCGTTTGCGTACTAAAAGTACTTCTAAACCCTTATTGGAATGGAGAAAGAAGTGAATTTACTTCAAGATACTCAGTTAGCTGTTGCGTCATGAGAGAGTCAAATACTTTAGCAAAATGATATAAGTTGGCAAGTGGTCTTGTCTTTGCTGGAGAGCCAGGCATAGGAATTTTACTGAGAGGAACTATGAGTGATCTTTTCCACTCTGTAGGATATGTACAAGATGATATGGACATATTAAAAAGATCATAAAAAAAATGGACTAATAATAAAGAAAGTCCATCACAACTACGTCTTTTAGCTTTAGGAAGGTACGACAATAGTATTTGCTGGTCTTATATTCTGTTTACTGGTCTGAAGGAAAAGCTAAGCTCGTTGTCACGTAACGGTATCGCGAGTATTTTCTGAAGTTTTGTAATTGAGCAAGGTGGGTGACAACATGTGTCTGAAGAATAGTAGCGAATAAGTTCATCGGCAGTAAAACTATTATGAGGTGATGATAATTTACTCTTCACAAGACCAAATTTACTTACTAGACTCCAACATTTAGATTTATATAGATATGTCTAGCTAAAGTTATCTCGTTTTTAAGCTGTTTGAATACTGTTTTATACCCTAACAGAACGGATGAATTATTCGTGCGTTTAGCCTCTTTATATAGTCGATTTCGGTATTTACATTTATCCTTAAGTTCTTTAATTAACCACGGAGCAGTATTTTTATGAATATGACAAGTTGTAAATGGTGCATGTACATTTAGTGTATCAACGGTCTTTGATTGGAACTCATCTAACAGAATTTTTACTTCATTATCATTACCGAATCGCTCATACATATCCTCCAAACAAGCACATATATCGTTGGAAAATAAATTCGAAGAGAGAGAGAGAGAGAGACAGAGAGAAAGAGAGAGAGAGAGAGAGAGAGAGAGAAAGAGAGCGAGAGAGAGAGCGAGAGAGAGATAGATAGATAGATATGTATTTATTTTGTTCGTAAACAAAAAATATAGTGTACAGTCAATTACATAAATATATCACATATCGTAAAAATATCATTTCGTTAGGTACGTAATATCACAGTTATAGTAGTAGTACATAATGTCATGAATACATATCGCGTCAATAATAAAATTTATAAAATTACTCTCATTCGTCACTCTCACACGTGCACTCATACAGAAATATACACATTGATCACTCGTACACTTGGTAAAATTATCACATAGTTTCAAAATGCTCGTCAGAAATATCATAAAATAATAAAATCATACATTCATTACGCAGTTACACGTTCATATATGTTTATAAATACACTCACACCGAACACAAAATAAAATAAGATAAATGAATAAATAACAATTGCACAGCACAGGACGTTTAATTTACAAGGTTTGCGTCATTATACTACGCTCACGTAAATACCTGCGCATCGCAGTTTTAAATTTCCAGAGCGATGGCAGGTACTTAACACTATAGGGGATAGTATTCCAAAGACGTGCATCGCTAATTTTGGAGGAGTAAAGACCAACGTCAGTGCGCGACCCTGGAACTGAGATATCTTTTACTTCGCCCCTACTGGATGTTCTACCCTGGTTCTTTTCAAAAAGTTGTTTGAGATAAAGTGGTTGTCCTATCCTTATGGCTCTATAAAGTAGTAACGCGGCAAAGTAGGTTTAACGTTCTTCTACATTTAATCAGTCCAGTTTCATTCTGAAAGGGGTGATGTGTTCGTCCCTTCTCATGCCGCAGATATATATCACACATGAATTCTGCAGCTGCTGTAATTTGGTCTGCAGTTCTCTGGACAAATCAATATAATCGACTGAGCAGTAGTCAAGATGAGGGATAATCAATACACCTGCAAGCTGTTTACGCAGAGCCTCGGTGGTGCAGGATCTAAAACATTGTAACGTGATCTACTTGTGGTTTCCATGTTAACTTCGAATCCATAACAACACCGAGATTCGTGACCGTGTCAACAAAGGGCTCCAATACGTCGTCCTCTACCTCAATGCCTGCTAGCTGCAAATCACCCAGCAAATTCATGTTATATACTGATCCGAAGATAATAGCCTTAGGTTTATTGACATTGAGGCACAGACCCGCAGGCGCTGCCCACGCCGACACGGCTCGCGATGCAGCTGTCAGGCGCAGGATGCCCCCACGCAAGTCTGCCAGTTCGACTTTGGTATAAATCTGCAAGTCGTCCGCGTAATGAATATGCTTGATGTGTCCAGAGTCCCGGATGTCTGCTATATCATTAATATAGAGACTGAAAAGAAGGGGCCCCAAGACCGAGCCCTGTGGAACTCTAAGATTGGTTATGAGCCAATCTGATTGACCAAGCGATTTGCGATCCACAGGACCACGCTCCTAGTGAAACCCATACTAATCAATTTACGGAGCAGTTTTGTTGGTAAGCTGTCTGTGTGCTGTGGTTATGTTGAAAACCAGTCTGGAGAGGATCGAGGACTTTTTTAGATGTTAAATACTCAGTGACTTGAATGTGTACAATCTTCTCGAGGACCTTGGAAAGAAAGCTCAAGAGGGCCTGAGCTACTCTTGGTACTCTTTGCGAAATTCCGTCCTCTCCCACTGCTTGTGAGGAGAAATGAGAGACAGCAAGAGCAACGTCGACAGAAGAGACCTCTTTCAAACTAAAGCCCTTCTCCGAGGCTGAGGCTATCATGTCATCCATCTCCCCCTCACATTCATTTTGAGAAATAGAAACCCCAGCAAAATGGGAGTTAAGCTCCCCCGGAGTAAATCCGTGAAGATCTTCTTTTTGAGCAGGCAGTAGCTCGAGAGCTCGCAACTCCTTCCAAATACCTTTTTTGTCATTTAGTGCTTCAAAAATTCTATTTTGAAGGTAGGAGTTGCGAGCCTGAACTACTTTTTTCTCTGCCTCGGAGGCAAGATGTAAGTACTCCTGCCAGAGCCCGTTATCCCTCGTCCTCTTGTATCGTCAACGTACAGTGTTACGCTTGTTATACGGATATGTAATATCAGCATCCACCCATGGAAGCTTTACCTTTCTTAGGTGTAAAACTCTTTAATGCTGCTAATTTATCTTTTCGCATCCATGAGATTGGAGCCGATACAAGCAATTCCATCGTCAACTGTAATGTCCAAACAATCGAGTAGCGACCAAATAAAGTTTTGAAGGGCAGAAAGTAATTGAGTTTGAACTATGGACTTGTAATCTCCATAGGTAAAGGTAGATGATTTTGGAGGTGAAATTGTATGTATTTGTATAGTTACATCTATAATATTATGGTAACTGGGAAAGGTCTCCATTCGATTGCCAGCACTCAGAACCTCGTCAGCGTGATGAGTCGGGCCATGTTCAATTATTTTAAGTGAGAGGTCATTTGATAATCGCCTCACGAATTGCGCATCTGCCGACGTTGATAATAGGTCCGCATTGAGGTCTCCCATGATAATCTTGTGACTAAAATCACCTACACACGATGTTAGTTGCACAACAAGATCTGTACCTTTAACAAATGGAATGTGAGGCGGCCTGTATATTACCGCAACTAGTATGTACATTACAAATAAGATATTCCGGGATATCAGGAGTACCGATCTGTGCGGTCTCAGATCTAGCGAAAACCTTAGCCTTAAGAGAATTGTGCACATATAGGGCCACCCCACCACCTTTTACGTTGCGGTCCTGCCTGAGTATATAGAAACCATCAATGCCAATCTTTTCATCACCAATGTCGAGCTTTAGGCGCGACTCAGCAACCGCGAAGAGACGGTAGGAGGGACGCTCACGAAGATATTGCTGGATTTGTTCGAGATGCGCACGCAAAGAAGTCGCATTCACACAATCCCCCGCCTGCCTCCCAGCAGTCGACCCTAGTGATTTTTAATTTTTCTCAGCATTATTAAGAAGCAGCGTCGTTGGTGATAGTTCATTTCTCGCAGGAGAGTCACACGCTGTCAATTGACTAGTGTAAACTTTTTCCTGACCTTCGCTTAATGAACGAGACGCAGGATTTTTTTCATACGATGACAAGATAGAATGTAGATCAGCAGCGGTCGAAAAGAAATGGGATATATCACCATCTCACCTCTTGACCATGAACTTGCCTTGTCTGTGCAATATATACTTAAAGTTAAGTCCCTGGGCAACATATTTCAAACTGCAGAATTTTAAGAAAAGATATTTATTTAAATATTCATTTATAAATATTTTGCCATTTGTCAGGCAATCGGTAATGTTCTGATCAAGAAGCGACATGTTGACATCCAGCGTGCAGAAACAGGTAAAATTTCATTTCGCACTCATTATGCCAATGAGTAGTGCACTGCTGGAAAGGTTGACAATCCAAGGAGAACGTCGATTTGTAGCGTTAACCGCTGCTAGAGATGCCGCTGGTTGTGTCGAGCGAAGTAGACGAGTGAATACAATGTCTTCCCGTCTAAGGGAAGGAAGGACCGTGGCGAGGACAGCATAGGCAACGTTGTCAAAAATATTAGATATAGTAATGCTGCTGCACTCGCTCCGCCCCGTTCCCAATCCAGACGAGGCCCGCGTATTTCGCTTTTGAGACTTATGTGATTACGTGGCTGCAGTATTACGCGGTGCGTCAGCACTATCACGAGTCTCGTTAAAGACTAGGTTAGCAGGACCATTGCAAGAAATTGACGTATTACGAAAAGTAGCGCGTTTTCTGAAAGCTAAATTTATAAACTGATGGTCCTGCTTTTGCAAGCTCGGATTGTAAGGCTCTCGAAGTACCTCATGATCTAAATTGCTCGATCCAAGTGAGCTCTGCGCATTGTCTGAATTAATTTTATCTAATTTATTTTATAGGACCAGAAATTTCTCAATTAGTATCGCATTTTCTTTTTCTAATGAAGTTTGATTGATCCGAAACTCCTCCAGCAAGGAGTTCTGATCTGTCATTTTCTTCTCTATTATATTTGAGCTTTTTTTAAGATCGTCGAAACCCATTATCAATGCTGGAATTGCTTTCGCCATTTCGAGATCTTTTGAAAGCTTAGATGTTATGGAGTTTACCTCAGACATTACAGTTCCTACTTTAGTTGCAATAACTGAGATATTGCTGGTACAGTAACTAAGCTTATCTAACCTAATTCTACTCTCTTCCGTGGTGAGATCAGCATGGTCAGTTGAATTGGTGTTGTTGGTCCCGCCGATGATTGAATTCTTCAAAGAACTTGTGCCCCTGTTCAGCTTCAACCAGTCGTGCGCCTGTGTTGGAAGGAGTAGAGGCATGTAGTGGTAGACGCACGCAGCTGGTCTAAACAGTGCTCAGCGTACTATTCTTCTCCTCCCGTTTACACTGACATTGCGATAAGGCGTAGTGCCTCTCTTCCGTGCTGGTGTCCGTGCTGGAGAGGGACAGATGAGAGGGGAGCAGCAACTGTAGCATAGAGCTGCTGATAATAGTAGTGCGAGCTGTCAGCTTGATGATCGGCTGCGACTGCGGCCCCGGCGGTGCACGAGAGCGATTATGTAATACAGGCTTGTTGTTGTCGCCCGTTCAGCTGTCATTTTTCCCTCTCTCTTCTGTGCTGGTGTTATTTTTGAGATGTGAGGTTAGCTGCTTGATGCTCGTATTGACTCTATTATTAATATTAATGCAATGGATACATTTGAGGGAAGTGCTACTACGCATTTTCTGCACATATTTCATACACGAAGAATGGCACTTACGTGTGCACGTAGAGCACTTGAAGAGAGCAATATCATAATAATAGGTCGGCTAGGTTGACTGGCTCTACGTTTGAGGCGTGGTGCGAATGAGACGAGGAAGAGAGTAAAACTTCGAATTGAGCAGTGTGTGTGAGCAAGATTATTCTCGACAGCATGTACTACGCGATCAAGTCGGTGAGCGAAAGAGAAAGTATCGGTGGCAGCGGTCATTGCTACGATTCGAGTAGTCGCGGTAGAGCTATAACTACAATACGCTGCACTGAGGCTGTTGGCTCCTATCTCTTTATACGCTCGCGCGGGCGGGCTATGATGAGAGCTCGCAGGACTAGGTGTAGACAACAGAGATAGCAGTAACAGTCGTAACATTATGCGGCTTGGAATTATTCTATAAAGATATATTTTATACGTAGTTAAAAAAACCTGTAAACTAGATGTTGTAATTTTGAGTTAGCAGGAGCCGGAATGCTGAAAAATTAAAAAGGTGCTGTTCAATTGTCTGCTGCAGCAGCAACACGATATATATAAAACCGACCTACTACTATAGCTGTAGCTAGCTTTTACTACATAGAGGGAATTTTTTCTCGTATTTAGTGAAACAAAACGAAGCCGCATAGAGGTAGTAGCATCAATGACCGATTTTTACGTTGCGCTAGAGGTCGACAATGAAAAAAATCGTACACATATACGAGTGTACACACGCAAATGCAGTAATTGCAGTAATGATGTATTATGAGCGGCTAACCCTTTGATGCGCACCCCTCCTCCTGTCATTAAATGAATGATTGTGTGGGAGAATAGTCTTGTAGGTGTGCACACCTACGAGACAATACTAATATCTTGTGTTGGGAGCAGTTGAGTTCCTCTACTGTCGGTGGTTGAGCGGGCTGTTTGCCGTAATTCAACATTGGCGAGCTTGCTCCTGTGTCACTGTGCGGTGCTGTGTTGTAGGCGTACACGAGCTCGGTCAGGTGCTCAATTCATATTCGGTGATTCTCATCGATATACGATGAAATCAACGTGTTCATCGAACGGTTAACCCGCTCAATAGGGATTACTTGATGATGATACGGTGGCGTGGTTTCATGTTATACGCCACTCTTTTTGAGGAAATCGTCGATTAGGCGATTCTTGAACTCAGTGCCATTGTCCGAGAGGAATACTTCCGGTGCACCGTGACGTAAAAATATGCGCTCGTGCTGCTCCCTCAGAACTGACTTCGCATTGGCTTTCTTGATGGGTATGACTTCTATCCAGCGTGTGAATAAATCGTGGAACACCAGAATGTATTCGAAGCAGTGCATTGTAGTAGGGTTTCGTCTCATAATATTTCCGGCTACTATCGGCCAGGAGCAGCTCACTACGCGCCGTCCTATTAGCCAGAAGGTGTGCGCTGCTCTTTTTTTGTCTGCTGGGAAACCATGCACTGGCGCACATATTTCTCCGCATGTACGTACATTCAAGGCTAGAATTATTACAGCCCGACACGCACGAGTATTTTCTCGCGCCCCAAATGTCCTAAAATTGTAATGTCATGGGTAACGTTTCGTCCGGGCGATATACATATAGCTGCCTCCCTGCGACTTTAAATTGGGGTAGTGGCCGGGACCGTCTCTCATCGTTTGCACGCAGCCCATATACCACCGACCCGTGGTAGTGTGAACCTAGCCTATCGCTGATATCACGGACTCATCATCCCCGTACATGCACGAGAGTCCATCAGACACGTAGTTGACTGTCCCTTTCCTGGATTCAACAGTGCAGCGGTGCCCATGCAGCTCCAGTGTCCATGTAGCTAGACGATCGGCGAGGTTGCGCAGCTTGGTTAGGCAGCGCAAATAGTCGTGATCTGGGATCACTCTGAAGTCGTAGGCCTCTATATATGGGCGGAACTGCTTTATAGGCCAAATTACTGCGAAACACTCTTTCTTGGAGGTGGTATAATTCCGCCCCTCCTGACTGTACGTCCGACTGGCGAATTCGAGCGCGCGCTATTCCCCGTCAATTTTCTTAGTGAGCACGGCCCCCACGTATGTACTGCTCGCATCGGTTTGCATTTTGAATTCTGCATCGAAATGTGGTCAATGCCAAGTCAGGGTGTTCACAATGAGAGTTTTCATCACGAGGTCAGGTTCTTATGGGCTGGATAAGCCACTACAGGCGTGGTCTTTTCTGGATTATGCTTGAACCCGTCGTGATTCACTAGGACGCTGAGGTATTTGACTTCCTCTCGGCAGAAGACACTCTTCTCCTTGTTGGTCATTAGGCCCGCTGCTTTGAGCTATTCCAACATGAGTTTTAGGATCTCAAGGTACTGTTTGAATGCCTCAATGACAATGATGGTATCGTCGAGGTAGGAATAAGCGTATGGCTGCAGGTCTGCACTGATGATTTCCTCGATCATCCGCTGGAAAGTTGCTCCCGCGTAGGGTAATCCGTAGGGCATAAGCTTGAACATAAACAACCCAAGGCCAGGAACTGTAATTGCCGTTAGGGGACGTGCGCATTAGCTAGTGGTATCTGATGGTAACCACTGCTGAGGTCTAGTGTCGTAATATACCGTGTTTCCTGCAATTTGCGCGGTATATCGTCCATGTACGGTAACGGGTACGCATCCGGCTCAGATACGGCATTGACCTTCTGATAATCTACAATCACCACTGGGTTCGACCATCCACCAGTGGGCGTGAGCTCAATTATGTCCGCGGCGAGCATCTCTCGCACTTGCTTATGCATCTCCTCCTCGATCTTCTTAGATACCGGAAAGTATTTCTGATTCAGCAGGCTATTGCTCCCCACGTTTATCCCGTACCCAATGCGCGTCATGCGACCTATCGCATCTCCACCCTGTGGTAGGATTTTATTAGCCAAGGCATTCGCTTGCGCGCTCATCGTCTTTCTCATACGGGAATCCTACTGCAGATATCGTCAGGTGATCGTAAATGCTGAGTCTCGCCGCTTCTAGTGACATCACTTCTTTCGTCTCTTTAAGAAATAAAGTGTCGTCTGTTGGGTCATGTACTGTGCAAAAGAGTCTGCAGAAATTTGTGCCTAAATAGCAGTCAGAGTCTAAGTTTGGTACGACTAATACTCGAACATCGCGCTCCACTTTACATAACGTGACAGGTAAGTTCATATAACCAGTAATGGGTGTATAGTGCCCGTCATGTATGCAGTCCGTAACTGAGTCTTATAGTGAGCGCACTCTAAAGCTCCCTATATCGAGTTGTACCACCATCGCAGCTCATCGTCGTTCGGGTCGATGTAGCGTTATGCTCCCGCCACGCGTGGCTCTACTGACTGCGGCGGCGCGGTGATGATCACACTCTTTGCGATGTCTTGTGTCGGCTGTTCAAGCACCACCACTCGCAGCGGCTCGAGGCACTCCATGTGCGCGCGAGCTATAGGTGACTCAGTCAGCCGTAGCGGAGCCATATCAGCGGCGGCTACACTGGTGCTCGCTTTCGGTGGCTTACACTCCACTGCGCGAGTTGATATGGAGCTCTCTCTCTCCATTCTCCCGCTGTTCTTGTGTTAAGTAGCGGCTGGGATGCTGCGTGGTCCTTTCTCGGCAGCTTATGCCCCGTCGGTTGATGACGCACTGTGTCCTGGTTACCCTGCACCTGAAACGGGGTGCCATGTTCGCCTTGTTCCTTGTATTTGGTGCAATGGTCATTCTGCTCCTAGAGTTCAGTGCCGTGCCAGCCCCGCTCTTTGTCCGCGGTGCAGTGGACATTCAGCTGCTGGCGCATGGGAGTGGCGGGGGTAGCAGCGACCTCAGCTACTGTCCCCCGTTGGCGTTTCTCAATCAGTTCGCGCATTTCCAAGATTGGTGTTCGGGCAATCCGCACACGAAACACCGGAGTTCGCATCTCGGCGGCACTGGATCCATATCCGGAGGCGGCTTCTTCTTGCTTTCACCTTTTGAGGTCCTGCATGGGGGATACTTGCCATTTCCCCCGGAACTATCGCTCTATTCGGAGCCGCGGGCTTGTGCTTGTCGCTCTATTCGGGACCGCGGGCTACTGTAAATCTCGGTCCCTTAGCTTTGCGTCTACCACGCTAGAGACGATCGCAGTTATAGCGATGGAGCTTGTCTCCTCGGCCCGCACGTCGATCGATGCTACAGCTGTTTGAGAGCCTCGAGTCGCCTGTGGCGCGTGGTACGCCAGCTCAGGTAGTAGTGTGGTTTCAGGGGGTGGCGGCGGCCGCTACGCGCGTACACTTCGGTAATCAAGTCTTGTCGAGGGCCACGGTCTCCTCCGTACCAGAAGTGCGCGTTTTCACAGAACTGCGCCCAGGTAAAAGACTGCTTTTTATTATTGCGATACCAAGTCGCAGATACCCCTTTCAGCATCTCGGATAAAGCTGAGCGTAACTCGGCATCTGATAAATCTCCGAGCGTACGGCATTCTCAACTCTTGTTATGAAGTTGTCGATGCTTTGCGTACGCTCTCCGCTGTATTGTACACCCCATTTACGTATAATATTGCCCAGATCATGCTTGTGATTTCTTCCTGGCGCTCTGGTAGTATTTCTAAGCGAGTCAACGTACAAACCGTTGCTCGGGAGACATGGAGGGTCTCTCTGTTCCCCACCTCCACCCCCAGCGATATTAGACGGCAGCACATACTGATGCTGTCGCTGTCATGAGTTTAACGGGATGCTTGAGGGTGAGAGGGCAAACGCGAATTTGAACGTGTCCTGGAAGTTTACACAAGGTCTCTGCGTATCTTCAGGCATACGAGTCTGCGCATTATCTAAGTGCGTATTGGACGCGATTCCTGTTGTTTAATTTGCCGGTGTGATTTATTGTTTAACGATTCACATTTGCTCTGCAATCTACTCTTCGAGCATGTCCGTCTGCGGTACCTGAAATGGTTGTCCCAACGGAGACTGCTACCCCCAGCCCCATCGCCTTTGCCAGCGACACGCGCCAGGACTAGCGTGCTCGTCCGTTCCTTAAGCTCGTCGCATTGGCCGCGAATCACCGGAGAGTGTCGGCTGCTGCTGATGTAGCAGTAGATGCTTGAACTGCTACTGTAGGAATTTCTACTAATACTGTTGCTGTTGCTACTGCTACTATTGCTACTATTACTGCTGTTGCTGTTGCTACTGCTGATATTGCTACTATTGCTGCTGTTGCTGTTGCTACTGCTGCTATTGCTACTATTGCTGCTGTTGCTGTTGCTACTGCTGCTATTGCTACTATTGCTGCTGTTGCTGTTTCTGCAATTGCTGTTGCTGTAATTGCTGTTGCTGCTGCTATTGCGCTTGCTGTTGCTATAATTGCTGTTGTTATAATTACTGCTGCTACTGCTTTGCACTTGCTGCTGCTGCAATTGCTGTTGCAGCAATTACGGCTGTCCTACGGCATGGTCGGGTAGTGTCGGCGGCGGGTTACCCCCGCCTGTTTCTTTCGCCGCTGCGGTAACGCCGCAGGTAAAAATAATAGGGCCTTGTCCTCGACTTACGATTCGCCGCTTGACAAAAAGGCCAAGCGCACTTTTGTGCGTGTGTCGCCGCTGTATATCTCTCTCACTATCATTCTCTGATAGCAGGCGCTCTGTGAACATGATGGATGGGGTCGTCGATGTCTCGAAAACAACGCAAAGGGACAGGAGATCCTGGCGTATTGCAGCTACTCGACTTTCCTCTCGAATAGTAGGCACAGGCGCCTCTCCCACTTGGTACTCTCTCCGCACTCTCAACGCACACACACTCACACGAAAAATCGCTTCTCGCCGGTTATTTCCCCTAACCTTGAAAAAAAGATTTACGAGGCGCACACGCGGACAGCCACGAAAATTCTGCCGCGTTTAGTTTCTCGTTCCGCCATATGTGCGTCTCGATTCCCCACTAGGACGATATTTTACTGTCATCGTCATGCGTGTGGTTCTCTTCGTCTCGTTTTCGGCGGCACCAATTCCTCGCGTACTCAATTTACGAGCATGCACTCTTTGAACATACTACTTTTTTTATGACGAAGAGAAAGAAAAGAAGTAGAGATTTAAGAACTGTGCAGTTCATAGTATGTAATAAAATATAGACAGATAAAAAGAGAAAAATTGTTTTTATTTTATAATCTATTACTTATTACGTTTATTAACAAAACATTTATAAACTGTATATAATGTAATTAATGTAGATATATTTCTTCACATTTATAAGCAGATTTTTTATCGATAATTATAGTAAATACTTCCGTTCGGTTAAGAGAGATTATATTTGTGTTGTACGAAGGCGCCCTGTCGACGGGCGGAACAGTAACTACCGCATCACGAAGAACTTATCCAATTACTATGCGCAATAAATGGCGGAAGGTTTAAATCCGTTTGAATCACTGAACTATTAGTATAAAAAATATTGAAATAAAAACTCTAAATAATGTTTCATTCTAATTTATACTAGTTTCATTTATATAATATATTTTTTCATATCGTAAAATAATTTCGTTTATTCTATATCACCTTTCATTTGTTGAACGTTTCCATAAGCTTTTTGCGAAGATTTGACAGAAAAAAAGGCAAAATCGTACAGCACAAATATCAAATGATCATTTCAGTATTTAAAAAAAGAAAGCGTAATATACATTCGATTTTTATGCATAAAAGAGCACTTGAAGATTAATTAAAAAATATAATACGCTCCTTTTCATGAAAGAATAATTAGTTATATGGGAAAGTAAGCCTATGGTACAGTTATCGGATAACTCACAGAAATCGCGATATTTACCCTATTACAAAAATAGCGGAGCACTTTTTCGTTGATATTTTTTTGCAAAAAAGGATTTACAAAAAAGAATAATAAAAAGAATTTAACAAAAAAGTGCTCAGCTCATTTTGGAATACATGTTAAAGGGACTCGAATAACCGTGAAAAAAAATTTTTTTGTTTATCATGTCATCTAGAATTATGTGGGGAACGAACTTCCTATAATAAATATGGTATTGAAAACAGTAATTTATTATGACGTGTTGGGTCAAGATTTTGAGGTTTTACAACTGTAAAATTTAAGATATTATTGTGATTTGATAGCATGCAAATTTTCAGAATGAGTGCTTTTAAACATAAATAGTTTTTGGAACAAAGTTTTCAGGCCTGCCGCGTTAACAATTTATTTTATATTACCCGCCATTCATTGAAACTTTAAGTGCAGATATAATAACGGTCATCGCCCGCATATCGATAAAAACAATTTTTATATTGCACCGAAATTTCAGAAGATGTACAAGTGCTGTCTAACATATTAATTCATAATGGTTGATACTAATGTAATGATTAAAGGCTTTGAACAGAAAATCGAATATTTATTTAATGCTATTAACGAGTCGACTATGGCAGAGCAGTTACGAGTTTATGACTTGTAGTGTGAAAATGTGATAAATATAATACGCTGTTTTTTAAATTACGGGAGAATGTCAATTGGGCGAAAATACAGTTTAGAGTGCACGGTAAATCGTATAATTTCGAAGGAAAATGGAAGAAGGTTATTATTAGTTGAAGTAAATTCTATTTTTCACTGGCGATATACGCGCAGTGATATACGCGAACGCGCAGCGAGTGTGGGACGCATTCGGAATATAAACGTTGGGCGAGTATAGCGACTTTATTCACAAATAAATGTGATACTTTTACCTGATGTGTTTCAGAATTTCCGAGAGTCATATATGCTTATATATAAACTCGATCCAGCGCATTATTTTACTCAGTTGGATAAAATCCATCGTATATTACAATTTAGACAAGCTCAGTGGCTTAAACCCTACATTGATTTAAATACTGAATTACGAAAAAATGCTACCAATTATTTCGAAAAAAACTTGTATAACCTAACGAGTAATACAGTTTTTGATAAAACAATGGAGAATGTAAGAAAGCGTGTAGATATTAACCCATTAAGCCCTGAATGGACGTTTTTTCCAGACGTTTTTAGGCGACTCTATTTGTTAAAGAATCTATTGTCAAAAAATTCCAAAATAATATTTTCTATCGTAAAATTGTCTGAAATTTCGAAATATGCAATCAGAGTTTCAAGATACTGTAAACTAAAAAAGTTATATTTATTTATTTGACAAAAAATACGAAATTCTTGTACAAAAAATTTTTCTTTGAATATTATTGTATTGAAATTATAAAAAGATATCTCTAAATAGTGAAAATTCAGCGTCCATGGACCCTTAACTTGAAAATGTATAGGTAGGATTTTTTAAATTCGAGATGGTGGACCCAATACAGCGGCTCAAAGCCGAAAATTTTATACTATTTCTGATAATTTGGATTAAAACAATATTTTCAAATGAATTTACATACAAATTTGTATGTAGGGGTTTTTTGGGTCACTGACTACGAATCCGTAATCGGATTTTCCAAATTCAAGATGGCGAATCCAAGATGGGTGCCAAGAATTATGAAAATTTTCTAATTTTCATAAAAATTCGTGTATAACGGATTTTGGGTAGCTGATTACGAATCCGTAATCGGATTTTCTAAATTCAAGATGACGGACCCAATATGGCGGCTCAAAGCTGAAAATTTTATACTATTTCTGACAATTTGGATTAAAACAATATTTTCAAATGAATTTCCATACAAATTTGTATATAGAGGGCTTTCAGGTCCCTGATTACGAATCCGCAATCGGATTTTCCAAATTCAAGATGGCGTATCGAATATGGCTACCAAAAGGAATGAAAAATTGTGTATTATAAATATGTGTACCACCATGGAGCCAGTTCCTAATCAGCTGAGGCGATATGTCGGGATATTTGATGCATTACAATTTGAAAATGGACTGTTTACTCAAAAGAAATATTTCTAATGATAAATATAACTCTTAATCTTTCATATAAAATTTGAAAAATACACAAATAATCAGAAATTAATTAATGATAAAGCTTTAAAGAAAAAAGTAACAGGGAGTAATTTCTGATCACCTAAAGGATACATTGGAGAAATGTATGTTCAAATCAAGACCCTTTTATTTCTAATAAAATTTTGTTAACGCGTAATTATCTTATACAACAAGCAAAACACATTAAATAATATTATAATAGTAACTATGATAACTAATAAACATTTTTTGTTTAAGTAGTGGTGGTTAATGAAATAAATATGCGATTATTTGTGCTCAGTCAACCGCACGACAATCAATCACCTGAAATGCGTGTCTGATCGCTCGGTCGGTAAGTATTATAACCTACAAAGTAAACCTATAAAATGTACAATGTATCAGTGGATTTCATGACTCTTTGAACAAAGAAAGATATTTGTGTGTTAAAATAACTTTAATTGCTGTTGTTTAATGAGATTAGAACAATTAAAGGTCTTTTAATATTTAAAATAATTGTAATAGAACTGATCAGAAATTGCGGAAATTCTAAGAATCTGTAACCTATATCTAATTATCCTTTTTTTTTCTTAAAAAGTTTTATTTATTATTAATATTTTGATTTTTTTATACCAAAAAGGTATTAAATAACTCAGATATAAAAGCTTTGCTACGATACATTCATCAATAATAATAAAGAAACGATCCGAAAATCTTAGCGTGCCCACTTGCAGTTAGCAGAAGTGAAATAGCGAAAACGTGTTGTATTTGACAACACTGAACTAAAATATTCTTTTCCTTAAAAATCTATGACATTAATAGCATGTGATGTTTTCAAACGTGCTTGTGAGATAGTTAGCTATTAAATGTTATTTTTTCCAAACCATTTCAGTAAATTAAATTTTATATCGTAATATATGTGACAAACTGATTAAAAATTGGGTACTGATTAGATACTGGGTCCGTGACGCTATACAGGTCTTTTCTGCAACTGATTTCGAATCTGTCATCAGATAATAATACACAAATTTTGGTACTCGCAACTTTTGGTAGTCATATTGGATTCGCCATTTTCATTTCGAAAATCCGATTAGAGATTCGTAATCAGCGACCCGAAAACACAGATACATGAATTTTTATGAAAATTGCAAAATCTTCAAAATTTATGGCAGCCATATTCGGTACGCTATCTTGAATTTAGAAAATCCGAATACCGATTTGTAATCAGGGACCCGAAAACCGCCCTACATACAAATTTGTATGGAAATTCATATGAAAATATTGTTTAAATCCAAATTATTATAAATAGTATAAAATGTACAGCTTTGAGCCGCCATATTATGTATGAAAATAATTTGTATGAAAATTCATTTGAAAATATTGTTTTAATCCAAATTATCAGAAATAGTATACAATTTTCAGGTTTGAGCCGTCATATTGGGTCCGCCATCTTGAATTTCAAAAAACCTACCTATACATTTTCAAGTTAAGGGTTCATGGACGCAAAAATGTCATTATTTAGAAATATCTTTTTACGATTTCAATACAAAAATATTCAAAGAAAAAATGTTATCTACGAAAATTTCGTATTTTTTGTTAAATAAATAAATATAACTTTTTTAGTTTGCAGTATCTTGAAATTCTGATTACATATTTCGAAATTTCAGATATTTTTACATTAGAAAATATTATTTTGAAATTTTTTGACATCAGATTTTGTAACAAATAGAGCCGCCTAAAAACGTCTGGAAAAAACGTCCATTCAGGGCTTAATGGGTTAAAGTGTACAAAATGGCGTGATCGATACGTAGTTTCATTGTTTGTAGCTAAATCGAATTTTAAAAGTTCGATAATTTTTTGTGAGGATTTAACAGCCATTGAAATGCTTAAGACTAGTATCTTATTAGATAATCCGATGTATATAGGCATTTTAGATTTAGCAAAAGTTTATTTAGACGAGTTTCACGATGAGTTTATATCGCATCTTTATAAACTGAAGAATGTTAAAGTTCTTTTCACAGATACTGACTCGTTAATATATAAATTTTTCGTACATGATATTTATAAATATATTAAGCTCCAGCATGAAGATTTCGATACGTCAGGATCCCCCGAAAATAATATATATGGTATACAGCGTAAAAATAAGAAAGCCGGGGTTATGAAAGATGAAAATAATGATAAAATTATGACAGAGTTTGTAGAGCTCCGATAAAAATGCATATTTTCCGTGTGTACGGTGTGCCTAATAAAAGAATTGTAAATGGTGTGAAAAATGATGTTGCTAATAAAGCTATTACTTCCGATGAATAAGTAAATTGTTTGCTTGAAGGAAGTTAATTAATCAGAACACAAAATTTTATAGGATTCAAATTACATAATGTATATAGCGTAGAAGAAAGAATTGTCTTTAAGCCCCCACGATGATAAAAGACATCTGATGGAAAATGGAGTTAGTATATTACCGTGGGGGTACCGACGTATGCAACGATTTTTGTATATAACCAATTTTGTAGAAAATATACATTTAATAAAAACGATTTGTTGAACATACTTTTTTATAATTTTTTATAAATTACGACTATAAATTAATATTTTTTAATAACTGATGTATTATAGATTTGAAATAAAATTAATACATTTTATTTTAATATAATTATGTATTCTTAAAAATAATTATTCGTTTAAAATACATTATTTTTACATAGTATTTAGATTTAGAAAATATATAATATCACTTTTCAATTTTAAAATTCAAATTCTAGGTTTATTGAATTCGATATCGAATGAATTAACAGCCTCATTTATTATCTGCGAGAGCGGGATGATTTCCTCGTCTACATTCTTATTTGTACAGTGCTGATGTGGAAGCTGTTGCTACTGGAGTTCAAGCTATTGTTGATGTTGCTGATGTTCTTGTGAAAGAGAGGGGCTGTAATATCTTATATAATTAATAAATTTATTTTTATAATAATAGTTTTGATAAAATATTACCTTGACTGTTACAGGTTAACTTTTTTATCGCGTCGAAATTCGCAATAAAAATGTGAATGTCATCATCCGATTTTCCTAATGTATTTTTAAACCAAACTAATTTATCATAAATATCAACAATGTTCATGGTGCAGCTAGTACTAACATTCTATTGATACAACATGTCTTTTTATTATATTTGATTCTTCGAGTTAGGACACGACTGAAGTTACCTCACTTTTAACACTAGAGTTCTCCGCTTGTTGTGATGCTTTTAACAATCGTATTCGAACAACAAGTTCGTTAGGATTGTCCCAGTGTACTATGTAACATGTTTCTTAAAACGTAATCGTTGCTTTCATAAGAAAAGGCAGGCCACGCCCACAAAGCTCCGAGGTCGTTAACGGATTCTGGTATGTGCAATAATAAGTGCACGTTGAACTTCATATACTCTTTGCCATATAACATTTCTACATTATTTACGAACTTATTGATTGCTCTAGAAGATTTTTCGTATGTAGCATTATTAATTTTGTCACCATTAAATATGGTAATTACGTACACAAGTAAAGACCAATGCTTGTAGAAAATAGGTGTAAGTAGATCTTTTAAGGTAGGCAGCGAGTAGTACAATAAAAAATTCTTGAACTCTGATGTTTTCCACTGTTTAAGATTGTTAACTGACTGTGGCGTACGCGTTATTTCACTAGACGCAATATGCGCGATAATCTGTCGTCAATAATGCGTGATTTTGTTTCTATATACCACGGCTTTTTGCAGTTTTTTGAATCAAGCCAAGTCAACAAAAACAGCTTTACTACTCCGAGTAGGACACAATATATGTATTCAGGCGGAAAAGACTTAATTATATTAATAACGGGTAGGAGTATAAGTAAAGAGACGCCTTTAACACCATTAATAGCAGAATTAATTTTCTTTTTCTTCCTTTATAGCGTCTCTATTATGCTGTTTTCTGTTCTCTGAGAACCTTCCCCACCTCTATACACACGTGTATATCCATTGCCTACTGGAACATGTTCCCCTGGATTCAAACATATAGAACAACCACATTTGCCATTATACTGATGAATATTTTGAAGTGCGCATCTTTTGCCGGAGTCCACGGGAGAAATAATTGCATGAACTTTTACATTAATTAGTTCTTCAAAGTCAGGTGGTTGGCAATCGAATCCATTTTCGTGAATGTCTCTTAATTCATCGTAGAATGGTTTCAAAAATAAATCTAATACAGGTTTTTCTGTAGCAGCCCATAATCCAGTCAAGAGTATACTATTTTTTCTTGTACGGTATCCAAATTCATTTATGGACACCTGTATGGGACACATGGAAACCTTCAATGATTTAAATGTCTGAACACCGACAGCATTCCATTGAATAGAAATGTCATGATTTGATATAATTCTTTTACTTTTAACTTCTCTTTGTAATTTATAAAAAAGTGGGACAGATAATAAATTTTTTAATTGATGTTTTAAGATAAAGACTTTTTACGAAACAGAGTGCGACATGGTGTACATGTTATACTTCTAGCAGCTCCAAAATCCAAATGTACAAAACAATTAGGGCAATAGAAAAAAAGACAAGTGACAATTAATAAGCTCTAGAATATCTTCTAATGCTACGTCTGACAAACTATGTCGAATAATAAAACTCATTATGAGTAAATTGCTTTCTTCTTTCGTGAGAGAAGCCTCAGGGTATATAGGTATTCTTTTCCATTAAGAAAAATTTAAATTAGCATTCTATTATTTACATTTATTTTTCATATTTTTTTTCGATGGCTCGAATTGGAAAAGACCTATCACGTGAAAAAAGTTGGAAAAGACGTATCTCGCGGGAAAAGTTGAAAAACACGTATTTTGAAATATTTATTTTAATCTCTTAGAATATAGGTGACATATGTCCCAACCATAAAATGTCTAACGTTATCAAAATCATTTTGTTTTATTAACCGATGTAAATAATGGAACAAAAATTTTGTACATTAAGGTGGTTCAAACGTTATATAATAGGATGTTTTGAAAAACAATTTTTATTATAATAAGCTATAATCTGATGATATCGTGATAATGTATGTAAAAGATAGACACTTGAAGTGACGATCTAAAATTTTTTTTAACTAAATTCCCATTTTGCAATAGTAGATATCGTCAGCTTAAGAAAAATTCGACAAAACACTGGAATCTTTTTAAATTTTTATCCAATTTAAATTCACAAGGTCTAATTTGATTCCTTGAATAATTTCAGGGGAACTTATCGATATAAACATTGGAAAATTATCAAAATCTACAAAGCTGCACCCAAATATTTAGAATTTGGAACGTGTTTTTCATAAACAATTGGATCGAATTTTTCAGGTTATAATAATTTTCCAATTTTTATATCGGTATGTCCCCTTGAAATCCTGTTGCAACGTCGTTACCCTAAGTGGGCCCTGGGCGTTGTCATCCAGAGCGGACGGGTGGGTGCCTATCACCACTACACAGCGCGTCCTCAGGTTGCGGATAGAGGAACGACCCCTGAGAAAGAGGTTAGCTGCGAATAAATTGAATAAGCAGTCGCGGACAGCCGATAGGCCTAGGCGTTGGTGTGATGAGCCCGCACTGGCGAACGCATACATCTAGAAACACTATGCAAGCACCACAACAACTACAAACACTATAAAAAATCTCCTATCTTACTTTCTTCTTCTACCTTACTCTGTAATCTATCTCTTTTACCACACATTTCAAACAAAAAATGGGCCAAAAACCTGCTGTCGTGGAGGATGCGATGTATAGACTGATTCGCCTGGTCTTATACGGCAACGAAGCCAGCGAAGGCGCGCTGCCTTGCAGGGGGACGTTAGGATATGGGAATGAAACCGAGTGTGTCTGACGACGAGTTGACTATGTCTTCGCCATAGTCGGAAAGCTCTTATACTTAGTTCTAGGGAGGTATGAGGGTTATCACTCCTAGACGGATGGACTCATCTGCGATCGGAACAGGATCCAAAACGCGCGGGTTTAACTTACTATCATGGCTCAAAGAAAACAAAACCAAACCAAAACCAAAAGGAACTTAAGGGTGGGAACCTGGAATGTACGCAGTCTACACAGAGCGGGCGCGTTCCGGGAAATCATAAATGAAACTAATAGGTACAATTTAGATTTAGTAGCAATACAAGAAACCCGATGGAAAGATTACGCGATGATAGGATCCTGTAACTTCACCTTTTTATATGGGGGCGCTAGCGGGCATTCCCTAGGCACCGGATTTCTTGTTAACAAAAACATCATACATTCCGTTAAAAGTTTCAATTTCGTGAATGACCTACTCTCGTATATCATCATCGAAGAAGCGTGGTATAATTACGTGGTTATTGACGTCCACTGTCCTACGGAGGACAAAGAGGAAGAAGTCAAAGATCTTTATTATGAAACTTTAGAGCAATTAATCGACCAATTCGTGTCTTACGACACGAAAATAGTAGTGGGCGATTTCAATGAATAAAATAGAGAGAGAGGAAATGTTTAGGCCCACTATAGGCAAAGAAAGTCTGCACGAAACCAGCAACGACAACGGTATTAGGGTCCTAAATTTCGCGGCCGCAAAAGATCTTATAGTCAAGACCACGTGCTTTAAGCACAAGGATATACACAAGGCAACGTGACATCGCCGAACGGGGCCACGCACAATCAAATCGATCATTTTCTTATTGATAAGAGGCGCCACACCAATGTACTCCACGTAAGCACCTATAGGGGGGCGGATTGCGACTCGGATCATTATCTAGCAGTGGCCAAATTAAGAGCCAGATTAGTAGCCGGTCAAAATAGTAAGCGAGCGAACAAAGTAGAAACCTTTTGATTTGATATTGGAAAACTACGAAGCGGGGTAGAGCGAATCAAGTACCAAGTAGAAGTTAGCAAACCGATTTCAGGTGCTCGAGGAAACGGATGCAAAGACGGGAGTAGATGACGATCCGAACAGGTTATGGGTGGCTATCGAAAAAACTATAAAAGGGGCCGCGAACAAAGTATTGGGTAAGAAAAAAAAGCCGAAGAGCAAACCATGGTTTGACGAAGAGTGCGAACTCTGATTTGAAAGGCGCAAGAAGGTTAAATTAGATAGCGTACACAATGAAAACGGTAGGGCCGCAGAAGAATACCATGAAATAAGAAAGCAAGTGGGTGTGATTTACAGAAACAAGAAGCGTGAGTATCAGAAAAATGAAATTAGAAAAATAGAAACTAATAGTAAGGAAAATAATCCGCGCGAGATGTACAAAGGAATAAACGCTATTAGGAAGGGTTTTCAGAGTAGATCGCAGTTAATGAAAGATAAGGACGGGAACCTCGTGACAAGCGAAAATGAACTATTGAAATTATGAGAAGACTATTTCGATAAGTTATTAAACATGCGTGAAAACTCCGAGGAAATGGGAGACGAAATCAACACTGCTGAACTCCATATGGACGAATCAACGAACAAAGAAGTAGAAACCGCGATTAAAAAGCAAAAAAACAATAAGGCCGCAGGAAACGATTCTATACCAGCTAAACTACTTAAATACGGGGGCACCGTGCTTACATCTAAAATTTTTGATCTAGTATGTGCTATTTGGAGAAATGAAACAATACCAGAAAATTGGAAAGAATCCACCATCATACCGATCTTTAAAAAGGGAGATAAAACAGACTGCAATAACTACCGGGGAATCTCACTGTTAGCTACCTGCTACAAAGTTCTGTCAAACGTAATACAGGCCAGACTCACATCATTCGCGGAAGATATAATAGGAGATTATCAGTGTAGATTCCGGCGCAACAGGTCGACGAGCGATCAAATGTTTACCATAAGACAATTATTAGAGAAAAAGTGGGAATATTGCGAAACTATACACCTGCTATTTGTGGACTTTAAGAAAGCGTACGACTCTGTCAAACGAAGCAAAATGTATCAAATCCTAGCGCTCATTGGCGTACCAAAAGAACTCGTAAAATTAATTCAAATATGTCTGAACGGAAGCACTGGAAAGGTCCGAGTAGGCGGTAATGTATCCGAATCGTTCATGATACGCGACGGTTTGAAGCAAGGTGACGAGCTTTCAACGGTACTCTTTAACTTGACGCTAGAGTATGTTGTTAGAAAAATGCAGGCTAGCGAGCTAGACGCAACACTCAACGGAACAACGCAGATTTTAGGCTATGCGGATGACTTGGATATAGTGGAAGATAATGGTGAAACGGTGGCGAGAAACGCGGAAATCCTTAAAAATGCGGCTAAAGACACGGGGTTAGAAGTGAGCGAATCGAAAACGAAATATTTGATCATGGAGAAACTGGGCATTCGCGAAAGAGAGGGGGATCTTAGAGTCGGAAGTTTCACTTTCGAAAAGGTTAGCGAATTCAGATATTTAGGTACAACTATAAATGATCGAAACGAAATTAAAGCCGAGATTAATAAGAGACTTCATTCGGGTAATGCCTGCTTCTACGCTCTGAATAGATTACTTAAGTCAAAGCTACTGTCGAAAAATGTCAAAATAAGGATATATAGGACTATAATAATGCCGGCAAGAATGAGCGATGATCGTACGACAGCGCGCATAATGAAAGGAAAACCGAAAGCAACGCGACCTCACAAAATAGGGAAACGTGAATGGCTTGCGTAGATGAGGCGATAAACTTTCAAGTTCAAAATGCCATTTAAAAAAAAAAAATTTCCCCCTGAAATCGTTTAAGGACCCAATTGAGACCTTGTAAATTTTCTTTAGTTGACGATATCTACTTTTACAATGTGGAAATTTAGATGAACAAATTTTTTTTCGTCACTTCAAGTATTCATCTTTTACATATAATATCGTTAGTATTATCAGATCAATAAGCTAAGTACAGTAGAAATTGTTTTTTAATACGTGCTATATTATACGGTTCAAACCACCTTAATTGCGAAAAAAAATATTATTATTTGATTATTTTTAAGTAGTAAATGCCAACTGTTTTTAACATTAATATAATAGTGCAGCAAGTATAGTATTACTTCATGACCTTGATCTTCAGGATGATCATTAATGTATACATTTTGATTTTACTGTAATTGAACATTGATCGCAGGTTCAACAATTTCTTCGATTTGTTCCTCTTCATCTTCAATGTCTTCATGAAACAGATTCTCAATCAGCTCATCAGGTAGGAATTCATTTGCATACAATCACGAAGATTAGTATAATTTTCACTTAATATGAATATATTTAATTATATTTACATGGAGTTTTCATTATTTTTATATGCAAATGCTAAATTAATATTTGTATAATACATTGCGAATAAAAATAAATTGTAACACTATGATGCATATCAACATTTAATAATTGTATACCTCATTTCTTATGTAATTATTTAAGTGCTGCTTATAATCTACTTGAGGTTCACTTTCATTTATTGAATCTTGCAAATTCTCATTCCCAAGATTCATGACATTTTCATTTTCAATTCTTTGCTGATTTTCAATCTGTTAAAAAATATAAATTATATCATTTTTACATATTGTACAATATTTTTAACTTTGATTTATAACTACACGTATTAATACAATATTTCTTTGAGCATCTTCATGAATATGTAAATCAGATTCAAAACTTTCATCATCACTGATCGAGTAATTCTCAGTCTCATTATCATTCGAATTAACGGATACTTGATCTTCATCGGGTCTTTCATAAAAAAAGAAAATATCTCATTTTAAAATAAAAAATTCATAATAGTCAAATAATAATAGTTAAGTTGTAGTAAAATTTAGAAGGACATAGGATAGATAATGAGTGGTATACAGTATAGATTATAACTCATGAAGTTAGTTATCAAAACTCAAGATATAATAATAAATTTATAATATTTAAGTTTATTTAGGATATAAAATAAAACACATAAAAAAAAATTAAATTGATATGTCGCCGATTATATTAAATCAAGTCACAAGACAGAATAAATTTGGTATAAATCAATTGATTCGCCGCACAAGAATAAAACTCACGTCTCTACATAGAATACCTTCTCGAGTAATTCAAAATAAAACTCATATAACATCACCATCAAAATCATTATTTTTAATCGCCGCGCATTAAGACTAAACATACATCCGTGCTCCCATTCACACGTATATTTTAATATAAAATCGTTATAAATATCCACAGTCTAAATTCACAAAAATGGTCGTTAAATTTATGAGCCGGCGGCTCTCAGTCTCGGATTTATTGCACACAGCAATGACGGATCTCTCCGCAGTCAAATAAGGCCTCAATGCGGGCCCGATTTCATAAATCAATTATGATTATAATTACATTTATACTTAGCAGTAACGATATAAACGCCGAAATTAGACAAAATTAGAATGATTATAATAAACACATGTATCTCTCAATTTCTCTCTTTTTCTCTCTCGAACAATTAATTGCGCTATACTTAGCTTAACTAGGCTTTATACGTGCGGACTCGGAAACAGGCGTGCACTCCTGCACCAATGTATGATCTTGCCGAAGATTGAACTGGCGAGAAATGTCAAGCGTCGCTCAGCCGTCGGGAGCCCGAGCGTCTTGCCAGTCCGCGCCCCGTTCCACTGCGTATGATTCTCACGCGGCCGTTTCAGCGACCCTTTCGGGAATGGCGTGGCTCGTGAGAGAGAGAGAGATACTCGCGCAGGAGCTGCTACCTCGCAGGCCTCCTCGCTGTGTTCTGCCGTGCGATCGCCGATGCGCGCGGCTCGAACTGCCGAATTTTCGGTCTCTCGCACACGGACACACTCACACTAATTATCGGCATACTCGTACGACGCGTTACATAACTCGCCGACGCTCTGCCGACGCTTCTCGTACATTCCATACTTGTATATATATATATATATATATATATATATATATATATATATATATATATATACATTGTCGCTATGTCCCTTACAATCACCCCCGTTCGAGGAACAGCATGGTGGATCTCGAAAATTTTTTAACAATTTATATAGATATATGCGCGCTGTCAAGTTTACGCAAACTGAAAAGCGGGATAGTCTGCCTAAAATCATACAGACTCCGCACGCATTAAACGACGATTTCTTGAAATTTTACAGTAGTTACAAAATTACATGGTCAAATTGAGTGACGTGATCTGATAAGATCTTTTTCGGTGTGCCAATACGTAAAAAATAATCATTAATTAATTTCGTCAAACAGGTACGCGTATTAGCTTTTTTAATCAGATAGATCGTCACTAACTTACTAAATAAATCTTGTAATACGAACAAGTATTGCATCCCTCCGACGGAACGCGGGAGCGGCCCATAAAAATCTACACTCAACATTTCGTTCGGCTCAATCGCTTTTAAAAATTGATACGCGCCCTCCATCTTATAATTTAGATATTTGACCCTTTGGCACAAATCGCACCTCTTTGTATATGCCTTTACATCGGACCGCAGTTTTCGCCAAAAAAAATACGTACTAAGGTACGAATACAATTTATATGCCCCCGCATGTCCGAACTGCTCATGCGCAGTTTTAATCGTCCAATATACCAAAGCAGGGGGAAGAAAGAGCTTCCATTCATCCGTATTCGGTCTTTTAACATAAAGTACACGATTGTCTTCTAAAAATTCGAGTTTACTTGATGATTTTGATTTTAACTTCCGTATTATTTCATCATTACCTTGATGTGTAGCGATATCACGAAGTTCGCGCACAAGCTCGCGTTTCATCGTGAATTCAGCGACCAAACGTACCGAATTGACATTTTCATCAAATGATTTTTTAATTTCCGGGATCGCTCGCACGCAACTCCAAATCAAATAATTTGGGTGCGTTTGACACGGTTGATCCGGAAAATTTCTACTAAAGAAGTCGGCAACTATATTGTCGGCTCCTTTACAATGGCGTATTGCAAAACTGTACTCTTGGAGAGCTAAAATCCACCGAATTAATCGCGCGCTATGGAATGGCGAATATAATAAAAAAGTCAATGAATTATGATCAGTTACGATATCAAATTCTGATCCTATCAAATAGTACCGAAATTTTAAGACCGAATATACGATGGCTAGAAGTTCCTTCTCTGTGGTAGTGTATCGACTCTCGAAATGAGTGAGTACGCGGCTGACCAGCGAAATTATACGCACGTGTCCCTCCGCATCAATCTGATATAAGATACCGCTTATACCGATATCGCTACCATCAGTCTGTACATAAAATTTAGAATTTATCAAATAATGACTCAGAGTAACAGCCCGCATAAAATTTCCCTTAAGGGCTTCAAAAGCCTGAGCATGCTCGTCGGCCCATCGCCACGAATTACCGGATTACAACAGATTTCTAAATGGATCTACATAATTAGCATGACGAACACTAAAACGCCTGTAATACCCGCATACGCCAAGAAAACCTTGAAGCTGCTGCTTATTCACGGGAGCGGGAAAATCCTTTATTTTTTCTAGGTGAACAGTATCCGCGGTAATATCCCTCGCGTCCAAAATGAAGTCCAAAAATTTAACGCTCCTACGAAAAAACAAAGCTTTTTCAAGACTTAAAGTGAAACCAGCTTCGATTAACAACAAAAATAATTGCTCTAAATGATATAGATGCAAGGCAAATGTTTTTGATGCAATCAAAACATCATCTATGTAGGCCGTAACAAAATGCAAAATTTTACGCAGCGCGCGCTCCAACGCACGAATAAATCCTGAACCTGTGGTTTTAATTCCAAATGGAATTCTTAAAAAATGGTATAGTGAGCCCTTGTATAAAAATGCGGTGTATTTGCGCGCGCGCTTCGTCAGTCGAATCTGCCAATATCCTTTCACTAGATCGGTCGTTGAGAAAAATATGGCACCTTCATGTTTCTGCGCAAGCTCCTCGATACGCGGCGGAGATTCGTTATCCGAAGCTATTATTTTATTTAAATACCGTACATCTAAACAAATTCGCACGTCTCCGTTTTTCTTCGCAACAATTCGTATCGGGTTACAAAATTCGCTACACGAGCGTTCTATAATCCCCTGTTCTAGCATTTTATTTATTTCTCGATCAACTGCGGGCTGATGGTGCAAAGGCACAGGATACGATTTTCTAACATACGACTTCTCCACAATAGGTTGAATATCATGCTCGTACACGTCGGTGCACCCCGGCTCGTCCGAAAAAACACATTTATATTTTAGAAGAAGGTTTCTCGCTAAAATCTTTTCATCACATTTTAATCTGTCAAGGCCGTCGACATATTGTTCTATTTTTTCCTCAATTGAAAAGTTTTCCGAATTACCATTATTTCCCACCGTCAGCTGTTCACTACCCTCCGCATTTTCCATAGCTTGCATTCCGAATGCACCCCCCATTTCACAATTACTCTCCAAATGAGTCATAACCTCCGAGTTGCCTTGCTGTATAATGATCGTACGAATTTTTAAACTATAACATTCGGGTTCATTTTGACTTAATTCCGTATGAATGGTCCGATACGTAATTAAATTTGACGGAACGACTTCACCCATAATTTCAAATGATTTCATTTTAAAATTAATTATTCCACCGTGTTTCTTTAAAAAATCAGCGCCTATTATTATATCCGCTGAAATCCCCGGTATCACAATAAATGTATATTCTAAATCAAATTTCCATAATTTTAGGTTTAAATAGATTTTCTTGCAAACTTTGATCATTTTTCGACCAACCGCCACGTACACGGCTAAATTGCTAACAGGCAACTCAGGAATGTTATGATTTTTTTTAAAGCATTATAAAAATTTTCGGAGATGCAAGTCACCTCGCTGCCGGAATCTAGCAGCATGCTAACTGGGCACGAACATATTTCGGCTCGCATAAGCGGACTAACAACCCTCGACTCAATCTTCCCGTCGGCCGGACCATTGTTTCGCTCCACATCCCAACATAAATCGCGAACAAATTCAGAGCGCTCTAAAACATGTATATGATTACGAGGAGCCGGTTGATTGCTTGGTTCACCTGAATTCGACGAGTTCCTCGCGTGTGTCTCATCATTCGACAAAAGTTTTGAGCTACGTTCTAAACTGGTACTTGAACAGGCATCGAATTCCAAAATTTGTGTCCTACAAAAAATTTCTATCAGTCTTGAGTGCAGTAGTTTACAAGTAAAAAAATAGCAGAGCTTTTACGTAAAAATACCAGATTATTATTTTAATTCTTTTTAAAGGTTCATTCCCATTGTAAGTTTTGTGTACTTCATTCTAATCGACGTTTGAGTAAGATTTAGTTCGAAGACTTAGTCAAAATACAACACCTCACTGAAAGAGAAAGAATATCACTTCTCATCATGAGAGGCTAGGGTGGAATGGAGCGATCTTTCAGAGCAGTAATGAATCTTTTAGGGTTGGTAGAACTCCAATTGCAGTCTCGACCGTCCAAAAAACTGTTAGAAGGTTGTGACGTGTAGTTCACGTCCCAATGTTATTAAAACACAGGCAGTCAATCGCGACCAAGTCACCCGTCACCAGAGCCGAGCATTTTTATATTAAATAATTATTGTTATTAATGGGGGGAATGGTTATTTTATTTTGTTGAGGGAATGAGGATAAAGGAGTTGCGACCGAGAAAAGCCGCAAACCGGCACACACACGCACACACTCATACTAGCGGCACCAGCTGATCGCCGCAGCGACGACCGATCGGAGCGAGCAACGACGACGATCCTATACACACACATGCAGCAGCAGCGGCGGCTTCCTCGAGGCACACCATCTCGGCTGTAGCTACGAGAGAGAGAGAGAGAGAGAGAGAGAGAGAGAGAGAGAGAGAGATACCAACACGACTGTCGACAGCATGGGCAGAGCTAGCAGCCGCCGCGCCGCGAACCGCATGAAGCTGCCGGCCTATCGTAGCGTAGGCCGACGCGCGCACGTCGCCGCTGCCAACTGTGATGGTCCGGCGGCGACAAAACCGAAAGCGCCCGATATAGATATACACGCCGGGTTGCCCGCGCGTGTATATCTAGCAATTAATATTGCCCGCGCTTCGTGGGCAGGGCGGCATTCGCGGAGCGGACCAATGGTAATTAGCGACTCAAATCGCCGCAGACTCAGACTTGATTTTCGCATGTAGGGAAAATCAAGGCCAATCACCGCGAAGAAAGGGGCGGAAGCAACGAGTGTGTGAGCTGAAGGTGGTCGAGAAGAAGAGCGAAAATTTTGAAAGAGATTTCCGCCCTCTCCGATTTTGAGCATTGCCTGCCCGTCCGTTAGAAAATACGGACGTACATTGCAAAAATTGCCTGCCCATCCGTGAGAGAGTATAGACGCACGTTGAGAACACTTTGATTATTGAAAATCGGCAGACATTGTCAGCGGTAGTATTATCCGACAGACCCATAGCGACCAGAGTGTAAGGAGCACCGTTAGGCGTCCAGGATTAGCGACGGTGAGTGGACTATAATTGTCGAGCTTCCCTCGGCACTTATAGATAAAATTAATTCAACAAATATCGTACATTGCCGCCATGTTCTCGGGGTTAGTGGAATAAACTCGTGGTGGTGTGACACCGTTGTATAGGATCAGTGCGCGTCGGGCCAGCAAAATTACGAATATTAGTGTGGGGGAAATTACGCGATTCAGGAAAACTCGGGAAACATGGTGATTTGGTCGTCGCGGAAGACGCGTGCGAGGGCTAGCGTAGCCATATTTGTATAGCGACCGGTTCACTGCGTGAAAATTGTAAATTTGGGCGACCGTGCGTATTGTAACTATAATAAAGCTTAGGTACTTAAAGAGTGAGATTGTGTGTATTTATTATATAATTAGTGATTCCTGATTTTCCACTTCACGGAACTTCCTCTGGGAAAGGGCTCGTGCAGAGTTTGCCGCGCTGTACCTGGCGCCCAATAATATAGAGAAATTCGGTAAAGTGTCGAGCAAAAGTCTAATAAATAAACCAGAGTAACGAAATACCACGTTACAAGGTTTAATGATTTCGGCACTGTCAGAGAACTATCTAAATCAGGCAGATCGAGGTCAGCAGTAAATGAAGAGAACTCACTAGATGTTTTATTATCATTCACTGAAGATCCGCATAATTCTATCCGCAGGGTTGCTCAAGAGTATAACTTAAGTAAATCGTCTGTACACAACGTATTAAAAAGAGCGAAATTCCATCCATCTAAAGTAACACTGGTTCACAAGTTGAATTAAGACGATTTTGATCGTCGCGTTGAATTTTGTGAAGACATCATGGCACGCATAGTTGAAAATCCTAACTTTTCATCATAGTCTTCTCAGATGAGGCAACCTTTCAACTTGACGGAACCTTAAATAGACATAATTTCAGATATTGGGTAGATGAAAATCCTCACTGGAAACGAGAAGAAAAATCACAGTATCCGCAAAAATTAAATCTTTGGGCTGGGATAATTAACAATAGAATTATAGGACCATTTTTTATTGACGGTAACTTAAATGCTGAAAAGTACGAAGCTATGCTTCGTATAGTCAAATAGTTCCTGCAATTAAAGAAATAGCTGGAGACAACTTTGAGAACACATGGTTTCAGCAGGACGGTGCAGCACCTCACTATGAACGAGACGTTCGTGATTACTTAGACGAAGTATTTTTTAATCGGTGGATAGGGCGAAGAGGCACAACCGAATGGCCAGCTAGATAACCTGATTTGACACCTCTCGATTATTTTTACTGGGGTTACCTAAAAGATCGGGTATACAAAACGAAACACCAAAATTCAGATGAATTACAGCAAAGGATCATAGATGAATCAGCTCTCATTACCACTGAAATAATCCGAAATGTGGTTGATGCTTTCTACCATCGATTAGCTTACTGTCAAGAGGTGAATGGAGAACAATTCGAGCACTTAAAATAAAGATATTGTGCTTATCAATGCTAATAATCAAATGTGAGAGGCAAAGGGATTCACGTAAATCCTGCACCCCGATCGTGAAAGCCAAGGGGACTCACATAAATCCACTACCCCGATTGTGAGAGGCAAGGGGACTCACGTAAATCCAGCACCCCAAAGGGAACAGATTTTATTACGTCCACGTCGTTGTTCCTGGGTAACGCTAAATGTAAAAAAAAACAAAGTTTACCTTGAAATAACCTTGAAAGTCAAGTTCAAGGTCGAATGCAAGATCACCATTGCATTCCTCGTTGAAAGTTGCTCCAGGAGTGTCCTTTAACTTTTTCAGAAACACCTGACCCAAGGAAGTACAGAGCGGTCCCGACCATCCGACCCAAACCTTGTTTAAGTTTAAAAGACCTTCAGCTGAACTTCAAGGTCACACTTGACCTACAACTTGAGCACATATTTGGACATAAAATTTCCCGCTCTTTCGATTTCCGGTGTCAAAAATAGGGGTAACTATTTAAAAAAACGAGATTGACCTGGAAATGACCTTGAAGGGCAATCTCAAGGTCGAATTCAAGGTCACCATTGATTTTCTCGTTGAAAGTTACTATAAGAATGAGCTTGAGCTGTTGGAAAACTATTTTAGCTGAAAAAGTATTCAGGTGTTTCCATACTTTTTGGACACCCTGTATATTACAGTTATTTATAATTTTTCAAACTATTACATAGAGAATGCTCTATATTGTAAAAAATAAATACAAAAGTTTAAATTGAAATTTACTAAAGGTGTTTAAAGACATTACGAATTAACATTATTATGTTTATGTTTATGGACAGTTTTATATTATATATATATATATATATATATATATATATATATATATATATATATATATATATATATATATATATATAGATGTATTCATTGGCACTTTTATAATTGTAAAAGAATACCTGTGCTTGGGGTATAACTGGCAATTCTGCATTATTTTCATTATCATTTCTAAAACGATAATATGCAGTTGAAAACGGTAACTCTTCATTTAGATCTCTTAAATATTTGAAATAAGGACTACGTCTGCTCGTATCTATGCCAACATTTATATATACTATAACAACTAAAAATACATAAATAATAAATATACTTAAAATATATAAACAATTATTATACTAAAAATATTAAAATCTATTTATAATTAATACAACAAATTTATTTTTCATTAATTTACATTTTTTTTACCTCTTGATATACAGAAACAGTTTTTGGGGTTATGTTACATATATTAGCAGTAAATGAAAATTAACCCTCCTGCGCAGAAGTTTATTTTCGTGTATATGGACTAGATCGAATGTAAGTCTGCAACAATGTTTTCTACAAATTCGTAACATCTTCTAAATAATAGCTATACTATTTAGCTTAAATTTGAGAGGTTGTAGATGTCCCAACAAAGTAAAGATTTAAATTTGTGATACAAAATGTATACAAAAATGACATGCAGTTTGGACGAGTATACTCGGCTCTCTATGCAAGGGGGTTAATAATTACTTGATTATTTAAAATAATCCAAAATTATTTGTTATTATATAAGACCGTGAACACACGTAATAACAGAAACAATGCTACTGAATACTGATGGCGTGGAAAAATAAAAATATGAAAATTGCAGAATTAAAAAATAACAAAGCAACTGGTACATATATTTATACATCACGATTCTCGATCGCACTATATATTCATGTATACGCGAAAGCGCCTTCCGTGCCGCTTTATGAAACCTTCACGGGAAAAAATCCTTGCTTGTTGTAGTTCGTTATGTACATCTGAAACAGTCCCATGCACCGTCGCAGTAATTCAGCGCGCCCCATCGAGCCGAACCAGCTCGATCGTAGCACTGGCAGAGCACGGTGGAGAGGGGTGCTGAACCAGGGAAGTATGAGAGACTCAGCTAAGTCTACGCATCGAGCTGATTCCGCTCGATGACTATGCTGGCGTGTGCCGCTTGCTTAAGAGAAGTCCGTATCTTCTGTCCTCGTCATAAAAAAAAGGAATATTACTTACAATATCCTCTTTATTTCACCCTGCAATGAAGAATACAAAATCAATGGTAAAGTCGACGTTGTGCGAGTAATCCGATACAATTTAAGTCAAAGTAATCGCTTGCGCGAGCAGTTGTCGGAAGATTCGAAAAGGTTGGGTTTATCGCGCATGCGTGTTACACGCACAGCTGCGCTTGTGAACGGCAGCGAGCCAGCTCGACCGATCGAGCTGAATCGGTCCCGTGGGTAGCGCTCATTTACTTTCGTAAGGTAGTCCAAACTAGGAATATTATTCCGGTGCTTACTTAGATCGATCTTCGTACTTGAATACGAACGTATACAGTTCATATTTAGTATTATCAACAGTATAGCATCAGGCTTCTTGTTTTTGAGCTAATACAAGTCAAGATTGTTTTCCGTGTTGGGGACAGTCACGGATGCGCATATGCACACGCACACACCACATACTGTAACCTTAGTGCTCTAGTGTGTGTGAGAAACGTCCTTTGTTCTTACTTGAATTGCAATTTGCATCTGTCAACCGTTGCCGGCAAACACAGTGAAAGATCGTTTGCTTAATAGTAAAATACAAGTAAAAGTACAAGGCGTCCTCATACATACAACTTGTAAAATTATTAGTTTAGTCTTTTAGCTTATATATTACACAATTTACATAGAACATTTTCATGTAGTAGTCTAAAGTTTCAAAGATATATTTTTATATCAATTGTACGGTTATATATAATTCATTATATGAAACTATATATAAGTGATCATCAAAATAGACAGAAAACTTTGAATTGATAACAAAAAGTGCATATTAATTAAATATATGAATAACGAAAATCTGTTAGCTGTTGGATATACATGTTGGTTAACTGAAGCTGACAGTAGTGAAACTACTATCAATGGCATTATTGATAGAAAAGATGCAGTCGAGATTCAGTGGCCAAAATGTGACTTTCTACCTACTGCCCGACAAATGAAAAAATCATTGCAAAGTTTAGATGAAGATGCATGGGAAGTAAATGCAGTACAAATAATTGGATATGGAGGTAAGTTAAAGAATAGCTATTATAGAATCAAATAACTATTTTTAAATACTAATACTGACGAATGAAATTATTAATTATTAGATCATTTTTATTTTGATGCATAACATTTTATTTTTTTAGATTGGACTATTATGTGTAACTAATTAGAGTTACTGAAAAAGAATAAAACTTCTACTACTAGACAAAATAGATATTCCGTAATGAAGAAAACGTTTGAAAATACCAGTTTTATTGGTCCTACTACTGCAACCAAGAAAATAGTAACAAAGGTTGTAAGAATATTACAATAATCAAAATCTTTTTTTCATATTGTAGTTACCAATTTTTTTTTCATCAATCTTTTCTACAATCTTTTTTGTAATCTTTATTATTGTGACGGATGGTTGGAGGGGTCCTCCTGTGCCGCCAGAGAAAGGCGCGCAGGAATTGAGGAGACAGGGCTTTTGGGTAATCGTGGCTTTATTAGGTCCGAGCACCTCTCGTCGTGAGTACCGCCGGCTATCTGCTGCCCGCTCGCGGTCGCATCGCGACTCGCCAACGGTCCCGCGCGCAAAAGGCGCAAGTACTGCACTTTTGCGCGTAGGAACACTGGAGCAGCGTCGGGCAGAGCTGACTGCGTGTCTTGCGCGCATCCGCTCTGCGATAAGGAAATGCCACGGAAAGCCAGAAGCTCATCCGTGACACGTGCGGGGCCGCGTTGGGCGACGTCCGCGTTGCTCGAAAAAAAACAATGAAAACGTACGACCGACGTACTGCTCTAGCGTGCATGTTCTGAATAGCCAAGTTTGTGTGTGTAAGTGAGAGCGCGCAAAAGCGCGCTAGCACTTGTACTTGTAAAATTTATTTCAAATGATATTAATTAACTTATGTCCCTTCGGCTTTTTATAGCGTCCACTTTTTAAAAATGTATTACAGATAAGCAGCCGCTGCTGCTTTACAAGATATCATTTGAGAGGTGCTCTACATTATAATATACTTATTTCTATATCTTATTATCTACTTCGTTTTACAAATTTCTTAAACCTTGCTTATATTTAAATTTTTCCCTTTTTATTTATCAACTTTAAAATTCTCTACTCTTCAAAATTCTTCAAAGTTTTCAAATTTTCAAATTTCCAAATTTTCAATTTTTCAAATTTTCAAATTTTCAAATTTTTCAAATTTTTCAAATTTTTCAAATTTTCAAATTTTCCAAATTTTCAAATTTTTCAAATTTTTCAAATTTCTCAAATTTTCAAATTTTTTAAATTTTTAAATTTTCAAATTCTTAAATTTGTATATCTTAGCATTTATTTGAGCTCTTATGTACCTTAAAATATAAAATATGTAATTGGACATTTGCGCTTAGGGTCGCTTTTCGTCCTATAAGCGCGCAGCTTTATTTTCTCGTTTACTTCAATTGGAACACGCTCGCGTTTGACCCTGATTTTTATTGCCTTTTTATTCAACCTTAATATTTTTATTCGATTCGCGTCGTCGCGTGCCCTAAAAAAAACAGAAGTTTCTGTTAGCTGCCGAACATGGAACTTTAACTATCGCGCGCAGCTTGGCTAGTTCTCCTACAATTCTGTACGATTAATCGCTTCATCTTGTTTTTCTTCCAGGGCGCGGCTCGTCCGGGGCCGCGTAAAAAAAACAATAAAAAAAACGACTGTTCTACGCTAGTTTATCAGACTGTCTAGCTAACTCGCCGGGCCTTTCGAGTTTGTTAACGTGGACGGTTTTAGACACGTCAGCGTTTTGTACCGTGACGTTGTTCGTCTTGCGGTTTATTTTTATTATTTCGAAAGGGCCCGTATACTCCTTTGCGAATTTTCCCTTCTTTGGTTCTTTAAGGACGTAGACTTGTTCTCCTTCTCGGAAGTGTTTAATGTTTAAATTCCTGTCGTAATAATACTTCGTGCGATATTTCGCTTGCACTAAGTTCATGGCTGCTGTCGTCTGTAGGACTGTAAGATGGGATAGCATACCCACTATATAACTGTTATAGGACAGCGCTAACTCTTTCGTTGTGAAGCTTGATGGTGTTCTCGGTTTAAAACCGAACACAAGCTCATGCGGTGTATAGCCCGTGCTTTCGTGTTCTGTGCAGTTGTAAGCGTGCTGGCATATTGCTGTCCAATTATCCCAGTCAGTTACGTCTCTTATGTATTTTCGGAGATATTCCGTCAGTGTATGATGCATCCTTTCTATTGAGCCGTTCGATTGGGGGTGGTAGGCTGTAGTGCAAAATTTTTCGATTCCGAATATCTTAGCAAATTCTTCCAATAAACGGTTTTGAAAATGGGTCCCCTGGTCCGTAAGGATCGCTGCTGGTGGTCCAAATATGCAGATTATTTTTTCTGTCAAAGCTCTTGCTACCTCCTTTGCTGTTGCGTATTTTGTTGGTGTTAAAATTGTATATTTTGTGAGTGCGTCTTGCGCTGACAAAATATACTTGTAACCCTTCTTGGTTTTTTCCAGCGGGCCGTAGAAGTCAAGGGCGAGCTGCTCGAAAGGGGCTGCCGGTGTATTACTAATTAACATCGGCAGACGGGTTTTTACTCGAACTAGTTTATTGCTCTGGCAAACAGTGCATCTCGCGACAAATTGGCGCACATCTGGGCGCATATTTCGCCAGTAAAAGTCGCCAGCAATTTTGCTGTACGTCTTATTCATACCTCTATGGCCGCCTATGGCTGCCTCGTGGTACTCTTTAATTAGCTTGTACCTTTCCATGACATTAGGTACGGGCAGGTTATTTTTTAATAGGACTGCGCTTATCTTGGCGTTTGTAAAAATTCTATCGAATTGATCGATGAAGTTTGTCCATTCTGCTAGGGACAAAATTGCTAAGTCGCGGGTAATAGCCAAGCTCGTTATTTCTTTGGCTATTACTACGTTTTTCAAAGTCCGTAGGCATTTTCCAATATCAGCACGCATCGGTCGGTCGTCTATATACTTCTTTACATAAACACCTATGAGTTTGATGCCTTGAAACTCGGAGATATTTATCTCGCTGACCTTGAACTCTCTGCTTGTCAGTTCGTCCGGATTTAGGTATCCTCTTTCTATTAAGGCTTCTTGTATCTCTGTTGTTATGAAGTTGTCCGCTGATATTAAATATACTAAGTTTTCACGAAAACGGAATGGATGTTCGTTCAGAGATTGTAAGTGAACGAACGGAGGTGGCAACTGGCCGTCCGGAGCTGCCCATGGTGGCTTTTCGCGAGGTGGCCGTGCGTTGGAAACGACGTAACGCTTCAGGTTACCGTCGCTTGCTGCAGCCGTTACGCGGCTAACGACGCCGTCGGGCCTATCGCTGTCGCCGGCGGGATTTTCAGCGGGAGGGTCGCCCTGTCCCGCCGCAGAATCCTTGCTGTCGGAGCTGCTTTCTGGAGGCGAGCCTGGCGGTGCTTCACCCATGGGCCAATCGTCGGCCCCTGCGCTTGCAGGCCCCGGGTCGCTTCTTTCGGGTTCGGCCAGTATCGGCTGTTGCTCCCATTCGTCGTTGCATGGACTATCTCTGAGCGTGTCGTCGGGGTTGACGTCTCTTTGATCAGCTGGCGCTGAGGGAGCCGCCATTTTGCGCTTCCTGCGTGTTTTCCTGCCCAATTCCGGTGACTTTGGCTGACTTTGCTCGTCGTCATCCGATGGGCTAACCCCGGATGCCTTATAAGAGGTTGCCATGCGCAGATATGGCGTAAAATGGTGGCCGGTTAGATTCAGATGCATATATACCTCAGCCGTGTTGGCTATTAAATGGCAATATATGCGCTTGTCGCTGCTTATGTCATAATGGATACAGATATTTCTTTTGTATTCCTGGGCGAACAGGTAGGCGCAATCTACTGTGCCGTACTCTGTGTCAGACTCTAGTATCCTCAGCGTCTCTGTTGGCTCGCCGCAGTGCGTCAGCTGGGGAGACGCGCGAAGTTGGCTTCTGAGCTCGAGGGCTGTGATATCTAGATTTGCCAACTTAATTAACGAATCAAATAAGCAGTTACCTGGAGGCGATTGAGGAATATCGTCTGAGCGGATCAGGTTGACTAACGGCTCTGCGCATCGCTTTTTGCGAATGTAGGCATGTGTCAGAATATTGCCTGAGCTGACTGACGAATTCTCATCCGAGGAATCGACTCTGCGGTCGTACTTCCGCGGGATATCGGCGAAGTCCTCGAACGGGCCATCGCCACTCGTGACTGACCATCCTGATGGAGAAATAGGACGAAGGGGAGCCTCGGATAAAGGCTTGTCCGCAGGTTTACCGGGACTAGCCGGAGCTGGGTTTTCGTTGATTTGCGGCGACCTGTTTAGGTCGGCGCCCGAATCGGCGACCGGATTTTTACTATTCGCCTTGCCTGTACTCGGTTTCGCGGTCTGTCCGCCTGCGAGGCCAGTGAGACTGTTTTCCGGGGAACCTACCGACGATTTTGCTTCCCAGATGTTTATCTGAAAGCCGTCTCTTCCTTCTATTTCTTTTTCCTGTATATCTACTGTCAGTTTAGTGTTGAGCCTGGTGCCTATTCGAGGCAATACTGCATTTAGTGGCGATTTAATAATATTGGTCGAAGTGTTCGGATCGACGTGACGCAGCTGCTCCTCAGTGGAAGGCGAGCTACCTGACTGATCGACGATCGGGTATGCTGCGCATACCTGAGCTCTGTGACCGACTGGACTATCGTTTCTTCCCGACTTTGGTTTACTGGGAATTACGATAGTTTCCAGCGGCTCGATGCTCGTCAGCGTTTGCGTTTTGAGCCGTGGCTGGGAAGTAATGGAGTCGCTACTCGAGTCGCTGGGCTCGAATAGATTGGGTTCCATGCGACTCTTACGTTTTTTACTCGATCTTGTGGCGTAGCCTTGTGTTGTTCTCGATATGGAGGTAAGTTAAAGAATAGCTATTATAGAATCAAATAACTATTTTTAAATACTAATACTGACGAATGAAATTATTAATTATTAGATCATTTTTATTTTGATGCATAACATTTTATTTTTTTAGATTGGACTATTATGTGTAACTAATTAGAGTTACTGAAAAAGAATAAAACTTCTACTACTAGACAAAATAGATATTCCGTAATGAAGAAAACGTTTGAAAATACCAGTTTTATTGGTCCTACTACTGCAACCAAGAAAATAGTAACAAAGGTTGTAAGAATATTACAATAATCAAAATCTTTTTTTCATATTGTAGTTACCAATTTTTTTTTCATCAATCTTTTCTACAATCTTTTTTGTAATCTTTATTATCTTATCATTAATTATAATTAAAAGCACTAAAATATATTTTAAGTACTTTTAATCTCATATGATTTAGTTTCTTTACTAAAAACTTGTGTATTGTTATTGAAAATATAAATATTTTTTGAGAGTGTAAATACTTGTATGTGCTAGAGATTATATGATTATTTATTTTACTAACACGCAAAAAAGAATGATAAACAAGTTCAATGAAAAGCTGAGGCTCAAAAAAGAAGTCAAAGTATCTTAGATGAAGTTCTGAAGAGTAATAAAAAAGCAAAAATAGATGACGACGTAAGAATAATATTACTTAAGTAATTTTATCTTAATTAATTTATTTATTTATTAGAAAATGATCATATTTAATTAAATTTAGTCAGACTGCAGCGCCACCGATAGTACAGAAACTACCTGATCAGAATATGAGCCTCTCGCAAAGAGAAGCAAACAGCAATTGCAAACAGATGTAACCATATTGACAAATGAAAATAAAAACTTAAAAAGCGAACTTAATCATTACAAAAGTAATAAACTGTAGAAACAGTATTATATGTATTCTAAGAATATATACTCAATGTTGGTTAATTAACAAATTAATTTTATAAAATTTCAAGTATGTCAAAAGCTTATAGCAAATCTAACGAATTGTAAAAGATAGTGCAAAAGTCTTGGACAAAATGAAAATTATTTGCTCTGTGTGCCGCAATTCTCAGATGGTAGGTACAACTACAACGCATTCTGTGCACCTTTGAAAAATATTTCTTACAAATATTATTAATATTTTAATAGAGCGATGACCAATTTTCAAGAAAAAATGATAATTCTTCTAAGAAAAACATTAATTCTGCTAATTAGCAGTTAAGAAAAGGTAATAAAGCTGAGATTGCGATCACTAATTATAATTCTAAAGTTACCGAATTTAATTCTAGTATTGATGACCTTGCTTTACCCGAAAAAAATAAACAGGTAAATATAAATAGAGCGACCTTTCAGAATACACAATTAATACATATACAATTATCCTTATAGTAAATTTAATTCCTATTAATTATTTTACAGGAAAGTTTTCTATCAACGTCGTCTAAAAGCACATATAAAAAGACAAATAGTGAGAAAACATTGGATATGGATACTGAGAATATTATACAATCACCGTTAAACAGATTTTCTACTGTTTATTCCAAGATAAAATCTTTTATGTGACAAATAAATAAAAAAGTAATAGTATACAATAAAAGTACCATAATAAAATATGATGTTGTAATAAAATAAGATTAAACAAGGGCGATTTTCACCACTTCTGCAATGGTGCAAGTCTGTCAATTTTCGATGAAATAGATATTAATGGTTTTTCTAGAAAAGCAAATAATTTTCATATATGTATGTAGGACTCTATTGCTCGTCAATGATAATTCATGTGTAAACCGATAGCTTCGTACATATCAAATAATTTTCAGTTTAACGTAACTATAGTTTACACAACCCTTTATTTTTAATCTATAGTTAACTTTATTTTGTAATATTCAGATTTAATATACCTATGCTTTTTTGCTGTTTGTATAGTTAACCAATGAAGTTTTGCATCAGTAACATTGGTTCCATTTAGCTTAAAATTATTAAATTATGTAGAAAAATCCTTGTATATACCACTTTTATCAAAATTAGCTAACTTGCACTGAATCCGAAAAGCGACATTATTGACCCTCTCCTTCACGTTTATTCTATAGAAAAGTTCAGCCTTATCTACAGGACGCTCAAGGAAAGAATAAGTCCCAATAGAAGTAAATGAAATGTTAGAATCTGAAGTCGAAGACCCAGATCTGCTCACATTACCATTAATCACATTACCTAATTCAAATAATTATCCAGAGGTGAAGTATCTTTTTTATATTTTAAATAAATGAAGAGATGAGGCAGAACTTAAACCAGATAATTCAATTTTTATGTATTGTAATATCTTGTTTTAATTAAATAAAATTAAATAAAAGTATTATAATATAACATTAAGTAACAACTTCCAGTATGAATAATGTTTTATTTCTTTAGTTAAATAAAAATGATATGGATGATTCGAGATCCAATAAAGGAATTGACATGTACAAGTAGTCACAAAAAACTTGATGCAATGAAGGGGTAACACCACTCTAGCGGCCCGAAAAAATGTCTAAATTGTACGATTTTTTACATGAGCAGGAAAGAAGGAATCAAATTTATTTTTTGAGGGTTTACTATACATATAAGGAGGTACAAATATATATATTTTTTACATTTAAATACAAAATGGCGGCTATACAGCGAATCTCGTGAGAAGCCTTTTTCTCAAACCTCCAAACGGGAGAACACTTTTCTCGGAAAGTATGAGACCTGGAACAAAAACCAAAGAAATTCTTAATTTATATAATGTTCACCTTGGGAGTACGTAGGGTTTTTTTTATTTCAATTTTTGTAGAAATGGCGCACTTCTGAAAAAATAGTCGATTTGCCTCGAAAAAAAAAACGATGTAAATTGTAGAATGTAAATGTAAAATTAAAAAAAAAATTACAATAAATCGAAAAACGGCTACGTACATCTCTAGAGAATCTATTTGTGAAGCTACAGTAAAAATTGCAATCCAATCCATGCAATAGTTTACGAGTAATCTGTTCTCCCAGTTTGAAAAAACTGGTTTCGAGAAAAATGCGTTTAAAGTTTTACATGCACTCAGCGAGCGGTCCGAGGCGCTGCCGCAAAATCGACATTTGAACCTTTTAAAAATTATTTGACACTATAGGACCAATTGCATATTATTTTTATGACTCTAAAGTATTGTTTAAGCCAAAAAAATCGATTTTTTGAAAATCCTAGAGTGCTGTTACCTCTGAAAGCACTAAATAAAACTAAAGTACGTTGAATTATAGTTACTTTATAAATTGTAATCCAAATTGTATTAACAAAATATTAAAAATAATTCAAACATAAATAATAATCATACAATAATAATATTTTTCATATGTTAGCAGGACCTATCCACGTCGCCGCAGTCAAAACCTTGTATTTCGAAACAGTCAGAATTTTCAAATAAATCAGATGCAACGGCTTTGGTAAGTTTTAAAATCGAACGATTACTACAAATTAGTATAGAATACTTTAGTATTTAAATTGTTAATTCATTTTAATGATTGACTTGAATAATTGAAAATATTTTTAACATTTCAGACGAATTTTTTACAAAAAAATAATGTTTCGAATTGTATCCCGACAACAGCTCAGATACATGAAGAAATGGTAGATATTGGTCATGGAATAAAAGTAGACAAAATACGCTTGGGTAATGTAAGGACTAAGGAATTAAAACCCCTTTTATTAGACATGTTAAATGCCTTATTTACAAAAGCAGACTTTGCAAACTGTTCAAGAACTGGAAAAAAAAGGAAAAAATTCTGAGGCTGCTAAGTCTGAATTGGACGGCACAAAGAAAATGGCTATAGTGGGTAGGTCTTATAACAAATGCAGTTAACATTTTTATTAAAAAAAAATAAGTTAGTACTCTACTTTTTATGAAATATTTTATAGTACGTTTGTGCAATACATACAAAATTTATAAACATAAAACTAATTTCACACTGTTAAGAATATAGCTTTATTTATGACAACGATTAATATTTGTTGATAAATGTTAAGTTATATATTTCTGAATTACTGAAGTGTTTTGAATACGTTTTTACTTTTAATGTATGTTTTAGAATTTAACTATATGTAAATTATTCAAAGCTTTTTTCATGTGATATGTTTCTAAACAAGTTACAATTATAAATTATAAGTAATACACGCTCTTATTATATTTTTATTAACAATAAAATAATTTCAGTAGTAAATTATCGAACGATAAAACCATTTCAATTTTTAATTTCAGATTATGCTCTTTCCTAATAACTGGAATTACCAAAGCGGATGTAGAAGAGAAGTTGAAGAAGATGATTGAAAATAAATGCAAAAATTCTTCAAAAAAAACAGCTAAGGCAGATAATAACTCTTGAAAAGTTTCATTACAGATATAAGTTTATAATTATTTTACAAATTATTTTATAATATTTTATTAATATTATTTAACCGGATTTTGTTCGACCCCTCCTTATTAGTTATATAAAAATTTAGAAATTTATATACTTCTAAAATATATTTGCACTTCATTTTAGAGTTATTTTTATCTTGGAAGTTAGTTTGGGTATATTATAATACTCTCTTTTCGAGCATAACACTCAAATTTACTCTCAATTTGAGTGTAAATTTGATTGTTACTTTCGAATCGAGAGTAACACTCAACGTATCTCCCAAATTAAAAATAACACTCAGCTTAAACCTTATGTTGAGAGTAATACACAAGTTCAGAGTAATACTCAATTTGAGCATTACTGTAAAGTTGAGTGTTCGAAATTACACTCAAGTTAAGAGTAACACTAAAGTGAGTGTTACTCTCAACTTGAGTTTTCTTTTGAGTGTTTTTTTGAGTGTCTTTTCCGTAAGAATTAGCAGCGCTAGGGACGCAGCTGGTATAACTAAATCTGTAAAAGATATAAAAAACGCTAACAGAACACTTCCCAAGTTAAAACGTCATAATTTTGTTTTGGAGAGTAAGGGTCAGTTTTTAAAACCTTCCAAGAAGGATCTGGTTTAAAAAAGAATCGAAAAAAGCAAAAATGAATAGTGTGCTACTAATATACACCTCGATACCGCAGTGAAAAAATACCATTCTTTAGAGGAGAATACATACGAACGAGTCTACCTTTGCGTGTCCGGAAGATAAATGAGAGTGCTATTATTAACTTTGACAATGCTGCTGGAGCTGGCACACATTGGGTCACTTATGTAAATCGAGGAAACATCGTACTATACTTTAATAATTTTGGTGATATACATTTTCCGAAAGAACTTGTTCATTATTTTAGAGGTACGACTATATACTACAACAAAGATCGAATTTTTTAATATAAACGCTGGCGCCTTCAGGATGCCATACATCCAAGATTCTAAAATTCTTATTTTACAAAAAAATGATTTTTTTTGCGTTAATGTTTTTTAATCGAGTAAATTAAGGGGGGAAAATCCTTGTTCGAAAAAAATCACCTCATAAATTCCAAATCTAGACAAACCTGATTAATATGTCTTAAGGTGGTTCTGCGGTAATGTTTTCGAAAAATTTCTAAATATGTTTAATGTTTTAAAGTTCGTTCAACTCTTCCTTAACAAGTAGAAATAACAATGTAATGATATTTTACATATTAAGCTAAAAAATTTCATAGTTTAGTCACAGATATTTACTACAATTTCACGTTATTTTGCGTAATTTCGATCGTTTAAAGACTGTTAAAATTAATTAAAAGAGTGTTTTTTTTTATTTTTTTAGGTTAGAAATGATCTATACTATTTTTTAAAAGCATTTTATTTATTTGTCTAAATATAATAAAGTTTGATAAATTTGTATTAACGTATTATAAAATAAGAAAAATTTTTCATTATTTTTCATCAATTGCTTTTTTCTCATCATTTCAGTTTTCAATCTTCAAAATGATATTGGCGCATACCAACATAATCTATCTTGATTAAATTTTTAGGATACGTTCATTGAAGCATTCTCAACATGTTACCTGACATATTTTGTTAATATCCATGCCAAAGCTCATGTTAACTGATTCTCTTAACAAATTTGCACTGTTTTTAACAATTTGTAAACAACAAATATTTATTATTTTTAAAAAACACTGTACGAGGTCGACGATAATGTCGAGGTACGGAAGCGGTTATAGATTCGCGAGCGGAGCAAGTGGATTCTGATATTTTTACACGGAGCAGGTATAAAGACCAAAATGTCTGCGAACGCGGCTCAGTACGAAGTGAGCGAGCTGTCGCTTCGTCCCCGCGGCGCTACACTCGGATTTCGGTAGTGCGGACCGAGCCCGGTTGAGGGCGTAGCTCATGCGTCTGGTGAGGATGAAAGAGAAGTAAGAAGGAGGAAAGGGGAGCATCTGCTCGCGGTGACGTCACGCTATGTGGCACGCAGTCGACGGCTTGCAGACGGCGTTGGGGAGGACGAGGAAGGACGAGTGGCCACGACGAGGAAGTGCGACGAGGGATGCAGCAGGAGGTGCATCTGTACAACTGTGCCAATAAACGGGCACGAAGACGAGAACTGCAAGGCCCAGGATTGCGTACTTGCAGCAGGAGCAGTGGGTACGGTTAACCTCGAAGAGATTATACTTACATGCAGCTTACTACACTGCATTCTTCAACTGCCACTGCTATCAGGTGAGATTAGTGTTTTGTATATCACTGAAATCTCCTCTTGCTAATGCTAGGTTGCTTCTAGGTGACTGGCGAGTGCTTCGGCTGCTACTGCTGCTGTTATGGAGGAGCGGGCTATGAGCTGAGCAATGTTGCTACACTTGAGAGACTGCACTGCCTCTACAAACCCTCCAAACCAGGTAAGAGAGTTCCAGATTGCTGTGCGTATCTGCTGTAGACTAACTCAGCTTTATGTTTTCTAGGGTGTATGCTGCAGGCCTCCAAAGTACCTATAGAAGCAGCCGCTCCGCCCAAGCTGGACCCATTCATGCCTTTCAAGGCATAACATTAGGTGGGTATGATTCTAATGCCATTTTGCTTATTTTCTTCAGTTCTAATCTCTATGCGTGTGTTCTTAGGTTGGTTCGAAAGAACGGGAGCAAGTAGAGGAGACAGCAGGATACGCTCAGCGCACCCAGACTAGACCAGCCAGCTCCAAAGTATGCGAGGCTCTATGGAATGGCAGCTGTGCGTCCTCTTCAGCTGCTTCAGGGTGTTGGAGAGCTCGCTTGCTCTGTGTCGTCGAAGAAAATAGTGTGTGTGTATGTGTATAGTGAGTGTAATGGGTGAGTAGTGTGCTATTAGTTGTATAGGCCAGTTCTGTCGAGCATCGGACTTGTACTGAGCAGCTCGTTCGACAGACTGGAAGTTTGTGTAACCCGCACAAAATGTGGTGTTACACAGTATATCAAATGATAATATTATTATAAAAATGCCATTTAAATATTATTTTGTTTGCCTTAAAGCTACGGAAGTTTTATATTTCACCGGAGAACTCCCTTACAAGAGAACTAGCTTCAAACTTGTTATGGCGATGAATTTCTTCATCCGATCCGGTTTTCCTTGAATGTACCCATTCTAAGCTATAAAATGAAAAGTATAATGGATCAAATTAATTTTAGTTGAAGATTGAAGAATACTATGCTACTTGGAATATTTAATAGTTAAAAACATCAATTTTTTAGTCCTCTTTAAAATATAAATTTATATTTATCCTTAAATATTCATCTATTTTCAAAATCGTACCAACATATTCTTCAAAATGTAGTTTGAAAACACTCCATCAAATTTCAGGAGGATACATCTAAAGATTAATCGGCAGAACTATTTTGAATCTGCAATCTTTATTAAATAATTAATTGTGAGTTCATATTGAAAAACTACTTAAGAATTTTACAATAAATTCTTAAATTTTCATAATGCAATAAAATTATAAAATCAAGAGTTCTAGGATTTAATATACGATTTTTATGATACTTAAACAAATATAGAATGATGACGTATGAAAAAGAAAAAAATTAACGATTTTTTACAAATCTCTTACCAAATCTCACGTGCACGGCATCCTTATGGCGTCAAGTGTGAGTTAAATTCTGTAAAAAATAATTGTTCATTTTATAGACGACACAATATTTTGAAACAATCTAGTTGAATCAAGTTTTTATATCTTAAATATGTACATTATACGTAATTTTGTCATGAATTAGACCCCTCTAAGCGGTCTTTATAGTCCCTTGAAAATTCGCTAATCTACAGTATTTAATGTAAGCCTGTTTAACCACTTATCACGTGTTTTTGAATTAGGCTGTGCATTATTCATGGCCACTGAGGCTTTAAAGAATTCTTCAGAAGTGTATTCATAGACTTAAAGAGCTGCATTATTATAAAATGATTACTTTTAACTGTTAGACACACATGTATCAATAATAGTAGTATTTTTATAGTGTTTGCATAGTATTATTATTCATATGTGTGTCTGTAACAATTGAACAGAACAGAATACACTTCTGAAGAATACTTTAAAGCCTCGGTGACCATGAAAAATGCACCGTCTGAGTAAGGAACACGTGATAAGTGGTTAAAAAGGCTTTAAATGTACATTAGCGAATTTTCAAGGATCTAAAGACCACTTATAGGGGTCTCATTTATGACAAAATCTTATATAATATACATATTTAAGATATAATAACTTGCATCAACTTAGATTGTATCAATATATTTTTGCCGTCGATAAAATGCACAATGACTTTACAGATTTTATGTCAGGCTTGGCCCCTTAATTCAAATGTTACTCTATCGTTAGGTATCACAGCATAACGTTGTCGAGGGATACCTCCGTTTTCGAGAATGCGATTTTCCCCTCCACCGATCTTTAGAGGCCCTATGAACTAGCATTAATTTATTTTGAAACTTTTACCGCTATACCGAATATCAATGATACAAACAACAAATTTCAATTCGAAGATAAAGCTGAAATGACTAATATTATTGAAATAACAGATGGCTCTTATGAATTTTCTGACATACAAGAGTATTGGCATAAGTGCGTGGATCTTTCTAATGAACTTGAATCACACCTAACTCCTGAGATTCTAGAAAAGAAAACATTGGGTGGTCCTGATAAGTTACAAAATAAACGAATTATTTTACGAATTCTGTTAATATTTTAAAGGTCAACGTTGTATGCGATGAATGTAGTACAACTCATGATGCTTTAAGCTGCGATGTACCTGTTTATCCAATCTATGAATTTTCACCAAAAGTCCTACCTGGTTATAAGGTCTCAGAAGTGCCTGAAAAGGTAATTTACTTCCCAGTGTTTGTGGTGTCAATACCTCACATTACGTTAAAAATTTGCGATCAAGATGATAATTTAGTTCATTTTTCAGGAGAAAAAATTAGTGTGAGATTTCATTTACGGCCCGGCCATGATTCTATATACTCAACAGTTCACAGCGCAGCGCAGCATTACGCCTTTTAATCGCAAAGAGAAAAGATCTCTGCAAAGTAAAATAAATATTTTGTTTTTAAAAGCATTACGTTATATTATGCAAAATGGACCCTTAAAGTATTCTAGATGATCCAGTTTACGACAAAACTATCACAAAAATTCAATTACACAGTTATAATCCGTACTCTAACGCTGCGATAAATTAATCGTACGAAATTCTTGTTGTTGTAAATAATAAATACTTTTATACATTACCGAGCGAATCATAAATTTACTTAGAGTGGCCATTTTGAGTTAAACGAGGTAATCATCCATTAAACAAAAAACGTGGGCCTTACTAGTACTCTAAGAAATGATCTGTCCAATAGTAAAGATCAAGAAGCAAGTATTGAAAACTCTGGATTGGAGCGGACTCACGTTAATGCTATTAATGGTACTACGTTTAATTACTGTCTCCTGCTAGAATCGTTATTAGGATTCGCTGAAGACTACAAACAGCTGATTATACATTCTAATCGAAACTAAAAAAATGATAATGATTGTTTTGCAGTTGGAAACGCGGCGTCTACAGTTAAGATAATTCTAGAAAAAATTCAATGGCAAGTTCCACACGTTTATCTCGATTAACTACATAAGCTTGTCTGTCTGTCTGTCTGTATGTCTGTCTGTCGTTTATTTTCGTTTTAATAGTTCGTTTTTGTTTGATGTTAAGACTTTGAGTTCATTTGGCGAACTATTAAATGACTAAATGATTTTGTTCAATATTTAAATTAGATTTTTACGCACCACCCCAAGCGATTATGCTACAGGTGATTATACTGTGAAAACTGCAGGATATGTTACCATCAAGCTTCAGGCTTCAGAATTTTTTTAATCTTATCAAAAATAAAAATTAAATATTGAATTCCTTTAATAATATTTTCAATGTGTTTGACCTATTTCATATCAAAGTCTGACTAAATTTCGTTTCCAGGGGTGGTGTGCCCTCTCCTTATGAGTGTGATGATCCAAATAAGATAATATGTACCGATTGTTCATATAGGAATACTAAATATAAGACAACTTTTGAGGTTAATCCCGTGTCCACGGACCAGGAGAAGTCTGATATATTTAAAGCTAAGATTAAGAAATATATGGGTGAATCATAAAATTATGCTAGAAAAACTCGAAAGGTATGGGACTAGAGGAAATACTCTTAAGTTATTAGCGAGCTATCTCTCAAATAGGCAACAAAAAGTCAAAGTACAAGAATACAAAAGTGTATATAAAGAACTTACTACTGGCGTTCCACAAGGAACAATATTAGGTCCTTTTTGTATTGTATGTCTGCTCTTTATATTGCATGTTAATGACCTTTTGAGGGATATGCCTAAAGAATCCATAATGTCTTATGCTGATGAGACTGTCATCATTTCCTTACGATGACACTTGGCCATCAGCACAAGACAAATTAAACATATACTTAACTCACGTATGAATTTGGTTGACTCTAAATAAATTATATCTGAAAGTAAGTAAGACATTCTATATCACTTTTGAAAACTATTATAATAGTCTTCCCAATACACTAAGCGTTTCAATCCAAAAAGAAAAAGTACAAAGGGTTGAAAATCTTAAGTACTCAGGAATACATTTTGAGTAAAATATTAATCTGATCAAAAGTTATTAAACATTGAAGAGGGTCACTGAAAATTCATGGAAATTCAACAAATTTAGCAGTTAAATTTCTTTGAATATTCATGCAATTTCGGTTACCGTTTACAATTGTAAATAACTATTGATAAGATTAATATTTTTGTACGTAACAGAGCTTAAATTAAAGGCCTTTTTGCCTAATTTTTGTTATATTTTGGTTATGGTTAGAAGAACTGGTATTTTTTCTGATTAAAGTAACAAATATTTCGAGTAAATTACCTCATATCTGTATAATAAGGGCCCATTAGAATGAATTACGCTTACTAGGCTTTATTTTTGGGTACCAGAAAACAGTTCCAAAGTCTACTGCTCCCAAATTATGGCAGAATTTCGTTTCCAGGGGGGTGTGCCGTCTCCTTATAAGTGTAATTATCCATAATAAAAACGCGTAGAGTTATGGTTAGAAGAACTGGTATTTTTTCTGATTAAAATATCAAATATTTCGAGTAAATTACCTCATATTTCGAGATCAAGAGCCCATTATCATGAATTACGGGTATTCGGCTTCATTTTTAAGTACCAGAAAACACCTTCCAAAGTCTGACCGAATTTCGTTTCCCGGATGGTGTGCCCTCTCCTTGTCAACTGTTTTATGTTTTTATCTTCACTTCAAACATGCAGGATTATTAGTCCATTTTTCCAGCTATGCCTAAATCTTCCACATGTGCTGCACGGCCTTACTTTAATCAAGTCATATGCTTTACAACTTTGAAATCCAACAAATATCTTATTCTTATTATCCCTAATGTACCTGTAGATCTCAGCAGGTACTACTATAATTACAAATTATGTTTTATTTTTGTAGGAATGCAGTATGATGCACTTATCTTTAAATTGACTAAAATTTCTTGCATTTATATCTTCTTCTAGAGCTCTATCGTTAATTTTTTAATTATAATAATTTATAAAATAGATCATTATCTTCGTTTGCTGATAATGATATGGTGAGGTTTAATAAATGATTTTTTCAAACCAAACAGACAATTTTATTTGTCAGCGACGTTTCGGCAGCATTTCACTGCCCTCATCAGGCTATACTTTTATTTAAATATTTCATATTACACCATTATTAAAAAGTATTGTAAAAAAAAATATATTTATATGTGATTTTATATGAAATTTGTTGTTAACATAAATACTTACAATATTTACATGGTACGGAAGTTACATTTTTTAAGGCCAATACATGTACAAGATATATACGTTACTCGCTATATGAACAATATAAAAATATAATAATAAGTTAGCGATTTTGTACTATTTTTTTAATTACACAGAAGTTGAGGTTCAGTTGCCATAAATACCTTTCATTTTCTTAATCGTCCTTATTTTAAAACTTATAATATTAAAACAATAAATAGCACATTGTAGATATAAATATAAATAAAAGAAGTCCATAGTTAAAAAATGTTATAATTTATAAATAAGTAAAAAATGAAATATCACAGAAGATTTAATACTATCAGTAGATACGACAAGACTTTTCTATCACAGACGGTTACCAGACGTTATTTTGAATATCTGAGCATGCTCAAAAGAGCCTTTTGATGGAGTGATTTCAAAATATTTAAAACTGACTAGTTTGTAGACTAGATAAAAGAAAACAGCATTATCTAATACAGTGCGTTTCATAACTTTAAGACCACCCACATTTTGCGCTAAATCACTGTAATTTAATATTGTATTGATACATAAATTTTATAATCTTAAAAATAATCAAATTTCTCAATATTTTACGCTATTTAGACAATTTAAACATTTTTCGTAGTATTAAAATAACGAAATATCGTATTTTAGGCTGTTTCATAACAATAAGACCACTGTAAAGTTATATTATTTTATTACTATTCCTACTGTATATTACAATAAATTAATTTAAACTATGATTTGTCATTATATTTTAAAATTCTAAAAATTTTCTATTTCTAAACTCTAAAATAAAAAATATAATATGCGGAAAAGAATTAAAAAAATAAGATTTATTAATAATGTAATTTATTGTAATTAAAGCTGCATATGAAAACATTATAATTATTATTAGAGCTTAATATTATGTTCACAATATTTTTATTGTGTATTTGAGATATATATTACTATAGAATTAAATTCGTTATGTACAATATTTTAATTATCATATGTTTTATTTGTAAACAGTAACAAAAGACTGTAATTTTTAATTTAATAATTAATTGTACCTCCATTATTTTTTATTAATTCAAAAATGCGATTTCGCATACTTTCAACTATTTCGTAAAATTCTTTCATCAATTTCTTGCCAAGCTTTTAGAATAGCATCTTTTAATTGATTAACACTACCATATTGTTTATTTTCAGCATAAACTTTACGAACAAGAATAGCCCATAAATTTTCAATCTGATTAACGTCTGAAGAACACGCTGGCCAGGCTAGAACAATAATATCGTTATTGTTAAACCACACTTTCGTTTCACGACTTGCGTGAATTGATGTGTTATCTTGTTGAAATATCCAATCTTCTGTTTCATTATTATCTAAAAATGGCAAAAGGTGATCTTTCAGTACATTAATATACTCTTGTGAATTCATTTTACATGAAGGAAAAGCTATTCAGGCTCCTTTCTTAAGTCTCGCCAATACGAATGATGGCCATCAGGGCCATCTAAATTAAATTTCTTTTCATCAGAAAAAATAACCTTACAATAAAGTAAGAGTGAATTTAATATTCATAGAAATAAACCATACATAATATATTATATACCAATATAATAATATTGTTCTATTTACTTTATTCCAGTCCGTATTCATATTAAGTTTCCCAAAATTTAATCTAGCATCTTTATGGCGAATTAGTAATCGAGGAGCTCTTTGTAATGATTGCCTTACAAGGTGATTAGCGCTTTTAATTGTACGATATATTGTTGAGCGTGAAATATTTAAATTTAAATCTTTTTTAATTTTATTCAAACTTTTTTTCGAATTGCTTGCTGCATTAATAATTCTGCGCTTTAAACGAGGAGAAACTTTGTTTTTGGGTCCGCCCTTTTTATTTTTACCATAGTTTTCAGGATTTTTAAGAAAATTCAAGATTACTCAATTTGACCTCCTCAATTTTCGAGAGATTTCTCTTATGCTCGTATCGCAGTCGCGATATGCTAAAATCTTTCCTTTTTCTTCTTCGGTTAAGCATGTACCTCGACCCATTATCTAATAACTGCAAATTAAAAACTTTAAGACTACTTTTGAACTTACTACACTTACTGCGTTATGAAATAGACAACGTGTTTAACGGAAATTTTTAATTATCATTACCCAACGGTGTCAGTTTATATTTATGACTATAGTTACCATCCAAGCATTTACCTACTGAGTGGTACTGTCGGTAATTGTTAAATTGAAATAAAGATAACACATCAGCGCTTACAAGTAGTGATATATATATATATATATATATATATATATATATATATATATATATATATATATATATATATATATATATTGTGAGCACAGCAATAAATTATACAAAAATCCTGGATACATAACGTAATTGGAAAAAGAGATTAATTTCAGAAATGGTAAATATAAAATTACAAAAAAATTCTATTAATATTAAAGAGGACACCCAAAAATTAAACTATCATTACTTTCCATTGATCAATAACATGAAAAGCAAATATAATAAGTAATAAATATCTTTTGTTTGAAGTAGCTATACACATACGGTCACTGACAAAATTGACGAGTTTCGTTATTGTCATTATATTCGCATACGCGCATTGCGTATACAAAGAGATGCGTGCGCACATATAATAACAGGCATTAAAAATTAAAAATATTTTCTTTAATTTCATGTGATAATTTGTGCATTATTAGAGTTAGTTTATCTATATTAATAATTAAGTTTTTTATAATTAAATTGTGATTAATTGTGCAATATTAGATAATGCTGTTTTCTTTTATCTAGTCTACAAACTAGTCAGTTTTAAATATTTTGAAATCACTCCATTAAAAGACTCTTTTGAGCATGCTCAGATATTCAAAATAACGTCGGGTAACCGTCTGTGATAGAAAAATCTTGTCGTATCTACTGATAGTATTAAATCTTCTGTAATATTTAATTTTTTACTTATTTATAACTTATAACATTTTTTAACTATGGACTTCTTTTATTTATATTTATATTTACAATGTGCTATTTATTGTTTTAATATTATAAGTTTTAAAATAAGGACGATTAAGAAAATGAAAGGTATTTATGGCAACTTAACCTCAACTACTGTGCAATTAAGAAAATAGTACAAAATCACTACCTTATTATTATATTTTTATATTGTTCATATAGCGAGTAACGTATATTTCTTGTACATGTATTGGTCTTAAAAAATGTAACATCCGTACCATGTAAATATTGTAAGTATTTATGTTAACAACAAATTTCATATAAAATCACATATAAATATATTTTTTTTACAATACTTTTTAATAATGGTGTAATATGAAATATTTAAATAAAGGTATAGCCTGATGAGGGCAGTGGAATGCTGCCGAAAGGTCGCTGACAAATAAAATTGTCTGTTTGGTTTGCAAAAATCATTTATTAAACCTCACCATATAATAATTTATATTATTCTATGATATTAATAAGGGCAAACACATTAGACCGTTTAAATATCGAATTTTTTTTATTGCATAAAATGTTATTGCAACTATCAAAGAATATGTTCCCAACGTTTTAAAACGAAATTCTTTCAGATAAAAACTGTGACATCCACATTTCCCGTAAATGACCAAGTCTGATGACGACCTTCGATAGACGACAGCTTGTATCTTGAACAAAATTGAAATTTTTCAAATTTTTGAATTTGTTTCAAAATTTTTAGTTCAAATTTTGGAACATATAAAATTTCGATATTATTTTCAGAGATTTTCAGGAGCGGGAGGGAATGGCCATTCCCTCCTGGTCCGGTGCCCCGTTTTCCATTCGTTTTGTCAGCATGAAAAAGGATCTTTTTCACGCACGTATTAAGAAAAATAAAAGGAGAGAGAAAGATAAATATACAGTTTTTATTTTCTGTACCCAATAACATTACTCACACATGCATACATACGTAATTATGACACTGGGTCAGTAGCAGCAAAATCTGCGGCGGGTTCTAGTCGGGCGAAAAGCGCACGTGCAACACTGACGTTGCAGGGCTTATCGCCCGCGATGAGCGCATTTCCGGAGAGATGTGCAGCAGCAATTGCAGTCCGAGTCGGGCGCCAAGCAGACACACCTCTCTCTCTCTCCGACACACCTCTATCTAACCTTCTATTGAGTCTAATAAACTAACATCAACTCAATCCTTTGCCTACTTATTTTCGACTATCCAATCCTCATAAGAACGCTATAGGTATTCTTATTTTATTACTAATAATTTTATTTTCGGAATAATTTTAGGGCACCGATTGATGAAGGAAACGAGAGGACATCAGTTATAGATAAAGGCTTGACAATATCCGATGGTTTAGCAGTTGACTGGATATATAATCATATTTATTGGACAGATGCAGAAAAAAATACTATTGAACTTGCCAACTTTGATGGAAATATGAGGAAAACTTTAATCACAGATCATATTCAAGAACCAAGAGCTATAGCACTTAATCCCTTAGAAGGATGGATGTTTTGGACGGATTGGGGCGACGAAGCCCGTATTGAAAAAGCAGGAATGGATGGATCACATAGAACGGTATGTAGATTAACTATTAATATTTCGTGACAGTAGTTCATTATTCTATATTGCAAATAATGATTGATCATATAACATTCGATTCGCGTTATTCCTCGCGTTACTCCTACAATTTCAATGGAAAGATTTCATAAAGCAACTAATGGTAGAGTACCAATTCAATTTCCTGTATCGTTCAAGACGTATAATAAGTTTATGGGTGGGATTGACCTTCATGACCAATACTGCAGTGACATGAGAACGAATATTGGTTCAAAGAAATGGACATGGGTTGTTTTGTACAGGTTGATTCAATCTTCATTGACGAATGCTTTGATTTTGTACAATATGGTGAATGAAAAGAAAATGCCCAGTAAAGATTTCGCAGAAAGTGTTGCGAATTCTTATTTAGAGCCATCTACAACGAAGTTATCAAAGCATTCGAAACATGCAATACCTGATCGTAGAAAAGTTTGTATAAAGTGTAGCCTAAGAACGGTATTTTATTGCTTTGAGTGCAAAAAACATTTTTTCGATACTTGTTTTAGACAAATCCATCATATCCACGAGAAATCCACAAAATCGTCACAAAGAATTTGTAAAGCTCACAATCATTGCAAAAACGTACAAATATTTATTGTAATGAATGTGAGGAGTATATATGTTCAAGTTGTTTCGATCCTTACCACATTGAAAAAATTGAATAATTTCTTCAACCATTATTTTAAAAGTAAATATACAAAATTGAATCCAATTCGGTTGACGTTTGAAAAAAATGTCGGCCATTTTGGATTCGCCATGTTGAATTTTTCAAATCTGATTTCAGATTCGTTATCAGCGACCCTGAAAACCCCCGTAAATAAAATTCGCCCAAATCGGTTGACTACTGAAAAAAATGTCCGCTATATTGGATCCGCCATCTGACATTGAATTTTTCAAATTCGATGTCAGATTCATCATCAGCGACCTCGAGAACCTTAGTATTCAAAATTTGGTATAAATTAGAAAATTTTTGAAAAAAATATGAAGTTTCCGATTATTTCATGCTGTCACAGGCGCCATCTTAGAAAATTTTTCGGGAAAATTTGGAAACATCAAATGTTTGAACAATAATATCATTTGCAACATGCAAGCCGTTTTATTCTAAACAAGCATGTCAAAATGTTAAAAAATGTATTTCTGATTTTTCATCAAATTTAAACCGCCATTTTGAAATTTCCCAACGGAAATTTCAAAATTCTGACTTGCGAATCGGAAAGCAGACAATTTTACTTCAGAAAACTGCTATTGGTTATTATTATTTTATTTTCGACAATTTTTTAGGCAAAAAACCAATCGACTATAAAATGGCCGCTTGGGAAGAAATGGTTTAATGGGCCCTTGTTCTCGAGACATGAGGTAATTTACGCGAAATATTTGTTAATTTAATGAAAGAAGACACCTCTTCTTCTAACCAACGAAAAGATAATAAAAAGTAGGCAAAGAGAGCTTTAATCTAAGTTATGTTACCTATAAAAATATTAATCTGATCAAAAGTTATTTACAATTAAAATGGTGACGAAAATGGCACGAATAATCAAAGAAATTTAACTCTTTTAAATTCATTGATTTTCCATATAATTTCTGTGACCATCTTTAATTGGTAATAACTTTTGATCTAATTAATATTTTTATAAATAACAGAACTTAAATTAAAGCTCTTTTTTCCTACTTTTTATAAACTTTTTCGGACATTCTTCCATAATAAAACTTGTAGAGTTATGGTTAGAAGAAGAGGTATCTTTTTAAAATAACAAATATTTCGAGTAAATTGCCTCATGTCTCGAGAATAAGGACCCAATAGAATGAATTACGGTTACTAGGTTTCATTTTTGGGTACCAGAAAACACCTCCCAAAGTCTGACCGAATTTCTTTTCCTGGAGGGTGTGCCTTCTCTTTGTCAGTATGATACGTCCAGTGTTTTATACGAAAATTTGCGCATCATACGTATCTCTGATAGCTTAGGAAGTTAACGTATGCAACGTTTGTTTATGTGTATACAATTAGCAATTCGCGGTATATCAATAGCCCAAATAGAGAAATTTGCGATAGTAACGATTTTAAATAAAAAATCTTTATCCTTAAACTCTAAATCTTAAGTCCAACTACCCAATATCTAATATTACGTTTAAATGATAAAATACGTACTTATCATTAAATCCTAAACCTTAAACCCAACTACAGCAAACGAAGCTATATGCAATAATAAAAAGTAGGGTAGAATGGGGTCATACCGATCAGTGAAGAAAAAAATGTTGTAAATAGAAAAATAAAAGCATTTATTTGCTTTTTATACGTTTAAAAATAGGTTCAAACCTTTATTTTTTTCAATTTTAATAGTTTTAGTTGACAGAAATACATAAACCTGGTACTTTTTATCAAAATAAAAAAAATCGTTTTTTCAACGTTAATTCGGACTAGTTAGACACAACGTAAAATAAAGTTAAATTTCCCTTAAATGTATATTTCTCATGCTCCTAATGTTAGATTGAAATGTACAAGACACTATTTTGCACTAGCAAAGTCAAAAAAGAGCATTCATAAACGTTTCATCGCCACATGAAAATATACGGTAATCCTAACCTCTTTTTGCGCTTCCCTCATTTAAATACACGCTGACCAAAATGACCCCGTTTTACTACATAATTTCAAAATTCATTTAAAAAATTATAAATATTTTACTTGTTTCGTACTTAAGACCTCCAATAATTAAATTAAATAATTGTAAAAATGGTTTTAACGCAAACTTTTCTTATAAAAGAAGTAGCTAAAATCTATTGATGTGAATATCTTTATAGAAATCTTTTATGTGTTTCGTTTTTAGCATTTATTAATTTGAAAGATACATTTCAAAGAATATAAAAATATTTTCACCATTGAATAAACTTAATATTTTTCATAATTAAGTGATCGGTTTGACGCACCCGATCGGTTTGACCTCGTTCACCCCTATACAAAAAATCGTAATCCCTATACTCTAAACTTTAAAACTCAACTACCCCAAGTAGAACAATTTCAAATAATAAATAGCAGTTAAATGAAAATCGGTATTCATAAAACCTAATCCCAACTACCCCAAGCGAAGAAATTTGTAATACTACAAGTTTACAGAATAAACTAAAAGCCTCAAATTCGCGTTAAATTACCTTCACTGGTTAACAAATAATGATATTGAAAAAATGAATTAATTGATCGTTACGAGCCAAAGTATCCTCTTATAAACAATAGAATGATTTAATCTCCCTGAATGGATAGGTATACTGTCTTATTTACAGTATTTACCCACCGCCGAAGATATTGCGAATATTCATATCTAAATGATCCAAAAATTGAATCAAGGAACAATGTATGGTATACAAAATGTTCCAATTAAAAGAATTTTTTGAAAAAAAGAATATACAATAGCTAATGTATATTTCGGTTCTGGGAGACTCGCCTATGAGCCATCATCAGTACAGTCAGACGAGAAACCCCTACTGTAGATAGAGAGTATGGTAAAAATTGAGTGGCTTACTATATAGGAGAAATGATAAATTTCACTAGAGGAGATTCAAAACTGGTCCCCATCTAGCGGTATTAAGTTAAATTAATTCCAAAGATATTAAGGCATATTTGTGATCCAATGACAATCGTTAAAGAAATTGTTTTCAGTGTAAATAAGACAGTATACCTATCCATTAAGGGAGATTGAATCATTCTATTGTCTATAAGAGGAAAATTTGGCTCGTAGCGATCAATCAATTCATTGTTTCAATATAAAATGTAACGAGCGACTATTTACTTTCGCACTTCATATCATATTGACGATGTTTTGACAGTATGATGTAAAGTGTGATACAAATTCCTTAAGCAAATAATGATGTTTCAAATTCGTTTACATATGAATACAACAATTTAGTATTTTATTATTTAAACTTTCTTTTGTAGGAAATTGTTGCTTATTTTGGAGTAGCTGTTAGGCTTAGGGGGGTACCAGTATTATCCAAATTATGGAGTTCCATAATTATCCAAAACGAAGAGGTCATTGCCCTTCGTAATACAATTATCTACCGCTGTACAAAGTTTAAAATGAAAACCTCTACGATTAGCTTTTGAACCAAATTTATATCAACCCAGACTCAAACCTTTCACATATTATTCAATTTCAATTTTAAAAGTTTTTAAAGTTTTCATTAATCATTAACTGTATTGTTATTTAACAGGATAACAACTCGAGCAACTGTATTTTACTCGACAGGTACTGACGTATAAAACCTTGCTTTCATACGTTTCATAGGTATGATAGCTGTGTCATAGATTATACAGTATGAACACTTCATGTATCAAATCCAACCCTGGCCACTTCTCATCCACCTTTCATACATAAGAAACGGCTTATATGCACTTATTAAAAAATATATACGGTGTATAACAGTGGGGGGGGGGGGGGGGGAAATTTCTAGCTCGGGCGATGATTTTATCACTTGTCTTTGTCTCGGGTACCTTCGGCGACCGCGACTCCTATTCGTGCAAAATCATCCTACCTTCGCTAACCCATGCCCGCCCCTTGTTGCACAATATACAATTTATTTTCAAACTTGTTATTTAATATCGATCTTGCTTATGTAATTATCTTCAATATTCTTTCTTTTAGTCATATTTGTTTCCTCTTACTCTAAAAATTTCGTTTCTATTTTAATAGGCTTTTAACCTTACAAAAAAATTTCTTGTTTTGCGCAAAAGCGATTTTTCTTTAAAGGGAATCGTGCCGGGTACAATTCATTGCAAGGTCGATCGAAAATCACTCCGATTAAGAGCGAAACTATTCTTGGATAATAGAGAATCATGTCGGGCACGATTCTTTTGCGCTTGACATACATCGCTCTTGCTCGAAGCGAAACTATTCTTGGATAACAGAGAATCATGTCTGTCACGATTCTCTTGCGCCGGATGAATATTCTCTACTGCTCGGAGCAATTGATAAAATTGTTATACTCGTATATACAGGAGATTTTGGGGTTGCTGATTACGAATCAAATGTAAAAATTTCAAAAAATAAAATGGCGGAGCAAGTAACATAACAGTGTTACTATGTTTAATGAGACTCTAAACCTTGCGGTGCTTAAGAAATAAAGAGGTTTTCATTATAACCAATCAAAGAGAGCTAACGCTTCAAGAAAATTAAAAAAAAATTTTTTAGTTATATTTTGATAAAATGTTCAAAATTACAGGACAAAATCAGGTAATATATGATGAGCGACTTATTTTGATCTTAAAATTTATTATCAATTAATTCAAATTTAATGGTGCATCTGTCCCCTTAGATATCGTTAAAATATCTATTCTGACCTCAGAGACAAAATCAGTGACCCCAAAAACTTACGTTACGAAGTACGTCACGAATTATCAAAAACTCTCGTTTTCCCATTCTCAGGTTATGTTCCACTAAATAATTATAAATATTAATGTGTTATTGAATTACATGTTATTTAAATGTGAATTCTAAGACCAGATTTAATAACAGTAAACCCAAAAACCCCAAAATACGATAATTGAAGAAATGAAAACCCTGTTTTTTTCAATTTTAAAATTCGGTCATGAAATGTAAAGATAATATGTTTTTGTTTTACTGCATCAAATATCGTAAAAATGTTTGTTCTAACCTCAGAATTAAAACTAGCCACCCCCAAAAACCCTAATGTACCTCAAGAAGAATCGAAAACCAGCGAAACCTCATATTGTGAATGGAAAAAACGGTCAACTCATATCTAAAGTCCGTGCGTAACGCACACAGCATACAAGCTCCGTTGTTTTGCAGCTGGACTCTTATTACTCGCCCATACTAGACTAGTGAACAATAAACAGGGCCAGCTTAGGGTCGGGAGCCTAGTGGTGGGTAATCTTGACTTTGTTTGAAACTTCTTAATATGAGTTGGATTACTATCGCGACTTCGATAGGTTTGTATTAAATGTTGTTATGCTTTGTTTTAACAACAACCTAAAATAATATTATTTGAATATTACTTTGCTTTACTGTTCATAATTTAAAAATATATTATACTGCTTTATTGACAAACAATTTGTATTAACATTTATTTTTAATGTTTTAATTTTTAATTCCTAACATATCAATTGAAATATGTACAAGTATTTTTAAAAATATTTTTACGTAGAAAACATGATTTCTGAAAAATTTGATGCCATTAAAGGTAGGTAATAAGCAAATAATTCCATGAATACAATATTGAGTGTGTAGAGATTAATAAATACAGTTTCCATACTCGTTTTCACTCTATTTTCAATGTCGGCTTTACGAATAGCATAATATTGCGCGAAAGCATTATTGCCTTCGAGAATATTTTTAACATTCGTGTCACCTTCTTTTGTAATTCAATTTTTAAAAATTCTATAATGTATTTGGCAGCACGATTAGCATAAGTGACACACACTTCTACATGTTTACGTCACGCACCGATACACTCAATAAAATTTAATGTGCTATCGGTCAATTGTGTTCCACGAAATATACACTTAAAAAATGTATCGTTCAAAAATGGCGACTACTATTTTTAAAATAAAATCTTAAAATATAAAAAGTATAATGAAAATAAAATATTTAAATAATTATTTCGTCATAGAAAACAAATATCTTGATAAATTTAATTTAATTTAATTCTAATATTTTTTGTCTTTTTAACAAAAAAGTACATCTATTAAATAAAACACATATAAATAAGTTATTATTAAAAAATTACGGCTACTCTTTTTGAAATAAAAGTACGCGTCTTAAAATATAAAAACGAATAATTAAAAATTAATAAGTTTAAATTAATATTTTGTACAAAAAACGTATATTATTTTAGTTTATTTAATAAAAAATGAGCACATATTTATATTCATGCATAGGTCAATTTTAAAATCAGGAAACAAACGGAACGTCAAGGGAAAAAATAAAAGTATAACACACAAAAATAAATGTCATGTAATTAAATTTATTACAATATTTTTTTCAGAAATAAAAAAGAGAGTACATATGTTTCTTATAATACTTAGCGTACACAAGTATAAATAATTGTTATGTCGAAAATTCCATTTTCGAAGTACATCATTGAATACACCCAGCTCCCACAGAGCTCGTTCGCGGAAATACATTAACTTGGTAACGAACGTACCTCTTACTTTTTAATTTTTTGACAATAAGTAAAGAGCAGACAGCCGCGCCTGTCATAAAGTAGTCGAACGGTTCGTCAATAATTATAATAAAATATATGATTTTTGTGAAAATAAAAAATTAAAAACTTAATTTAGCTATAGAAATTTTTTAGAAACAAAAATAATATAATATTGCGATATAGATATCTAAGCTTGATAATCAAAATAATGTCCTTTTTTGAAGGTTTTGTGGCTGTTCCGAGATTTTAAAGATGGTTTAGGAGGATTTTAACTATGGCAAATATGTTCTTTTTACGTATTCTTGTATACAAAAAAGAAAAAATATATTTGCCAATACTTCACAGATTTTGTTTCTTATTGTAGTTTCTTCCCTTAATACTTCCCTTAACACGAAGTTAATTCGGAGTTGATTGAGATGATGCTGTAAAACCGGCGCGACTCCGTAGCTATCAAAGTAGTTTCCGTAGCCATTTTTGTCTATGTAAATAGCGATCCAGTGCGGGCAAGGATTATCCGATGTATCGATGTTCGATACTATAGCAGCAGGGAGACTTAAAACTTTTAGCACGTTATCTTCTGCATAAACACCGATAGATTTGACGTTTAGATTTCTAATGGCACTCATTATTTACCTCATATTCATTTTAAACAGTACATCGCACACTCGCACTCATCATCTGTATCGCCTGCTTCGGCAATGAGATATAGATTTTTAACGTTGACCGTCTTCTTCTATCTCTCCGTTGAATTTGTCTTGCCGTCCTCTTTCCGAGAAATAATATTTGATGTATATAATTAACATTAACTATGGGTCTGTACGTAAAGCGCAATAAAAGCAAACGGAAAATGGAAAATAATCATTTTATTTAATTTCTTATTCATTTTATTTTTTTTAAAAACGCGTATTTGCCAATTTATGGCTTGATAAATAGCATTATACATAATTGTTTGTAATTTAAACGAATAACATAATACATCACTCACGTTTTTGTTTCTATTGTCAAGCAAGTGAGTTGGCGACGCGCATAGCATTACTGTTTAGTATGTACACAATATAATTATACAATTTAAATATTTTTTCATAATCTATATGCTATACTTTTCCAGCGGTTTAAATGACAATTTAAAAATTTAAATCTATATATCTCGACATTTTACAAAATGGACTTGTTATTTTGACTTTTCACCAAAGAAATAAAAAGAACAAATAATTTCATATTGGAACGATAAATAAGGTTAGAGTAAGTTAAGTGCTAATGAATTGGCATTAATTTTATATAATATAAATTTTAATTTATCTTTATATCAATTAAATTTTTACGATTATAATAGTTTTAAATTCCTGCAAAACACTCTAAGTAGTCTTTTGCATTGCATTGTATGCGCAATATCTAACTATGTAATGTATTTACATAATCTGTGATGGCTAGAATGGATAATAATAAACATGCCTAATAAACTACAATATCGTTTTTAATCATCTTCAGCACTCTCTTATCGCACGCAAAGAAGTTTTCATTTCGGCGGCATCACTTGAGTCTTGAGTCCTTCGGACAGCTTTCTAGCGAAAAAAGTCTAATTATTCCACGATTCGTAATCACAAAAATGGCTGTTCCAAGGAGCAAAATGTTAAGTAAACTCTTAAATTGGAGGGTGCGATGAAACTTGGGAAAAGAACAAAGAAAATTATGTAACCATACCGACTCCTCATGTACACCGACTATTGGAGCAAAGTGCACAGCGCTGCTTGCATAACAGCCACGAAGCTTCTTGAATGTTTTAGATTATATAAATTAAACGTTTAATATTTTAATTTACTAATTCTAATTCTAAACAACTGTAGCGATGGAAAAAAATATCTTTTATGCTTCATGAGTACTCTGCCTTGCAAATGAAGAAAATGGGTATTTGCATTCGAACTGAAATTGAGAACATCGATAAAATACGTTTACATCAGTTCCTTTTCACGTATGCGATAATTTCAAAAACTGTTCATCACGTTTTACTAAAACGAACCTGTCTTATTCGATAGAACAAAAAAAATAATGTTTTGAAGTGTTTGTATAAGAAACTGCAGATACGGTAAAAATTGGTTTTTATAATTGCAGAGAAAACAGATCAAAAAGCGTATCTACGCAGATAGGGTTTTAAGTACAAAAAGTCCCCGAGACTCAGCCGCTTTACAAACGAAGAAAGAGGGTATCTTAAGAGATTTTATACAAAAATTTAGTATTATGGTATCGCATATAATTCCTTCTTAAAATTTTAATATGATTGTGATGCCAACATGATTTGTCTCTTTTGTCGATATAATTTTAATATACATCTAAGGCTTCAAATGCGGATAAAATATATTATTTCATTCTTTTTTTAATATCAATATTACTTAAAGGAGTAGCGTATCATATTTTACGTCTAGATCATCGCCTAGCATACACCTTCTCGTCGTCAAGCTACATGTAGCTTACCATACTGAATCCTACTTATCGACCTACGTTATATAACGAGTATCCTACCTTGTCTACCTCATACTCCTCCACGATGATACACTCACACTTTTGCCTTCAGCATAGAGCCTTCTGCATTCGAATTTCGAGCCGTAAGCACGAACGCACCAGTTTGTTATTTGACTTCTCACTTGTAAAAGGGACACGCCCTTATACTTAACTTTGTACTTCTTATACAATAAACTTGCTCTTAAACTTATTTGCTCGCGCTTATTTATACGCTGTACCAGCGCTCCTATTCATATCTCCCGCTACCATCTCGAGCACGAGACCGCTCGCAGCGCAGTGCAGCTCAGCCGAGTCGAATACACGGAACCAAGGCCTACACACACATACAACGTAAGTCCCTAAATACTTCGCTAGTCTTTCTGATCCTATCGTAAACTCCCAGATAAATTACGAAAGTATTGACCAAAACTAGGGCCGAATGTGATTTAATTTGATATTAACTTCGCGCCATGTATTGCTTACGCGCGACGTAACACATACCACCATCATCAAAAGTTTACTTAATTGTAATAAAATTTAGATAGCAATTGGTAAAATTTGGTATACATGGGCTTTCGGGATCGCTGATTACAATCCAAAGGTCAGAATGTCAAACAAATGACGGAGTCAATAACTATAGGGTTTATTTAATTTTATGCATATTTGTATAAAAATTGATAAAATTTGGTATACAGGGATTTTAGAGGTAGCGGATGACGAATAACAGTCAAAATTTCAAAAAACAAAATGGTGGAGCCAGCACAAGGATATCGGTAAGGCAAAGGAAGTGCAATTTGGCCTAACCTACTAATATTGTGGTCTGCCGATCTGCCTCGGCATAAATCATAACAGAAGGGATTGGTTACGTTGCTTGGCGTTGTGTTTGTGTTTTTAGTCGATTATTTATTAACTATTAAGAAATATGCGTTTTCCGGAAAGCAATCAAGATATTTGATTTGAATACATCCTGCATACATATCAAATGAATCTACAATTAAGACAAAGCTCACCTATGCTTATTTTTCAAATGCACATACGTATACTTAAATTTAAGAGTTACTTCTCCATGTAGTGCAAAATCATCATACAGACAATTATAATCGAGAGGCCGAATCTTTACAAATTTTGACTTTTGGAAACAATTGATAAAACTTAATATGCAAAGGTTATTGACATTCAATTTGCTAATCAGTGCCTCCAAAAATCCCTGTATATCGAATTTTATCATTTTTTATAAAAAATAATAAAATTGAGTATAAACTATAGTTTGACTCCGCCATTGTGTTTTTGAAATTCTGACCTTTTAATCGTAATTAACGACCCCGAAAATCCCTGTATACCAAGTTTAATTATTTAACGTAATTATACATTGATTTATTACATATACGGCTTTTTGGCTGCAAAAGTTGGATAAAGTTACGCACCAATACCAACGAAGAACGTGGGTATCTTCATGTATTTTTCTTTATCTATTTTCTTTACCGGCGTGGGAGCTACTTTCCCAAAGCCAAAATATATCTACAGCAGATACGCGTTTAGGTTTGTATTCCCGAGTGAAGTCGAGGAGAAATACAGAAAATCGTGCAGAGATGGTTAACAGTATTGAGATACCCATTTTCTTCGTTTGTAATTCTCTAAAATCTCCGTAAATAGGATACTTAGGACCTAATTATCTCATTACAATAATTACAATTAGTAATTATTATTAGTATATATGAATGCGTTGTTTCGTAACGAATCCAACGGTATAAAAAACGCATCTCTCATAAAAAATGCAGATACCTACTTTGTTCATTTGCACAGCAGTACCAAAGGCTTAACTTTATTATAAATTTAGAGATTAAACTGCTAGAAAAGTTACTCAGTCGGTTATGGATTTTATAATGGACTTTAAGCCGGTCGTTTATGGACGACCGACTCGACGTTGAAGAGATTATTATTACACATGACTATTATGTACGATTTATCACAACAAAATATTCTTGATTCTTTTTAAAATTTTTATATTCAATATCTTTGCAGATTATTATTGGAAGCGATATTAAATGGCCTAATGGATTAACGTTAGATCTTATAGCAAGACGAGTTTTTTGGGTAGATGCTAAATTAAATATTATTGGTTCTTGCAATTACGATGGTTCAAATAGACGTACAGTATTGTATTCTTTAGAATGCTTGAAACACCCATTTAGTATTACAATGTTTGAAGATTACGTATATTGGACAGACTGGGATAAGGAAACAATTTTTAAAGCAAATAAATTTAATGGTAAAGAAGTACAAGCAGTAACATCTATAAGATCTTTACAACACCCAATGGTTGTTCATGTATATCATCCATATAAACAACCTGATGGAGTTAATCAATGTCAGTCAGTTAATGGACATTGTAGTCATTTATGCCTGCCTTTACCTAAAATCAATTTTAAATCGCCTCTATTAAGATGTACATGTCCAGATGAATTTATGCTGTTGCCAGACGCACTTACATGCGTTAAGAAAGGTAATGTACTAGTATGTTGATTGACCATATTTTGTATGCGGGTTAGACTAATACAAAGAATGCATATATTTATAAATATTACGATTTTAAGATTGTAATATCATTACTGTCTAAAGTATGCATAGACATACGTTCAGGCATGCCTATACTAGGTTGCCATAAAATATACAGTTTTCAATTTACCCGTGCATAATCCGTTAAAAAGTTTCCAAATTACAGAAAAATTTGAAGCCTTTTTGGTTTCCGAGGGAGATTATAATTTAAAGGTCGCTTAAGACGATTTCATTCAAATGAGAAGAGATTTTTTAATGTTAGTTTTTAAAGTTAGTACTTAAATAAAAGAAAATATTATATGAATAATTCTCACAATTCTTACACATAATATATTAGATATACTACAGAACTTTTAACATTCAAAAGTCAACCTCTACTGATGCTACTACTTTGATTCCTGATGCAGGACATTGGTCATCATGGGCTTGAACTATTTGTTTGTTCCTACCCCTCTGATCTTTCAACTTTTCACAAGTAAGATCATACTTTCTTTCCAGAATCTTCAAAACACGTCTTAAAAAGGACCTAATAGTGAAGTAAGGTATTCTAGTGAATTATTAAAATCGATTTAGAGAATAAATTTAGCATGAGTGGGTCCCACTTTTCAAGTAAACAAAGTGGCTACACAGTTAAGTCGTACATAAAGTTCTATATGCAACAGGAGAGTAAGTTAGTCCCTTGTTGCACAAAGTACTATTATTTTCTACATAATTAATAATAATTATTCTTTTTAACGAAGTCGGTATATTTTTATATGTAATTCAATCGTTTATAAAAGTGCTCCCACATTACAAATACATAAATTTATTGATTTAGTATGTGCAAAATAAAGATCATTATGTACTAAAATATGAAAAAGTCGTTTCTATATCTTATTTTTGAATTTACATATAATTATTATAAATGTCCTAATAGCTGTATCTTTTGATCGTCGATAGATAGGGTAACAATCTTTTTTAGGTTTTGTAGGTAAATGAATAAGCTTTGAAATGGATGTTATTATTATGGTACTTAAGTGTATCATTAAAAGAGCTATATTTCGAAAACCAGCAAAACACTCGATTTTTGGCTGTTTTTGAATTTTAAAAAGGATATTTATCCTTTATAAAGTCTTACTAACCAAATATTGTTCGCGGAAATCAGACGAAGATTTTAGGCCCAAAACTATTCATATGGAATCGTTTTGTGCGGAGTATGACCAATTAACCTACAAAAAATTTAGTAAAATCGAGTTTTCATTTGAATCCTTCCGGCAATTATTTTCATTTTGGGCTTAAATTATTTGGTATACATATCTGCAATAATATTTCAAAGAATATTAAAAGTGAGGACACTTTTGGATTAAGGGGGCAGGCCTGGGTTAAACCACAAAAACGGCTTTTTTTACGAGTCCAGAATACTATTTATGTTTAAAAGCAATCATTCTGAAAATTTGTATACTTTCAAAACCCGATAATATCTTATTTCATTGTTGTAAAACCTCATAATCTTGATTCTATACGTCACACTAAATCACTATTTTCAATACCATATTTATTAAAGGAACTTTGATCCTCACACAATTCGAGGTGACATAGTGAACGAAAAATTTTTTTTTTACGGTTATTCGATTCCTTTCGACATATATTACAAAAAGAGTAGAGCACTTTATCGTTAAATTTTTTTTATTTTTTTTTTCGGAGATCCAATCGATGTTTTAAAACATATTAAAAAAATTTTTCACCAAATCTATTGGATCTCCAAAAAAATAATAAAAATAATTTTCACGAAAAAGTTTTCCGCTCTTTTTATAATACATTTCAGAAAGAGTCGAATAACCGTAAAAAAATTTCGTTCACCATGTCACCTCGAATAGTATGAGGATCAAAGTTCCTTTAATAAATATGGTATTGAAAATAGTGATTTATTGTGACGTATAAGATCAAGATTTTGAGGGGTAACAAGGGTAAAATATAAGATATTATTGTGTTTTTATAGCATACAAATTTTCAGAATGATTGCTTTTAAACATAAAAAGTTTTCTGAACTCGTAAAAAAAAGTATTTTTTTGGGTTTAACCCAGGCCTACCCCCTTAAACCTCATGAAGCACACCGTGTAGCTTTGGAAAATACTGGTTCACTTTATCTCGAGCCTTTCAGTGCAGGGCAAAGTAACCTAGAGGATAATATGAAATATTTTGAAGATATTTCACTAGTTTCTGCACAAGAATACATAAAATATTATTTTAGATAATAATAAAAATAGAAATACATCTAATAGTATATTGTATCAAGGGAAAAAAGTGGGTGCTTTTTACCAAGTGTAGACTTTGCAGTACGTGTTGTAGATGAGTGCGTATTACGAGCGTATTATGCACCTATCTGCATACCCACTTATGAACTCATACCCTCCACCTACCCACACATCCATCCATCTACCTACGCATCCATGTTTTCATCCACACATGGACTCATACATTCACGTAATCCATTCCCATCCATCTACACATACGTCCATCCACCCATGTACCCATTTATCCGTTCGCGGACGAACCCATCCGTAACCTATTCACACACCAATCAATTTAGAAATCAGACTGAATAAATAAATGAATAAATGCATGAAAAGATGGATGGTTAGACGGATGCGTGTGCGAATGGATATGTGTGTGAATAGATGGATGAATAGGTGCCTGCGTGTGGAAATATTAATGAATATTAGCTAGATGTGTGGATTGATTACTAAATTGATGGGTATGTGAGTGGAATGATGGGTGTATCCGTGGCTGGATAAATGGGTGCGTGGGTGGATAGACACATGTGTGGATGATTGTGAGTAGATTAGTAGGTGGATGTATGACTTCATGTATGAATGAATGTGTGGATGCGTAGATGTGTGGATGGATATGTGAGTACGTAGTAGGTATCTGCTCCTAAGTGGGTATGTGGATAGGTGCATAATGCGAAATAAAGTGGTTAGTTTATTTTAGCAAATTAACAGAAGTCATCTAACAAAATTTTTTTACATTATTCCATTTAAGTATATAGAAGTACATTAGTAGAGTATACCCCCCGATGGCGAGACGGTGACGTCACGGCGCGACGGCATATGTGGCGCCAGTCTATGGCGTATACCGCCCACCACGTATGGCTGTCTCTCTCGCGCCCATGTGATAATGGGTTATAGTCCCCACTCGCGTCCCGTCAGATTGTCTGTCTCGGTCATACGCATGGGAAGGGTACCTATGGTGCCCCCACCCTCACTCAGCCTGTGTCTCTCTCGCACTCATGCGGGGGTGTGTGCTCTCTCCCTAGCTCACGTGAGGGGGGGGGTGGAAGCCAGAGCAGTCGATGGCGTAGTCTCTCTCTCTATCGCACTCATACGGCACTATGTTATAGCACGGGTCCTCTCCCTCTCTCTCTTGCACTTGTGTGGGAGACAGGCTGTGGTGACGATGGCGTAGATTCTCTCTCTCCTTCGCACTCACACAGGGTATGGCGCGTGCTCTCCAAAGCGCACGTGGGGCTGGAAGTCGGAACAGTCGATGCCGTAGTTTTTCTCTCTCTCTCTCTCGCACTCACACGGCACTATGTTATAGCGCGGGCTCTCTCTCTCTCTCTCTTGCACTTGTGTGGGAGACAGGCCGTGGTGCCGATGGAGCAGATTCTCTCTCCCTCGCACTCACACAGGGTATGGCGTGTGCTCTCTCTAGCGCCCGTGGGGATGGAAGCCGGAACAGTCGATGGCGTAGTCTCACTCTCTATTACACTCTCACTCTCTCTCTCACGCTGACACAAAAATTTGGCGGGCTGTTATGTAATCCACATCTGGAGGTATACGGTGAAGCTGTTGGAGAAAGATATATATATATATATATATATATATATATATAGAGAGAGAGAGATTTTTAGATTTATTTGTTTATTTCCACCCTGGGACTGAAATTGTCCCATAGGGCATAAAGAACAATATATACATTAGGAATTTACAATATGTAGTAATATAATAATATAATATGTAACGTGATCGGTACGCTCGCAATAATAGTGTTTAACAATAGTATGTACAGGTTCGAACAATATTCGCTGTAAAAAATAAAATATAAATAAAAAATATAAATAAAATAATACATAAAGTAGACATAGAAAGAGAGATATATATATAGAAAGAGAGAGTAAATAATTATGAAAATCTCTTTGGTATTTGTAGATTTAGGAAAATAGAGATAAGAGAACCCTTTTATTTATAAACTAATATGTATGCTTCCGCTTTCGGAGGGTGTTTATTTTAAAATACAGTTAGGTATTATTTTTATTTTTCTTGAAATAAAAAATTTTGAGATGTTATTTTGTTACGTTTTTAAAGTATAATAAATTTTTCATAAATGTTATTGTAGGTGTATGAAAGGAAAAAGGAGTAAGTAGAAGGAAGTAGGGAAGAAAAAGAATCAAATTTTGTGTACAAAAAATTATTTATTCATATTATTATTATTTTTACGAATCATCATTTCCAAAAGTACATTTTCGTTGAACATGATTGAATACAAAAGCCGTTGCGTATTACAGTTTTCTCTAACGCATGTAATAATCTATTACATTTTAGTGTTTTCTTTTTAAAATTCTTGACTAATTTCTTAAAATAATATAAAACTTCAGTATCATTGTCTTTTAAATTATTGTTGAATAATAAACAAAATCCGTTAAGAGAATCAAATTTACACATGTAATAAAGAAATACGACACAGTAATAGCCGCATACAATTGAATTGGTCTGTTGTAGGCATTTGGTATTCCATTTATAATGCACGCTGTTACTGCGTATAGCATTTCGATGATATGGCGATATGGGGGGCAGGCCGTAACTGTCGAAAAACGTACCCACCATTGCTTTGTTCATGTATATGGCTACCCAATGTCTACCTGTTCGCCAGCTCTCATCCGTATTCATTACCAAAGCCGCAGGTTTAGCGAGGGGATATGATCAGCGGGAGAAACACCCACTGTGGCTACCGGTAATGATCGAATCGTTTGAAGTATCTGGCACGTGTTCATCGTGCTTCTTTATTTCTACGCAGATCGTAGGTTTTTCTCCTCCTTATTTTTCTTCTTCTAACGCTAGTTCCGCTGATTTATCATCACCCTGTACTGTCTCAATGGAATCGTTTTGCGGCGACATGTGATCCTCGTCGATGACGTACTCTCTTTCTGTACCTATACTCGATAACGATTGAACCTCATCGTTGTCATCGTCGTCGTCCTCGTCGTCGTCCGAATGGTGTGCAACTGTTTTGCGAAATTTTGTAGCGTAAATTTCCAAGATTTCCTGCATCTCGTTCTCTTCTTCGGCTCTCTCGATTACACTGCGTGGGAGTGGATTTACGACTTTTTTGGTCGAGTGTTTGAATTTTTCTTTGATTTCTTGCAGCCAGTTTTTAATCAAAGCAGATTTATGTAACGCACAATTTCGACGTATATTTAACTTTGATTTGTGATACACACAGCCTGTTGAAATAATGTCTTTAAAAGTGTAACCGAGTGACAAAAAACTTGGACCACAATATTTTTCCACATTGATTACTTTACGACCGAGTAGTTCCGTTAAATATTCTTCTTTTGTATTTCCGAGAACATAAATTTTCGAAGAATTTTTCACAAATGCTTTTAAATTTTCTTGAACATGTTTCATTAATGTATCTTTTTCAACTCTAATCCAGGCATAAATCTTGTAAGCGTATTATTCGTCCTTTGTAAATAGCTGTTGAGTTGAGAAAATTCGTGGTGCGGCTTTACAAGCCAGTGAGCATAGGCCTCGCCATTCAGCGCTATGATACCCATCTCTTTTGGGTAAAATTTATAATTCTTATTAAATAAAGGTTGAATGTCTATAACAAGTTCCATTTTTAATTTAAGTAGTTAAAATTACACACAGTCAAAAATAATTTTTAAACTAACCAGATATTTAGCGATGTATGCTGGTTTACGTAAGAATGACTTTTCAGTGTCGTAGCAGCGGTGCGTGGCTTTTTGTAAGAAAATCCACGCCCACTTTTTTGTATTTTTCCCCTTCTTTGCCTTTGACTTTTCAGACTCCGCCTAAACTCTACCAGTTGTAGTCTACTATGATTTGACGCGACGAATCTATTTCTAGTACATTATCATATTCAGCCTAAATAACACAATTTATCGTTCTCGAGAGAGCTGTTTTGTAACTCATAAGTATAAATATTTTGTCTATTCGATACTCGTGAAACTTTAAAAACTTCTTCACTCCAGCCTGACACAAACCCTTCATCGAATGTGTGTTTAGCACGACTGATACGCACGTGGTCACCAGCTTTGTATTTAATGGATTGAAATTTCTATTTTTCTTATCGTTACGTAACCAGGATTTTTCGAGATTTGAGCGCACTATTGATACGTTGCGTATAGTCACAGAGGCCGGAGTCATCTTTATACTAGTGTGCGATGTATGATTATAGCTGCGAACGAGATCCTGCAAAACATCCATGTACCGATGGGCATTTCTGTACGTAAAGTATCGCCAGATGCGCTCCTTTAACGTTCTGTTAAATCTTTCTATCACAGCTGCTTTTACAGCGGGGTTCGGTGCTACGCCAAAATAAATGTGTTTTTTCTTTAAAAACCGTTGAAAACTATCGCATACAAACTCTCGACCACGGTCTGTTTGTAGGTACACCGGTTTACGACCGCTCGCTCGAGACAAGACGTCGTCAAACGCATTAACCACGCTAACACCGCTCTTATTCTTAATTGGCTGTACCCAAGCAAACTTTGAGAAAACATCGATTGATACTAATAAGTAGCAATACCCGTCATTATGAGATTTTAGAGCTTGTACATCGACTAGGTTAAGTTCCCACACTGCGTCAATCATCTATACGTTATAATGTAATCTAGGGAATTTCTTACGTATTGGTTTATGTAGTGTATAGGCATCTTGATTACTTAACCATTCGTGAATTCGTTTAGGTAAATCTTTTTTATTTATTCGTAAAAGTTTTCTAGCACCAGCGAAACTTGCTTCGTGTGCTGCATTAAAGTACTGTTTTTCATATTTCTTACTCATACTGTATTAATTTTATAAACTCATAGAGAGCCAACAACCTCCACCTCTTCCCTCTTGATTACCGGAATTAATCGATGGTGTAGGCATTGGTGTTTTGGTAGTTAAATTTCGAAAATTCTGTGTCTTTGCTTTGGCCACATTTCTAGCTCGAGTAGAAATTCTGTGTCTCTTATCTGTATTTTGCATACTGGTGCCCTCGGGGTCACTGTTTGACCTGCTTGAGCGCTGGGATATGAATTGTTTTGTCGGCGTGACGAACGACCCCTCTTCGACCCAAAAATCTTTATTGCCCACAAACTCGCGTGGTACGTTTGCGGCCTGTAGAAGACCTGCAAAATGATCTCTACCGACTGCAGTAAAATTTGTTCTCTTCCGTAAAGCGTCATTCACGAGATCGATAATACTTGATTTTTTTATAATGTTCCCATTAATCGAAACTACACCATTTTTATCCCAATTCAAACGATCTCTGATATTAAGTTTTAAATAATCCAGCATTCGTTGCGCTTTATAGACATACCTTTTCGGCACACTAGATAAAACCTTTGTCGTCGATCAAGAATCAGCATCAGAGCTCTCGATTTGCGAGAAAACAGTGTTTGGAAAATCTAAAGTTTTTATTCGTGATTTATGTATAAAAAATAAATATCTTTGTAGCGCTTGCAAAAAACTTTTCTATTTTTCGCGATCGTCATTGAAATTATTTGAATTTAAAATCCAGTCATTTCCTCGTCTAGTCTGGAAAATTCATCACCAGGGGTTTTTACACTATCTAAACTCGAGATATTTGATTTCTCTGGTGCTGAGTCAATAGAGGCTGGCGTAGTGTTCTTACGTCCATAATCTTTCCGACCATCTCCCTCTTAAGTACTTGTAAAAGATCTTGGGTATGTTTGAGAATCGACCACGTAGCTGGTTCCGCTGTCGCCGTTCCCACCGCTGCTACTGTCTAACGCATTTTCGGGGATGATTATCATCTTGCGCGCATGCTCCATGATTTTCTGATGCTAATTTTAAATGAACACGTCCGTTAACACACACACATACACACACACTAGTACACGTAAGAATACCTATAGTAACGGTGTAGCGAGGATTTTTGATAAGAATGAGCCGATTACAGGCGTTAATAGGTATGGAATGAAACTACCACCGCTTTGAAGTAATATGCGTTTCTTTCTTTTCCAACCAGATGTAGAATTTTTCGGTTTTCGTTTACCTATATGTATTTCACTACCTGCGTCACTGCCACATTTTCTTGCCGTTTCTTCGCGCACCAGCTTTTTAGCATTGAGTTTATCAATAAGTTTTATCAAAATGTGCTTATGCTTGGAAAGTTTTTTCTTTTCTTGTGTTTTTAAAGCGACACTACCTTTCAAAATATTCAAAGCACACTCGCATATGCAGCGCACGAGATTTTTATCGGCCGTTCGTAAGAGTATCTTGCGGTGTTTTACATCGACGTGACAGAGTGCATGCAGCACGGCAATACACTTTTTCGTAAAGTGTTTCGGTAAATTAAATTTTATATTTCCTGAACAGCCGCAACTTGACGAACAGTCCGGTGAAGACTGAGGCTGTGTAGATGTTGCCTGCTCCATTTCGATTTATAAACTGAATACTTATAGTGATTACCGCCACTTTTTATTGGGTACGTACGCGTAATGTCGATCATCATCAGGAAAAATACATGCGCGAGAACGCAGATTATCGGGTGTGTTTTGTTTAAGGTCAATAAACAAATAAGAGAAACTCTATTTTGTTGCATCAAAGTACACCTCTTGAAGAAATTTAGGGTCTTCGGGGCAAATTTGACGAGCGAGATAAAAAATTTGTGCGCGATCGCGAGGATTTTTGAAGAGAACTAAATAATTCGCGTTTAGTTTAATATCACTCTGGCCTTTGCGAAAAATATTTTGAGTGATAAAAATGACGCTGATATTTTTATGGTGGCTGCCTTTAGTAAAGAGATCCATGATTGTATTATTCGAGGATTCTCTCATGAGATCATCGATTATTATTAATTTTTTGCTTGAATTATCTCGCGAGTAATCTGTCGGGTCTGGTAAACCCTTGTGAAACTTAATTTTACCGTATGTTGGTTTAAAATTGCGTTCGTATGCCTCTTGCCACTCGCCGTAATACAAAAGAATTCTATCAAACCGTACGTTGCACATGCGATCGAGATGCTGCAGTAGGCGCGTGACAAAGAATGTCTTCCCGCAGAAAGTCGGCTCACTAGCGATCATAGTGAATGAATGATGAAGTCGTATATCCATGATTTATGTCAACAGTCACTGTGCTCTTGATGCAAGAAAAAGAAAGCATGTACATGCATGTATGATAAACGACTGTTTGGCAAACACTGAACATCGTATGTTAGAGTTTCAAATTTAATTGTATGAAAAAAGAAAATTAAAACATCGAAAATTCTGTCTGCTAATGCACGCTTATCAACGCGGCGCGGCCGACACACGCGGCGAATCAGCTTGTTCCGCGTGTGTCGCTCGGTTCCGCTATTCAGAATGCGGAGGGCAGGCGCGCTAAATCAGATTATGCGCCGCCCTCGCTGGCCGCCGCAGCCGCAGTGTTAGCTAAACTAGAAGTCGCTACTCTTTGTAAAGATTTTGTAAAAGAATAAAATCAGGCGCAAAAATTGTAATTTTTCAATTTTACTTTTAAACTTAAGGAAATTGAAAAGAAAGTTTTTATTTTTTACATTGCACAGATCATAAAGGCGAAGGGGAAATTTTTTTACAACATTTTTTATTTTTATTCAGTTGAAAAAGATTACATTTTGTTAATTTACAAATACATGCATACAAACATTAAATACATTTTTATTCTTTGTTTTACGCTTTCGTGTATCGCGATAAATCGCTAGAAGGGTACGAATTGTTTCGAAATTAAACGAAACTGATTCGTTCAATTGACAATAGATTAAAACAGAATCGTTAAGGGCAATACTTTCAAAATTGTTTAGATGACGAGTACATTAGTACTCATCGCCCAAACATCTTTGAAAATATTGCCCTTAACGATTCTGTTTTAACGTATTATCAATTTAACGAACTAGTCGCGCTTAATCGAAACAATAAGCAACCATCTAGCGTTTTGGCGCAATAAATATACTAACTCGATATATACATATTTACATCTTTTTTACATACATGATAATATATACAACATTCGATACATACCAATAAGTTATGCCTAGAGAGTAAATGCATCATATAGTATACAAAATAAAATCAAAATACCTTATCATTTTTATTTCTGCATAGCGTATATATTTTAAAACTGTTTATTTTTTAAACATAAAAATACAAACACTCATCTTTATTTTTTAAAACTATGGAATTCATTCTTAATATTCACTAATTATTCATCAAACATTTCTTTACGAATTTTTTCGCGAATAAACATAAAATGAAACGTAATCTCTTCTTCGAACACAACCCAGAAATAGCTATCGGTAAAGTCCACTGATAAAGTTTGTTTAAATTTGATGAATTCAGTTTCGCTGCACACCAAGTTTATTCTCTTGAAGAATATTACGTATATACTCTTTCAGGAATGCTGCACAAGCGTCAATGTTTTTTTCATGTTCTTGATGACTTGTAATTTGAGCATTGACACATTTCCTCACAGTTTTGACTCCATTGAATGTAACTTGTTGCATCACTATGGAAGGTAGGTACAATTTAATTTTTTTATTTTCCTTGTCCTCATCATCGCAGGACTGCTTGTATGTGAATATTTCTTCAAACGAACGAGGACGTTGCTCCAGTAAAAATGACTTTGCTCCATAAGATGTTGTGAAGAAGACTTCGTAATTTTCTAAAGTCAAAGTACGCTGTCCACCATATTTTTCTTAATACTGATAATCATCGGTAAAGTAAGTCGTAATCAAATAAAAATGTTCTTGTAGTAGAACCCACACATTTGTATTTATATTCAATTCACGTTGAATTGCTTTAGGGCCGCCGGCGTTTATGAATTTCAAAACAATTTCATACTTTAATGCTGCACTATCACTCGATACACTGTCTTTTGTTAACTCAAAACCCACAATTAAGCGTTTCGTGTTTGATGCGTTTAAAGCATAGCAGGTAGCAAGAATGCTATTAGTGAGTTTTAAGGCTCCACTAGAGAGTTTACTGGCATTACAACGAGCCGATGACTCTCTCTCTATCTGAGCTTGAGCCATTGTTAAAAGGATGTATGTATATTGAACTAATGAAATTATACACAACGCGCACTTGCAAATGGATGCACAAGTGAAAACTATCTGACGAATATTCGACTGCTTCAATCCTTTTAAACCCTTTGACCACACCTTCTACGTCTCACACCTCCTACTCCACGGCCACGCACATACACACAAACACACACACACACACACACACACACACACACTTCCACATTCAAAACTGTTCTAATTGATACTGCAGGGATTAGTGAAAATGGTACACATACATACATACACACAGCATTACACACCCTTTGTCACAATTTGTAAAAGAGGATGATAGATATTAGTGGTGGTGGTAGCATTGGTGGTGGTAGTAGTGGTGGCGGGGTTTCTCGAAATTCTATTTTAAGGAACCACCGTTACATATTTCCGGTCTCGATAACCAATGTTATTACAAGCATTGAATGTTTATTTCTCTCATCCTCTCCACCTCTCACCCTCTGTCATTCTCTCCCCTCTCTTACATGCTCTCTCTCTCTCTCGCTCTCTTTCACTCGTTTTTGCTTCTCGATACTTTATTATCGCAGGATTATACTTTACGTAAGATTCAGAGATAGTTTAAAGGCCCACCACCTCCACCACCACCACATCCACTGCCACTATGAAGACAACTTCGTTATCCCTTTCGCCACCAGCCCCTTTAGAAGTAGTCAATGAGCCTATCGAGTTTCCACAGAGCTAGCAGTTTCTTTCCCAACTTTTTCGCGTAAACATCTCACTCGTTCGCTCATCTTTTTTTCATCTTTCTTCATTTTCACAAGCATTTCGAATTAAAAATGGAAGTTACGCGCGAGCAATGTAGAGCTCTACGCAACAGCGTATTAGCAACGAATATTGGGGTTAACACATTAACTAACACGCCTCTAGTTGATACGCGTTTAATTAGACGGAGAATCGGAATACGTAGTATGTCGTACGATCAACTTCGCGAAGAGCTACGACGGTTATTACGACTTATCACGTGTCGCAATATAGCTCTTCTTTACTAGAGAAGCTACCGTATGTCCGCTGCTGCGACCCTTTTAACAGGGGAAACCATAATTCGTCGTGGATTACGTGCAACACCGCGTATGGCGCGTTTAATTCAAGATTATGAGGCTGAAAACGGTATGTGGCAGTGAAAGTGTTTGTTAAATTAAATTGTGAAAAGTGAATTATGTGTTTTAAAAATATGTTTTTTCAGAGCGATTGCGGCTTTTCCAGGGTGACGATAATAATAGCAGAAACGAATTGAATCGGAATCAGGAGGTCGATGAAAATGTGCCCACACCTACAGCATCACCACCACCGCCACCACTACGACGACGCGCTGCTTATCGCACGAGATCGCTTCCAGCGAGTTCTGATTGGATCGATGCGGGGGCCCGTAGAACGCTCTCCTTCGACAGCGATGCATCGTCGGAAATATCGACAAATAGCCAAGTAAACGATCACGCGGAGCAGGGAGATCGAGCGTCGGTCAACTCGGATGCTACCACACATTACGAAGGACATATTATCATGGAGGTGGATGAGGAGCTCGAGACGGGGGCTGAGAGACCCGTGGGGGAAGAGGAAGAACCAGCTCCAGCGCAGCGTGTGATAAGAGTGCCGTTTGACCCAGCACCCCTACCATCGACATCCAATACAGCACAGAATAACATGTACCGATTAATGGAGGATAATGACGAGCCGCTCGCGACACATCGAGCGAATACGTTATACGAATTTTATAACCGTCCGCATTATCCTGGATTTGACACTACCACGTACACTAATGCGTATGGTGAACAGCAACGCAGTTATTTCGATCAAGAGGATCCAATTCATTATTTTAATAATAATGGTAAGTAATAGTAAATAAGTTTTTTCATATTCTAAAATGCATGCGTTACATATTTTTTAATTTTCATCTAGATATCCTTGAAATTGAATAGGGTTATCCAAATTCTCCCTACAATGGCGTAATGCCTAGGAATTATTTACCAGCTCTATGGGCTCCGCGAGCGCGAGAGCGACGTTGGCTACAGGATATGTGGTTAACGCACGCTGAAACTAGAAATTCTATTTTTCGCGTCGATCCGAATGAATTGATTGATTTGTTATCTCGCGTTAGCTTCCGAGGCTTGCCGGAACCGTGATTTATTTTTTAAATCATAGACATCTTTTTTATATAACTTTAAAGTAAACTACAAATTCTAGTTTTTTTCTTTTTTGTCAGATCACAGCGTTCGGCACGTCAATGCATTAACACGTTTGCAGGAGCTCTACAAATCTAATTTTGAAAGCGAATTCGAAGAAGTGACCAACGACGATACCTCGGTTAGCCAGCGTGAAATACCAGTTCAAGTAGGCGGCGGAGAAGACACGCGTCGATATTATGTAATAGTAGCGCGCGAATCCTCTAACTCACGTCATTTCGGCATGCGAGGCGAGCACCTAGTTGTAAAATTAACCACACCAAAACCGAATAACGATCCAGTCGAATGGTTGCGCGAGAGTATAAAACAAATTTATAATTATATTGTAACAAAGGCTGAAAGCCTCACCATAAAAAATGACGATAACCTTTGTTTACCTAGGGCTTTAGCTGTTGGCACGGCCTACCTGTTATATCAATCGGATACGAAAAATGAAAATTATTTAAAAAATTGGAAATTAGCTTGCGACAGCCGCCAAGGAGCCCAGAAATTATATGCTCTCGATATTTTGAAAGCAGCGAATATAAATATTGAAAATATACCACAGGAAGGTTGTAGCTTGGAACATATTAGCCTTTTTCAAAATTATCTTGCGCAAAGTAAAGTTGCAATAATTATACGTAAAAATGAAAATTTTGGTTCTGAAGGGAGCGAAGTATTGTATAACGGTCGTGAGTCTGAATTGCTTTTAGACGGATCCAGTATCAGCGAAATAAATTTATTATATTTCGAAGGGCCACCGGGACATTTTGCGTTTATTAAATCACTGCAGCAAGCTGGAGGGCTTTCAAATTTCTACGAAGTATGCAACAAATCTTACCAGTGGAAAGATTTACATAAATGTAAAGCAACTTGTCCCGGCTGCTACGCACAACCTGCTTGTATTCCTGTAAATCCTAAAATTAAATGCGATTCGTGTAACAGACACTTTGTGAATCAAACTTGTTACAAAAAACATTTAGAAGTCGCAAGTTACTCGAAAGAGAGAAGCGTGTGCACCGCTGTTCAGAATTGTTCAATTTGTAAAAAAAAAGTTACCAAAAAATGTTCTAATAATCAGCATAAATGTGGTACATTTTATTGTAATCGTTCTCGTATTAAACACGGTTACAATGAAATGTGTTTTATACAACCGATTGTGCGTGAAATACCGACTGCCGATGTAGAAAATAATACAAAAACTAAAAAACCTGAAAATTGATCTATATTTTATGATTTCGAGACTCGCCAAGATGAAAACGATGGCGATAATTCGCGCAATGTCCATATTGTAAATCTTTGCGTTGCCCAACAAGTCTGCGACTTCTGCATTAATGTAGAAAACGGTCAGTGTTGTGATTTTTGTTACGTGCATGAATATATTTTTGATAAGGATCCTGTAAAACAATTCATCGAATTAACTATACGAGAAAACACCGGTTTCAAGCAAACAATTTGTATCGCACATAATTCGAAAGCTTTCGATGCGCATTTTATACTAAAAGAAATTCTTTCTAGTAACATGAACGTCTTGCTCAAAGTTATAATGAACGGTCGAAATATTGTTCTTATGTCTATTCATAAGACAAAATTTATCGATAGTTTGAATTATTTTAATATGAAACTCAGTGCGTTGCCAAAAGCTTTCGGATTACCGGAGAGTAATGCTAAAGGATATTTCCCTCATCTCTACAACACGCTTCAAACAAAAAAATCATAATGGTGCTTTACCCGCTCCGGAAAACTATGCGCCTAATTATATGAGCACAGATGAGCGAAAATCGTTTTTTAAATGGTTCAACGAAAACGTGGGAGCTGGTACAACATTTAAGTTAAAAAGAGATTTAATCTGCTATTGTCAAATGGATGTTGACATACTGCATCGAGCATGCACTGTTTATAGAAATATATTTATTGAAAAAGACAACACATGTCCATTCACCCAATCGACAACAATAGCGTCAGCGTGCTCGCGTATTTATAGGCAAAACTTTTTGAAAGAAAAAACCATCGGTCTTATTCCCACGAAGGGTTATAGATTAGCCGATAATCACTCTAGAAAATCAATTGAGTGGTTGCTATGGCGTGAATATGAACACGAAAAAAAAATCATTCACGCCGCTAGGTCTCGAGAGTACGTGTTGAATGAGGGATTTAAGGTCGATGGTTTTTTAGAGGTCGCTAAAGACCAGTCGACATCAGCGACATTCAAAGGCACCGTCTTAAAATTTCAAGAATGTTACGTACATGGTTGTCCATCTTGTTTCAAGGAAAATTACGACACGCAAACTTCGTTCGGTCGCCCAATGCATGAGTGTCATAAAAAAACTCTCGAAAAATTACAGGAAATTCGAGATTTGGGCTATAAAGTGGAGACGATTTGGGAGTGCGAGTTTGAACGTATGAAAATCTCACAACCACAAATTTTAAATGTTTTAAAAGATCACCGGCTTTTATCAAAAATTAAATTAGATCCACGTGACGCTTTTTTCGGTGGGCGAACAGAAAACTTTGTGACATCATATATTGCACAGCATGGAGACAAAATCAGATATACGGATATATGCTCTTTATATCCATATATCTGTAAAATTGGTAAATTTCCACTCGTGTTGTGAGACAGAGAATTTCGACGAGTATACCCACGAAAATCGAAATATGCGCGCACTCGAGGGCACGTGGGTATCCGACGAAATCAATAAAGCGTTAAGTATGGGTTATAAAATATTAGACATTTACGTAATCTGGCAGTATCAAATAACTCAACTAGATGCCAAAGGAAATGGCGGTCTTTTTGGTGAATACATAAATAGTTTTATTCAGCTAAAACAACAAGCAGATGGGTGGCCTGCCGAATGTACCGACGAGGAAAAAAAAACGCAAATACATCCACCAGTGGGGCCTGCGGCGGCTCAGTCAGTAGAGTGTTGGATTCCCACGCCGGTGACCCGGGTTCGAATCCTAGTCTCTGCCGATTGATACAAGCACCTCTGTAAAAATTACATGTGCTTTGTTTACAAACACACCGCAGACCCCCGTCGTCGATTAGCACCACATGGAAGCACAAACATGGCGACGTTAAATAATAAAAAAAAAAAAAAAAAAAAAAATCCACCAGTATAAAGAAAAAGAAGGCGTTTTACTCGATTACGAAAAAATTGATAAAAATCCAGGACTTAGAGCTGTAGAAAAGCTCTGTTTGAATTCAATTTGGGGTAAATTCGGACAGCGAGATAATTTACCGCAAACAGAATTCGTTAAATGCATAAAAGTGCTGCTAAGCCTTATTATGGCTAAAGATAAGGAAATCACAGGTATGCTTCTCATCGCTGAGAATATTATATGTATTAATTGGATACACAAAGATGATTCCATAAAAGGTTCTAGCCATACTAATGTTGCAATAGCTGCTTATACAACAGCTCAAGCACGACTCGTTCTGTACGAATATCTAAGCAAATTAAATAGGAGATTGTTATACACAGACACAGATTCAGTCATCTTCGTAACAAATGAAAACTCATCGGATGCTTCGAGCCAGAGTTAGGTCATTTTTTAGGACAAATGACAAATGAGCTTGCGTCGTATGGTGACGATGCTTAAATTACACATTTCTTATCTGGCGGATAAAGTTTTACAGTTATAGAGGCACCTCTTCAAGTAATAAGATTTTCGAATGTTGCAAAATTAAGGGTATTCGCTTAAATTACCACAACAGTCAATACATTCATTTTATTAGTATGCTTAGTCTTATAAAAAGAGAAATAGCGTCCATTAAATTATCGTTTAAGAGTTTTCGACGAACCGCGACTTTCGATGTTGTTACGACTGACGAGAAAAAGACATGTGAAATCGTCCTCGCCAAACGGCGCTTCTTTTCCGATGGGGCTTCACTTCCATTTGGTTATAAAATTACTTAAAGTTTAAGATTTATGTCTGCGTGTGTTATCTATGTAAATAATTTTTCTCAACAATATATATTTTTGAGAAAAAATTTTTTGTAAAAAAAATTTGTGATACTTTAAAAACGTAATAAAATAACATCTCAATATTTGTTATTTCAATAAAAATAAAAATAATACCTAACTTTATTTTAAAATAAACATCCTCCGAAAGCGGAAGCATACATATTGGTTTATAAATAAAAGGGTCCTCTTATCTGTATTTTTCTAAATCTACAAATACCAAAGAGATTTTCATAATTATTCTCTCCCCCTCTCTCTCTCTCTCTCTCTCTCTCTCTCTATCTATCTCTCTCTCTCTCTTTTTCTCCAACAGCTTCACCGTATACCTCCAGATGTGGATTACATAACAGCCCACCAGATTTTTGTGTCAGCGTGAGAGAGAGAGTGAGAGTGTGAGAGAGAGTGAGAGTGTGAGAGAGAGTGAGAGTGTGAGAGAGAGTGAGAGTGTGAGAGAGAGTGAGAGTGTGAGAGAGAGTGAGAGTGTGAGAGAGAGTGAGAGTGTGAGAGAGAGTGAGAGTGTGAGAGAGAGTGAGAGTGTGAGAGAGAGTGAGAGTGTGAGAGAGAGTGAGAGTGTGAGAGAGTGAGAGTGTGAGAGAGAGAGTGAGAGTGTGAGAGAGAGTGAGAGTGTGAGAGAGTGAGAGTGTGAGAGAGAGTGAGAGTGTGAGAGAGAGTGAGAGTGTGAGAGAGAGAGAGTGAGAGAGACAGAGAGAGCGCAAGAGAAAGAGAGAGAGAGAGAGAGAGCAAAAGAGAGACTACGCCATCGACTGCTCCGGCTTCCATCCCCACGTGCGCTAGAGAGAGCACACGCCATACCCTGTGTGAGTGCGAGGGAGAGAGAATCTACGCCATCGGCACCATAGCCTGTCTCCCACACACGTGCAAGACAGAGAGAGAGAGAGAGAGAGAGAGAGAGCCCGCGATATAACATAGTGCCGTATGAGTGCTAGAAAGAGAGAGAGAAACTACGCCATCGACTGTTCCGGCTTCCAGCCCCACATGCGCTAGAGAGAGCACACACCATATCCTACGTAAGTGCGAGGGAGAGAGAATCTACACCATCGGCACCACAGCCTGTCTCCCACACAAGTGCAAGAAAGAGAGAGAGAGCCCGCGCTATAACATAGTGCCGAATGAGTGCGAGAGAGAGAGAGAGACTCCGCCATCGACTGCTCTGGCTTCCCCCCCCCCCCCCACGTGCTGAGGCACAGGCTGAGTGAGGGTGGGGGCGCCATAGATACCCTTCCCATGCATATAACCGAGACAGAGGTGCGCACCTTGAACTCTAAATGAGAATAGGCCCTTATCGGTGCGCGACCCCGGAACCGAGAGCTCTTTCGTACCACCCCTACTTGAAGTCCTGTCCTGGTTTTTTTCAAAGAGGGCAGTAAGATATGGTGGCTGCCGCATGACAACCGCTTTGTAAAGCAGCAGCCCCATAAAATACTCCCTCCTCACCTTCAGATCTAACCAGTGCAGTTTTTCCCTGTAGGCGGTGATATGCTCATCACGCGTAACACCACATAAGTATCTTATACATGCATTCTGTAGTTAGCACTTATTTATACGCAGTAAGATACAAAACTTAAAAAAACATTGATGAAGGAGAATGTTGGTATAGTACAGAAAGCCTTTCTGGCAGTATTTACAGTATTTTAATTTTTTTTGCCACACGCACGATTTTCGCGTTTTCCTACCTATCAAGCGAGTCTGAGGTGATTGTTGTTCAACCGACAAAACAAACGGATAAAAAAGTCTTTTTTACAACACATGCATAATTTTCGCATTTTTATATGCCTCTAATGCGTGCGCAATGCAGCTGTTTGCTGACCGGCGAGTGAAAACAACTTTTTGTCAGACTTGCACAAAAACGTGTTTCTTCATGCCCATATTGCTTTCTCAAGGTGAAAGCTTTATAACGAAGATAATTTTTTTTTAGATTCGATGTTTTCGAGGTTCCTGAGTCATAAAAATGGATTTATAATTGGATTTCAAAGAATGTCGGTCTGTATACATACTCGTATATGTGTGTATGAATGTATATATGTATGTATGAAACCAAAACTTGTGTCCACCAAAACTCTTCAAGGCAAGCATATCACGCGATGAAATTTGGCAGGTATATTATATATGTTTAAACTTACAACTGATTAGATTTTGGAGCTGAATGGAAAATATTAAAATAATTTTCTAACCAAAATATTAATTTTTAAAAATTTGTAAAAATCGAAAAATAATTTTTTTTTATTTTATACGTTGAACTTGTCAAAAATATCTACAAGTTCATAAAGATGACGTAATTTCCATTCGTCTGATATATCTTGTAATAACTTTTAACTTATTTTCGTGAAATAATAATAAAATATTAAATTAATAAAATTGTAAAAATTGAACAAAAAATTTGTTGTTATTTTATAGATTGAAATTATCAAAAATATGTACATTTTCATATAGTTGACGTTTCCTTTGGGCTGATATATCTTATAATAACTTTAAACATATTTTTGTAAAATAAGAACAAAATATTAGTTTAAGAAATTGTAAAAAGCGAAAAAAAATGTGTTGTCATCTTATACGTTGAACTTGTCATGATAATATATTTTTTCATAAAGTTGGCATAATTTTCTTTTAATTGATACATTTTATAGTATCTTAAAATTTATTTTTGTAAAATACTAACAAAACAGTAGTTTTAATTTTTTTTTCTTTTTAATACTTTAAATTTTTTTACTAACAATACCTAAAGTTTTGTATCTAATGAATTAATTATAGCATTCATTTATTAATTACCTATTTTTATTATAAGATTCCTAAATTAAATCGATTAATCGGGACCTCTCTTTGAGAAAGTATTCTGTGAAGGAAGGTAGGAGCGTTTTTTTTTATTTTTAGCAGAGCTTAAATTAAATGTCTTTACCTACTTTTTATTATACTTTGAGTCATTTATCCAGAATAAAAACTTGTAGAATTTTGGTCAGATGAAGAGGTACCTTTTTTCATTAACATAACGAATATTCCGAGTAAATTACCTCATATCTCGGCAACAAGAGCCCATTAGAATGAATTGCGGGTACTAGGCTTCATTTTTTCATACCAGAAAACACCTCCCAAAGTCTGATCAAATTTCGTTTCCAGGGGGGTGTGCACTCTCTTTGTCAGTATGATACGTCCAGTGTTTCGTACGAAAATTTGCACATCATACGTATTTCTGATAGATTAGGAAGTTAACGTATGCAACGTTTATTTATGTGTATACAATTAGCAATTCACGGTATATCAATAGCCCAAATAGAGAAATTTGTGATAGTAACGATTTTAAATAAAAAACCTTTATCCTTAAACTATAAACCTTTCGCCCAACTACCCAAAGTAGAGCATATTTAATATTACATTTAAATAATGAAATACGTACTTATCACTAAATCCTAAACCCTGCAAGTCAAAGAACAGCCAACCTGCACCAAAACTATGCTGTTGCTGTATAAATCGGACAGCAAGTGGTTCTTTCTTCAATATTTTATGACAACATTTTTAAAAATATGAAGTATTCAGGTTTAAATAGGCTATCCCTTTAGTCAATAATTTTGTTTTTCAAATTCCCATATTGATTACCTAATTATATGTACTTTGAACACAATAAAACCTCAAATACTCCGATATTATCAGTTTGACTCTCAAAACATTGCTGTAGATGAAGAAATATACAGTTACGTATTCTGTCAAATTAAGGAAAATAACGACAAAAAAAAATTTTTTCGTTTTAATTTAATATAATGCTTAAATTTACCGAAAAATAATGGGTAATATGCGATGAAAAATTTATTCTCGACTAAAAATATATAACCAATTTATTTTAAATTTTAAGATGGTTAGGTCCCCTGAACCGACCCGCAAGAACACTAACGCTTTTCATATCGCTCCTACTTAAACACCTATTTCTGTTGTGTTCGCGCACACAGGCTACTTTTATTTGAATTCCTTGCATGCGCATTTATGTAAATCATCATAGCAATTATAACTTTGTGCTGCTTTACCTTTACCGCACAGCTTTCGTTTTTTCCTCGTCATAGGGATCCCTGCAATTTTTTTACCAAAAATCAATTTTTTTAATTGTCTTTTCGATTCTTTAAACCTTTCAGAACCTTCACAGAATTAACATATCGCATTTTTTATTTTCATCTAATTTTCTGTTTGAAAATTATATTTTCAAGTACGATTATATATTAAGGTAAACGTTTTTTTTTAAACAAAAACAGCTTTTTCTGCAGTTTTGTTTCTCTTTATTCAAAACATTTCTAGTGCATTAGCTTTTGTCGAAACTTTTTGAAATTAATTTGACATATTCTTTTTACATTATGAACAAATTTGTGCATCGCCAAGGTGCTGTGTATTGATCTAGATCGAATGAAAACTAATTATTTATGAAAAAGGGAAACTATAAATTACGTAAAAACACTGGTTTTTTATTTAAATAAAATGATCTCATTTTTAATTATGGCCGCTTAAATTCAATTTTGATGAAAAAGCATAAATATTTTCACAATGGTATAAAAAGTAAGTAGGAATTTTTTTAGAATGTATAAAAAATTGTGTGTGCATCAGGAACGTTGGCAAACTACCTGATTATGACTAAAGAAATCATGAATTTTTTGTTGTATACCAATATATATACGGCAAAGGACGCAGAAATTTTTCAAAAAACTTTAATTCTTGATTATATAAACATATGTGAAAATTAAAAAAAATTCATAAGTAACGCAGTAAGCACAGCTTAGGTCAGAATAGCCTGATCAATCTTCAATTGCTAATAACTTTGTTCCAGATAAGCAAAATAAGACGATTCTTCGTCATATTGAAAATAATTTCATGCAGAATGCAATTAGAATATTAATTTTTCTATTCAGAGATAAGTAACAATAGTATACATACTAAATTATAACATAATTTTCATTAAATATAAATTTTTATATGATTTGTATGTTAAAAATATTGTAAGTGTGTAAAATGTTTATATTTAAAACACCCGCCACAACGACAATAAAATAGGTCTCGGCCGAACGTCAGCCGGTAATTGACCTAGTTCCGAATGAGATCATGTCGCTCTGGCTTTAAACTACGTGATCTGTCTCTCAGACCTCGAGCCGACAGCTGCGGCTTGATTGTCGACACTCACTCAGCGCCAGCCTCGCAGCATGCAGCTCCCGAAGCAAACCTGTATAATTAATGAATAATAGTATAAAACCTGTAAAATGCAGAGAGTAGCTTTGTAGATCTATTTACACACACACATACACACATATACACACACACACACACACACACACATATATATATTACCAATCGATGGTAAACGTAATACACACACACACACACTCACACACACACACACACACACATATATATAATATATATATATGTGTGTGTGTGTGTGTGTGTGTATATGTGTGTGTGGGTGTGTGTGTGTGTGTGTGTGTGTGTGTGAGTGTGTGTGTGTGTGTATTACGTTTACCATCGATTGGTTAGATTTATTATTATTATTATCTTTAATCCAAGAAATCAAATACATTTTACATTTATTTTATGACTTTTATTCACGTTGAATCTTTTCGATTTTCGAAAATAACCAGATTTTCGAAATGATAAATCAACATAAAAACATATAAAAATCATAATACTATGTTTAATATGAATTTTCATGATTTATTATTATCATTATTATTATCTCCATTGCAAGAAATAAACTGGAGCTGGAAAAACCTGAGCGAGGAAGTCAATCAGGGCGTATGGGGCTTGGGCTATAAGATCGTGACCAAAAAACTCTGTGAGATCCCTAACCACCCTTTTGACGAGATCACCATGGCTCGAATTATGGACACTCTGTTCCCAACACGCCCGTCAATGCAAGAACGAGGAGGTAACCGCTGAAGTAGGAGAGATCCCTCTATTCTCCACATAGAAGTTGCGAATCGCTGTCATAATGATGTGGAGCGGAAAGGCCCATGGGCCCGAGAAGATACCAGCTGAGCTATCGAAGATCATCGCGGTTAGAGCACCATCTCTGCTGCTGAACATGTACAACACGTGCGTCAAGACAGGTGTCTTTGACACTCACTGGAAGGTTGCGCATCTCGTGCTGATCAGCAAAGGTAAGGGAGGTGATCCGCGGCTTCCGTCGTCTAACAGGTCACTGTGCATGTTGGACCACGCAGGGAAGCTCTACGAGCGGTTGCTCACGCCACAGTTACAGAGAGCTGTGCAGGCTGCCGACAATTTAGTCGACAACCAGTACGGCTTCAGGGAACGGCGATCCACGGTGGACGCTATACGAGAGATAGTTCGGCTGAGAAGGAAAGCATGGGCTGGAAATCGATTATCCAGGAATATCGCGCTTCTCGTTACGCTGGATGTTGAAAACGATTTTAACTCGAGCAGGTGGCCAGATATTTTGGACGCGATGAAGGAGTTCAGAGTCCAAGAGTACCTAATGCGGGTGATACGGGACTACCTAAAGGACCGTGTCCTCCGGTACGAAACAGAAGAAGGCCAAAGCGAGACATATCTCAGCGCCGGCGTGGCACAGGGGTCGATCTATGGCCCTGATTTTTGGAACATCCTGTATGATGCCCCGATGAGACTCGGACTACCGGCGGGTGTGTATATAGCTTGGTGGCGTACGCTGATGATGACGACTTAGTCATCATCGCGGGGAACTTTGAACAAGCTCAATATCTGCTTAAACAGGCGATGCGCAGGATTTGTAATTTATGGTAATTACTTGCATGCAGGTATTAACTACTTCAAAATTTGAGTTTATTTACCAGTAATTATTATTTATTTACCAAACAAATAGATAAATCATATACATGTAGTTTTACATAAAACGTTAAAAGTAATTCTTTTATTAATGCATTTGTTTAAGATATCCGTAACCCCGCGACTCAAGTAAACAAATCAAGTATCAATTCCCTTGAACCTATTCTCCATTCCGGGTTATTACGTAATATATTCGAATTCCTAATCACCACTACATTTAACAATAATCACTCCGAATTACTACAATTTACTAAGCCCCCTTTTTAATAATAATGGTATGCCGATTTTCGCTGGTAATTTTCGCATGCGGTTAGGCATCTAAAAAGGCCACTTGCTTCCCTCACTCACACGCATCGGTAGCCGAATACTTTGCTGCACTAACATAAACCCTGTAACAAAAATAATACGGCCTCTGGAACTTTTAACCTGGAATAATAAAGAACTGTAACGGCGAACACACCCTGCTCCACTCTCCACCAAGTCTCGATCACCTAAAATGTTGCAGCATCTCCAGCTAAAACAGAAACCAAGTACTGGAAGCTCTCACCAAGTAATTTTTAAGTTAAAAATTACAATAACTCTCTTGAATATTTCTTGACGTCCGGCGCATTGCGGGCAAAGACTCGCCCACCAGAATAATCCACTCATGTTGAAACTAAGTCCAAAATTATAACTGAAATTCCAATAAGAACAAATGGCTGCCTCTTTTGAAGTAATTCGCCACGCGATGACGTTGACCTCCAAGTATCCTGCAGAAAGATACTCGAACGAAAAACCCGATACCCCCTTGGAGACAGAGAATATCGGCTTAGCCGGCAAGATGTGGCCTGAAATATTTAGGCCTTAATAATTTACTTAATTTTGTAATATATTGTAAAACATGAAAAAGACACAAAATATATACATACATACTTATACGACCATTAGAGGAATGAAAAATACCCTCACACTTCACCCCCAAAAATCACTGTTTTTTAATAGCTTAAAAACGAATTGAAATCTTTTAGTGAAACCAACGCCAATTTATTTCTCATAAAAATGTGCTTCTGCGGTAATGGCTATTACTCTCTAGGGTTGCATCCCTTGTTTTTTATAAGGGTAGAGATGTCCATTTTTTTCTCCAGAAATTTTTTAATTTGTTCAATCGTATTAAAAGTTTGTATACTATAAACGATATTAATGTTTAATATTGAAAAAGAGAGAATGGTAGAAGAAAAAAGTCACAGGCATAACTACCGCTAAACGTGGCATCTGACATACACTATTAAAATTTTTTAATAATAATAGAGTTTAAATAACATTGTATAGTTGTAATTTCAATTTTGTATTATTTCAACTGCACCTTTATTTTTGTTCTCTGTATATGGCATTTTGTCCGTTAATTGAAATAAAAATAAAAGAAAATAAAATAAAATAATATTATTAGGGGTCTTTCTACTATGAATAAATATATTTTGAATTTCAATAAATCAAATTTAAAATTTAACGCGTATGGCAGTTAAAAAAAAAGAGTAAAATATTTCTCGACGTTTTCTTTGATCTAAATATATGCTATTATATTATAAAATAAAAATATATTTCAGAAATGCATGCAATAAATTTTTTTTTAAATGTTACACCTTTTAAGTTTATTCAATATATAAGTAATGTATGAAAGATAAGAATATTTTGGTGCGCAGTTTGTTCTTTTATTAGGTCATCGAATATCAAACATTTATTTTTATCCAGCATTCGAATCAGCAGCGATAACAATGGGCAATCGTTGTTTTTAAGCAGTTACATTTCGCATCTTTTTCAGTTCGCATGTGCCAGTGATCAGTGAAATAAAATTTTATTATAGTTTTACGAATTAAAAACGTAAGTAGTTTTTGTTAATTATAAAAACATTAAGGTATGCATATTATTTATTAAGCATTACATAAATGCAAAATACCCTAGTGGAAATCAAATATGTATATATAAATGTACAAGAGTGTACTTTTTATATTAACATAAACACTTCATGGAGAAAATATTTAGATAATTTAGCGATTTCATTTCGTATTTGCCACACTAGTTTAAATTTATATACGTATATATACACTATCTTATAGAATTTCATAAAATATTTACACTTTTGTACATTAATTTACACTATTATACACAGATTATGTGATAATGAGAGTTAAAAACCTATTATGTTATGTATATTTGATATTATTGAGTCATTATATATTTTTCGATGCTATTATTTATTATTTGTTGTGTATTAATTATCAATGTTAGCTCATATACTTAATTTTATTGTCGAATTAAAACAGAAATAGACACTTTTATACACTTTTGTACATTTTTATACATTTGTATTCACTTATATACAGTTATATATACTTTTTTATTCTCACACGGGTATTAAGATCGATATATTAAATTTCTAAAAATAGTTGAATGCTCATAGATGTTTGTAAAATTCATTTAAATATTTTTTTTTAATCAAATACTAATACATTAATTTATAAAAAAGTTTTAAATATCTCTAACAGAATTAATTCATTTTATTACATTTTGAAAACCTTTTTTTACAGAATATTATATAATCATTTTAATCATACTCATAATAGAATGCAAATTCTTCATTTATTTTAAATTTCAAATTTTTTTGGATCGTCTGTGTATATTTCAGATATTAAAAATGACTATCAATCCGATGAACGTTATAAAATTGCTTCTCATAACATTTCAAGCTTTAAACTTACCAAAAACTCCAGAAACACCTCAAGAGATTAGTTTAAAAAATAGTATCGAGAATATTCTATTAAATGCTATAAAGGAATTTCACGATGTAGAGATGGTTCAATATGAAACATTAGATTCTCAAGAACAGTATAAAGATGTTGATATGAAAATTATAGAAGACGGTGGTAAAATATATACAATTAATGAAGATTTACAACAATGTACAGAAGATTGAGAAGAATTAGATCATGACTATAGAGCAAGAGCCGTGGAATTCTGGAGAAGTGGTTTGACAAAAAGATTTAACATTAAAAATGGTACAAAATCGTTTTTGCCATGTTCAGTCCATAACCCAATTAAAGAGGAACGTATAATGAGAAAATAGGAAGAATTTGTTCTTTTGTTTTAGTAAATTTTAAAACTGCTGTTGATGCTGGTTATCCGATTCATGACAAGGATTTACAAAAATAGGCGTTACAGGCTCAAAAAGATATTGGAAACGAAGATTTTCGTTTTAAATCTAATCATTGGTTATCTTATTTTAAAAAAGCTCACAGAATTGTTAGTAGAAAAATTAACAAATTTATAACCAAAAAAATACTTGAAGGGGTAGATTATTTAGAAAAAACAGCTGATACGTTTGTTATTGAAATAAAAAAACAGATTCATGAAAAAGGTATAGAAATGTATTTAATTCAGATCAACCAGGCTTTCAATTAGAAATGCACTCAGGTTGTACATTAGCAGTTGAAGGACAGAATCAAGTTCAAAGTTTGGTGCAATCGGTGACTTCTACAACTGATAGTTATACAATTCAGCCAATAATATCAGTCGATGATAGACTTCTTTTACCTCTTCTTATAGTTCTTAAAGAAAAAAGTGGTGAATTTGGACCCATTATTAAACGAATAATTACCTCTTCTTATAGTTCTTAAAGAAAAAAGTGGTGAATTTGGACCCATTATTAAACGAGACTTATTTAGACCCCATAATGTATATGTTATGGCTTTTAAATCTGGAAAATTAACCTCAGGTAATAGGAAAAAATATATTTATTTGATGTTGTAAATGAGTAAATGATATTGTAAATGAGTAAATCAAATTTGTAAAATTGTAAATTAAATTTTGGTATTTCAAATTTTATTTAATTTCAGATAATTTTAAAACGTGGATAAAAGAAGTATACTTTCCCAACGTTGGTTCATCAAGTGTTTTGTCAATAGACTCTTGGAGTGGGCATTGTCCTGCTGTTATGCAAGAAGCGATCCCGCAGAATAAAGAAGTGATCTTAAAAATAATTCCGAAAGGAAGTACGGGTAGAATACAACTTTTTGATGTTTATGGCTTCAGAGTATGGAAGAGATATTTGAGACATTTCTCTGACTCTGTGATATTAATGAATGAGGATTTAAATCTACATTTAAGGAATTATATTATAAAGTTACAATCACTGGTATCTAATCAGCTATCATCACCGAGGTATATCGATTTACTCAAATTCGCGTGGTATAAAAGTGGATACACTGACGTAGCACCTGCGAAATTTGAAGATCCAGTCAATTTTGCTTTTGGTACAAAATCTAATACACACTGCGAAGTAGAAGGTTGCTCTAACATTGCAATAGTTAGATGTCCTTGGTGTAAAAAGTCTCTATGTTTGAAACATTTGTTTTATGACTACCATTATTGTTTATTGTATAAACACTAATTAACATTAATTCGGGACATATAACTATTAATTAATGCACTGATTTATATTTAATAAATATTATATCAAATTATTAGAAATATAGTAATTTTAAAAATTATTTTGATATGTAGAAAAATTGTAGAATAAAAAATCAGCTTCAATATACAATACATCGTTTGTATGATGATTTATATATATTAAAAAGAAAATCAAATTTATTTTTAGATAAAATAAGGTATCTAACCTTTCGTATAAAAGCAGAAGAGCGTCCTTTACAAAGAAAAAAATTGGCTTTGGGTTAATTTAAAAATTTCAGTTCGTTTTTGAAATATTGAAAAAAAGCTTTTTCAGGGGTGAAGTATAAGGGTGATTTTCATCCCTAAAATGGTCGTATAATTATGTATGTGTATATATTTGTTATGTTTTTGTCATGTTTTACAATATATTACAAAATTAAGAAAATTATTAAGGCCTATGCCAGGAAACTCGTGTTAGGGGGTAGTTACCCCTTTAAATAATTTTTTTTTTAAACTCCCGGGACCGATCAACTTTTAATTTTAATATTGTTTATAATATAACGATTTTTTATAAGATTCGGTTAATTAAGATATTTCTGCTAAAAGAAGAAACGAAAAAAAGTCATATATATCCGTATAAAAAATAGGGGATGCAACCCTTCAGAGTGAAAGCGATTACCACAGAAGCGCATTTTGATAAGAAACAATTTGGCGTTGTTTTCATCGGGAAATTTCAATACGTTTTTGAGATATTAAAAAATAACTGTTTTTGGGGGTAAATTTTAAGGGTGGTTTTCACCCCTTAAATGCCGATTTAGCACGTAAAATAATACGTGTCTAATACTTTTTGATGTACTACAACATATCACAATATCAAGAAAATCGGAGAGGTACACGTTGGGTAGTTTCCTTGTAAGACATATCTGTTAAGCAATAATTATCCAAATAAATTCATTGAAAAACACATTAAAAAGAGATTAAATTACACAAAAAATGGTAATAAGAACAGTATAAATATTATTAATGCCAGCAAACGCACGGTTTTGAGGAAACCTAAGATGCATCTCCCATTTGTAAAAAACATTACTTTTAAAATTAACTAAAAACTTAGAAAATACAACGTCATTCCTATAAGACGATCCACAAATCCAATATGCAATATGCTAGGCAAGGACAAAATGGATAAGCTAGATAACAGCAGAGTCATGTATAAAATTGATCGTAACGATTGTGCGGCGACTTAAATAGAAAAAACTATAAGACGTTTAAAGAAACCAAAATATGAATATAAAAATAATCTAAAAAATAGATAAGATACCGCGGCATTTAGCAAACGATGGGAAAAGTACTAACAATAGCATAATTTTTACACAAATTAAAATGTGAAAGCAATTTTATTAAACTGTCTTTTTCTGAGATAATTAATATATACTCCCATAACAATACATTAAATAAAATTGAAGACATACAATTCCTAAAAAATATTTACAAAACCTCTTCGAATTTAGTTAAAAAACATTAGAATTAATTAATAAACCTTAATTACAATATACTTATTGTTAATTATTGCTTGGCAAAATTTAGATTCTAATATATCCACAATATCAAAAGTCTTACTCGATTTTATTTGTGATTTTATGCTTTGTTGTTAGTTCTTTTTAACATCAAATGTTCGGCGAATACAGAACTGCAGTATCGGTCATGTATATATGCTAAGGAGGTATTATGAGATGATATAACCTTCCGGTTCCTTTCCTGGCCGCACCGGTCTCTCGTAAGAGGCTCGGAGCTCGCAGTGTGAGATCCAGAACGCATGATGCGAGCGGAATGATGCGCGACTGTGGGTTGACGAGCGACGCCCTGGATTCCTCTGAGCGTGGCAAGACTCGCCGTCGCATGCGACCATCTTGTGCTTCGTCATGCTCTGTGGTCGACTTTGGTCTACTCTGCGAGCTCGGAACCTATTCACCCCTCTCCGTGAAAATCGGAGAGTGCGAGGGAGTGGTGGGCTCGGTCGAGAAATTATACTCAGTGGTCTCTAGACATGCCGGTCGATAACATCATGCGTCGACATAACATCTTCAACGTGGTCCGGCTGCCACTGTCAAGCCACTATGGGTCTTAGTGGTTTTATTGTCTCAAGTAAGTAATAATATTGGTTTGATTTGAGTTTTTGTTAAATTGTTTTTAATTATTTACGGTTTAATGTTGTTTTTTATGTAATTGTTAGTAATTATTATTTTTTTAAATGATTTTTTTAGAGGCTGCCATGTTCACATCAGTTTTTATGTTGGTTGATCTGTGGTCTATTCGAGACAATTAGTTACGTGTTAGGTGCGTTGTTAAATATTGTAATCATTTGTGTCATTATTATTGTAATTTTTGTAATAAATCATTTGTACATGGTATATTATTGAAGAGGGGAGTAAACAAAACTCCCGAAACGTCGCTTTAATAGCTTTATTAAAGGATAGTCCCACGAGATCAACAAAGTTTTTATTTTACTCATAAGAAAAATAAAATAAATAAAATCGCTGAAAAACTGGACAGCCGTTGCGTCGCAAAACGACACACTAAAACCTACTTACGTTTCCTCTTCTAGCGGAACACACCCTGGTATCGTTTATCAGATCACCTTTATCTGGCGGACCGCGTCTTCCAGTTCGTCCAAACTCCGCCTGAAATGCTCAATACGGATATTCGGGGTAAAGTAGCAGCTCACGTAAGTTACGTATCTCTATCTTACCCACACAAAACCTCTTTCGACCCCGCGTTCGTCGGCTCTAATTGTTCGTGGGTCCACGTAGATTGCTGCTGTGCCAAGTGTGTCTTTGTACCACGTAGGTACCTTCCAGTCACAGTACTGCTCGCTGATTAGTAGCATATTAGCCTTCGTCTCAGATATACTCTGAGTCAGAAGGCTGTTGGCTAATTCGATTCTGTGAAGGCTCGCTTGAGGGACCGTTATACGGTCCATCATTAACGGTTGGCTTTGTCTGTCTAAGCGTTTCACAAAACGCTCTACAATGTCCTGATCTTGTCGTGTGACGCAGCTGTGCTTGGTCTACTCCAAGGTCAATACATAAGACGCACCTCGCCTCGATACCCTTGCAGGCTGCTCCTTTTGTGACCGTCCGCGCCACATTTGTTGCAGGTCTTGCTTCTGTCTGGGCTACGATAGGCACGCGCTTGATGTCCATAACCAAGACATATGGAGCACAGCTGGAGCCGCTGCCACTTTCTCAGTCGGCAGTTCATGTAGCTGACTTTCAGGCAGTTCTTCTCGAGGAGGAACTCTGCCTATACCTGGTTCATCTCTACGGTGACCAGTCGATGCTTCCTACTATTGGACTTGGTCAGCGAAACGCTGATCTCACCCGTTGAGACTCCTGCTTCGTCAAAAACCTTCTTGATCGCCATCTTCACTTCTTCTGCGGTGGTGAGGCTGTCAAGGTCTCTGACTTCCTCGTTTGTCTTAGGTGTCAGGTTCTGTATGACCCTCGACGTGCCAATTACCTTCCTGATGGAGTCCCCTACAGTCTCTAGTTCCTTGTCGTTGCTTTTTGTTCCCAACTCTACTAGGACGTCACCAGCCCTTGTTTTCCTGATGCATTTAATATCAGTCATTGGATACTCTGCTGTGACCTTTCCGCGGACATTTGAAAGAACGTCCGCGTAGGTGACTGCATCTCTCGGTTGGATAGGGACAGCCTTGGCTCGCTTCCTAGGCTTTCTCCTTCTCCTCCTCTTCTGCTTTTGAGCGGCCTCGCTCTTCTTGTCCGCCGATATCCTGGCTGTTGGAGTGTTCTTTTGTTGCGGCTGCTGCTGCAGTTGTTGTCGCAGATCCTGTCGTTGTTCTTGTTTGCGCTATAGCTGATGTTGTTATCTCAGCTGCTTAGGTTACTTCTATTGATGCTGCTGCACTTTGTTAGCTGCAGCTTTCTCCTTATTTGACAGGATCGTCTCAATACCGGCGATCTCCGAGGGCCCGGTGGCCCCAGCCTTCTTGTCAATGACTGAAGACTCAGCACTATCGGAGTCCCCGTCTCGCAATCGCACCCTCTTAATTTGAGGCCGCTGGCTTGAGATAGCCGCCTCAAATAGAGTCTGTCGCATTGTGCTCTTCGGTGTTAGTGAGCAGCTTCCAAGAGTTAAAAAGTTCGACGAGGGCGGGTAAGCTGTGATTTATATCGGTATTGACACCTGGCTGTCTCTCCTGCCCTTTTCCGATATTTTTGAGGAGTTCATCCACCTGCTTAGCGAACTCCTCGACTGTTCTTATCTGCGGGTGGCTGGGCTGTTGCTTGCCACCCAGAAATGTGTGGGAAGGAATCTGCTCCACGGACACCATTGCTTCCTCGTAGGTTTGGGATTTACCTGCCTCCTGGTTCATCTCTTTGTTGTATTGGGACATTATTTTTCTGGATTGTTACCCAGCGCAACTTTTTTAAGCTATTGATAATAAGAAAGATATCTGGAAAGAGGTCAAGGCTCTGGGCCTTCTGCCAAAGACAAGAGAGGAGCTTCATGGTTTTTCGCCGGAAGAGCTCAATGCCCACTTTGCAGGGGAGTCGATCTCCCAAAGTGAAAGTGATGAAGAACTTGACAACATCTTGACCACTGCCAGTGATGACGGCTTTGTTTTCCGAGAAGTCAGCTTCTCGGACGTGGTCCTGGCTATTGCCCATTTCTCATCGCAGGCCAGAGGAGAAGACGGCATCCCCCAAAGTATAGTGGCTAAGGCTCTTCCGTTTGTGGGAGATCATATCGTTAAGATCTTTAACTCCTCTCTATCCAGTGGCATTTTTCTGGGAACTTGGAAGGGAGCTCAATTGGTGCCTTTCAAGAAGAACCCTGTCCCATCTACGGTGTCAGATTTCCGATCAATTGCCCTACTGAGTTTCTTTCTAAGGTACTGGAAAAAATAGTACACGACCAAATAACAGACTTTTTACGAGAAAAGTCTGGTTTTAGACAACATCACAGTGCACAGACAGCAGTACTAAAACTGACGGAAGACATAAGATCAGGCATTAACAACAACAAAAAACTATTGACTATTTTGTTGATGTTTGATTTTAGCAAAGCATCTCACACACTAAACTGTTGCGTAAGCTGATGCGAATGTGATTCTCCAGGAGTGTTCTCCTGTGGCTTAAGTCATATATAATGGGGAGACGACAGAAAGTCGTCACAAACACAAAAGGGAGTTTCAGGTTGGCTAACCACCAATCTTGTCGTTCCACAGGGCTCAGTCCTGGGACCCTTGCTTTTCAGCCTTTACATAAACGACTTACAAGACGCACTAGACTTAGATGGTGTAGAACATATACTATACGCTGACGACGTGCAAACCTACTCTCAAGTGACCCTGAAAGGTCTTTGTGATGGTATCGGTCGCATGTCGGCTGTAGCACGAGCAGTGTCAAATTAGGCATCGTCAGCTGGCCTGCGCCTCAAGACAAAAGCGATTATTTTCGGATCTGATCACAACATCAAACAGGTTCAGAACCTTGACTTGCGAGGCATTGAGATACAGACCGGCGTACACGTTCCCTTTGTCGATACAGTCACCAACCTCGGCGTGGTGATGGACGGAGGGTTGACATGGAAGCCGCAACTGAATGCGGTCAGTAGAAAAGTAAATAGAGCTCTGTATAGCTTAAAAATTTTCCGTTCAAGCACCACAGAGATACTGAGGAAGCAGCTGGCATGTGCACTGGTACTACCTCACTCTAATATATAATACTCTAATGAAGTTAGAGTGAAGTTCTCATTGCTACCCCCGGTCTCGCCGTCATTGTCTGTATCGCGCTCCACGGCTTGCGTGCTCCTGCGCTCCCCGGCTCTCTCGTTATTTCAGCGCGCACGCTGCCGAGCTCTTAAGCCCGTCGTGACGGCCGAGAGACGCCGGTTTGAGCACACTAACCTACGTCCGAATCAGGTTGGAGCGCCTGTTGCTGTGGCCTTATCGTGAGGTCTCTCACTCGGATTGCTTGGTCTGCGCGCAGTATAGATATCAGGTGCGCACTCAGTGGGTCGACATTTTCCTCAACAATCGTCGATCCCGTGAGCTCTCCGTGCACCCTCTGTATGAATGCTTCGCGCAGTTCCTGTCGCCTATCGCGTGCAGCATCAGCTGCATTCCTCATATTCCCCGAGAAGCCACTTCTGCAGTCTACTCATTTGTTCCTGTCTGAAGCCGCCGCGCTTCAGCTGCAGCTCATGCAGAGTCTCGTCGGGCTCCTGCGGTTCGAGAGAGAAGCACCAATTGTCGAGAGCCTCGAAGGTTGGAGAAGACATTGTAGCGATTTCTCTCGCGTATACTATACACCGTACGTGCGTGTATATATGTATATGTATACACTGTTTTATATACATTGTGTGTATTTTGTTCATTATACGTGCGCGCTTTTCCTTCATTCACTGACACTGAGATTAGTGCAGTGCGTTTTTGGAATTTCAACTTAAATTCCAATACCGTGCCTTGGTTGTTACGTGTGCTATGTTTTTCACTCTATCCCCCGGACAAAATGTACAATAAAATAAACAGGCGTATGTCGCACGACTCGTGCTTCTTTCACTCTTAGCACCGTTTGTGCTTCGCTTTACTCACTCATATTCATCATATACACATACTCGGAACACTTGGTGATATACACACACTCTCACGCAGCTGACAGAATATAAAAAAAAAAATCCTAAGGGGGTTGCTCGCGCATTCATATACAATCGCTAACACATGTGAACGCGCGCTATATTACAGCGCGTGTCTGCGTATTTTTCTGCCTTCTTGTATAGGCTAGTTACGCGCACGTATGGCTATATATATGCTCACTGTCAGAGCAAAACAACTGCTTAGCACGCTTAACCGCTAGAAAATTCGACGCTCGAAATGCGGCTAACGAAACGTGATTTTACGTTTCTCAAATGTGCTTTGATAATCACGTGATTTTAATCGGCGATTCTTTCCCGTTAGCCTAACACGTTAAGCGCGCCATGGAACCGCAGGATTGGGGGAGGCGATATAGATTATATCCACTCGATAGCCTCGCTTTATGCCACGCATGACTGCGAGCGCACGTCGCTCGAGCTCCTTGTCGTCCACTGCAGGATCCTTTCCTCAAGGCCAGCTGACGCCTGAAAGTCCGCGAAAGCGGGGGTAAGCGGGAAGGAAGAGCATATGCTGTGTGAATGAATACACGAAAGATTTCATGATGAGCGTGTATTCGACGTTCATGTTTTTACATAAAAGATGGGGGTGCGAGTCCCTCCGTATGCTTGCTTGCCTAAGTTCCGTGATCGCACGCGTGACTGAGAACGATGCCCCGACTCACACGGCCATGGTTTTCCGTCGGCGTCGCCGCGTTGCCGCCGCAGGTAAAAGTAATAGGGCATCGCCCTTTCACTTATGAGTTGCCGCTGTACAAAAAGGTCAGTCGTACTTCTGCGTATGTCGTCGCCGCGGCGCTTCTCTCTCATACACAAGCCGCGAACGTACTTTGCGCGCGGAGAAGATAGCGAGTTCTCGACAGTGGTGCGGATGGCCAGCAGTCCCTGGCCGCTGGTTGTCGAGCGTCCTTCCTCACGTTCAGGAGCGTACAGCACCGCTTCTATCCCACACTCTCAAGACACACACCCGTGCACAACTCACGTCAGATTCCCCGAACGCAGGGAGGGTCGCAGTCAATTTTTAGGTTATGAAGAAATTTATGTAATGCTGTTACTAAAAATTGATGTTTTTTATTGATTTTTACTATAACAAATAAATAATAACCGAATCACATCACATTAAAATGCAATAATATAAAAAAATTGAAGAAATAGCAAAATTATCGAAATAATACCGCTATCATGAATCAGCCATGTTGAATTTCACATTAATACCAATGCCAATCGAAGGCATCGGCATTTATGCCACGGAATCCTAAGATACAAAAAAGTCGATTGATAAAATCGATATTTTATCTAACATTAAATGCTCTCTCTCTCTCTCTCTCTCTCTCTCTCTCTCTCTCACTCTGTCTCTCTCATGCGCGCTAGTAGTGCCACATTTAAATTATTGTTCCGTGGTTCACCTTGATGTGTCTGATGAGCTCGAGACGAAGTTGCAACGACTTTAAAATTCATGTGTGAGATACATATGTGGTGCTAGAAGGGATGAGCACATCACTCCTCATAGGAAATATCTTGGCTGGCTTACAGTAAAGGAAAGAAGAGCGTACTTTGCGGGGTTATTATTGTATAGGGCAATAAATATGTTCCTCTCGGTTCCGGGATCGCAGACTGATAAGGGTCTCTATTCGTTTAGAGCCCAAGGTTCGCGATTCTGGAACACCCTCCCCTGCAGGGTGAGGTATCTGCCGTCCTTATGTAAATTTAAAACAGCGTTAGGCAGGCACCTCAGTCAACTGCAGGGTACTTACTCACTCACTCACTCACTCACTCACTCACTCACTCACTCACTCACTCACTCACTCACTCACTCACTCACTCACTCACTCACTCACTCACTCACTCACTCACTCACTCACTCACTCACTCACTCACTCACTCACTCACTCACTCACTCACTCACTCACTCACTCACTCACTCACTCACTCACTCACTCACTCACTCACTCACTCACTCACTCACTCACTCACTCACTCACTCACTCACTCACTCACTCACTCACTCACTCACTCACTCACTCACTCACTCACTCACTCACTCACTCACTCACTCACTCACTCACTCACTCACTCACTCACTCACTCACTCACTCACTCACTCACTCACTCACTCACTCACTCACTCACTCACTCACTCACTCACTCACTCACTCACTCACTCACTCACTCACTCACTCACTCACTCACTCACTCACTCACTCACTCACTCACTCACTCACTCACTCACTCACTCACTCACTCACTCACTCACTCACTCACTCACTCACTCACTCACTCACTCACTCACTCACTCACTCACTCACTCACTCACTCACTCACTCACTCACTCACTCACTCACTCACTCACTCACTCACTCACTCACTCACTCACTCACTCACTCACTCACTCACTCAGTCAGTCAGTCACTCACTCACTCACTCACTCACTCACTCACTCACTCACTCACTCACTCACTCACTCACTCACTCACTCACTCACTCACTCACTCACTCACTCACTCACTCACTCACTCACTCACTCACTCACTCACTCACTCACTCACTCACTCACTCACTCACTCACTCACTCACTCACTCACTCACTCACTCACTCACTCACTCACTCACTCACTCACTCACTCACTCACTCACTCACTCACTCACTCACTCACTCACTCACTCACTCACTCACTCACTCACTCACTCACTCACTCACTCACTCACTCACTCACTCACTCACTCACTCACTCACTCACTCACTCACTCACTCACTCACTCACTCACTCACTTACTTACTTACTTACTTATTTATTTATTTATTTATTTATTTATTTATTTATTTATTAATTGTATCTTTTTATTTTTTTTTATTTTAATTTATCCGCTCGCCCGTGTTTTTGTATTCTTAGTCCTGAAATATGTTGTATTGTACAAAATATAAAGAGTACATTTTAATAAAGAGTAAATTTATCTGCGTGTGTGATGAGTGTATGTATCGGCTGAATTGTAATTGTTTTTAAATTGTGACGTGATGAATGTACGTGTATGTAAGAATGAGTAGACTTTCAGAAATTGTTATGGAACTGTGATATAAACAAACTGTGACATAAACAAACTGTGATATTAGATAATGACAAATTTGTGCAACAATTTTTTATATTTATATACTGACGAACTGTGATAGTGATCAAAGACTTAATGTAATGACAAAATAACAATTTTTATGTAATGTATTTTTGCCAAAATTGACAAATAAATCATATATCTATCTCTCTCTCTCTCTCTCTCTCTCTCTCTCTCTCTCTCTCTCTCTCTCTCTAAAAAACTTCATGCCGAAAAAGAAAACAAATCCACAATGAGTTGATACTTTAATAGATCTTTACAAAAAACGTGACTCCGTACGAAGACGCTATGCGCGGACCAATGACGACAGACTGTGGTGGGAGTATCAGGGCCTTGCAGCTGAAGCTGAATTACGAACGAAGGAAACAAGGGAAAGATTTTTACAAAATAAAATTTCTGAAGCGATTGATAATAAGAAAGATATCTGGAAAGAGCTCAAGGCTCTGGGCCTTCTGCCAAAGACAAGAGAGGAGCTTCATGGTTTCTCACCGGAAGAGCTCAATGCCCACTTTGCAGGGGTGTCGATCTCCCAAAATGAGGGTGATGAAGAACTTGACAACGTCCTGACCACTGCCAGTGATGACGGTTTTGTTTTCCGAGAAGTCAGCTTCTCGGACGTGGTTCTGGCTGTTGCCCACTTCTCATCACAAGCCAGAGGGGAAGACGGCATACCCCAAAGTATAGTGGCTAAGGCTCTTCCGTTTGTGGGAGATCATATCGTTAAGATCTTTAACTCCTCTCTGTCCAGTGGCATTTTTCCGGGAACTTGGAAGGGAGCTCAGTTGGTGCCTTTGAAGAAGAAGCCTGTCCCATCTACGGTGTCAGATTTCCGACCAATTGCCCTACTGAGTTTCCTTTCTAAGGTCCTTGAAAAAATCGTACACGATCAAATAACTGACTTCTTACGAGAAAATAATACTTTGGACCCGATGCAAACTGGTTTTCGACAGAATCACAGTACACAGACAGCACTACTGAAACTGACGGAGGACATAAGATCAGGCATTAACAACAACAAAAAACTATTGACTATTTTGTTAATGTTTGATTTTAGCAAAGCATTCGACACCATCTCACACACTAAACTGCTGCGTAAGCTGATGCGCGTGGGATTCTCCAGGAGTGTTCTCCTGTGGCTTAAGTCATATATTATGGGGAGACGACAGAAAGTCGTCACAATCACAAACGGGGATTCAGGTTGGCTAACCACCAATCTTGGCGTTCCACAGGGCTCAGTCCTGGGACCCCTGCTTTTCAGCCCGTACATAAACGACTTACAAGACGCACTCGACTTAGATGGTGTCGAACACATACTTTACGCTGACGACTTGCAAACCTACACACAAGTGACCCTGAAGGGTCTTCGTGATGGTATCGGTCGCATGTTGGCTGTAGCACAAGCAGTGTCGAACTGGGCAACGTCAGCTGGCCTGCGCCTCAATGTCGGCAAGACAAAGGCGATCATTTTTGGATCTGATCACAACATCAAACAGGTTCAGAACCTTGACTTGCAAGGCATTGAGATACAGACCGGCGTACACGTTCCCTTTGTCGATACAGTCACCAACCTCGGCGTGGTGATGGACGGAGGGTTGACATGGAAGCCGCAACTGAATGCGGTCAGTAGAAAAGTAAATAGAGCTCTGTATAGCTTCAAACTTTTCCGTTCAAGCACCACAGAGATACTGAGGAAGCAGCTGGCATGTGCACTGGTACTACCTCACTTAGACTATTGCTCAGTGGTTCTTCTTGATGTGTCAGGGGAGCTCCAGACACGACTACAACGTCTACAGAATGCATGTGTGAGATACATATGTGGTGTTAGGCAGGATGAGCATATCACCGCCTACAGGAAAAAACTGGACTGGTTGGATCTGAAGGTGAGGAGGGAGTATTTTATGGGGCTGCTGCTTTACAAAGCGGTTGTCATGCGGCAGCCACTGTACCTTACTGCCCTCTATGAAAAAACCAGGCCAGGACTTCAAGTAGGGGTGGTATGAAAGAGCTGTCGGTTCCGGGGTCGCGCACCGATAAGGGCCTTTTCTCATTCAGAGTTCAAGGTGCGCACCTCTGGAATTCGCTCCCGAGCAGTGTGAGGTGCCTGCCATCTTTTTGTAAATTTAAAACGGCGTTTAGCAGGCAGCTTAAGCAATTACATGGTGAAGAGTATGTACAGAGGTGCGTCGAACATTTATTTAAGCTTTTTATTTATTTTGAATTATTTATTTATTTAATTTATTTATTTATTTAAATTTATTTATTTATTTATTTAATTTATTTATTTATTTAAATTTATTTATTTATTTATTTATTTAATTTATTTATTTATTTAAATTTATTTATTTATTTATTTAATTTAACTATTTATCTGGTTTATTTATTTATTCGACGTATTTATTTATTAATTTATTTATTTATTTATTAAATATGTTTAGTGTTAGTTAGGTGAGAATGCATTTATTAGGGTGATTGTTAAAGTGTTATGAATGAGTGTGTTTTAAATTTAGACGTGATAGTATACGCAAAGATTTAGCAAAGTATGTGTATGTATTCTTTTATATTTATATGTTATCTCTATTGTATTTATTTTTTATTCTATGTATTATTTTTTGACGAAGCGTTTTCTGTGATATCTGACTGTGACTATTTCATTACATTTAAATTTTATAAACTGACGAACTGATAGAGTGAATTATTATTTTAATAAGAAATATGCAATAAGTGAAAGGTAAGATAACAATTATATTAAATCGACTGATATTTTTAATTATAATTATAACTACATGTACATGAAATTGTAAGATTTTGTCTTTTGATGAATAAAAAATATATCTATCTATCCATCTATCTATCTCTCTGTCTCTCTCTTTCTCTGTCACCAAGGACTACCTCCTCGAGAGTAATAGCAACCCGACAGCGAGAAGCGCATCAAGCGTCTGCTATTTCTTTTTCTCTCTTTCACGCGGTATGTTCTCGCCCCGTTTACATGCCTTCGAGAGTACACACATGGTGCGATATGTGCCTCTATATCCTCTTCCTGTTTAGTGAATATACTTCTTTCATTTTCATCGTATATATATATATATATATATATATATATATATATATATATATATATATATATATGGGTCTATATATATATATATAGTGTGTCTATATATATAGTGTGTTATCTCAGATTCTCCTTCTCCCCACGTTATCGTCATGCTCACAGAATATTAATATATCTTGGGTATTTATACAAAGTAAAAACCCTGTTATATAATTGGCGACCATCGGAATATCTGACAGAGACGTGGGGATTTATAAAATTAGCAGCGAAGTGCATGGTGTGGTTCAAGCGGTGAATATTGCCGTATTAACTGACTTGGCGTGGAGCGTATATTGCAGAGCTGGCACACGAGCTCGTGGGGCGAAAAGTAAACAAGCCTTGGATGACCCTGGAAATTTTTGAGTACGATTCAGGCCGGAACGAAATAATAATTCGACATTTATTAAATTCGAGCGGCTGCTTGGCTTATGTATACGGTATATTTAATTTACGTGGAGTAAATTTTAACTTTGGCTGCTAGATAGTTATTTCTTAGTTAAGGAGGTTGTATGCGTAAATATATGTCAGAAAAACGAACATTTTTTACTACGATTTAATCTTACATAATGATATGAAAGTTAATATATTATGAAATAAGAGGTTTTTGTCAAAGTAAAAAAATATTCTTTATCGAAATTCCTTTATTGTAAAATTAGATATAGTAAAATTTAGACTTTAAAAAAGAAGTTGACAAAACAGTGGAGACATTTTTATTTGTTATCCGATTTGAATCTTGAAGGTCTCATTTTGTTCCTTGAAAGATTTCAGGGAGACTTACCCATATAAAAATTAAATAACTTCAAATAACTTGCATAGTTTGTGACGTACTTAAGCCGTTCTTCTACTCCAACGTAGGAGAGTTCGTTTTCCAGATGTGTTTTCTTACACGCGGTTCACGTACAGACCCGAAGAAGTGCGCGAGAAACAACCTTTTTCTTGATTCGCCCTTGATAGTTACGCTCCTGCAGCCGCCGAGGTCGGAGCTGCAGAAGTGCAACTTTACTTTGTTTTTTGATATGTTAACTCGAACCAGCAGGAGGGCGCGTTAGCTCTCCGCCGGGCAAGTAGTCAAAACCCCGAGAAAGGCGCCAGCGCGCTTTTCTCGGGTAAAACCCTGAAGACGTAGCCTCGGGCAGCGCGTTGGCCGCCCCGAGCTATGCTTTTTAGGAAATTCGTTAGCGCGGTTCCCCCTCCAGTGGCTACTGAAGGACGTCCGGCGCACCCGAATAATAGGTAGAGGCGGAGAAGAATGAGTTACAATTATTAGAGAACAATTAGTGTGAAACTTGGTTTTTTATTGAGGGTAAAGGTACAATTAAAGAGGAGTGGAGTTAAGGTAGAGGGAAGCGAAAGAGAGAGATTACACGCGGTAGATAGGCGAGGATTCGCGACATCACCGTGCGCTCACCACAAGAAGTGACCCGAGTTCACCCTAGTATCCCGAGCGCGAGGCCTGCTCGCTGGCTAGCCACGGCTTGAGTGGTCAGAGAGAACTCAGTGCCTCCTCGGCTGTGCGTCGCCGTCTTTATACCCGAGCCAACTCTCTCCGTCTCTCTCGCTCCCGTCCTCCTTCTCACGCTATTCGCGGATCCCCACTCTTCCAATATTCGCGAATTCGTTGCTTGTCGCTGAACACGTGTTCCTATGTCTGCGCGCTCGTGTGTGTATACGCACACGAGCGCGTTCTTAGCTATTACGTATAATTTATTAAATAATTTCTTATAAAAAAAACTAACTTTTTAATTAACACTACTTTCCTATATCCTAAATGTACTAACTAATTTATTTTAATTATAGTAATTACTAATAATAATATAATATTAACATTAACAATAATAATTAATGGTACCGTTCTTAATAATAATGGTATAGGTACAGGCCGTCTCAGTGCCCCCCAATAAAAGTTTCAATTTTGCAAACCAAATTTGAAAATTTTATTTTGCTTCCTAGGCGGCGTATACCTTCACTGTCTCGCTCTCCTAATAAAAAGTAACGCGTCAGATAACGTATTTTGTTTTTTATTTATTCTATTACTAAAAAAAATGAAACAATAATCAAAATTACAAATAATTAAAAATTAAGAAAATAAAACTCCTACATTTCAACTTGTTGAAGCCACTCTTCAAAATCGTTGATGGCATCCATCAGGTCGTCCGATTGGAGATGTTGGCATGGGGCCTCTAGCCCCGCTAATACTTGGTCGACGTCCGACCCTTCGGTATTGGGTGCCATCGAAATCGGGTTTTGCTCGGGGGTATCGGTCGAAATTCCCTCCTGGACATCGCTCTGTCCCTCCCTGGCCTTTTGCCTGTTTTACGCATATTTTTTTGTTTTTTAATGACCGAAAAAGCCGAAATTTTTTATTTCTTTTCCCTCGTTTTGTGCTAAATTTTGCGTCCTCGCTATGATATTTTGGCGTGCCTGCAGTTTCCAGGAACTGTCTTCCAGCTGGTCTATGGCTCGGGGCTCGTATTCCTCGCCGTCGCTTAGACTTGGTAAAGCCTTTTGGGCCGTTGCGATTTTCTCCGAGCTGTCGCTTAGCGCAGGAGGAGATGGTAGTAGCTGCGCTATTCCCCTTTTCCTCTTTCGGCCCTTCTTTAGGGCTTGCGTTGGTTCCGGGTCGGGAGTGAGCTCGATGTCCGTTGGAGTGGGTCCGTAAAATTCAGGCTTCCTTGGTGAAGCTCCGGGTCGCCGAGCTTGCGCGCTTCCAAAAAACACCCACCCTCGGTGTTTCCGTATGGACTTTTCCATGTCTCCGGCCACCTGAGTTCCCTTCTGCTTCATCGTTGTGTCCGGGCCCAGCCGCTTGTCCTCTTTTGGTCCTCCGGGTGGGTTCCATCGAGCAGGTCCCTCGGCTCGCTGGAATCTTCCCTTCCTTGCGCATTTAAAGCGTCCGTAGTAGATGCGTGTCGTCTTATATGGCACCGTCTTATGATACCCACTTCCCAGCGCTAAATCTCTTTCGCACACTACCGTCTCCTGATCGCACATACCGAATCGCACGTACCTTTTGGTACTCATTGCTGCGTCGCGGGTCGCGGGTCGGATTTCGCACATGATGCTCGAGCTAAATCGACTGTGAGGTCCTTTTGTCTTGCACCTTGACTTATCACCTCGGCTTTCCCCCTCCCTTCTGCCGAATTTTCGCACACGTGCTAGCTCCTTGTTTACGTTTGAGTTCTCCCATGCGCGTACCGGACCTGCGGTCATCCCTGCTTGTGTTTCTCCGAAAACATCGCATGTTTCTTCGATCTGGCTCTCTTCTTGTCCCTATCTCTATCTACCTTTTAATTCTATTCTTTATCGCTACATTGCTTTCTTAGAGTATTTAGAACCATATTCTTTTTTCATTGGGCCGATTTCACGGTGCCTCTTTTATTTATAATTTTATAATTTGTTTTAATTGATGTTTGCACGTATATATACACGTGGTGTCCAATATATACGCGCACTCATTGAATTATTGTATTCTATTATTTTATGGTTCAATTGTCTCTTTGTTTACTTAATTTATTTTAATAATGCATATACCTTAATTATGTATTGGGCCAATTTCTCGGTGCCTCTTTTTGTTTATAATTTTCTGTCCTGCATTATTTAAATAATTACATTTCGTTTTTACATATGTGTTTTTGTTTTTCGCTTAATTACATGTTACGCTTTTTGTATTTTTAATCTATTCTAGTTATACTCTTTTACATTTGTTTAAATCTAAAATTTATAAACTCTTAAGCCTGTTCTATTCTATTGTGTGTTTCTCTCTCCCTACTGCCCCCCAAAAAAATTTGAATTTTTGAAAAAAAAAATTTGTAGATTTTATTTGACCGCGCCAGAGAGAGAACACCCTAAAGTTATCAAATTTCACTTGCCCAATTTATGATTATTTTCGTGTTAACAAAAACAAATTTATACTATAAAAGTTTATTCTAGTTTATCTAATTTGTCAATTTTTTGTTTCAATAATAAATTTCTCTTTTGATTATTTACTCACTGTAATACGGCTTTAAATTTGCCAAGTGAAATTTTCCCCGTTCTTTTTTTAATACCGGGTGGTAAAGTAGATACGTGTCGATTCCCACGGCTTGTTGCACGATAAATGGCCCTTCAAAAACATCAAAAAATTTTGCGATTTTGCCGTTCTACGGATCCGATACGTTTAAAGCTTTCACTAACACTTTGTCGCCGTCTTTAAATTTTAAGTGCGTTTCATTCGCATTCCGTTTCGCTGCTCTATTCTTTAGGAATTTGTGCGCATAGTCGCGAGCCAGTGATATTCTATTGTCGCGGGACACATCGTTGTCCTCTTGTGGTACTTTTAAATATTTTTCCCATATCCTTGTTGGCTTATGACCCATATGCAATAAGATAGGTGGCTGGTTCGTCGTTTCATGAGGGATTTCATTTATAATGTTTTGAATTTTTCGAATATACAGAGCCCACCCTCCGTGTTTATCCTTTACGAAAGTGCGTAAAAACCTTGCCAATTCTCGGTGTACGCGCTCGATTATGTTACTTTGAGGGTGTCTGATAGATGAATATATTATGCGTATCCCCTCGTTTTTTAATGTATCAATCCATTATTTGCTCGTAAACTGCGTCCCATGGTCTGATATTATTGCCTCCGGTTTCCCATAAGTTGGTATGTAATCATTCATTAATTTTCTAATTACCGCTGTAGTGTTCGCCTTTTTTAGAGGATAAAATACTACGTATTTACTGAATACGTCTATAGTAGTTAAAATATATTTTACACCACCTCTCGACACGGGTAAGGGACCAAAAAAGTCTATCGATAATATTTCTCGTGGATTATTAGTTAATATAGGTTGCGTGATTTCGTCATATCGCTGCGTTAAATATTTAGTTTTTTGGCATGTATCACACGTTTTTAGTAATTCAGCTACCCTTTTCCGTAACTTTCGTGCGTAAAAATGCTCTAAAATTATTTTATATACTTTTCGCGGCCCCACATGCCCATATATCACGTGTACCTCCGTTACAAGTGGTTTTAAGTTCCCCTCTGGTATATATATTTTTGCACAATTAATCATAATTCTATATAATATATTTTCTCGAATTTCGAATTTCTTTTTTATTTTAGCGTCCCCAGCCCTTAGTTTTTCCATAATCTGAGACGCGTACGGCTCACTTCTTTGTAATTTATCCATATTTTTACACAAATTGATTAACGCCGGGCTTGGCTTTTGTTGTACCACTGCGGCTATAATTATTTCTGTTTTTTCCGCGCGGTTCGGCTCTAAATCAGTGACGCGGCTTAGATAGTCCGCGACGACGTTTTCTTTTCCCGGTATATATTCCGGGTCGATATTAAAGTCTTGTATAGCTAAATTCCATCTTTGTAACCTGGCATTACGGTACTTGCATGTTTTTAAAAAGGCAAGAGCTTCATGATCTGTCCTCACGTAAATATTTATTGCCCCCCGTAAAAACGTGTCCAATCTCTTTAATGCTCATACTAATGCAACCATTTCTTTCTCAGTGGTAAAGTATGCGCCCTCGCTCCCTTTTAAAGTTCAACTTACAAAACACACGACTTCTTCTTCACCCTCGTCATTTAATTGCAATAGTGCCGCGGCGCACGCAAAATCCGAAGAGTCGGTGGAAAGTATGTAAGGTCGTTTCGGGTCTGCGTATTTTAAAATAATGTTTTTATCAAAATTTTCTTTTATATTGCTAAAAGCTCTTTGTTGCACTGCGGTCGAATAAAAAAATGAACCCTTTTTAAGCAGCTCAATCAAAGGTTTTGTGTGGTGCGAATAATTTTTTACGAATTTAGTGTAAAAATTTACAAACCCCAAAAAACTCTGTAAATCCTTTACATTACGGGGTCTTTTCAAATTTTTTATGATTTTATTTTCTCGGGATCCGGCCTGATTCCGTGTGCTGATATAAAATGGCCTAGAAATTCGATTTCCTCGCACATAAAGTTTGATTTTTTAAAATTTAATCTTAGATTATGGGCTAAGAGCCTTTCATAAAGCGCAGCTAAGTGCGACAGGTGTGTTTCGAAATTTTTTGATTTTATCACCATGTCGTCCACAAACAATACTAAAAATTCGTCAAACTCTGACGTTGTTTGATCTAGCCTTCTAATTAGGGCTGATCCGCTAGCTTTTATCCCAAAGGGTACCACGTTATGCTCATAAATGTGATTATCACACTTAAAAGCCGTATATTTTTTACACCACTCCGCGAGCTTTACCTGCCAGTAACTACACGTGAAGTCTGAGGTACTCGTTATCGGCTTTCCCGCGCATCTTTGCAATACCTCCTCAACGCCCGGTGGCCCCTCGTAATCATCAATAAGCCGCGCGTTCAGTTTTCGAGCGTCTAAACATAATCGCACAGAACCGTCCTTTTTTTTAACTACGGCTACTGGGTTAATATACGGGCTGGTCGAGCGCCTAATGATTCCTAATTCCAACATTCGGTTTATTTCCTTTTTTACCTGCTCGCGATATGCTAGTGGTATAGGATAGGGCTTAGTATAGAAGGGTGTATCGTCCTTCAAAATTAGCTCGTGCTCATAGGTAGTTAGCAAACCGGGTTTTTTTTCAAACACTTTTTTATATTTTACAAGTAATTCTTTTAATTTCGTTTTTTGGGATTCATTTAGATTTTCACATAAATTTACTTTATCGTCGATTTCTTCTACTGAGATATCGTACGATTCTTCGCGGGATTCCGTACCTTTTCCATCGTCCTCGTCGAAGTGATTCCTGAGATCTACCTCATTTTCGAGGTACTCATTTGCATGCTCGATGCACAGAGACGTATATTCGTTCGACGCGAACCGCCTATCTGTCTAACCGACAACACCGTCTTTTTGATTTACTTGAAATAATAAGTTTTGATTTACCGTGTCAATTAGAATTTTTAACGCTTTTATTGAGTCGTACCCGATGATACACGGTTTTACCAATTTTGGCACTACTAAAATTATTAATTTTGCCTCTAATCCTCCGATAGTTATAGTTAGCAGTATTTGGAACTTTAATCTCGCCGATTTTGCCCCCGTCGCGCCTTTAATGACTTTTCCACTTATAGGTAGTGTAGGGCATTCTTTAAGTTTATCAATATTTGCGTAATAAAATTCTTCTGAAATCGCCGTGACTTCACTCCCCGTGTCGATTAACGCTTTTACTTCGTTTCCGTATACGCTTATGCTAATTTCCGGACAACACGTGGTTTCGGCATTTTCTCCAGCGGGTTCTACATCGTATAATAATGTTTCCCGCGGGTCTTCTATTATAGAAGCTACATTTAATTGCTCAGTTGCGCCCCGTCTATTTTTTACTTCTAGATCCGAATTACGTGACGCATCTAATTCCCGTTTCCCGGGGTTTGAACATCGCTTATATCTATATCTAACACTTTTATGTCCGATTGATCTTTCTTATCTCTCCACTTATTGGTTTGGTTGTTTTCCCATTTTTTAGGATTTTTATACGTATTATTCCCGGTTCTTTGACTTTCGGTTGGTTTCGCATTTTGCATGGCACTTATATTTTTCGTTTGCCAAGGTTTTTTACCTTCCGTATTTGCAACAGGAGCCGCGGACTGACTCGGCGCGTTACCCGTGAATTTTTTCGTTTCTACCGTGTTAACTGGCGCGCGATCGCCTTTTGTGCGCTGCATACCACTGCCCGAACTCTACTTTTCTTTTCGCCACTCGTCGCATGTTCGAATTCCAGTACCTCTCTTTGAATTTGTTTAAAAAATCGTCGTAATCTTTTATCTGGCCCTCCTGCAGGTACCACCAGTTATGAGCATCGTCTATTAGTGCCTGCGAAATTACACATAGTGTTTCATCGGCATCAGGCCGTATTAATGTAAAATAGTTTTCTAACTCAAATATAAATTTCATCGGTCTTTCCGAGGGTAATCCCTTAAATTTAGGTATATTTAATTTTATTTTTTTCGATCCTTCACTTCCACTGGTCCCTGCCGAACTGGCACGCCCCGCATTGTGTTTATTGATCGAATTTTCGAGTTTTTTAACCGCCTGTTCGTTTTTCTCATATACCTCATCTAATCGCGCGATTAAGTATTTTTTCAATTCTCCCCCGCTATCACTATCTTCAAATTGTTTACTCAACTTCTTGTAATTTGAATATAACTCTGTATTTTCCGTTATTAAATTATCATTTTCCGTTTCCAGTATTTCGACACGATTTTCTAAGGTTTTCACGGCCGCTTCTAGTTTCGTGCCCCGCTGCGGCGCTCGCGTCTTGGGTTTTTTTTAGCAAGTCTGACAGTGCGTTTATGCGTGCAACTAAATCAGTATCTATGGCTTCAATACGTGAAGTATTTAAAGGAGGTGACTTTATTGGGGGGCACTCTAGTCCATCCGGAGTTTTAACTAAATTAGTAATTTTACTTTCTAGTTCGTCCTGTCTCTCATCTAGGCATTTTAATTCCTCGGAAACGGCCTTTTCCCAATCGCGGTGCTTACGTTGCCCATCATCGAGACTATCCACGGGAGCTGTCGTCTCGATGTCTGTCATAAACGCCCCCGATAACCTTTTATTTTGCGGCATTTTGTATTTTTTTTATAAGAAAAAATATTAATAAAAAAAAATACTTGTAAAATATTTTATTTTTATAAATAATATATTTTTATTAATATAAATATCCGCCAGAAATTATAATTTTAATGACCTATTTTTTAATGTATCATTTAAATTTTCGCTCGTTCTGCAAAAAATGGATTGAACTTTCCCTTCATTAAATTTATTCAATTTTTAAAGAATTTATATGGCGCGTGAGCTCAATAATCTTATCATCTTGTTCCTGCTGTATTTTTTCGAATTTTCCGAATTTTGTTATCATTTTCCCTGTAACTACTCCCAGATGACAACTCAACTTTTCGGTCTTTACCGTTAATTTGTTGACAACTTGTATCGCCTCATCTAACGACTTCCATAGATTTTGCATGTCTTGACGCTAATGTACAATTTTATTCTTTAAATTATCATTCTCTATTTTTAAACTTCGTACTTCATCGTCAAGACTTAATATCGTTCCCCATCTATCCTCATCAATCTTAATTAACCGATTTATCAATTTTTGCGTGTCCGTAATACGCGAATGTATACGCGTTTCCGTGAACGTCCCGTCCCATTCCGGAATCATTTAAGGCTGTTTCTACGTGTTTTTTTTCTCGGGTCCCTGTTCGGGCGCCAATGTGACGTACTTAAGCTGTTCTTCTACTCGAACGTAGGAGAGTTCGTTTTCCAGATGTGTTTTCTTACACGCGGTTCGCGTACAGACCCGAAGAAGTGCGCGAGAAACAACCTTTTTCTTGATTCGCCCTTGATAGTTACGCTCCTGCAGCCACCGAGGTCGGAGCTGCAGAAGTGCAACTTTACTTTGTTTTTTGATATGCCAACTCGAACCAGCAGGAGGGCGCGTTAGCTCTCCGCCGGGCAAACAGTCAAAACCCCGAGAAAGGCGCCAACGCGCTTTTCTCGAGTAAAACCCTGAAGACGTAGCCTCGGGCAGCGCGTTGGCCGCCCCGAGCTATGCTTTTTAGGGAATTCGTTAGCGCGTTTCCCCCTCCAGTGGCTACTGAAGGACGTCCGGCGCACCCGAATAATAGGTAGAGGCGGAGAAGAATGAGTTACAATTATTAGAGAACAATTAGTGTGAAACTTGTTTTTTTATTGAGGGTAAAGGTACAATTAAAGAGGAGTGGAGTTAAGGTAGAGGGAAGCGAAAGAGAGAGATTACACGCGGTAGATAGGCGAGGATTCGCCACATCACCGTGCGCTCACCACAAGAAGTGGCCCGAGTTCACCCTAGTATCCCGAGCGCGAGGCCTGCTCGCTGGCTAGCCACGGCTTGAGAGGTCAGAGAGAATTCAGTGCCGCCTCGGCTGTGCGTCGCCGTCTTTATACCCGAGCCAACTCTCTCCATCTCTCTCGATCTCGTCCTCCTTCTCACGCTATTCGCGAATCCCCACTCTTCCAATATTCGCGAATTCGTTGCTTGTCGCTGAACACGTGTTCGTATGTCTGCGTATACACACACAGTTAACAAATATAAAAACGAATCATTTCAGCAATAATTAAATAATTTATTAAATAATTTCTTATAAAAAAAACTAACTTTTTAATTAACACTACTTTCCTATATCCTAAATGTACTAACTAATTTATTTTAATTATAGTAATTACTAATAATAATATAATATTAACATTAACAATAATAATTAATGGTACCGTTCTTAATAATAATGGTATAGGTACAGGCCGTCTCAAGTTACAGCCTACAGTTTATATGTCCATACACGTGTTTTTGTAAGTTTGAGCATGTATAAGTATAAACTATAGGATGTAACTTTGCAGGTTATTCGAAGTCATTTAATTTTTATAAGGGTAAGTCGCCCTGAAATCTTTTAAGGAACAAAATGAGACCGTTAAGTAATAAGTTATAAATCCAGCACTTAAGAGATGTGGAAAAGTTATACCTGGCCAGAGGCACAAATGGGAAGATTCTGCTTACATCAAAAAACAAAATACATAGGATAGAATATCTGATAACTGAGAATAAATATTGTGCAGGTGCCACAACCCAAAATGCCAGAAGAAAAGTTTGTGACTGCACACCAGTTGAGCCAGGCTCTTGCTCAGCAGGACGCCATGGCAAATCAGCAGGCAAAATACAACATGCGTATTCTGCTCGATCTGTAGAAAATTTTTCTTGAAAAGCAAGCTCAGTCTAATCAATTACAAATGGAGACGACACTCAATAGACTGATTAATAAGTTCGAGGAATGGGGCAACAGATCGTTGGCTGGAGGCACTGCTGGCATTCTGCCAATACAAAACCCTACCACGGCAACCATTACTGAGGTACAAGAGCAAGAGAAATCTTCTACTCCCAGGACCGTGGGTGAAGCTGCAGTCAGTAACTCAGAGAATTATGCAGAGACTGGGAAGCCGGTCATACTCAGCATGGAGGAGGTCGAGATACCGCTGAACCTCATCAGCAGAGGTCAGACTACCTCATCGAGCACAGCTTCTGACAAGAAATCTGCTGGTACGACGGCAGGCGTGGATGATACCAATCGCTCAGTATCGCCGCCCGACCATCAGTCGAGCACGAGCGGTGAGGTTTCACAGAAACTACAGGTCAAAAACCGATCAAACCTGAAGAAACGTCTGAGAGGGCAGAGTCTCAAATCCCGGAAGATGGGGAGATAGATGAAGAGGAAAGCTTTGTCATACAGAAGGAAGACTGAGATGATCCAGCTGACATTACGGATTTGGACAATGCTATCCCTTCCTTCTAGGATCAGGTATGTAAAGGAAAATTACCTTTATCTAAAGACGTGAAATGGGTAGATAATTTTAGCTTCACATGATATAAAGATAAAAAGGTAGAATTAAGTCTAGCCCGTAGATCGAATTCAACAAATAATTTGCCAGATCTCGGGTAAAGAAGGTAGTACCACCAGAAACTACGATCTTACTACAAGTTTGAAATATGAGGTGTTTGAAGACTAATTAATGTCTGAAATTAAGAATAAAAAATTACACTACATAGTCAACATAGAACCACATAAAAATGTAAAAGATAGCAAATTAACTGATGACAAGCATAAAGTAAGATATATTATAATTAATCATATCGATTTAACTTACTATTCGAAAATTGTGGAATTAAAGGACTCGGTTGAAATTGTAAACAAACTTAAAGAACTTAAGAGACTAGAAAGTCGAATAACGTGATTTGTTCGGGCCGTTTGCCTTTGCAGCGGCCCTATTATATTTCATATTTTCACGCGCACTATGCTTCTCTCTCTCGCAAGATCTGAAGCGCTCGATCGCACGATTTCTTGCGAGAAAGGACACAGGTGCGCGCTTTCTCCCACTCTTCTTCCTTTCTGATTTCGGCGAAGCGAGAGCAAAAACTAATTGTTCTCGCTCAGCTCACTCTCTTCCGGCTTGACCGCGACTATGGCAAGTTCGGAGCCTTTACGCGCATCGCGGCGCCTGTTTTTGCGACCGCGTGAAAAGTCTACTTTTTCTTACTTATACACTAACAAGTACATATTAAGGCAATATGTAAATATTTATTATTAAGAGCAATAAGTGCTCATTGAATTATATTGATTACGCAACTAAAATCAGTATAAAACCAATTTACTCTCCTAAAGACTTCGCATCCCTTCACCCGCCACACGTGTTCCGGGCTATCTATTTTAAGTGTCCTAAAGCTGCACTTACGGCTAGCACGCGTTCATTTGCGAGCCGGATTAACAGCCCGAAATGATTTAAATAATTTGCAATATAATTCTAATAAGGAAAGAGCTTCGTAATTCTGGGATTTATTTGAAGAGAAGATTAAAGTTTATGAATCGACACCTAATGCGGATACATTTCCGTAAAAGGAAAAGAAAGATTTGTTCGTACAAGCTATTAAAGAGGCGGTCCCAAATATTACAGTAGCTGACTGTATAGTGGAGGAATTCACTGGACAGGAAATGACTTATAACCAATTAAAGAAATATATTTTACAGGAAGAATCTTTACGGCCAAATCACTCTGTACCGACGGCAGCTTTGGCGGCTGGAGGCAGAGGACGAGGCTTTGGCGGTTCCAGATGAGATCGTGGGCCAAAGGGCTATACAAAGTCCTCAAAAGATGATGCCAAGATGTGTTATTCGTCTGGCAAAAATGGGTATATTAGGAAAGATTGCCCAACTCCAGACGGCAAAGTCTGTTACAATTGTAACAAAGATGGGGACCACATAAGCTACGACTATCCGTAACCGTGGAACTACCACAAAAGGAAAGTAGACCAGGAGCTCCTATACGATCTCGAGAGGGAGAAACTCCCGAGGAGGACAAGGTGGCAGAGGCGCTGAAGGAGGACGAGGAGGTCAACGAGGCAATGGTAGCCGCGTTGGCCGCGGTGGACGAGGAGGCCGCAGAGGCTATGGTGGCTAGAACTCTAGTGGATCAGCATTTCATACAAATCAAGAAGAAGAAGAAGAAGGTAATAAAAGCAATGTCATAAATGATGTAAATGCATGTAATATAAACAATGAAAATGTTAAGAACGGGAATATTGTAGTAAAATTTATAGCTGTCTCGGGTGCCACAGGGCATTTGAGAAATACTAAATTAATATTCAAAACACTAGATTGTAGCAAATATGGCAGGATTAAATGTGCGAATTAAGATAGTCACTGAAATACTCAAAGCGTATGTCTGATAGTAAATAAAACTGAAAACGAGGAAGGACTTATTCTAACAGATGTTGTATATTCTAAGGACTTGTCAGAAAATTTTCTTTCGCTAAAACGCTTTGTAGATAATGGACTTAAAATTTATTTAGTCAATGAGGTCATTAATATTTATGATCCAAATTCAAACGAGAACCTGATTACGGGAATCTACAAAAATCCTTTGTGATTGATAAAATTAAAAATTTCTCACCAGAAAACCCGGAAGAGATAGAAAAACAGAAAGCCTTTTCATTAATTGGAACTAATGAAATGGTTCGTAATACAATACTAGAAGTAGTCAAAATCCTGCAAATCATGTAGAAGTTCAAAATATTGAGGTTTATTTACGGTTGAGGTACCGAATGATTTTGAAGCAGAATTACAGTTGGCGTACCCCGACACTCCGGAACGTAATGGCGTGGCGGAACACTTCAACAGGACCATCCAAGTCAGGGTGCGTGCTTATATGTGTTATTCAGGTATATCTGCGAGTATGTTGGATTTAGCTGTTAAAGCATGCATGTATGTGTATAATACCATTTAAGGTGATTGCACCTCGAGTGGACTGCGATCTAAATCAGATTTGAAGATTTGGTTGTTCAGCATACTCACGGGTGTCAAGAAAGGAAGGAACAAAATTAAGGACTCATTTTATACGTACCTGAGGAAAAGAAATTTTTTGAGAGTAGACATATTAAATGTGTGGAGAGATTTGATTATAAGGACTTATTTAAGAATAGCGAGAGAGAAAATTAAATAACATTGAAAATAGGTCTAGAAAGTATAGTAGGAAAACCTGATGATTAGGTAAAAGGGACAGGAAGAACAACTGAAGAAAGTACAGTCGAACTAGAAAAATAACTGAAGAAAGTACAGTCGAACAAGAAAAACAGGCTGGGAAAACGTAGCATAGACTGCTTTGAAACAAAGAGAGAAGTAGTAGAGCAAATACAGAAAAGAAAGAAGGGGATCATGTAAAGAGGCTAAATCTAAAGTATTATTCTCACTAGGTGAGGTACCGGGAAAGCCAACAGAATCAGCTGGTCGTGCTTTTGCATTTCATGCACTTTTAGCAAGAATGTAAGCCAATCCACAGTCGTACAGAGAGGCAATTAATCCGAAGCACAGCAACTGCTGGTTTTATTCTATTCAATTAAAACTAAAAGCACTCAAGAATAAGGGAGTTTACGAAATTGTAGATTGACCTAAATTTATGGGTGTAAATACTAAACCTAATATAATTGATTCTAGATGGATATTTAAACGCAAAACTGATGAGTCCGGGAACACTGTATATAAAAGTAGACTAGTCATTAGGGCTTTTAAGGATCGAAATATGTACGATTTAAGAAACTTATGCGCCAGTGTCTAAGATGTCATTAGTTACATCTTTTCTGGCAATAGCTAATAAACATAAACTTATATTGAAACAACTCGATGTAGAGTCTGAATTTCTGTATGACGAACTAAGTGAGAATATACTGATGGAGATACAAGAGGGTATTGTGATAAACAAAGAATTCAGGGAAAAACATGTGTGGAAATTAAGAAAATCTTTGTATGGATTGAAGATTATTTCTAAGAAGTGGAACGATAAATTCACCTCTGTTATGATACAGTTTGGTTTTATATCAAGCGAAATGGATCCTTGTGTATTTATCAAAGAAACTGCGAGAGGTATAATTATAGCAGTACTCTATGTTGATGATATGTTACTGGGCGGTAGTATTATTGTAAAATTAAATAAAGTTAGTTCAATGCTGGGGAAAGAATTCAAAGTAAAAGACTTAGGCAGTCCCAAAGAATTATTAGGTATCAAAATAGATCGCGATTTTAAGAACCATACTATTAAACTAACACAGGTTAAATTTATAAAAAAGATGTTGAAACTATTCGGTTTTGATAAAATTAGACCAGTAAACACATCTATGTTATCAAGTCAAGTTACTAACAAAGAAAGGAAAATTAGAGAGACTGAAGACAAAAATGTAGAAATTGTTAATAATCATCAGTATAGATAAGCTGTAGGTTCACTGCAATATTTGGCCGAAGTACCACGACCAGATATATCATTTGCGGTAAATGTTTTGAGCAGACACCAGGTCAGGCAAACAGATCTTGAACGGAAGATGGTCCAGAGAGTCTTCCAGTGCTTGGCCGGTACCAAGCACTATGCTATCGATTATACAGCTAAATTAAATTTCATGCAGGCTTAGTCTGATGCTAGAATATCAGATCGTGACCGCTCTCTAACGACATGAGGTTATGCGATACAACTGTTTGGTGATAGTGTTGAATGGAGAGCTCACAAACAACAAAGTGTAACACTCTCTACATGTCAAGACGAATACGTAGCAATGAGCGAGGCGTGTCAAAAGATTATGTCGTTGCACAATTCAGTAAACTTTATCTTAAGAGAGAAATTGTGTCCAATTAAACTGTTTTGTGATAGCTTAGCTGCTTAGGCTTGCGCTAACATAAATTAAATCAGCTATCTGATGTCTTTACTAAAGCTTTAACATGTGTAACGCATGAGAAATTAACCTTAAAATTATTAAATATGAATTATGTCCAATAGAGATTTACTATGTTACAGATGAACAATGGGACGATGAATTCGAAGATGTGATTGGTCATTCAGAATTTGAAAAGTGCTGAGGGAGATACTCAACCTGATTGGAGTGTGATACATGAACCTATGTGCCTTTAAATTATTCAGTTGAATCAGTATCGTAAATGACATATGTAAGCTCATGCGTGAGCATTTAAGTTAGTTTAAAATTACTATATTTGTAAAGTAAAATTAAAGTTAAGTATAAGTGCACTGATTGAGAGGGAGTGTTGGAATAAAGCAATCAGCGGCACTACAGTAATACTAGATTGTAAGACCGGTGAGAGCGCCACCATCTTAGAATGCGCTGCTAGCGCCGCGCCGCTACGAGCAGCAGTTCACCTCGAGACGCTCTGACTGCAAGACGTGTATTATAGAATATCCATTTCTTCAAGAACTCTTTATTATTTGACTCCCAGCGACCTAATTCTAACATTGTATTTTTGGCATAATCGGTTTTTTATAATAAAAAATTAGTATTGGTTCTATTAATAACACAGGACCACCAAATGAAATCAGAAAAGTCCTTCTACCAAACTAAATGATCCATATGTTTTCGGGTGCTCTGATCACGAATCCGTGCTCCGTATAACATATGTACTTCAGGATCAAGGCCATTCGAAGGTCAACTTCGTTAATTAGAGAGACGTCATCTTTTTTACTTCGGATTCTGAAAGAGCGGGATATTTTACGTTCGGATATAGTTTGACCCACAGTTCCCAGTGACCTTTAGAGGTCATATAAAGGTCGAGAACATTCTTTAGAACTACTGAATTCAGTAGATTGTCAAGATTTGCAAATATCGAGGTAATGACCTATACAAAAGTTATTGGGCACGTATGGAAGGTTTCAAGCTATATACACAGCAAAGCAGACAAAAAATGTAAATACCTCATGAAACGTTGTGAATAAGGTTTTTAAGTTATGGGGTACTTAGATTTTTTTTCAGTCTGCGTATAAAAGTTCAAGGTTATAAGGTATTTAAATTGAACTCTTCTGTATTTGTAACGATTTTAAGGTTATTTTTTGTTGTTTATTTATATATATAAGGGTTTTAATGTTATGTTAATATTTGTATTTTTTCGCTATATTTTCTCTAATGTCCTCTCATGTCTTATCAAACTAAAAAATTTTGTTCTATGGTACAGTCCTCTTTTTGTCCTCTCTTAGTCCTCGATTGTCCTCCATGTTTTATGCACGGGATAATTTAAGTTCGCAGCCCCCTGGAAAGGAATCTATGCTCTCAATAACAAAAATTCGTGACTGACGTGTTTATTTACTGGCGAAAGACATACGAAGAGATTTTCTTTTATGTGGATTGGTAGTATCTCTCTTGAGAGACCAGCAATAGTCCGACATCATATTTATGTCCCAATAACCTTCGTATCTTTTTTCGACATCCTTGAAGTCTTGGTGAAATCTCTCACCCTGTTCCTCGCTGATGTCTCCCACATTTTCAGGGAAGTAATCAATATGGGAGTGAAGAAATGGAAGTTTTAAATTCATTAGACATCCCATTTCTCTAAACTTGTTTAACATTCTATTCACAATATTTTTATAATCAGCGTCTTTATTATTTCCTTAAAATTTTTGAAAATAAATTTTATTTTAGTATCAAAAGTTTGTATTAATAACTTGTGTTTAAAATTCAAAATTTAATAATACTTGAAATTAAAAAAAAAATTTTTTGGATCCTGCGCAAAGTTTATATATGATTATAATACAAGAAAATGGCGAGTCAATATGACATCTTCTTTAATGAAACGGTAGGAATCGAGATCCAAGCGTGGATTCTACGTTTAGATGGACAAGAGTAGGATATTTCTTTAAATAGGCTCAAATTAAAAAGCTATGACATGAAATTTGCGAAAAGCGATAGGATATATAAACGCATGCGGGTCGACTACACAGCGACCGATTTAGTAGATAGCTTAAATAACACAAACATTTAACAGCAGATAACTCGTCGAGAAGAGAAGCTCGACGAAGTATTAGCGAATGCAGAATTTAGCAATAGGACGCAGACCGAAATTCTAGGCAGGTAGCAATATTTGACAAGCAACCGAGCAGAAACGGGCTTACCAAGTGAGTTTGCTCCAAAAGCAATCCGCATATAGGACGAAAACCTCTTGAATGACATAAAGGAATTGCTGAAGGGAGCACGACTCCAAAGGTGTCATTAATCCAGCAATAATAGGCACACTTGGAAAGAATTTTGCGAGACAGCACGACGCTATTATGGCGTTGAAAGACGTTATGAACATTGGTTAGTGATGGAAGCGACTGCGCGCACCCAAAAGTTTGCTGAAGCAGTCACAGATAATATATTTTCTCTGCTCAAGTACATTAATAAATTTGAAGTACCTTGGGATGATGAAAGAAAATTGCAACTCATTTCTCAAAATATGTTGCCAGGGTTGCAATGGATAGTGAGAAAAGAGAAAGCCACGGATCTAGATACTTTGATTCGGTTGACGCGGCAGCCAACATCTGTCGTGGAGGTGCGGCGTAACTGAAAAGAACCACCCCCAGCTAATAAGCGCTTGTTACCTGAAATGGCGTAATAGGGCCACGCGCATCGACAAATTATTGCAAAATGAGTCTGGTTGCACTTGCTGAAGGTTCGCCTACAGACTTATCCCAAAAGATTGACACGCTGGTGGGGGAAAAATCGAGTGCAAAGCACAACGCTCCAAGTCTGGTAGCGATATCGCAGAGCTCGCCTCAAGACATTTCAGCTATGATCGAAAAGTTGCTCGAGGAAATTTTAAAGCAGCTGACTCTGATTGGCCCTGTGAGAGCTTCACCGTCAATTTCCATGATAGCAGCGACGCAAAAATCGGCTCCTATAAAATTTAAAGGGTCATATTATAAGAGGGGCGGCAGTCCGAAAAGAAAAAGTTCCATACGCCAGTCGACCAGCGACAAAACTAAAGTACATATACTTGGATCTCGTACCCATCTTGTTCGCTGGGGCTGCAGCTGTCCAGGATACACTCCAAGAACGTGCTCTGAGTGTGCGGAAAAAGAGCGGGGTGGGGGGGGGGGTTTAGAACAGGTCCCTGTCATCCCTGTAACCACCTTAAGGACCTCACCGGCTCACTCTTGTGAGACGAACAAAGCACAAGCGCAAGTTGAGCCTGTTCTTTTACCGATCGCGACGAAGGGAGAACCTATAATAGCTCCTTACATCGAGAGAGACTGCTCTGGCTCGTGGATGCAAGTGGAAGTTGGTGGATTCCGAGTGCGTGAACTGCTGGCAGTGCTGCACGTGCATGTATCGGACCACTTGGCTTGTAGATTGCTGCAGCGTATAATAAGAAGATTGCATGTTATCGGATATGTCAATTTACCATTCGATATAGGTAATGTACGACGCCATTTAGAGGTGGTTATCCTGCCCGAGTTACCAGAAGGATGTCTACTCAGTGTATATTTTAAGCGAGCGTTTAACGAGTACATCCTACCTCGCGAAAATAAATTAAATGTAGAGGTAGCTGCAGTAGAGGTCGGCGAGCGAAGTCCATGACTCCTCTGTCCGACATTATCAAATGTGCAACGCTTGCAATTGAATGAAATGCTGGATCGGTATTGCCAAAGGGCAAAATACCTTTAGGTCGCACCAATCTAATCAAACATGAGATAGATGCGGGATCTGCGCAGCCTATAAAGCAACGACACTATCCAGTATCAAATAAATTTGAGGATGAGATGCATGAAGAGGTGCATAAAATGCTGGTTGCAGAGGTCATTCGAAGATCCAATAACGAATTATCGAACCCAGTCGTAATGGTGCGAAAATCTGATGACATTCACCACTTTTGCATCGAGTATATGAAGTTGAACGGAGTGACTAGAGTGCCTGCGTATCCCTTCCATAAATTCTATTCTGCGAAAATTACAGGAAGCACGCTATATCTCCAGTACTGACCTGAGCAGTGCATAGCGTCAAGTGCCAATAAATGAAGAATCACGACAGTTGATTGGATTTAGAGTGACAGGCCTTGACCTTTTCGAATTCTGTTCTCTTCCGTATAGCGTATCTGGCGGGCCCGCAACGTTCCATGAATTGAGCAACAAAATTATCGGCCCTGAACTTGAGCCACACGCCTACTTATGTATGGATGATATGATAATAACAACATAAACTTTCGAAGAGTATTTAATATTGCTTCAGTATGTTCTCCGCAAACTTTTCGATGCGAGTCTTACCATCAATTTTGATAAAAGCTAGTTCTGCCGCAGCGAAGTTAGATTTTTAGAGGTCCTCGAAAATCGAGATGGATTCCGGCCGAATCCAGAAAAGATCACCCCAGTATTGGAATTTCCTACTCCGAAAAATTTTAAACAGCTTTGACGATTCCTAGGAATGGCCTCGTGGTAGTCAAAATTTTTGAATGGTTTCAATTGCAGATCCGCTTACCCATCTTACGAAATCAAAATTCAAGTATGAATGGGGCTATGAGCAGCAGATAGCGTTCGAACAGATTGGAGCGCTCATCGCATCTGCTCCTGTACTGCATCGTCCCTCTTTTGACCATCAGATTGTCATACAAACCGATGCTAGTGCCAGTGGTTTGAGAGCGGTGGTCACGCAGACCATTGATGGAGTTGAACACGTGCTGTGCTTTGCTAGCCGCACGGTGACATTCGCGGAAAGGAACTACTGACCAATAAAGCGAGAGTGTCTTGCAGTACTGTGGGCCATAAGAATGTTCCGATCTTATGCAGAAGGTTATCACTTTAAAGTCATTACAGACAATCGTAGTCGGAATGTGTTACAAAATACTCAGAACCCCATGGGACGCATGGCAAGCTGGGCTCTTGAAATGCTTGCCTATGACTTCGAGGTAGAGTATAGGAAAGGCAAGGTAACTGGATGTTAGACGCATTATCTCAGTAGGTGCATTTGCGTAAATCGCGAAGGATAAACCTAAAAGAGGTCGAGGGAGGCCAAAATATTCTACAAAATTCCTCAGCACCACATTGCGACTTATCTCCCCGACGTGCGCGATAAAAAACAGTACAGACTTCGGCTAAAATCGTCCCTAGTTCTTGCGGTACGCAGTAAAGAGAGAGAAAATGATTCCTTTTTGTATTTTTTACAAAGCATCCTTCTTGTACGAGTTTCTTTTTATTGCTTATTTACTTTTATTTTTATTTTCATAAGTTATAATATTACTGAATAAGTTTTTTTTCCTTGATTTTGAAATAGTTTTACATATGATGTTAACATATTCTTATTTTACTTATTGAGAGAGAGCTGTAGATGTCGACATGGTACACCTCCGGCTAGCAGCGTCTCGGGGAGGGGTGTGTGGCGGGTACTTACACCCTAGCACATGCTCAATCTCTCTCACATATGAAACATTATGTAATAATTACTTCTGCCGTTACAGTCATCATCAGCGGCGACAAGGCAAGGAGAGGAAGGCGATGAAAGGTGCGAGAGAAAGGAAGGGTATAGATAGACCGCGGGGGGAGGGGGCGACTTGCGCGAGCCGCGGGGATATTTCAGGAGAGACGCATTAACTAGCGAGACGAGCAGATGCCTGTTAGGGCGTGTGCGTATTCGACTGCCGGTGCGAGAGATTGGGGAGACAGCGTGGATAACGCGACGGTCGAGATGCGGCAACGAGAACTGTGGAAACTGCGTGCGGCGCCTGAGAGTATCGCCAAGGATGACGTATCGTCTAATCTCCTCGAGAGCAAGAGCAACCCGACACCGAGAAGCACATGTAAGTGCCCATTTCATCATCAAGCCTCTCGTATCTCTTTCTCTCTCTTTCAGGCGATATCGTCTCGCCCCGTTTACATGCCTTCGACAGCACACCCGCGGTGCGACGTGTGTCTATGTACCCTCTTCCTGTTTAGTGAATATACCTTTATTTTATATATATACTAATATTTAATGTGTTATCTCAGAATCTCCTTCTCCCCACGTTATCCTCATGCTCATAGAACATTAATATATCGTGGGTATTTATACAAGGTAAAAACACCGTTTTAACATCTAAAAAAAAGTTTATTTTAAAATTTGCAATCTTTTGTTAAATCCACCATATTTAAAAAATACGTGAAAATTTAAAAAAACTAAGGTCGGATTCAGAAAGAGAATGAGATTTTACATAAGAATACTGAGTTGTGTTTAATTACATCCATGCTTTATGCGTTTTCTAACGCGCTGAAAAAAAAGTAAATTTAAGGTCACCGAAGACGACCATCGAAGTCAAAGACCTCGATAGCCTCACCACCAAAGAAGAGGTGGAAGCGGCGGTCAAAAGGATCTTCGACGAAGCAGGAAACTCAAGTGGGTGAGATCAGCATATCGCTGACCAAACCCAATAGCAGGGAACAGTGTCTGGCCATCATCGAGACGGACCAGGAAAAGGCTGTGTTCCTACTCGAGAAAAGCCGCTTGAGAGTCGGCTATATGAACTGTCGACTAAGAAGGTGACAGCGGCTGCAGCGGTGCTTTGTATGTCTGGGTTATGAACATTAGGCACGCGACTGCAGAGACTCAGATAGAAGTAAGACCTGCTACAAGTACGGCGAGGACGGCCAGAAAGAAGCAGCTTGCAGAGCTGCTGAGGCAAAGTGCGTCTTGTGCACGGAACTTGTAGTAGGTCAGACTTATCTGGGCCACACCTCACGATCAGGACAGTGTAGAGCGTTCCGCGATACGCTTAGGCAGACCAAAGCAAAGTGTTAATGTTGGGCCGTATAACGGTCCTTTAAACGAACCTACACAGAAGCGAGTCAACCAACTCTTGCTGAACATGTGGAACGCGTGCCTCAAGGCGAGTATCTTTGGCAGTCCCTGGAAGGTTGCGCGTCTAGTGCTGATCGTCAAAGGTAAGGGAGGTGATCCCCGGCTTTCGTCGTTCAGCAGGCCTCTATGTATATTGGATGACGCAGGGAAGTTTTACAAGTGGTTGCTCAAGTCACGGCTACAGGGAGCTATAGGGGCTGCCGGCGATTTAGCTGACAACCAGTACAGCTTCAGAAAGCAGCGATCCACAGTAGACGCTATGTGAGAGGTGGTACAGCAGGGAAAGAAGACATGGTCTGAAAATCATTTTTCCAGAAAAGTCACCATCCTTGCAACGCTTGACGTGAAAAACGCGTTCAACTCGGCCAGGTGACCGGACATTCTGAAAGCGTTGCACGCATTCAGAGTACCAGAGTACCTCATGTGGGTGATACAGGACTATCTGAAGGACCGTATCCTCCATTACGAAACAGAAGAAGGCCAACGCGAGAAATAACTCAACGTCGGCGTGGCGCAGGGATCGATCTTCGGCCCAGATATTTTGAACATCCTTTTCGATCGCCGGTTGAGATTCGGGCTGCCGGAGGGGGTGTACTCGATAGCTTACGCCGATAAGTCTGAATCTTACTATTTATCTCTAAACCGTACTAAATTTAACATATCTAATTTTTCTACTTTAACTTTTCCTTAAAATTAATCTTAATTAAAATTTAATTAATTGTAAAAAATTGTATCAATAAAATTGTATGAAAAATATAGTATACGCCCGGGGCAGGAAAGGCAACCCGGCGTCGAATTATTGGCCCATATTAGGCACAAAACGTGGTGACTTAGCTTAGTGTTCTTCTCGTCAATGGCATGGAGGCTGAAGCGAGTAGCACAGTCACACGAAGAGGTTCGGCGAGAAGTTATACGAAAAAAAACTAAATCAAAGTTACAAAAAAATATAATTCGTAAAAAAAATAAAAAATTATACGACTGAACACAAGAAAAAAAATGAAAGTCCAGAAGGGACTCGCGGCGCGGATGTTGGTTGAAGTCCCGTAGCCAGGAAGGTGTTGGTCACTCGGGAGGCCGGAGAAGAGTCTCTCGAGTCTGAGCTCGCTGTCGACTCGAAAGCCGCGGCCTTGGACCCGCCTTCCACGTCTCTGCTTCTGATTGGTGACTTCTCATCGTCGCCAGGCTCTCTGATTTGAGAGCAACCCTCACGTCAGGTTGGAATCTCTGGTTCTCGCCTCTGGTCTTCTTCTCCCCGAAATCGCCTGATGCTGTAACAATCGTATTGCGTAAGGCACTGTAAATTTTCATGCTTGCTGGGGAAGACGTTAGGAGACATTGTATATAGAAATGTCTATATTACATTGCCTGGCAATAGTTCGTGGGCTGTTACGTAATTGCCGTACGCCCTTGGAAAGAAAAATATGCTTCTACACTATAGAGTATTTTGCCTTACCAGGCAGATGCTTAGAACTGAGAGAGATAGAGTAAGGAGAGAGTAGCTGTGTTCTTCGAAGATTTATTTAACTTGTAGCTAATGCTGGCGGCCGACGGTGACGCTCGTTGCGATGATATTATACGGCGAGCTGCGAGGTCTTATGGACGTTTCAGGCGTGCCTGGGCTCGTTGCCTTTGAGAGGCAGCGGGACACAGCTCTTGATGGGCTGTTGATGATGACTGGCGCCAGATTTCTGCCGTAAAAAGAGATGCTTTTTGTTTCCAAAAAATTAATTCGAATCTACGCAGTATTTTTTTTAAGCTACTATGATTCAGAACGCAAGGTGGAGAGACTCCTCTCGCGGTCATGTCAGGATTTCGACTCGAAATCGGCCTTTGATGTATTAGTCGCGCGTGAATAACGCGGAGAAAATTAAAAATCTTCTCACCGCGTTACACTAGTGACGCGTGATTTTCGAACTATACTTTAGTACAATAGTCGGGTATCGATATCGTGTTAACTATCCGAAAGGTAAGTTTGAATTTTCTAGAAGAATCTCATATGTTCCCTCCATTAACTTGTTTCAAAGTCATACGACACGAGCAATGATCTTCAGCGGGCAGAAAGGAGAGGACAGTCGCGTGCGTTAATGCATTATTAGGTGGCGTGCCTAACATACAATTAACCAGCAGACAAATAACGCGACACTACTGTACCCACATTAAATATCCGTGTTACAAGAATAAGATTCTAAGAGTTAATGAACTAAATGCATTTTGATTAATTCTTATGAATTATATGAATATGTATAGTATATATATATATATATATATATATATATATATATATATATATATATATATATATATATATATATATATATATATATATATATATATATATATTATAACGTATATTCGAGCATGAATAGTATCGGGAAACGTATAGTCAAAAACGGCTCAGTATGAGCAATGTAAAATATAACTATCTTGTCACAAATCGGAAGGGGTACATAGGTACACGAGCCATTGCACGTGTGCTCTCACAGGCATGTGACCGGGACATAAGAATACCGCGTGAGAGAGAGACAGAGGTCGTATAAGCGTGATGTCGAACTATCACTCATACAAGTTCCTTGGCGACAGGTCGCCCTCGCTCTCTAGAATGTTGATCGCAAAATCGTTTTGTCCTCTGCGTCATTCGCAGTCGCCATACGCAGTCTCCGCAGCTCTCACCGTAGTCCTTGCACCGGGTTTGCATGCGCACTTTCCAGATTTCGGACAGGGGCTCGTTCTCGCGTACGCGCAACAGAAGTCAATACAGTTCTTGACCTCGGGCGTTGGGGAAAAAGACCCTGCGTTGGTCTCGACGATTACATCCTCTACTGTATTTGGTCGTTTCCCTACCCGAATGCTGGCAAGCTTAGCTTTACGCTTGACTAATACCCGCGTTTAACGCTGCCTACCTCGCTTTTTCCCTACTACTAAAGGCGCATTGTTCGCTCGTGTCTCATCTGACTAAAGCTCTAGATTGCTTGATCCCTCGCCATCCCTTGAAATATATTCTACCGCCTTATCTTCAGAGTCAGAAGGCATGGCATCCTCATCAAATTACGGTCATAAATCTTTTACAAAGATTTGTTGCATCTTAGTTCCAAATTGGTCAGTTAACTGGTAGGTGTTGTAACCTTGTTCCTGGGAAATGATGTATGTATATTTAGGGGCCCATTTATCAGTAATTCCTTGTGGCGCACATGAAAGAATGCGATTAGGCCGCAGTACTTAAGCAGATGCGATAAGCGCTTTAATCTCGTAAGATTGGTAAGCGGGTCCGCAATCGCGTCGTAATCATTCAAAAATTTCCGGTACCACGACGCCATTCCTAGGAATCGTCGAAGTTGTTGTAAATTATTCAGAGCGGGAAACTCCGATACTAAGACGATCTTTTCTGGATCCAGCCGGAATCCATCTCGGTTCACGAGAACCCCTAAAAATCTAACTTGACTGTGGTAAAGTCGGTCTTATCAAAATTAATGGTGAGACCCGCATCGATAATTTTGCAGAGAACATACTCAAGCCATATTAAGTGCTCTTTGAAAGTTCGTGCTGTTACTGTTATATCGCCCATATATGGGTAGACGTGTCGCTCAAGTTCCGAGCCAATAATTATGTCGCTCAATTCTTGGAATGTTGCAGGCCCGGCAGATACGCCGTGCGGAAGATTGCAGAACTCATATATGACAAGTCCTAGCACTGTAAAAGCAGTCAAGTGTTGTGATTCTTCGTCTAACGGCACTTGATGGCATGCGCTACTTAGGTCAATACTGAAGATATAACGTACTTTCTGCAGCTTTCGCATAATATCATACATGTTACGAAGCGGATACGTCACTCTAGTCACTTTGTTCATGTTCCTATAGTCGACACAAAAGCGGTAAGAGTCGTCTGACTTACGAACCATAACCACTGGGCTAAACCATTCGCTATTAGATCTACGAATGACACCTGACTCCAACCTTTTACGCACCTGTTTATGCATATCATTCTCTAGTTTATTTGATACTGCATAGTATATTTGCTTTATAGGCCGCGCAGATCCTACATCTATCGTTTGTTTGATTAGATTGGTGCGGCCTAAAGGCATTTTGCCCTTTGGCAATACTCGATCCAACATTTCTTGCAATTGCAAGCGTTGCATGTCTAAAATGTCGACAAGTCCAACAAAGGAGACAGGGATTCGGTCATCGACCCCTACTGTCGCTACCTCGAGAGGGTGAAGTTCCTCAATCCCTTCTACCTTTAATTTATTTTCGCGAGGCAGGATGTATGCGTTGAACGCTCGCTTAAAATCCACACCGACAAAACATCCTTCTGGAAACTCGGGTAGGATAACGACCTCGAATTTAAATCGACATTTCCAAGAACAGGCGAAATATGACCGTTAGCCATTTGAACGCCGGGTTTATTACTTGGTGCAATCTTCTTATTACACGCTGCAGCAATCTGCAAGCCAAGTGGTCCCATACATGTACGTGCTGCACCTTCATCATGCAGTGCACTTGATAAAACTTGGACTATTCGCGTTAAGTCGCGATCTACCCCCTCTTGCAACAACCTCTTCTATTGTCCCTGGGATGTGGTTAGCTGGTGGTCCTCTTCAAAACGTAAGTCGAACGTGTCTTGGTAGATGACGCCCCTGTTACCTTCGGGCCTTGCGCCTTGTCCCTGATGCGTGTTTTCCTATTTGTTACTATATCTTGTCTTGACTTGCTGCATGTTACTTGAAATTAATTCCACTACTTGTCCTTGAAGTTCTAGGACTTGTTGACCGTACTCTTGAATTAGTATTTGCGTAGTCGCCATTTCTATTGCCACTTGCCTGTGAATGGAGTACGTCGTTCCGTCTGACAATATCATACTTACCATATTTGTGTTGTCAAACAGATGCTCGAATTGTCTTGTACAAGTAGAAAGTACCGTACTTGGGTTACTCGTTCTATTTGTACCTCCTGAGCCGATTGCTGTTACAGTTGTAGTTGTAGTTTTAGTACTTGTTACTGCTTCCGTACTTGGTGGTACCGTAGTAATATGCAACTCGATTCCCCAGAATGACAATGGCGGTAATGGGGTGGTGGCTGTGGTGTAAGCGGTCGTGAAGGTGGCTCATATACCATTCATATATAGGTACTTCTGTAGGTAGTGTATGTACCGGTGCTGTAGAAACTACCACTACAGCCGTCGCTCCCCCTGCACGTGCACCGTGTTGTATATTACCAGTAGTTATTTGCCTATTATCTTGGCATGGCGTTATAGACATATTCACAGGACTCATCTGTAAGGAGCTGGATGCTATTGGAGCAAAATCACTTGCTAAGCCCATTTCTGTTAGGTGGCTTGCCAAATATTGCTGCCTACCTAGCATTTCGATCTGCGCCCTATTGCTGAATTTTGCAGCCGCTAATACTTAGTCGAACTTCTATTCACGACGAGTTTCCTTCTCTTGAATATTTGTCTTATCTAAACCATCTACGAAATCGGTTGCTGTGTAGTCGCTTCGCAAGCGTCTATATATTCTATCACTATTCACAAATTGCGTGCCATCGCTTTTTAATTCCAGCCGAAATTAATTCGAAGCTAATAATAATGATAGTAGATCATAATAACTATTAATAAACGTAATATTATGTTTCTAATATGCTTTTTATGTTAATATATTATTTCAAATATCTGCCTATTTTCGAAAATAGGAAAGATTCGACGTGAGTAAAATACATAAAATAAACTTTAAATATTTTTTATTTCTTGCACTATATATAATAATAATACTAAATCATGAAAATTAATATTAAATATAATATCATTTTTCTAATATGCTTTTTATGTTGTTTTATCATTTCGTAAATCTGGGTATGTATAAAAATCGGAAACATTCAACGTGAATTAAAGACATATAATAAACATTATCTGTATTTTATTTCTTGCATTGGAGTTAATGATAATGATAATAAATAATAATGACTATTAATAAACGTAATATTACTTTTTAATGTGATTTTTATATTGATTCATCATTTCGTAATTCTGGGTATTTAGACAAAATCGGGAAGATTGAACGTGAATTAAAGACATATAATAAAGATTAAATGTAGTTTATTTCTTGCATTGGGGTAAACATAGTCATAATCAATCATAATAACTATTAGTAAACATAATATTATGTTTCTAATATGCTTTTTATGTTGATTTATCATTTTAAATATCTATTTGTAGTTATATAAGTAAATATAAGTTAGTAAATCGGGATCATTATTTTATGACCCAATTGATACTGCAGGTTGCAGAGTTATCAACTGAGTTTAATATGAAAATTATTGTACCCTTGACGTTTGAACATCTCTGAACTGATTATGTTAAAATTGAATGTGGATGTTATATATTCTAGTAAAAGGGAGTGGGTATAATTTGGAAGGGTTATAAATAAGTTTGAACACATTTTTAATAGATATACATATATTTTTTTATTATCTTGAATAATTTACAAATATGTAAGGGTTACAATAATAATAATAATAATAATAATAATACAATCATCAAACGAGTTGTTTAACATCACCAGTAATAGGGTTATAGTTTCTAATACGATCATGTAAAATTAAACAGTAGGCAGTTGTTTCTGCAGGAATATTTGTTTTAGTTTCAAATTCTAAACGAACATCTACAGCTGCTTGTTTTAAAGATTCATTTTGCTTAGAGCAATCGGTGACTATGAGTGATCTACACCTTTTTCTGGATAGTATGTACTTTGAAAATTAGCGTACATGTCATATAGTAATGCATCCTGATTACGTGTAACATCAAGATTGAGATTGCCATATAGATAATTCTGAGAGTTAAGGTAAAGTTTAACATTGCTAATGTCACAGTGATCGAAATGACTAGTATTTGTTATACGCTGACCTTTTCTTTTAGTCTAAAAGGCTAAAATGACAAAGCGCGGTTTTTCCAGCTGATTCGATGTTTTAACTTTCCAAACATGTTGTGTATTTGTTGGGAGCACAGAATACTCAAACTCCCAAGAGCGAAAACTCATAGTAATCAGTGCGTCATTTTGAATATGATTGTAAAGTTGAATCTTACGTCTGTCTAACCGTACTACGTAAGGCATAATCCATTCTATTGGTGAGAGCACAATTTTAAAATTTTCATACGTAGCTCTTCCATTGACTTGTATTGGTTCCTGTATGATAGCGTTCCAGTCACTTCTCGATCTCAGGAGAACGAGTCCATGCTTAACATTTATAACAATTTTGTGTTAATCTTCTGCAAAGCCAAAGATTATTGATATATGTATGGTTATATCATAATTGTCATTGACATCAGTTATTATTCCAGTATCAGCAACATTGGTCCATCCAGAATTTTCGAGATATTTACTCTGACTCGGTGAAAATGAAATATAACCCTTCGTTAAGGTAGTCAAACCAACATTCTTACATCTATCGATCTCAATAGCTTTAATCTCATAATGTATTTCATCAAATAGATGACAGATAGCATTATTCACGAGCTGGGTATTTGTCACTACATTATCATTTGTCTTTACTAATTGACCGCAAATATGTAGATGACTTTTAGATGGTAACAGACATAAGTCTTGATGTTGAATAGATATACGAATTTCATCACTATTGTTGAACGATAGTGAGGTATAAGGTTGGTGTGCATGAACCTCAACTTCTCCTCGAAGGTTCACTAAATCACCATCTTGATCTACTATAAGTAATTGTAAGTGATCAATAACTTTCACAGATACTGGTAAATATATAGTTTGTTTAGGAACCTCAATTATCTTGTATCCTGAACGCACTGGAGGAAAAAACTCATGCACTGTATGAACTTTTTTCTGGTTGATATATGCTCCAGGTGTTATATTACATTTAACTCGTAGAGCGTTTACCTTAAGAATGGCTACAGGCAAATCAGAGTCATAGCTTTTATATGGTTTTAGAAGACGTTCAGTGAACCGTAGCAGACGACCAATTGAGTCACTTGGTCGAAAATCAATTTCATGACTGCAACTGATGATACTACGTAACGTATTATTATTAGGTTTAATACTAATTTTAATATTTTTCGGTTCAGGAATCCCTTGTAAAGTACGTTTAATATATTCTTTTTCATAGCTACCTGTGTGTAGCTCAATCACTTGTTGACAAATGTAAAATTTATTAAACTTAAAATCAACATTAAGCGTAGAGTTAAAAATGAGTAACTCAACTAAGCTTAGAACGTACATTCTATCTGAATCAAGTTCAATCGGTGAAAAATAATGAGTTTCCAGAACTTGAGAAGTATCTGATAGGCTAAGAGTTAACGATTCAATCATCTTGAAAGAATATCAGAGACTAATACTGTTTCATATTGACTTCTTCATATATAGACAAAAATTTTCTGTAAAATCAAGTTGATTGCATACAAATTTCAGGCAAAGGTGTCCACAGACAAAAGTATTGAATTCTTGATATCTTTGATAATTATACTTAACTTTATAGTTTTGTAAGTAATTCATGAGATCAGTAGGAGGTTGAAAGTCTCCGAAACTATCAAAGGAGGTAACTTCTTTGCCAATTTTACGATAAGCTATCCAATACGTACCAGATCCTCTCTCATCATCGAGATTAACAATAGCAGATTCTCTATAGCGAGGACCACTTGTAGGTAATGCATTTCTCATAAATACATCTCGGAAAGTAGGTATTTTCAATAAACGTACATATTTCTGTAAATCATAATCAGTTAAGGCTCGTTGCAGTAATTTTACGTTAACGAAGTTTTCTTTTCTTTGAGTAACTTTTTTACACAACCTCTTTTGTTTCTGCTTTTTACATTTAGTTTGCTCCACAAAAATACCATACCCTTTTTTATGTGGTTTCAGATACAGACCTATGCCAAGAGCTAACATTTCTAGTTTTTCATTATGTCGGTTTTGCTCTTCCAATTGTTTTTTAGCAGCATTTGTTTTATTCACAGCTTGAGCGATACCAGCAGCTCCACCTGCTAATGAACCTACATCACTCAGACCAGTAAACACTGATATCTGTGCAGGAAGAAATCCTCCAACCTTGGGAACAGGTAGTACACATGGAACACTTACATTACGTTTTCCACCAACATTTTTGATATGATTTCCAGTAGACACGAGAGCAATAATAGATTTAGCAGTAGACTTGATTAAACACTTCAAGGCCAATGTTTTCCTCTTTTTCTTTTGATTTTTTCTTCTCTTTTCAAGACCCACAGCCAACTTTGACTTTACTTTCATAACGTTTGTAATAGTCAAAGCAACTGTTTTTTTACGTAAATCGGCGTCGCCGGACTTTACACGCTACCACGCATTTTCAGCTAAAACTCGATCGACAGCGTTTCTGGCTTGAATTTTTTCACGATTTTTTGAGTAAGCTATATCGTGTTCTTTTCATGTAGTATCTAAAGGATTGATTCCCGGATCATCGTGAACTAATCTCTTATATAATTTAGTATCGGGACCATAGTACTGATAACCAGGTATATGGAGTTCAACAGGTAGTTTATTAATTAATTTATTTACTAAACCAGAACTTTTGTGAGCGATCTTAACTCTATGATAGTTTCTTCATGACTGGCGTAAATACTATAAATTTAAGCTTTTATAGCTTCAGTCCTTAGTTGTCATCAAGTCTTGAAGAAAGAAGGACTTTAAAAAGCAATCTCTAAAATTACCAGTAATCAATTTTGATACTCTGACTGAATCCCGTCAAAAACGTTATACACGTCATGGTAACTTACTACCAGACAGTATTCGTGCTGTATTCTGTGTACCATATAATTGTGGTAAGACCAACGTTTTATTATCTCTAATCATACATCGTAATGGTCTGAAATTTGAAAATATTTATGTTTACTCGAAATCACTGAATCAACCAAAATATAAATTTCTTGAAAAGCTAATCGAACCTTTAGAAGGTATTGAATACTTACTTTTTGGGAAACATGATATCGTATCTCCAGCTAAAGTTCGAGCTAATTCTATCTTCATATTTGATGATATAGCATGTGAAAAAGCAGATACTGTGAAAGCATTTTGCTGTATGGGTAGACATAAAAACGTTGACTGCTTCTACCTATCTCAGTCGTAAGACAAGTGCCTAAACATTTGGTGTGTGATATTTATTAGTCATTTTTCGACAAGATGATATGAACTTAATGTATATTTATAATGATCATGTAAACACAGACATGACGTATCAACGGTTCAAAGACATTTGTTTATCTTGTTGGAATGATAATCATGGTTTCGTCGTTATCGATAAAGATCGTGATATCCATGATGGTCAATCTCGTATTAAAGGCTTTGATCAATTTGTAATAAATATACAGAATACAGAGTAAATCAATATTCAACTGTAACACTCTGAACTATCAAGCTGACTGATTTTAATCAACTGGCTTCAGTGCTTCGTGCAGTGGAGAAAGCTAGAAATGCTATAAACGTAAATATAATTTATTGAAATCCTACAAGCTTAACGCGGAAAAAGCCATAAACGAGTCATTTAAACCAATCGTTTAACCATTAGTAAGTTAATCAACGTGACATAAGCATCTGACCGTGAAATAGAAAACCAAAGGAGTTTATCACCTGCAGCTGTTAAAATAGAAAAAAAAAGTAAAAATGAAAAGAAAAGATGTAATAGACAATGATAAGTTTATGCTAGAGGAGGAACATACTGAGTATGAAACTTCTTTTGAGTCAGCTATAAGTGACTCAGATTTTGATGATCATGATAGAACAATACAAAAGGATGATGTCGAAGAATATCTTCACTTATTAACTAATGGAAAAATAAGTACATTAGACACTGTATATGGGGTTCGAAAAATGCGTGATAATACGTACAAGATTGGTGATAGTCACATTTACTTTGAAAAAAATCATGTAATGTTTGAAAATAAAAAATATGATAAAGACCCAGGACTTGTTTATTTATTATTCAAGAAAATACCGGATGAGAATCTTGTTACTGCTAAAGATTTAAAAACATATGATGAAATTTTGAAGAAACCAAGTGCGTACAAGAAATATTATGCACCACATGAGTCTGTTTGTGAACAATCAAGTCAAAAATATAATAATTATGTATCCAAAGTGATAGTTAGTCCTAAACGTGCATAAAAAACTGGTACAGGTTTACCTACTTTATCATATAAAATAGCACAAAAAAATATTCATACGGATTATGTTTATTGGGATGATGTAAATGAACTTGTAGATCGTCTTAAATTACTTATAGCTGAAACATCAGCTGGGAATCAGTCATATCAATAAGATTCAGTCCATCATTGAAGATCTACCTGAGGCTAAGATTATTTATTAGTAAGTGTTATACAGATTGACACCTTAGTCTCAAAATTATTATTGATGTGTTCGGACGACAACTGATTCACACAGAAGAAACTCGAGGACCTCCAGGTCTAGGATTCATATTAACCATTGGCGGACAATTTGATTTAGAAAATCGAAAGTTGAGCTGAATTATGTGATAAATTTGAAGATTTTGAGAGAAACTGTGAAAATAATATCTGCTGAAATCATACAAGAGTTGTCAAAACATGAAAATCTTTATAGTGAGAAATTCAGGAGTATAGAAGCTAATATTTCTGAAATACAAAAGTCACTTACCGAGTTGAATGAGCGAATGAAAATTATTGAATCTTCTATTACTGAACCTGACTTTTCTGTTACTGAATCTAAATTTTCTGTTACTGAAGCTGAGTTTACATCAACTGAACCAAAATTCATGAAAAAACGATAAAATGATGGAATCACTAGTGGAGGAAATTCATAAGCCAGCAAGATGAAATTATCCCCGTCGCTTGTATGATATAAGAGACATCGACGAAATTTAGCAAGCAGCTCTCGTTGAAATTATAGCATATGCAAAGCGGAATTGCCTTGCCTTGGTAGTTCCACCGAAACAAAAGACTGGAAAAGACGTCACTCAAGCTATAAATTTCTATACTACTAGAAAAGGGAGTTCCACAAAATTTACACACTGACCGTGGTAAAGAGTTTTATAATAAAGATTTAAAAAAATTAATGAAGAGTAATAAAATAAATCTTTACTCTATATACAGCAACGTTAAAGCATCGATCTGTGAACGTTTTAATCGTACACTTAAAAACAAAATGTGAAAACAGCTTAGTTTGCGAGGTGATTATAAATGGATAGATATTTTACTAGATTTTACTTTGAAGTATAATAATACTAAGCATCGAACGATTGGTATGAAACCGACAGATGTAAATTCTACAAAAGTGAGTCAAGTTCTTAATCGTTTTACTGCTTTTTACTGTGATACCTCACCGACATATATTTAAGCATTCAAAATTCAAGATTGAAGATAACGTTCGAATTAGCAAGAATAAGGAAGTATTCGAGAAAGGTTACATACCTAATTGGTCAACAGAAGTATTTACAGGCAACAAAGCACAAAATACAGCACCGTATACTTATCTTTTGCAGGATTATCAAGATAATGCAATAGCTGAAGGATTTTATGAAGAAGAACTTCTCAACACTAAATATCCAGATATTTACTTAATTGAAAAAGTTTAAAAAAAAAAAGGATATAATGTTTATGTAAAATGGTTAGGTTTTGATAATTCACATAATAGTTGGATAAGTAAGAGTGATATGTAGTAAAAGAAACAGTATAAATAAAACTTGTGTTGGAAACTATAATTTTGTTTATTTCATACATATTTCCTTACATTTTTTCAAAAGCATTGGCATTAAAATCTCATTTATTCTTTCAATTCTCATTTTATATCGTTCGCGATCACGAGCCATTTGCTCCCAAACCCCACAGCGAGCTCTATGATATGCAAAACTCCATAAATGTATCATGTAAATGGTTGACTTCTCCTCAAAATGTACGCGTATTCTCTATTCTTCCATTCTAATAGAATATCTAAAATTAATATTTTCTAAATTAAATTTTAGAATATCTATATTACTATAATTTTTATTATAATAAATATTTTAGTAAATAACTTACATATTCTTAATTTTACAATGTCCCCACGCTAAAGTGTCTGTGCTATTTTATTGAAGATATCTCTTATCATCAAATTAACTAAGTGCAATTTTAAACTGACTTATAGTCTTTACGTTCTGAAGTCGAGATCTTATATTGTGCTGTTTTCGCCGTTGAACACGTAAGTTTTGTAGACAGTCCATATAATCTTTGAATTCAATAGTCTTTTTAACTACCGAAGCTTTAATACCCTTAATTTTCTTTGTACAATCTAGTCCATTGACACGAGTGCTGTACACCTTGCTTCTTAAACCAACAAATTCAGTAAGAATTTCCCCATTACACTCATCTTTCATAAGTCGTACAATTATTTTGATTACACGAGGCATATCATATACATTGTGAGCTGGATAATCTGAAGTATCAAATTTATGAATATTCTTTCTCGTGTTTTCATTAAAATCTTTACATTTAACAGCATAAATTAAGCTGTGAGTGTCTGTATAAAGAAGTTTACAGTCAACTTTATAAAGATTTCTCATATAATTATAGTGAAAATCGTACATCAATGTTTTGGACAGATTTAGCACTGCAAGCCCAACATAGATGGGTTTATTCAATAATACTTCAGTCTTGTAAAGCTAAATAGCTACTAAATTTTCAGAAAATATAGCACTGTTATGAAAACTTGGATTTGATATATGACCTTTTGCACCATATCTTCATTCCCATTTTGTTAGCAGCTTGACATTAACACGTTTACGCACATTCTCCATAGTTTTTCCGAGGGCAGCATTTTTCATTATTATAAAAAAGTTTTTTTCAAATTCAGTTATTGCTTATGCTCTCATGGAGCTGTTCAAATCGATATATGGATTAAGTCATTGTGACTGTTTGAATTTTCAAACTTTTTGAATTTTTACGAGTTTGAGTCCGTTTGTGACAGCTTGCTTAAGAGACCGATAATGTATCACATAGTGTCGTTTGGGTAGAAGAGTAGCCAAAAGTTTCTCCTGCTTAAAACAAGGTGGTTTCACATGCTTTGGGCAAGACGGTAAATCGTTGTGCTCATCATGTATGGTAGTAGGATAATCTAAATCTACTTCTAAAATATAACCATAGGAGGCATTATCGTCTATGGATAAAAATTAAAATTTTCACAATCATTAATTCACAAAAAACAATCATACGGTAATACCTGGATCATCGAAAAATCGTACAAGTAATTGGCGTATAAATAAATAAGATGAATGTTTTCTTCATTTTTATTATCATTATCGTCCATATACTTATGATTTTCTATCGCATACCTATGTGAACATTGACTTAAGCCTCCCCTAATACCTCGCTCAATAAATAAAAACATGTCAATATCTGTTAAAAGTTTTAATTTTATACCAGTAAGCTTAAGCATAGCATCCCATGCACAGCCCGAAGTAGTATAATAATGTGCAGGATCAAGACCATATGCTTTCGTACTCTGAACTCGCAAGTTTTCAAGAACATCAGTTAGTAATAAGATATCAGTTTTCATGTATAGATCTGAATACTCACCAAGAGTTTGTAGTCTAAATGTATTCCATACTGTTTGTGCATGCTCATAATCTTCATCAGATACACTTCAATTAAGTACACTAAAATTTATCTTTTTCAAGTAATATATTATCATTTAACTTATCTCAAGAGCTTATACACTCGTATGGTAGCACCCCTTTTCATCTTAAGAGATTAACTTTTTCCTTCTCCAGACCCTTAAACTTTTTATTAACAGCCTCATATTCATGAAGATATGATGCTACTTTTTCAAGCGATGAGGGCATGAACCGAAATGAATCCAAAAATCTAAATTTAATATTACTATTATCTACGTTGTTCGTGAAACTTGTATCCACGTAAATCTTGTATCCACGTAAATCCGCGTAAATATTGGAGCCAAGTAAATCTACGTTAACATTGCATCCAGGTAAATCCACGTAAATGTTGCATTTATCTAAATCCACATAAATCTTGCATCCATAAATCCACGTAAAGCTTGAACCCACACAAATCTACGAAAATCTCAGATCCACGTAAATCTTGCATACACATAAATCGACGTAAATCATGCATACACATAAATCGACGTAAATCATGCATACACATAAATGGACGTAAATCTCGGAGACACGTAAATCTATATAAATATGGCATCGACATAAATCCACGTAAATATCCCATCCACATAAAACCACGTAAATCTTACATCCATAAATCCTCGCAAATCTTGCATTCACGTTAATCCAGGTAAATGTTGGAACCACTTAAACCACGTGAATCTTGCATCCACGTAAAATTTGCAGGTTATGTGTCAAACAGAAGAAGGAAATCGTAGCTCCACTTGAATCCCCGTTAATCTTGTATCAATAATTCCACGCAAATCTTGGATCTACGTAATTGCACGTAAATTTTGCATCCATGTAAAATTTGCAGGGTATATACCAAACGGACGAGCGAAGGCGAAATGTCGGTTTTTTTTAGAACCTCTGGACATTTTGCAATACAATTTGTAGACGAGCAAGTACGAACTGCGGGTGAGTGCGTATCGCGAGCCGGAGATGACTTTTACGCGTCCGCGTAAAAATGGTCCATATATAACCATATATGACGCCCTATATACAGTCATATATCATGTTTGCCCATATATGGCCATATATGGCTATATATTATCATATGTGACTTACATTTATTTCCGTGTTGAGTTTTTGAAACAAGGCTTGAAAAACTGATAACATCGATTTATGTCGATGTACGTTTCCCGTTTTATGTGTGGTTAATTAAGTGACAGATTTAATTTAGATACAAGATTATCATGGATTTACGTGTTTGTACGTTTCTTTCATTACGTTCGGTGCGTAGCATACCCAAGATTTACGTGGATCTATGTCCTTGTAAGTACTTCTTCTTATCATCTTACTTCTGCCCAAAAGTGTGCTTCTCGCGGATCCACGATTAACGTTTCTCTTTTTATGTTTGGTACATAGAGTAACAAATTTTACGTGAATCCAAGATTTACGTGGAATTATGAAGTCTACGTTTGCCTTCTTCTGTTTGGTACATAGCCTGCAATTTTTACGTGGATACAAGATTTACGCGGATTTACGTGGATTTACATTTTCTTTATTATGTTGGGGCATATACTAACAAATTTGACGTGGATGCAAGATTTTCGCTGATTTAGTTTGATATACGATTCCATTCTTCTGTTTGGTACGTAGCCTGCAAATTTTACGTGGATTAAAGATTTACGTGGATTTACGTTGATGCAAGTTTTACGTGGATGTACGTCGATGCAAGATTTCCGTAGATCTATGGATGCAAGATTTACGTTGATATACGTGCATGGAAGATTATCGTAGATTAACGTCGATCTATGGTCCTTTGGTACATAACCGGCAAATCTTACGTGGATGCAAGATTTACGTAGATTTACGCCGATCAACGTTTCACGTGGATTTTTGTGGATCCAAGATATACGTGGATTTATAGAAACAATATTTACGTGGATTTACGTGGGTTTGCGAGGATCTATAGTTATATGGATTTACGTGGATACAAGATTTACGTGGATTTATGTGGATTCAAGGTTCCCTTCTTTTTTTTTTCATAACCGGCAAATGATACGTGGATACAAAATTTACGTCGATTTACGCCGATCCAAGATTTACGGGGATTAATGGATACAATCTTTAGGTAGATTTTAGTGGACTCAAGATTTACGTGGATTTACGTTTATTTATGGTTTCCCTCTTCTGTTTGCTACATATCCTGTGAATTTTAAGTGGATATAATATGTACGTGAACATACGTGGACCTATGGTTTACGTGGATTTATGGATACCAGATTTACGCGGATTTGCGTGGATGCAAGGATGACCTGGTTTTATGGATACAAGAATTACGTGGATTTATGTAGGGGCAAGATTTACGTGGATTTACGTGGATGCAAGATTTACGTGGATTTATGTGTATTTTCGTGGGTCCAAGATTGACGTGGATTTATGTAGATGCAAGATTAACGTGGATTAACATCGATCTATGGTCCTTTGGTACATAACCAGCAAATCTTACGTGGATGCAAGTTTTCCGTAGATTTTTACCGATCAAAGTTTCACGTGGATTTTTGTGGATCCAAGATATACGTGGATTTATAGATACAATATTTACGTGGATTTAGGTGGGTTTACGAGGATCTATGGTTATGTGGATTTGCGTGGATACAAGATTTACGTGGATTTACGTTTATTTATGGTTTCCCTCTTCTGTTTGCTACATATCCTGTGAATTTTAAATGGATATAACGTGTACGTAAACATACGTGGACTCATGGTTTACGTGGATTTATGGATACCAGATTTACGCGGATTTGCGTGGATTCAAGGATGACGTGGTTTTACGTAGATGCAAGATTTACGGGGATTTTTGGATGCCAGATTTACGAGGATGCAATACTTACGTGGATTTACATGGATGCAAGATTTACGTGGATTTATGGATACGAGATTTATGTGGATTTATGTCCATGCAAGATTTAAGTGGATCTACGGTTCTCATCTTCTGTTTGGTACGTAACGTGCAAATTATACGTGGATGCAAGATTTACGTCCATATACGTGGGCCCACGATCTGCGTGGATTTACGTGGATCCACGGTTTACGTCGATTAACCTGGATTCAACATTTACGTGGATTTACGTGGATGCAAGTATTACGTGGATTTACGTGGATGCAAGATTGACGTGGACCTACGTCTCCCTTCTTCTGTTTGGTACATAACCTGCAAATCTTACGTGAACCCATGATCTGCTTGGATTTACGTGGACCGACTGTTTACGTGGATTTAGGCTGACCTACGGTGTAAGTGGTTTTACACGGATGCAAGATTCACGTGGATTTACGTGTATCCAAGATTTACGTGGGCATATCTGGATGCAAGATTTACGTGGATTTATGGTTGCAAGATATACAAGGATTTACGTGTATACAAGATTTACGTGAATTTTCGTGGATGTCAGATTTACATTGATTTACGGTTTCCCTCTTCTGTTTGGTACATATCTGCGAATTTTACGTGGATGTAATATGTACTTGAACATACGGGGATCCATGTTTCACGTGGATTTGTGGATACAAGATTTACGTGGACTTGCATAGATGTAAGAATTACGTGGTTCTATGGATGCAAAATTTACGTGGATTTATGTAGGTGCAAGATTTACGTCGATTTACGTGGATGTTAGATTCACGTGGATTTACGTGTAGTTGTAAAAGTAATTAAAAAAATAGAACAATCAGTACCTCGAACTACAAATGGAAATAATAGTAACACTAAAGCAACAGAATCTATATAATAAGATTAAAACTAAACTGTATACAAATAACATGAGCAGCCAAATTCTACAATGGAACTTAAATAGCTACTATAAAATCCGGACCTGCGAACAGGGAATACCAATTCCCTCTGCAGGATTTGCGGCGTTATAGTGTGTTATTGTGTAAATAATTTCTACTCTGTATCGAATTTAGCAAATGTTATATGTAACTTTGGAATAAATAAATAAATAAATAAATAAATAAATAAATAAATAAATAAATAAATAAATAAATAAATAAATAAATAAATAAATAAATAAATAAATAAATAAATAAATAAATAAATAAATAAATAAATAAATAAATAAATAAATAAATAAATAAATAAATAAATACTAGAAAACCTACAAAAATTAATTTTTGAAAGACAACCTCTCATTATATGCTTACAAGAAACTATATTTAAATCTGACTTTTGTGCTAATATCGAAGCCTACAAATGTTTTTATAAAAATCGAGAAACTAATCATGCTAGTGGCGGTATTGCAATATATGTGAAAAATAACATTTACTGCACCCAAATAAATTTAAACACCCCAATTGAAGTCGTTGCGATCTTTTGTTATTTACCTAAAAAAATAGTAATATGCAACATTTATCTGCCGAATAGCCAACCGCTTCAAATTACAGAACTTGATAATCTGAAACAACAACTAGGAAAATCTTTTATATTACTGGGTGATTACAATGCCCATAACCCTATATGGGGCTCAATATATACGGACCCTAGAGGTAAGATAATTGAACAATTCCTAGAAGATCCAGTAATTGATTTATTAAACCAAAACCTTCCTACGCATTTTAACCCCTCCAATGCCAATGCTAGTTGTATCGACTTATGCATTTCTTCAACCAACCTTGCTGAAAATTTTAATTGGGAAGTATATTAAAATTGATTTGTATGATCTCACACATAAATGGAATTATAAAAAAGAAAATTGGAATATCTACAAAACAGAAATAGACAATAAAATTAAATCTCTAATTGAACCACATTTAGAAAATAAAAGTAATATAAACGAATTTATGGAAAACTTTAATCATATTATTTATTCAGCAGCAAATACAGCCATTCCACTAATAAATTTTAAAGAGAAAAAAAATCATGTTCTATAGTGGAATGAAAATTGTGCATTAGCTTTAAAACAATCTAAACACGCCTTTAATAGATTTAAAAAACATAAAACCTCTGAAAATAAGATCGAGCACAACAAAAAAAGCTACTTATAAAAGAACATTAAAAGAAACCAAAAAGAGATATTGGCTAAACTTCGTAAGTAACTTAAATATCAACACTCCTTCATCAATCATCTGGCAGAAAATCCAAAGAATTCAAGGCAAATTTAAATCCAACAAAATAAATACTCTTATAACTGAAGACAAAAAAATTATTTCTAACACTAAACATATAGCTAATGAATTAGCTAAAACGTTTTTAAGAAATTCCAGCGATGGAAATTACCAAAAAGAATTCCTACTAAGAAAAAGCAAATTTTCACAGAAACAAGATTGTTCAATAGAAAACGCTAGACGAATAAATCAATTATTGAATAACAAAATTGAAATAAATGAGATTACGGAGATATTGAAAATTTGTAAAAATTCCAGTCCTGGTCTCGACCACATTCCTAATATATTATTAAAAAATTTACCAATCACTGGGATTCAGTACCTAGAATAATTACTAAATACGATATGGATATGTGAAGTTTTTCCCTATCAATGGAAAATAGCTACAGTCATATCAATTAATAAATCAGGTAAAGACTGTACATCATCAAAAAATTACAGACCTATATCCCTAACTAACGATATATGCAAAATAGTGGGAAAAATCTTAAATAAAAGATTAAAATCCGTTTTAGAAGCATCAAACTTTTTTTCCCATCAACAAAATGGATTCCGACATAGTATATCAACCTACGATCATTTTATAGCTTTAGCAAATTCAATATCTGAAGCTCTCCGTAAAAAACATAATCTGATAGCTGTATCATTTGATATTGAAAAAGCATTTGAGATGGTTTGTCGAGAAAAAGTAATCAAAGTTTTACAAAAATCAAACATAAATGGGCACATGTTAAGTTTCATTCAAAACTTTTTAGAAGAACGCTTCATTCAAGTAAAAGTAAACAATACTCCCCCAGATCTAATGCTTTTAAAAAATGGAGTTCCACAAGGCCTAGTACTTAGTGTAACGTTATTTTTAATTTTAATTAACAGTATTACGAATAAAATGAAAGCTCTTGTCCAATGTGGTTTATTCGCAGACGACTTGAGAATATACGTCTCAGGCAAAAATTATAAAATTACTGAAAAAGTACTATAAAATACTTTAACTGATCTTTATGGATGGTCTATTAGTGCCGGTTTCAAAATTTCAATCGAAAAAACCCACTATATTATTATTACAAACACCAAAAAAAACCCAAAATTTCACTTAAATTACATGATAAAGAAATACAAAAAGTTGAAGAAATGAAAATATTCAACCTTACTTTTGACAGTAAATTTACCTGGAAAAACTACTTACAAATACTCAAAACAGAATGTACTCATAGACTTAGAATAATCATCATTCTGGTAACTAAAAATTGGGGAGCAGATCAAAAAGTACTAATCAATACATATAAAGCGGTTATACTATCTAAATTAGACTACGGGAGCATAATATATGGCTAATCTAAACATGCCAATATGTTAGAACCAATTCATAATAAAGGTATAAAAATTAGTTTAGGAGCATTCCACACAAGCCCTACGCTTAGTATATTAGTGGAAAGCAACATGATACCACTCTCCGTACAAAGAAATATACTAATGTATAAATTCGCGTGCAAAATTTCTTCTCTCCTACACAATATAACATTCAAAATAATCTTTGAAATCGAAGTAGTATCTTATCAAGAATTTAACAATTCTCTTGAACCTTTCTCTAAAAGACTTCACAATCTATTAATATTCCAGAAAATAATAACTAAAAAAAAAATATTACAGAAATAATAACTCAGTCGCCACCTCCCTCCCCAGTGGCCATTCTAAGTTTAAGAATATTTGAAGTCAGCATACTATACAACGAAAATTCAACTGAAAACTCTTTCAAAATTTTTACTTACAGTCATTTTACAAATAATTCGATCGGTACCTCGATAATTACTCCAACTGAAAACTTAAAATATACATTTTCACCTCGACTGAATCCAAGCCTTATACAGTTCAGAATCGTAATAAAATCATTGGAGATCATTGAAAAATATAGTGAAGAAAATTGTGTTATTTTGACTCAATCACAAAAGTTACTCGATGATTTAAGGAATCCTTACTCTCAAAACACACTTATAAATAATATCCAAAACAAACTAATTGATCTCAATTTCAAGAATATAAAAATTATAAAATTACCGATTAGCAATAATCACCAGTAGGCTACGATAGCTCAAACACTAGCAATAGAAGCTTCCCGATCAAACATAACTGAAACAGATGCACCACTTACTCCGAACTATGCAGCATTGTTACTAAAAAATTCCATCTATGCTTCCTGGAATACTACATGGTTATCAAACAATAATAGCTTTCTTCATAAAATAAGAAAAGGCATATACACCTTAAGTCCTGCAACAAACTTCATTCGCCGAGATCAAATAGTAATTAATAGAATACGTTTAAGTCATTGCAACTTAACACATTCCTATCTACTGAGTAAAGATGAACCGCCTTTCTGCAATAGATGTAACAAGCAATTAACGCCCGAACATATAATTCTACACTGTCAAAAATATACAGCAGAAAGACGAACATTCAAGATAAGTAGTGATATAAAGATTATGCTAAACTCAACAGAAGAAATCGAGAAAGTGTTAAAATTTCTAACAAAGTTAAAAGTTATTGACTATATCTAAAAACATCTGATTCGGAGGGAAGTGGGTGAGGGAGACAGTCCAAGATCACCCAAGATACTCTGGTACTTCAATTTTATTGTAAGAGTCGCAAGATACAGCGGGCTGACAACAGAGATGCGTCCGCTTGCTTGGAGGGCTCGAGACTCTCTGGCCTGCCGCTACGCTCGTTGCTCAGCGGTCGGCGCTCGGAGGGGGCAATAGAGCGCGTGCGGCTAGTGCCACCTGACGGTGGCGACTGGGAGTTGGGCCTCACAGAAAATTGCCCACACAAACCGCCCGCCTCGTTCCGAGAATGATAATCCGAGTTGGAGCAGTCCGGTGTACCGGCCGCCGTCATGGGGAGGTTGGAGTGGCTGGCGCTAGTCCCTCGGGTGCGGCATTCGTTGAGGCGTCGATAGGGAGGCGAACTAGCTTGGTGATTGGTCTGGTGTAGCTACTGTCGGCCGTTTTGACCGTGACGACCCGGACGAAATCATCTCGCCCGGGATGGACCTCAGTGACGCGAGCAAGGGGCCACTTGCCGCTCGATCGAAGGAGGGGGGGATCGATGATCACGACGAGATCTCCGATGGCCAAGTTCTTTCGAGGTCTGGTCCATTTCGCTCGTTGCTGAAGGGTGTTGAGGTACTCTCGGCTCCAGCGTGACCAAAAGCTGTCTCGAAGTCCTCGGATCAATTGCCAGTGCGTCAATCTCGGGAGATCGGCTTCGGCGACGCTCGGCTGCGGGATGGAGTTCAGCGGACCCCCGATGAGGAAATGGGCGGGTGTGAGGACCTCCAGGTCGTCCACATCACCTGAAAACGGGGAGATCGGGCGACAATTCAATACCATCTCGACCTCAGCAAGCAGGGTTGCAAATTCCTCGTAGGTCATCTTCTTTGGGCCTGCGACTCGCCTGAGGTGCGTCTTCGCCGATTTCACACCGGCTTCCCAAATGCCTCCAAAATGGGGAGCGGATGGGGGGATGAAGCGCCAGGTGATTCCCTCGTTAGCCAGGGCCCCAGCCGCCATCTGCCAGTCGAGTGCGGCTGCGTGGTGCAGGCGTCGGAGCTCCGCATCGGCACCGCGGAAGTTAGTGGCATTATCGCTCCAGATCTCCGAAGGTCGGCCTCGCCGTCCGATAAAGCGTGTCAGCGCTCCGAGGAAGCTTTCGGTAGTGAGGTCCCCTGAGAGCTCCAAGTGCATAGCCTTAGTTGCGAGGCAGACGAACACCGCAACGTAGCCTTTCGACGAGGTCACGCCCCGTCCTTTGGACCGTAGGATGGTAAACGGTCCAGCATAGTCGACACCGCAGCGGCTAAATGGTCTCGATGGTGTTACTCGAGCGGCGGGTAGAGAGGCCATAACCTGTGTCAAAGGTCGGTCGGTGCATCTGGCACACACCACACATGAGAGAACCTGGGCCTTGACCTTGCTCTTCCCTCTGACGATCCACGCACGCCGGATGGTATGAGCGTAGGTCAGCTGAAATTCGGCGTGGAGCGCTCGATGATGGTCCCAATTGATGACGAGTAGAGCCAAATGACAGTCACCGCTCAGAATCACCGGATGATCGTAGGGGAGCTGGGATTGCTGAAGCCGCCCGCCGACTCGGAGTACACGGTCGTTATCAAGGAACGGGTTCAGACGTCTCAGTGGGCTGTCGGTTCAAACCGATCGACCCTGCTGCAGATCCGCGATTTCTGATGAATAGTCCCGATGTTGAGCCAATCGCGAGCAGATGGAGAACGCTTCTTGGAGTTCGAGAGCTGTCAGAGGAGCCATAGGGCTGGGGTGCTGAGGGTCCCTGCGGTGCTGAAACAGTTGTCGGCATCGAGCGGTGACTCTTAGGAGACGGGTGAGCCATGAAAATCGCTCAGAGTACGCTGGGTCAATCGGATCAATGGTCGTGGTAGTGAGACAACTGATTGGAGTGGCCTCCATTTCAAGGTCAAGGGTACTCTCAGGGGGTGAGTTCCCGGGCCAGAGGCTTGTTGGCGACGTTAACCATGTCGGGCCGCTCCACCACAGCTCATGCCGGGCAAGGATCGCTGGCTCTGTCCCGCGAGTGGCCACATCGGCAGGAATGTCTGCAGTGGGCGCGTAACGCCACACAACACCGGGGAGAATCTCCTGAATATGACCCACGTAGTTGTCCACGAGATGATTGCCGATCGGGTCGTCGGTGCGAAGCCAATGGAGGACCACCTGCGAGTCGCTCCATGCATAGCAGCTGGCGAGGGGGATGTCTAGACTCTCAATCGCGGACTGGAGCAGGCGGGCAGCGAGAAATGCAGCGCGGAGCTCCAGCCGTGGGATGGTTGATCTGGGGGTGGGTTTCGCAGTGGGGACCAAACCCTTGATCGGAGTCAGCTTGATTCTGGCCGAGAGTAGACTGATCCGTGCGGGTCCAGTCGAGGGGATGACCCTGATATAGACCGCTGCGGCGAGGGCACGACGACTGGCATCAGCAAACGCGTACAATTGGACTGCGCTCGACGAATGACATTGAATCCAACGAGGCAGCGTGATCCCCGATAGGTAGCTGAGGCTCCTTCTGAAGGTGGTCCATCGATGAGATGTCGGTGCGGGAAGCTCGTCGTCCCAGTCGACCTTCAGACGCCAAAGGTTCTGCAAAAAGACCTTGGCGGTTACGATTATTGGGCTCAACCATCCAACTGGATCGAAGAGTCGAGCGATGTCCCCTGACACATTCTATGGTGAACGGAGGTGAGGGCCTGGCGCGCGTTCTTGAAGCTGTCTCCAAGGCTCGAGCGAACGTCAGGTTTCTTCAAGAGTGGAACGACATACCTCCCGGTGGCGTCTCGGGTGTGCTTGGTCGTGAAAATTCGTTCGCAGTCGATGTCTTGCCGAGAGCGTCGCGTGATTTGGGGCACCTCTTCCACAGCCCAGAATTTTTGCAGCAGACTCATCAGCTGCTCCTGTGATGGCGCGGGCGCGGATACCGGGATAGTGACGCAGGACACTTTGAGTTCAGGCGTGTGATCGTTGGGCTGTGCCCCGGTGATGGTCCAACCGAATATGGTCTGTTAAGCATGAAACGAGCCTCGGTGAATGGTGCTAGACAACATCAGTTGGTGGTAGACATTAGCTCCTAATACCGCGTCGACCTGGCTGGGGATGCAGAACGCCGGATCTGCCAACTTGATGCCGTTGAACAATTCTCGGAGGCTGTGGTCTACCCGACTGGGGGGGGTGGAAAGACGAAGGTCTCGCAGGCCGTAGGCTTCGAATCGGAGAGATCCGGGAAGCTTATCATTGTATAAATGAAGATGAGACCTGGCTCGAGCGAAGTTCATGGGTCGTCCGTTGACGCCTGCGACTCCGACTTCGATCCGTTCCAGCACATCGCCAAACTTTCGTACCAACTGGAGTGCGATGAGGGTGACTTCGGAGCAGGGATCCAAGAGTGCTCGGACTTCGACTCGCCGCCCCTTCTGGTCCCCCAGGCAGATCCGGGCGGTCGGCAGTAGAGTGGGTCATGCTGATGTTGAGTTTCCTACTCGTCGGGATTTAGTCGGAATGCCCGAGTCGATGGAGAGCCCTGATCTTTTGCCTGCGCCGACATGCAGGAGGGTATGGTGGTGCTCACCGCAATCCCTGCAAGTTCCTGTGGATGGGCAATTCCGAGCCGAGTGATGTTTCTGAAGCCAATTGTAGCACAATCCTTCTCGGGTGACGAGATCCCGGCGCTCTCCCGGTGTCATACCCTTGAAATCATCACAATGTCCGGTGTAATGAGGACCGCGGCATGTGCTGCAGATGGGTCGTTGGGCGTTGGTAGCAGCCGCGACCTTGAAACGTTGCGGTGGGAGTGCAGAATCACTCGACTTCGATGGCGGTCCGCACATCGATTTGGTTGTGCGTTCGGGAACGAGCGACTTGAGCGTCTTGCATCTTTTCTGCAGGAATCTGGATAGCTGATCGAAGGTTGGGTGGCTCGTTTGGTGGATACCAGCCGCGATGTCTTTTTCCTCCAATTCCTCTTCCAGTCACGACGCGTGACTGGATCCATGGCGTCTGTCGCGAAGGACAAGAACCAGTCGTCCCAATGTTCTACGGGTCGGTCAAGAAACTGTAGCTGCGTTCTGTGCCGCTCGAGGGTATCCGCAAGGCATTGCAGACCCGTAGCCGACTCTTCTCTGAGAGGACCGATGCGTTTGATGGCCTGCAAGTGGTCTCGGACAAGAAGACGTCTGTGATCGTATCGAGACTCGAGGATGGCCCAAGCGATAGAGTAGTTGTTGCCGGTTACTTGAAGAGTGTCCAAAGCGAGTTTGGCCTCCCCGTCGATGTGCGTCTTGAGGTAATAGTATTTATCAACGTTCTCCAAGGTAGCATCCGCGTGGACGCGAGAGCAGAACATGTCCTGGAATGATTCCCAGTCTTCCCTATTCCCGGAGAACCGGGGCAGAGTAATCCTCGGAAGACGGCTGTGACCATGGGAGGACGTCGGTTGAGCGTTGGCGCCCGATCCATGGCCCGGGTTGATACGAGCTCGGACGTCGTAGAGTTGACCTCGTGCTGTGAGATAATCGGTTTCCACGATGTAGTATTCATTTCCTTCATTGTTTGCGTTGTCGGCCGTACCATCGCGTTGCAGCAGTGTCACGTGGTTGGCCTGGTAGTCGCTCCAGTAACTTTCAAGCTGTTCGAGGCGGCTTTGGACGAGACCCTCGGTCCACTCAACCTGAGGTGCGGTCCTGATTGTCTGAGCTGTGCGTGCCACTACGCCACGTAGCGCCCTCTGAGCCGCCGCGATGTCCATCCTGCAACATTAAGAAGAGATTAGACTGTCGGTCATTATCCAAATTTTGAACATTTATACAAGCCTTTTTTGCCTCCAAATACTTTGGTAAAGGAATGTATGAACTTCCACTGCGCATTGGATTAAATTTGTTTATATCAATTTCTACGTTAGTTATTTCTTGCAAGCTCCAACAAGAATATTTTCTTGAAATTCTTCAATATCTGTCAAAAGTGGATTCATAATATGATCTGTGAAAGACTGTTTTGGAGACGAAGCTGAAAAAATGTATGTGTTTTGAGTATTGGAATGTTTAGTATCGATAATTTCTTCTTCTTCCTGTTCATTCCCTGCAACTTTAACTAGTTTTTTGAATTTACATGACAAGACTGCATTCATTTTTAAAGCAGTATCACTTTTTTAAGAATACTTTTAATTTGTCTAGTAAACAAAGTTGATGCATCTCTTAGGGAAGTTTACGCATCAATATGTACAAAGTTTACTATTATACTAGTCCGCATGCGTTTATTAAAAGCATTATCTATATCAATCTATCGTATGCGAGCGATAATTTTATTATCATAAGTCTTTGATTCAATCCCACTACCAGTTATTTTTGTATCTGTACTTAAGCGTACCTTAATACATTCAACTTGTGCCATATCATGTAAAATAACTTGCTTTTGAGAGACTGAGAGTCTTTTGTCTAGAAGTATACGACGAAATAATTTAATAGATTGAACACATTGTTTTCGCCATCGGTCTACTCTAATTTGATCAGCAGATCGAGAAGATAATAGTTTTTCAGCTTCTTCCAGAGTGTGTACTTGCTGTAGACACTCGTCTATAATAGCTTACATGTAGTTGAATAATAATTGACGACTAACTGCTCAACGAAAATTAATAACTTTTATACATTAGCTTTGAAACGAAAAAATAAAAAATAATAGATATTAATGAAGAGCAATATAGTATCATTTTTAAAACGACGTTTAAAAATAACAATTCTAGTGTTAATGATTGATAATTTTAGGTCTGAAGTTTTGCTCTAAATAAAATAAAATCTCTGGTAACAAGTTAAAATCGAATGTAAGTTTGAACTTTGAAGATCTGGAGAAATATAGAAGAGGAGGCTTATGCGACAGTATGTGCATAGTTATAGCTAGGAATGAAGGAAAGAAAGTGAAATAAAAAGAAAAAGTATTTTAAATATACAACTTACTAATTAGTGTGTACAGTTTTTGATGATAAATCCAATAGAACTGGCTATTCAACAAAAAAAACAATAAAAAACATTATTATATAGTTAGTATGTCTTATAAAATTTGAAATTAATATTTACGAATACAAACTACAATATAAAAGTTAAAAGAGCCTGAATAGAAAGGTCTAACTATTGCTTTGCATTGTTCTATCAGCAGTAAAATAGTCTACATTCTAAAAGAAATAGAAAAAATTAATATATATATATATATATATATATATATATATATATATATATATATATATATATATATATATATATATATATATATATATATATATATATATATATATATATATAAATTAATCACTACTACATAAACTTTAATTATTAAAATATTTTATTAATAGCTTATCTAATTAAATAAATACATAAAAAATATTAAAAAAAAAATATAAATAATAATAAACAATAATATTAATAATATTAATAATAAAAAATAATTATAAATATTCAAAGTAAAATTATTGACGTATAACTTAAAAGTGTATGTACCCGATTACACTATGTATTTTCTATAGGCGTGAACTATATAGAGAAGCAACGTCTTTCTTTGCAGATGTTACGCTATCTAGGTTCTGAATCGAACTGACTAGAAAAGGTTAATTTTCTTTCCCGAGAAAGAATGTGGAAACGTGATGACAAGCACTTGAGATTTTCTTACTACAAGTCTATCTATGAACACTCGCGCACGCACCAGACCACACAGTTGTTGTTCGTCGACTCATTTTCTAACTAGGGGAACGTATACTCAAAGAGACAAAACCAAAGACGTGTCCAAAATTATTTTTTATGAAGAAAATATTTGCAACATACAGCATGCTGATGCTTTACAAATTTATAAAAAGTAGCACTTTTATTTTAATACTCGTATGTCAAAAATCATTTTTTTATCTAACAAAATAGCTGATTATACTCTTTTTATTATATATAATAATTTTGTTTCTAAGAAAAAATATTTGTTTATATTCCAAATATTAAAAAACGTGCTGCTATTCATAAAATATATAAATAATAATAATAATAATAATAATAATAATAATAATGATGATGATAATATTAATAACAATAGTTCGAAAATTATAACTCCGACATAGTTATTTTCATATTATACTTATTCTAAAGAGGAGTGGTTTTTTTATTATTATATTAGGCTCTTGCAATAGACTGCAGAAAGTAAAAAAGTATTCCATAGAATTAAGAGAGTGCGAAATATATATTAGAAGATATGTTTCAGGTATGTATATTGTAACAGGTGGGACAACTGTTTATAATAATTGCCCCTGGCTAATTTGCCTTCGGCCGAGCTGCTAGCGTGCAAAGTTAGCACAGCACGCAACGCGTGCTGGCGTACGCCTTTGCCCCTACCTGGAGTAAGCCAGCGGCGCAATGCCGCTGAGCTCCTGCCTGGCTGCCGCTGCTCTGGCTGTCCTGCTGCTAAAGCGCGGGAAGTTACTTGTCGCAACGCGTCAATATACTTACTTTCCGCGTTTGCCTAACTCGGTCGGGGAGCAGGCGGGTTGTGGGGAAAATTGATTTACGCGGGTCAATCTTTTAATAACAGAATAGACTATATTTAACAATTAATAAATTAACAACAATAGAAGACTGAATATATACAATAGAATAAACAACAGTGAAATTAACGATAGACATCAATTAGGATATGAAAGTCGCGCAGGCCAAGCGACGGTGCGCGCCCAGCTCGTTCGCTGCTGGACGCGTTGCCCTCGCGATGGGCCGTACGCGCGTCCGGTGTCTCGGCACCTCGGCGTACTCTAGGGCGCGGTGCCCGCGATGGGCAGCCCTGTACGCCGTTCGCGGCTCGTAATATATATATATATAAATGTACCCGCGCGGGCTAGCCTTTACCTCGAGTTCCGCGGGGACGAACGTTCGTCTTCTGTCTCACTCTCTCTCGTTCGCTCTCTCTCTCGCTGTCTCCTTCTCCGCCTCGTTTCTTTCTCTTCTCGGGCACGCCTTCGCACTCTCGGCACAACGGGGAGATACCGCTGTCACTCTACCCTCGTGTTATGTCGTCGCGGCAACAGGTCGCTCCGCGTGCTGAATGTCCTGCGAGGGAAGAATGTCGGCGGAAGGCTTTTCTGATTGACGCGCGCGGGTCGAACACTCGATCGATTGTGTCGCGCTCGAGGCGTCGGCGCGGCCAGCGCCGCGCCCCCACGCCGCGTTCTCTTTGGGTAACTACCCTCGGCGCGCGCGCGTGCCTATAGTGCGAACGCTGGTACTGGCACTCATTTCGTTACAATATATGTATATATGTATATAGAAAGACAGAAAGAGAAACATTTTCAATATTCATTTTGATAATGTTAATTATAGATCACTGTTACCCTACTAGTCCAACGAGTAGCTTTCTAAAATTGCCGATAGATGGAGACTGTTAACAGTTTGCGTTGAACATCAGTCGATAGAAGATACAGTTCTTCACAAATCTTTACATTCATTCACTAGAGGGAAACTGATGAATACGATGTTTTCTGCACGTCGGCAAAAAAACCTTTAGTATTTTAGAAGAATGAAACTTATGTATGAAACATATGTATATGTAAGAAAGCTTAAAAATATATACAAAATATTTTATGAGATCATAGATATATCATTAATAGAATAATAAGTATAAAATATACATACAAAAATAAAGTTATATAAATAGTATAGTATTCATATTATAAGTTTTATAGAAATCTACAATGAAAACATAATCATTAGTATTGAGTATACTTGAGAAAATATAAGTTGAAATAGAGTATATGCATGCGTCTGGTCAGGAAGAAAGAGAAGTAAGAAGAAGGAAAGGGGAGCGTCTGATCGCGGTGACGTCACGATATGTGTCACGCAGTCGACGGCTCGCAGACGGTGTTGGAGAGGACGAGGAAGAACGAGTGGCCAGGACGAGGAAGTGTGACGAGGGATGCAGCAGGAGGTATATTTGGACATCGGTGCCGACGAAGGGGCACGAAGACGAGAGCTGCAAGGCCCAGGACTGCGTACTTGCAGCAGGAGGAGTGGGCACGATTAACCTCGAAGAGGTTATATTTACATGCAGCTTTCTACACTGTATTCCTAAACTGCCACTGTTATCATGTGAGATTAGTGTTTTGTATATTACTGTTATCTCCCCTTGCTAATGCTATGTTGTTTCTAGGTGTCTGGCGAGTGCTTCGGAGGCTGCTGCTGCTGCTGTTATGGAGGAGCGGGCTATGAGTTGAGCTACGTTGCTGCACTTGAGAGACCACACTGGCCTCTACAAACCCTCCAAACCAGGTAAGAGAGTTCCAGTTTGATGTGCATGTCTGCTGTAGACTAACTCAGCTTTATGTTTTCTAGGGTGTATGTTGCAGGCCTCAAAGTATCTAGAGAAGCAGCCGCTTGGCCTAAGGTGGCTCCATTCATGCCTTTCAAGGCATAAAATCAGGTGGGTATCATTCTAATACCATTTTGCTTATATTCTTCCTTTCTAATCTCTATGTGTGTTTTCTTAGGTTGGTTCGAAAGGACGGGAGTAAGAAGAGAAGACACCAGGACATGCTCAGCGCACTCCAGCCGAGACCAACCAGCTCCCACCTATGTGAGGCTCTACGGAATGGCAGCTGTGCGTCCTCTTCAGCTGCTTCAGGGTATTGGAGAGCTCGCTTGCTATGTGTCGTCCAAGAAAATAGTGTGTGTCTGTGTATATCTGTATAGTGAGTGACATTGGGTGAGTAGTGTGCTATCAGTTATATAGGCCAGTTCTGTCGAGCATCGGACTTCCACTTAGCAGTTCGTTCGATAGACTGGAAGTTTGCGTAACCTACACAAAATGTGGTGTTACAATATATTTAAGCATACTACGGGCCGGTAGAAAGCACATTTTTATTTCTTTTTTACTATCAATACTAGTATTTAGATCTATAACGTAAGTATAACTATTCTATTCTATTTATATATCCTTCTTAGATAGATAGATAGATAAATATACTTTTTATTCATCAAAAGACAAAATCTTACAATTTCATGTACATGTAGTTATAATTAAAAAAATCAGTCGATTTAATATAATTGTTATCTTAACTTTCACATATTGCATTCCTTTTTAAAATAATAATTCACTTTATCAGTTCGTCAGTTTATAAAATTTAAATGTAATGAACTAGTCACAGTCAGATATCACAGAAAACGCTTCGTCAAAAAATAATACATAGAATAAAAAATAAATACAATAGAGATAACATATAAATATAAAAGAATACATACACATACTTTGCTAAATTTTTGCGTATACTATCACGTCTAAATTTAAAACACACTCATTCATGACACTTTAACAATCACGCTAATAAATACATTCACACCTAACTAACACTAAACATATTTAATAAATAAATAAATAAATTTAAATAAATAAATAAATTAAATAAATAAATAAATAAATTTAAATAAATAAATAAATTAAATAAATAAATTTAAATAAATAAATAAATTAAATAAATAAATAAATAAATTTAAATCAATTAAATAAATAAATAATTCAAAATAAATAAAAAGCTTAAATAAATATTCGACTCACCTCTGTACATTCTCTTCACCATGTAATTGCTTAAGGTGCCTGCTAAACGCCGTTTTAAATTTACAAAAAGATGGCAGGCACCTCACACTGCTCGGGAGCGAATTCCAGAGGTGCGCACCTTGAACTCTAAATGAGAAAAGGCCCTTATCGGTGCGCGACCCCGAAACCGAGAGCTCTTTCATACCACCCCTACTTGAAGTCCTGGCCTGGTTTTTTTCAAAGAGGGCAGTAAGATACGGTGGCTGCCGCATGACAACCGCTTTGTAAAGCAGCAGCCCCATAAAATACTCCCTCCTCACCTTCAGATCTAACCAGTCCAGTTTTTTCCTGTAGGCGGTGATATGCTCATCCCGCCTAACACCACATATGTATCTCAGACATGCATTCTGTAGACGTTGTAGTCGTGTCTGGAGCTCCCCTGACACATCAAGAAGAACCACTGAGCAATAGTCTAAGTGAGGTAGTACCAGTGCACATGCCAGCTGCTTCCTCAGTATCTCTGTGGTGCTTGAACGGAAAAGTTTTAAGCTATACAGAGCCCTATTTACTTTTCTACTGACCGCATTCAGTTGCGGCTTCCATGTCAACCCTTCGTCCATCACCACGCCGAGGTTGGTGACTGTATCGACAAAGGGAACGTGTACGCCGGTCTGTATCTCAATGCCTTGCAAGTCAAGGTTCTGAACCTGTTTGATGTTGTGATCAGATCCAAAAATGATCGCCTTTGTCTTGCCGACATTGAGGCGCAGACCAGCTGACGTTGCCCAGTTCGACACTGCTTGTGCTACAGCCGACATGCGACCGATACCATCACGAAGACCCTTCAGGGTCACTTGTGTGTAGGTTTGCAAGTCGTCAGCGTAAAGTATGTGTTCGACACCATCTAAGTCGAGTGCGTCTTGTAAGTCGTTTATGTACAGGCTGAAAAGCAGGGGTCCCAGGACTGAGCCCTGTGGAACGCCAAGATTGGTGGTTAGCCAACCTGAATCCCCGTTTGTGATTGTGACGACTTTCTGTCGTCTCCCCATAATATATGACTTAAGCCACATGAGAACAGTCCTGGAGAATCCCATGCGCATCAGCTTACGCAGCAGTTTAGTGTGTGAGATGGTGTCGAATGCTTTGCTAAAATCAAACATTAACAAAATAGTCAATAGTTTTTTGTTGTTGTTAATGCCTGATCTTATTTCTTCCGTCAGTTTCAGTAGTGCTGTCTGTGTACTGTGATTCTGTCGAAAACCAGTCTGCATCGGGTCCAATAATTTATACACTAATATTTTCCGTTTCTGTTTATTATTATATATTCTTATGTATTATTTAATATTCTCCATGTCTATTGATTACTATATGCTTGTATTTATACTTTATCTCTTTTATTTTTTACATGCTTATGCATACACATTGTAACGTGGGATTTTGTTACTCTATTTATTTATAACTTTTGCTCAGCACTTTACCGAATTTATCAATACTAATGGGGGACAAGTAAAGCGCGGCTAGTCCTGCACGAGTCCCTTTCCCCAGAGAAAGTTCTGTGAAGTGGAAAATCAGAAATATATACTCATATAATAATAATTACACAAATCTCACTCTTTAAGTACCTAGACTTTATTATAAATTGCAATATGTACGGTCGCCAAATTTACAAGTTTCGCACAATTTACCGGTCGCTAAACAATATGGCTACGCTAGCCCGCGCACGCGTCTTCCGCGACGACCAAATCACCGCGTTTCCCGAGTTTTCCGAATATCGCGTAATATCCCCCTTTTCCCACACTACAATTCGTAATCTTCAAACAGGCCCGGCGCGCACTGATTCTAAACGACGGTGTAACACCACCAACGAGTTTACTTCATTGCCCCCGAGTACATGGCGGCAATATGCTATATATATTAAATTATAACTCTATCTACAAGTGCCGAGGGAAGCTCGACAATTGCAGCCCACTCACCGTCACTAATTGTGGTCGCCTAGCGGAGCTCCTTGTACTCCTGGTCGCTATTACTTTCGCCGATTCTACCCTCGCTACTATATGTACGCCGATTTTATAATAAGACTCGATAGGTGCTCGGAACGCACGTCTGTATTCTCTAACTGGCGGGCAGGCAATGCCCAACATCGGACAGGGCGGAAATCTCTTCCAAATTTTCAGCTCTTCTTCTCGACCACCTTCAGCCCACACACTTGTTGCTTCCATCCCTTTCTTCTCGGTGATTGGCCTTGATTTTCCCTAAATGCGAAAATCAAGGCTAAGTCTGCGGCAATTTGAGTCGCTAATCTTTATTGGTCCGCTCCACGATTGCCGCCCTGCCCACGAAGCGCGGGCAATATAAATTGCTAAATATACACGCGCGGGCAACCCGGCGTGTATATCCATATCGGACGCTTTCGGTTTTGTCGCCGCAGGACCATCACAGTTGGCACCGGCGACGTGCGCGCGTCGGCCTACGCTACGATAGACCGGCAGCTTCATGCGGCTCGCGTCGCGGCGGCTGCTAGCTCTCCCCATGCTGTCGACAGCCGCGTCGGTATTTCTCTCTCTCTCTCTCTCTCTCTCTCTCTCTCTCGTGGCTACAGCCGAGATGGCGTGCCTCGAGGAAGCCGCCGCTGCTGCTGCGAATCCTCTCTCCTCCCGCGTCTGCGTGCATCGGGAGAGAGGGCGGTCGCGCGAGCGTGTGTGTGTGTGCGCGGGCAGTGGCTCATCATCCTTGAGAGGCAACGGAAAAAGAGCAAGCGAGAAAGAGAGAGGGTCGCGCGTACAGAGTGAAGTGGTATTGGGGCCGTGCGTTTGTGTGTATAGGCTCGACGTCGGTGCTCGCTCCGAGCAGTTTTCGATGCGGCGCGTTTAGCTGGTGCCGCTGGTATGGGTGTGTGCGTGTGTTTGTTGGTGTGTAACTTCCCTCGGTCGCGACACTCCTTATCCTCATTTCCTCAACAAATAAATTAACAATCCCCCCCCCCCCTATTAATAACAATAACTATTTAATACAAATTGCTCGGCTCTGGTGACGGGTGATTTGGCCGCGATTGACTGCCCGTGTTTTAATAACATTGGGACGCGAAATACGCGTCGCAACATATATTTATAAAATGCTGCTTCTTTTTCTGTATTGACTGATAATTTTAATTCTAACTCGTTTCATGAAAAACTTTACAAGCATTTTTCTCTACACATCTTATTGTAGAAAACAAAAAATGGAACTTATCATTGATGTTCAGGGTTTCAAGGGAGCTAATGGAAGCTTCATATTCAAGGAGTTGGCCTACGTAGAGCTAACGGAAGCTTCATATTCAAGGAGTTGGCTTACATAAATCCATACGAAGCGGCAGCTGTACCAGTTCTAGTTACATTCAAACCTCCATGCCGTTTAGAAGAGTTGTCTTCTGAAGCTAAATCAGACATCTTGTGGTTGAAATACCATTTCCATGGACTGAGCTGGGACGACGGAAGTCTTCCATACGACAAACTCGCAGAAGTGTCCTTTGCTATAACTGAGTTATCACCAACTCGAGAGTACATCGTCTTGGTAAAGGGTGAGCAAAAATTTAAGTGGTTGCAACCATAATTCACCCACGTCCGAAACTTCGAACTTCTTAATTGTCCATCACTAAGAAAACCTGGATTTAGGAGACCTACTACTTGCGCACATCATCGACGAGGGTGGACGGAAAATTGCGCAGTCCAGAACGTGTTTGCAATCAATCGCTGGATTGAACGTATGCCTGAGATAACATTGCAAAAGCTTCGTATGTTTGAAACATATTCATCATATTCGTCATCGTCATCTACTGATTCTGTATCCCACAGGACTGATTAAGACTGGATAACCTAGATTAGTGAAGTCGGCAGCATAATATAAGGTGTGTACAGTAAACTAATATTATTTATATGATATTATTAATATTTAATATCTGTATATCTAACCATAAAATTTTGTATGTTTAGCCAACGATTCAATAAATCCAAGTAGAAAAATACCATCTTACCTACCCACTTTGAAAGTAGAGGACTTGGACATCGAAAAGATGCACAAAATAACAAAAATAAAGAACGTCAAAACAAGATTTGGATTGAAAATTGTGTTAGAGCTCAATGAGAGCTTCGACGTCTTCCTTCCAACCAAAGTCAACATTCTGCTATTAGAAAGTAAGTATTCATGGAATGAGTTTGAAAAGGAACTTGTTATAGTATAATATTTATAATATAAAATATTTATAGTAATAAGTATTTTATATTTTATACTTTATGCATTATATGTCAAGCTTGATTTTGAGACTTTATTATACTATGTTTTGTAAATTAGTTTTTAATGTTTAAGCTTACTATATTTTTTTTACATAGAATAATCATATGTACACTTTTTTTACGTTGTATCTTAGACTTTACAATTTTCCATATTATACTTAATAATCTAATATTAATATTTGCGATTTGAAAATTTTATACTTCGAATAATAATAATAATAATATGTACACTTTTTTTTTTTTTTTTTTTTAACGTCGCCATGTTTGTGCTCCCATGTGGTGCTAATCGACGACGGAGGTCTGCGGTGTGTTTGTAAACAAAGCACATGTAATTTTTACAGAGGTGCTTGTATCAATCGGCAGAGACTAGGATTCGAACCCGGGTCACCGGCGTGGGAATCCGACACTCTACTGACTGAGCCGCCGCAAGCCCCTATGTACACTTTATATTCTTATGCATTATGGCTTACATAATAAATAAGATCCGATGGATTACACTAAAAGGTTTTTGAAAAGTAAATATATCAGTATTGTCGATGTGTCTCGCTCGGCTTCAGCACCAATAGTTATATAATTACGTATTACATAATAAGTTTTTTAAATAAATGAAATGTATTGACTATCACCTACTTTATCTTATGTAATTATTTATTGGATAATAAGTTTTTTGAATAAATAAAATGTATTTACTCTCTCATATTTTATCTTATATATTTATAATAAATTCTTTAACCCTTTGAACAGAAAAGTTACCTTATATCCACATTTAAACTGTAAATGGGAATTCTCTATATTATAAGTATTTATTGTTATTTTAAATTTAATTTTTAAATAAATAATTCAGAGATGTCTGAATGATAAAGGTATAAGAAAGTTTAATATCAACTTAGTTGGTAACTCTGCAACCGGCAGTATCAATTGGATCATAAAATAATTATCCCCATTTACTAACTTATCGATTCAGAGGTGGCGCCATCTCTTCCATGATAAAAATAAATTATTGTAGACTGGGCCGGTAACTCTGCAAACTGTAGGCTGCAATGATCTTATGATTTTGTAAATACACGATCACGGAAGTGGCAGCATCTCTTCCATGAAAAAATAAGCATCGACTTCGTCGGTAAGCCTGCATTATCCATTGAACGCTGGCCTTCCCCTGTCGATAAAGCAGATTTTATGATAAACATAATATTATTTTTCTAATATGCTTTTTATGGTAATTTATCATATCGCAAATCTGCGTATTTACGAAAATCAGAAAGATTCAACATAAATACATCTATCTAATATACATTAGACGTATTTTATTTCTTGCATTGGAGGTAATAATAATGATAATAAGTCATAATAACTATTAATGAACGAAATATTATGTTTCTAATATTCTTTCTGTGTTGATTTATCGTTTCAAAAATCTGGGTATTTTCGAAAATAGTAAAGATTAAATGTGAATTAAAGCCATAAAGTAAACTTTAAATGTATTTTATTTCTTTCACTACATATAATAATGATAAACTTAAATCATGAAAATTAATATTTTGCATAATATTATGTTCTCATATGTATTTCATATCTATCTATCATTTCGTAAATCTGGGCATTTAAGAATATTGGAAAGATTCAACGTGAATTAAAGACATATAATAAACATAAAATATGTTTCATTTCTTGCATTGGAGATAATACTAATGATAATAAATCATACTAATTATTAAGAAACGTAATATTATGTTTGTATTGTACTTTGTATGTTGCCTGAGTATTTCGTAAATCTGGGAATTTACGGAAATCGGAGAGATTGAACGAGAATTAGTATTTTAGTAGTTCAATGCTTCGGAGATTTGGTGAGGTTTAAATAACTACGCACAAGTTAAGTATAAATGTTAGCTATTTATTTGAGCGTGACCGCACGGCTCGGCATCCTCGGCTGGTCTGAGGTGTGCGCGAGAAGACGGAAGTGGCGCTCTAGTCAAGTTCAATATAGACAATTGTAATTTGAATTACGTAGTATGCAAAAACATATATATATATATATATATATATATATATATATATATATATATATATATATATATATATATATATATATATATAGAGGTATAATCCTTAACAATTAGAGACATATAATGAACTTTAAATGTACTTTATTTCTTTCATTGGTGGTAATAATTATCATAATAAATCATAATAAATATTAATAAACGTAATATTATTTTTCTAAAATGCTTTTTATCCTCCTCTAGGAACTGCAAGACCTTGTCGAAGCCCAGTACCTCTTATCTTACAAGACTGTGGTGGGTGAAGTGGCTTATTAAAACTAAGAAGCAGTTCACTCAACTCACACTAACACGCCAACACACTACCACGCATAATACGACTCACGCTATCTAGTACTACAATCACCACTATACAGACATTTACTTTTATATTCATTAGGTAGCACTAACCCTATGCATTACACTGAACAAAATACCCAACCATATCCTCTCGGGTGATACCACTAGTCGGGAGACTCGTATACAGAAAACCGCCCGCCCCGATTTTTCTCACGCCGGACCACGCTGGGAGTGCCCGGATCTCTATCGGTTGTACCCATGGCCATGGGCAAAGGACTGATATGAACCTAGCTTTGCCGAGGCGGTTAGTTCCGACGCGGGATCAGAAGCCAGCCGCTTTGGACCCTAATCAGAAAGTGCGTATTGGGCAGGGGGATCGGAACTCCTGTTGCTCCGGGTGAACCCTTGTCCGTCTGTGTTTTCCAGGACCGGAAAACGAAGGCTGGGCCTCAGGGATCTGGGGTAGTATAAAAGTATTCAGGGGTGTACCCGTTCACAGCTATTTCGCCCCCCCCCGCCCTACGCACGATGCATCGGTTAATAATCAAGAAAGAAAATGTCCCTACAAAACCATGTGATGCGACAGAAGACAGGTAAACCCCAAACCTGCCCAGAAGCGATGGTAGTAGTGGAGCAGAAGGCTCCAAAATCGCTACCGGGCATCACACAACAGATCAGTTGCCCGGAGGTAAGTAGCATTGAAGAGTTCAAAAAGGTGATAGATGAAATCCTCAAGAATATGAGAACAGCGTTGGAGAGGCAACCCGGAGTAAATAACACCATCTAGCACGCCATACCCTACCTCGTCGAACTTTTCGACTCTTGGAAGGGCCTTCTGCTTCCCAACATCGAATAGTACAGACAAACAGACACTCTGGGAGCCACGGCCACATCAAGCCAGCGGCCTCAAAATAAGAGAAGGCGACCGCTAGACGGGGACTCCGACAGTTCCGAGACAGATGTCACTTATAAGGAGGCCAGGGCCAACAGGCCCCAGAGCCCGGCGGTTTCGCTCCCGTCCTGTCGAGAGAGAAAGCTGCAGCTAAGGAATCGCAGCAACAGCAGCAGAAATATCCAGCGCAGCAGAGCCAACAACAGCTGCAGCACAAACAACAGGATCGACAGCAGCTGCGATAACAACGCCAGCAGCAGCCGCAACAAAATAAGCACCCAACAGCCAGGACACCGGCTAACAAGAAGAGCGAGGCTTCTCAAAAGCCTCCAAAAAAGAAGAAGAGGAGGAGGGCGGCTAGGAAGCGACCCAAGGCTGTCCTTATTCGATCTGGCGATGTTGGCACCTATGCAGACCTTCTTACGAATGCCCACGAAAAGATCACCGCGGAGTGCCCAACCACTGATATTTCTATCAGGTAGACCAGGGCTGGCGACGTTCTGGTATAGTTGAGAACGTACGGCAGCGACCAGGACCTGGGGACTATAGGAGTCTCCATCCGGAAGGCGATGGTCCAGTCGGGGGTCGTAAATAACCTCACACTTAAGACAAACGTGGAAGTCAGAGACCTGGAAGCTTCACCAACAAAGAAGATGTGGAGACGGCGATCAAGAAGGTATTTGAAGTAGCAGGTGTCGTAACAGGTGAGATCAGAGTTTTGCTGACCAAGCCCAATACCATGGAGCAGCGACTGGCCATTGTAGAGATGGACCAGAAGAAGGCAGATTTCCTGCTTGAGAGAAAACGCCTGAAAGTAGGCTACATGAACTGCCGACTGAGAAGATCGTAGCGGCTCCAGCGGTAGTTCAGATGTCTGGGTTACGGGAATCTAGTGTGCTATTGTCGTGGCCCGGACAGAAGCAAGGCCGGCTACAAATGTGGTGCGGAAGGTCACAAGGAGCAGCCTGCAAGGCTACCGCGGCGAAGTGCGTCTTGTGTACTGACCTGAAAGTAGGCCAAGCACAGCTGGGCCACACGCCGGGCGTAGAGCGTTTCGCGAAACGCTTAGACAGACCAAAGAAAAGCGTTCATGATGGACCGTATAGCGATACTTCAAGCGAACCTCTATAGAGCCACTTGGCACAGCAGCAATCTTCGTGGACCCACAAACCATCCGCGTGGACAAGCATGGAGCCGAGAAAGGTTTTGTTTGGGAGATAAGCAGATACGTACTGTAACTTACGTGACATGCTATTATACCCCGAACATTCCCATCGATGACTTTAGGCGGAGTATGGACGAGCTGGAAAACGGGATTCGCGAGATGTAGGGTGAAGTCGTGGTCGCCGACGATTTCAATGCGCGAGCATTGGAGTGGGGCATGCCAGAGCCGGACCGCAGAGGAAACTCCATCATGGAGATGGTATCCAGACTCGGCCTGATAGTTCTCAACGTTCAGAAGACGCTGACATTCAGAAGGGTAGAGCAGATTGGGACGATTCCGGACGTGTCTTTCATACCTGAAAATCTAGCGCGCAGAGCGTTGGATTGGAAGATACTGGAAGATTGCAACGCAAGCGACCACTAATACATCACTTTTCAGCTGCGCGATAAATCCCAATCGCAGACAAGAGTCGCGGGAAGCCACCGCGATGGAACCTGGCTAAGTTGAACACCGACAAATTAGTCGAAGTACTGATAGAAGGACAACAGAACATTACTACGACGGGTGCCACCGGAGGCAGGGATGCAGCGGAGACTCTCATAAAGGAGACCATGGTCCTCATTCACCGATCCTGCGAGGTATCCATGCCGCGTAAGAGATCGCGTCATAAAAAACGCCCAGCTTATTGGTAGTCTGCCGAAATTGCGCAACTGAAGGCGGAAGCGAACCGCCTAAAAAAAGAGCTCAACGAACGCAAGACGCAACGCAGGCAACACTGACGGAGGAAGTAAATCGGGACGTGTGGGGTTTGGGATACAAGATTGTGACCAAGAAACTCTGCGCGCTCCCGAATCACCCTCTTGATGAGAACGTCATTGCTCGAATCGTGGACACTCTGCTCCCAACATGTCCGCCAAGGCAAGACCAGGAGGAAGCCGTTGAAGTACGTGAGATTCCCCTATTCTCCACCGAGAAGTTGCGGATCGCCGCCAAAATGATGCGGAGCGGAAAGGCACCTGTGCCCGTCGAGATACCAGGTGAGATATTGAATATCATCGCGGTGAGAGCACCATCTCTGCTGCTGAACATGTACAATGCGTGTCTCACGGTGCGTGTCTTTGGCAATCCCTAAAAAGTTGCGGGTCTCGTGTTGATTAGCAGAAATAAGGGTGGTGATCCCTGGCACCCGTCATCTAACAGGCCTCTGTTCATGTTGGACAACGGAGGGTAGCTCTATGAGAAGTTGCTCAAACCACGGCTACAGTTGCTCAAACACGGAGCTGTGCATGCTGCAGGCGATTTATCTGATAACCAGTACGGCTTCAGAAAACGGCGATCCACGGTGGATGCTATACGAGAGGTAGTTCGGCTGGGAAGGAGAGCATGGACTGAAAATCATTTTTCCAGGAACATCGTGGTTCTCGTTACGCTGGGTGTTAAGAACGCCTTTAAATTGGCCAGGTAGCCAGACATCTGGAATGCGTTCAAGGAGTTGAGGTCCCAGAGTACCTCATGCGGGTAATACGGGACTACCTAAAGGATCGTATCCTCCGCTACGAAACGGAAGAGGGCCAACGCGAGAAATATCTCTCAGCGCTGACGTGGCACATGGGGTCGATCTCTGGCCGTGATTTTTGGAACATCCTGTACGATTCGCTGCTACGACTCGGGCTGCGAAAGGTTGTACATGATAGCCTACGCTGATGATATCGGTTTAGTCATCATCGCGCGGAACTTTAAAAAAGCACAATATCTGCTTGAATAGGGGATACGCAGAATCTCGCGCTGGATGAGAGAACACGGTCTCGACTTGGCAGCCGCTAAGACGGAGATCGCGCCCTTCATTAGCAAACGGGTTGAGACCATCTTCCTCATGTGAGTGGGAGAAGCGGAGCTTCTGACAAGCAGGGAGACTACGTATCTGGGACTCAAACTAGACACTAAGCTTACGTTCTTTCCTTACCTAGTGTATGTAGCGGATAAAGCGGCGAAAAAGACAGCACAATTGAGCCGACTCATGGCGAATACGAGTGGACCGAAAGCGAGCAAGCGTCGACTCCTCATGTCAGTCATTACACCCACCTTATTATACGATTCTGAAATGGGCCGATGTAATGGAGAAGGACTCACTTCCGTTCAGCATACAGGAGCTCTCAGAGTCACCAGCGCCTATCGCACGGTCTCGGGACCCGCAGTGCCCGTTATTGCGGGAAGCATTCCGATCGAATTAAACGTGATGGAGCGCAAGCGAACGGAAGAAAACAGGAGACGACAGAACAACAGTCCATAGAGTGGAGAGGGAATGCACTATGGAAACATGCCAATGATCTTGGACAACCGCAACCAATGGTAAATGGACATCAAGGCTGATTGACGATCTGTCCCCTTGGATTAACAGAGACCATGGGAAGGTAAATTACTGCCTGACCTAATTCCTGAGTGACCATGGGTACTCCTGCTCCTACCTCAGTCGTATGAGGACGGTTCAGAGCCCGAGTTGCATCTTCTGTTCCGCTGATTGCGACGATGCATTTCACACGTTTTTGTCTGCGAAAAGTTGAACGAAGAAAGAACAGCTCTTCTCGGTTCGGTCGGACAATTCACGCCTGAGACCATCATCAGCAAAATGCTGTCCGCCGAGAATAACTGAGCCGCCACGGCGCTGGGAGACGCTCCGACACCCCAACATGACCCAGGGACGTCAGACGACTCCATAGAAATTGACGTGGTGGGAGAAGATGGGACGCATTCTTAACCGGGAGACGTACAGTTTCACTCCTCTTATAAATGTCGCGTGGAGGAACAGAGAAACTTCTCCTTTCCGTAAGAAGATGAAATTCACGGGTTCGAATACGCGTGTAAATGAGACGGGTTAGATTTGACGGCCCCTCGTGAGATTTATAATTATAAATTTTTAAATTCGCCTCAGGTCATGGCAGCAGCGGTTATCGACACGATACTAAAATGGTACCACCCTGAGGTCATGTGATAAATGGTACCAGGGTGGGTTCTACCAGAAGAGGAAAAGGTGTTAGGGTTTATTGGGTCGGTTTACGATGCAAGGGCTCCGAAGTTTTTCCGCGTATTTCTTTATTTTATTTTTCGTCCCATATTATACACACGGCGGATGCATCCCCAACCAGCCCCACACTATCCTGCTGTGCGGATCCAGTCGACTGTGCCTTAGACGACATTTCCTGCATACCCTCGAAAAATATACTTTTTATGATGATTTATCATTTCGTAAATCTGAGCGTTTACGAATATCGACCAACCAACCAACCAACCAACCAACCAACCAATCAATCAACCGACCAACCGACCAACCGACCAACCGACCGACCGACCGACCGACCAACCGACCAACCGAACAACCGACCAACCGACCAACCGACCAACCAACAAACCAACCAACCAACCGACCAACCAACAAACCAACCAACCAACCGACCAACCAACCAACTGTCAACAGATCCGCATTCAAATCTCCCATTATAATTTTGTGACTATGTAAGTCACAATATTCTCTCAACTTGTCGACAAGATCCGAATACTTGAGAAAGACAATGGCGGGATGTCTATAAACAACCGCGACAAATACAGACTCCTGATCTCCATGCTGTATCTCACACAAGATGTACTCGGGTTTTTTAGGTTTTCCTGGTTAGCTAGGTTTTTCAGGTTTGCTAGGTTTTTCAGGTGTGCTCGGATTTTCAGGTTTACTAGGTTTGCTAGGTTTTTGGGTTCGCCCGGTCCAGTTGTATTTGATGTAGTAGTACTTTGACCCTATATTCCTCGATAATGTACAGTGCTACCCCCCTCCATTTACGTTTCTATCCTTTCGCAGATGTGAGTATCCTTTGATATGAACGGGATCGTTGCCTACTTTCTCATCATCCAGCCACGTTTCGGCCACACCGAATAGATGATAGGATTTTTCGCTAAGAAGTTGACGGATTTGTTCAATGCAATGCCTAATCGAATTTGCATTAAAAAAACCCGCTCTCGTATTCATTCCCTTGTCCGTTTCACGAATTTTTACTGTATCTAGTCAATATTTTTCTGGAAGAATAGGTTGCTTATTGTTATCGCATGTGTTGTTTTCCGTATGGCTACTGATGTCTCTGTTATGTGAATATTGTATGTCTGAGATTAAACAATTTCAAAAATATACTTTTGTTTATTTTAAGTTGAAAAATATCCTAGAATTGTATAAAATAGAATTCGTTAAATTTGTATAAGCAAGAAACTATTCTAAAAACCCTTGTTTTTATTACAAAAATATGTATTTTCTCCAATTACTAGTAAAAATATTTTAGTGAAAAATTCTCAACATTTTTTGACAACCTTCTTTAACCATGACAAAAAATGTTACCGAATTTTTAATATTATTGGATGAAAGGGACAGATTTTTAAAAATCTATGGTGTTCCCCCTTAAAGCTTCATTAATAAAAATATTCGTGTGATCGAGATTCTTGGCCAGTTTCTCGCCTAACCTAGAAGAGTCGATATCGCTGGTGTTGAAGCGCGTAATGACCGCCTTCGCACGACTTACTTCATTCCGTTTGGTTATTCTCGTGAGACGGATAATTAGAGGTGACAGTGTGTTTGCTTTTGTAGATAGCGCAGTGCTGGTGCCGAGAGTAGAGTAGAGAGAGCGAGAGAGAGAGAGAGAGAGAGAAGCTACAACTATATACTTATCCACGCTGTCCTGTAAAAAAGAAATTTTAGGTAGTCAAACACAATAAATCACAATTACAATTATGAGAATAATATTTTAATGTACCAAAATATTATATGCACTTTACATTTTTTTAATCTTAAAAGGTATTAAAAATGACTTTTTATTTTAAAGACTTTAGAGAAACCACTTTTTCACATACTTTTTTGTAATCTCAACGCTTCTATCAGTTTGCTTTTTTTGGACAGATCCATTGATATCGATCTTCGGGGTCGAGGGACACTGGTGACTCGGCCAAAAGGACACAGGTGCATGTGTATATTCTGCAGTTATTGTAGTGAAAGCGGGCACACGACCCGAACGCTTTTCATTGCACAGACAACCGCGTACCGCGGCTATGTCGTTTGTTGCACACTACACATTTTTTCACCTTTCCTGATGTAGGCATATGCGTTGGGAGCCCCGTTGTGGACATCTCTCAATCTGGCAATTTAATTATAGTATTCACTGATACTGTCCATCATTGTATTTATTTCACTAGTAATCTGCTCTATCTAGTCTTTTATTTTATTGTATAACTGCGTTTTTTACATTTTTTTTAACTTATCGCACTGCAACTCTTCTATTTTGAGTTTACTCTCAATAGCTGATATCTTGTTTGACTGCATGCTCACTTAGTTATACTGTAAGTTAAGACACGTCTGTGCAGAAGAACTAATAAAATCAATCTGATAAGTCGACGGCGACATCGACGACAACCCCACTACAAAATCACCGAGATCACCGGAAAGAGTGTTATTTGTGTTTCAAAATTGTTCATATACCTTTTGTGGGAGAATTCAATGAGGCACTGTTTTAATTCGGGGTAAGTAATAAAAATCCGCTCGAATATGGAAGTTTTTTTTTCGATAGTGTAGGCAAGCGCTACTCAAATCTAGAGAATGATTCTTTCTATATATGGTTTGTATGTTGTAAATATCGAAAGATTTAATACATCCATTAGCGGCGATGTCGGCGGTTTGCTCTCCACCTCTTGGAAAAAATGTAGATCGATACGAGCGTGACATTTTTCTCTACTTTTTCACTTTGGAGCTCCGTAAAACAAAACGTTTGCGCGTGATATGATCTGAATTTAATAGCTCTGCTAAGAAGTGTGGCACTTACGTAAAAATGAATCGGTGGAACCAGAGTACAAACCGAGTTTAAGACTGATATTTTCTCTTACATTACTGCCGCCGCCACCAACGTCGCAGTCCCTTTGTGTCTAAAATGACTATAACATCAAAATTTTTAGGCTGTATCGTTTCTTATCGAGAGCGCTCCGCCATTTTTAGTATACTCTGTAAAGGCCTATAAAGGAATATCGCCTACCTGACTACCTTTTCAGTGATAATACGCACAGTAGCAAGAGCAGATCTATCGTGGAGATATAACATGGAGAACGCTAATTTTAGTGAATTGCGCAATTTAATTTTTAAAATTGAATCGTTGTTAATATGCCAGCGTAGGTGGCGTAGGCGTGTGCATACGATAATGTGTTTAGCACTAGAGCGCGAGATAAATTTTGTATTAACGATTTTTTGCGCAAGGGCTTTTAAGCGCACACCTACAACTATAATTTTAGTAGGTCAGTTTATAACGAGTATGAATATGCAAAATATGAGTATACTAAAAAATTTAATGAATGCATACGAGAAGCAGCATGGTAAGTAAAAAATAATATGAAACAAGTTTTATATGCATAAAAATATTTAATAAAATTTTATTTTTTAGCTTTTAATAGATTACTTGCTGATGTTAGTGATGACAGCGATGCGACTTTTTATGAAGATACGGCACACGACGAATGGAGTGATCATGCGGTAACAGGTACGAGCAGTAGCCCTTCTGATGCATTGGATGAAGAAGATGAAGAGGGGGAGGTCGAGCAGCAGCAGCAGCACACCGCGCGTAGCGTTTCCGCATTTGCCGAGTCAAGTATTCAATTGGTAGTGGGGCAAGGTGTACATGTAGAGGAAGAAGCGTATGAGGGAGAGCGGCCACAATACCAGCTACCGTCTCAGCAACATCATATAATTCCTGACTCTGATAATGAAGGTGAAAATGGAGAAAATATAGTATCTGCAGAAAATTTAAATGCAGCACAGATTGGAAATGTCAACACCAGTAGTAGCGTTGAGGTGATTTACAAAACATCATTAGATGAAAGCAATGATGAGATATCGCGTCAAAGATTGCAATTAGGTCAAATAATTTCACAAAATTATCGAGAGCCTAGAAGTGCTATGCTGCGGCTTTTAATAAGCGAGACCCCATCTACGAGCAACAACAATGACAGCGACATAAGTGATAGCGAAGCCGCCCGTCAGTATCGCATTCATGCGCTTGTGTTTCATTCTGTTACTGAGGATGGGTGGAGAATGACATATCATGACTTCGACCGACGCAGTCCATTGGATCGTCGAGTAAATGAATGTAAGTTTAAAAATAAAAATTAATTTTTTAATTTTTTTTTCATTTATATATATATATTTTTAAAGTTGTTCGAAGAAGATTAAATAATTCAGAGGAAATACCAGAAGCATTGTCTATTCCGGATTATTTGATGGTTTATATGCAACGAGTTATGGATGTGCCTTGCGAATGGAAATTAGATAGTTTCATGATATGGCCGAAAACGAAAGTTCTGCTCTGTATACGGAGACTAATTTGACAGATCTTTTTGAATGCGCTCGCGAAAGTTTTAATGGCTCTTCAGAATAATGACTTTAATGAAAAAAATAAATTTAAGAAAAATTTGTATTTATAAAAAATGATTATTTCAAATGAAAATTTCAGTCAATGATGCATCAAGCGATATTTCTTCGAGTCCAGAAATACCTTCATCACCTTCTTCTATGGGCTCTTTATGGTCTTCTTTACCACCATCTCCGTAACCTACACATTCACCACGGCAGCAGCAGCAACAGCAGCAGCCGGCAGCAACATACGCGATGTACTGCGATGTATGTGTCATCGAGCAGCAAACAAGCTAGCGATACGGCGGCGGCGGCGGCGGCGGGGGGCCCAGATCAAGACGTATACGAATTACGTCCGCCGGGTAATAGGTTCGCTATAGCTGAGGAGAGCGAGCAATATGTACGAAAGTTTAACGTGACAGGTAGACAATTTTTACTTCGTGTAAACGATCCATCGACAGAACGTATAAATCCTGTTATTTAGTTAGAGGCGATTATGCGCGATATTCATACTTATTTATGCTCATTTGTTTCGTCCGAAAGTGGCTTGATAGGGGTAAATGTAAGAAAAGAGTATTTTGTACACGGTGCCGCTGGTCTTTCACTCAGACCTATCGAAAATTTTATTTACGAAGACTTGTGGGAATTGATCAGTAATTTGACACAAAGTAACGAGGATCTTGAAATTGATAATACTTTTGTTTCACAAGCGATTTTTATAGATATACCTGTAGGATACAATGCATGTAGAATAAGAAATTTAAATGTCAACAGTGTTAAGAAGACATCGATTGTAGCCATTCAAAATGACGATATTTTGTATTTACCGCGTGTACTTGTAATAGGTGAAGCCCACATCACGTTAAAGACTCACGATACGGAGGAAATAAAAAATGCTTGACGCGTCATTCGCGATGGTCAATGAAAAATGTCACGTATTGCAAAGACAAAGAAGGCGAAAAAATTAAGTATACAGACACTTGTTTACTGTATCCTTACGTGTGTAAAAGAGGACAGATTCCGCTTGGACATCCGCGCATTCTCGTTGGCGCAGAGCGTGAAAAACTGGGAGGTGGTAAAAACAACTATTTATCGCGCATAGATTGTGCCTCCGCGTAAGTTATTTCTACCTATATTACCTATAAAAGAACATAATTGACTATTATTCGCACTGTGTCATTCTTGCTGCAAAGAAATGCGGCAAGACGACTGTCACCACGAAGAAATTCACGAGCGCGAGTTCACTGGCATATGGGTAGCCGACGATTTGAGAAAAGCCGTTGAACTTGGATACGAAATCACGGAAATATACATAATTTGGCAGTATCGGATGAAGCGCTTCGATCCGCGCACGGGTGAAGGAGGCTTGTTTTCTGGTTATGTAAACGTATTCTTTATAGCAGCAAGCAAGCTCTTGGCCATCATGGTGCGAGAATGAAACTAGTAAAATGAAATATTTGCAAGCGTGCGAGCGAGACGAGGGATCAAGTTAGAGCGCGAAAAGGTAGAAATAAGCGCAGGCTTGCGTGCCGTTACAAAACTCAGCTTCAACTCTTTTTGGGGTAAATTTGGCCAGCGTAATAATTTGAAACAAACTAAAATAATAAAGACGCGAGAAGATCTTCGTAAACTGCTAGTAGACCTCAAAAAAGAAATATTCCATGTAGTGATAAAGTTTTGTATGGTTATTGGCAGCTTATAGAGGAGGCTGTGGCATTCACCCCAGATACAAACGTCGTTATTGCCGCATATACTACTGCACAAGCTCATCTCAAATTATATAGTATTTTGGAACCCCTAGCGGCTAAAATTCTTTATTATGACACAGATTCGTGTGTGTTCGTGTGTAATGAGGGTACTGCAAATTAATACAGCCCCTCTCTCGGTTCTTTATTATCTGATATGATGGATGAGTTAAAAAGTTACGGGGAAGGAACCTACATTCATACGTTTCTATCCGACGGCTCAAAATTTCACGCATTTCATGCACCTGCGACAGGTGATACTCCCCTACGGATAAAAGAATTAATTTTGAAAGTATTAAAGTTCTTCTTGATCATACAATTCACGATGAAAAAATTGAAAAAGTATACATATAGAGTAATTCTGAGGTAGAAGAAGAAGAAGAAAAAGAATAAAATGCGAACAATATTAAAATAAAATTTAAAGCTATAAGACGTATGCCTACTCATGACGTTGTAACGCTTGATGAAACGAAAATATGTTGCATTGTTTTGAAAGAAAGACAATACATTTCGCATAGTTTGTCTTTACCTTTTGGCTACTAACGCTAACTAATTCAGTTGCAATTATGTAAAATGTGTAATTAAATTATGTAAATAAATTTATTATAATTAAATACTTATTTTTTCTTTATATGTATGTATCATATATACGTATCAGCATAATATAACATATGCGCTCGCTCGTATAAGCTGAGATCCACGTGTGTGTATGCGCGCACATAGAAGCTTCTCAGTGTGCGCACGCGCAGTACTAGCTTATAGACCGCGGCGAAGAGCGAAACCACGCGGAACGCGCGCGCAAGAAGCTAACATACGCACGCTCGCGTCGCGCAGCGGTGATTTCCTATACCCCTCTCTTTTTCTCCTTACTTTAACCTCTTTTTCTCATCCTTCACTCTCAATCGTTATAAAAATTTGTCGACATTGCTTTTCCATCAGTTTCGAGGATGGATACGCGGTAGTTACGAAAAAATAAACATCAATTTTTTAAAAAATAGATAACAATGAGAACGCTTTACCCACCTGTAAAGTTGCATCGAAGGCGCTATCTAATTTGCTGCTGCTACCAAGTACTTAATAATTTAATAAATCCTACTCTATGCGCGTAATTATAGGCCTTGAAAATCACGGCACATTACATACACCTGTCGTAAAATCAAGCGGAGTAGGCTCGCGGTACGTGACGCTGGATATCAGCAGCTAGGAGCTTTTCATCGATCAAATGTAAGCTATGAGTGCGTACTTAAAAAGCTCATATACATTCTATTAAGATTTCGGAAAGCCATGTAAAATGTTATTCCCCAATCACGACCTCTATTTTACGATGGTTAACGACTCGAGAGCAATAGCCCTCGATGAGAAACCACCCGCTGACGGATCGCGTACAAAACTCAACAACATAGATCAGCTTTACGAGTCGGAGCCATACGAGGATATGGAATCAACCACTTCATTCGAACCACCCGGCAAAAAGAAGAAGCACGATAATCCGCCTAGCATCGTCATGCAACTACTACGCTCGAGAGACTGTTGGAGGTGCGTGAGTGTATTAGTGCGGGACTTAAACATGTAGAAGAGAGTGCCACTTTTGTTAATCGTGCTGTCGAATACATTTTAGATTTTTTGAAAAGTGTATTAATAAAAGAAGATGAGACGAATGATAAAAATATTCTCAAAGACTTTAATGCTTTCGCGAAATATTATGCTATTCGCAAAGATGAAATTGAAAGTAGAGTGAAAACAAGTATAAAAACTGTAATTTTTAATCTCGCCCGACTGAATATTGTATTAATGGAATTATTTGCTTATTGTCTGCCTTTAATTGCAACAAATTTATACGAAATTATGTTTTCTACGTAAAGTATTTTTATAAAAAACAAAAAAAAAACAACATTTTACCCCAACCATAACCTTATAATTTTCCCCCCATATTTTTTACCACATTGACATATACTTTTATAAAATTAACATACACACAGTTAAGGTGTGCGTGTTTTTCTTTGTCGGAGTACGTACTATCAGAGCATTCATTCACGGTGTACTATTTTTACTACTCTTCCAAGAAAGTTCATAAATGTGAGATGTAGAAAAATTTAGCAGAACTGGAGGACTCGTTGACGAAGCAAACGCTTCAGTTTAGCTTTGGTTGCTCTGTAGTTCGGACGCTTTTTTTAAAAAGAGAAAATGTCTTGCTGCGCTAACGAAGAGTATATACTGGTTGATCTACATTTAGAAGATACACTAGAAGGATTCTCATGGATCCAGATTATTCATAACATCAACACTGCGCATCAAGCAGAAAGAATAAGTATGCCGAAATACTTGAAGGACATACCACCGAATTATCTTGTCGAAGTACGTGAATAACTCGAGTCCCCACATCACCCAGTCGGCAATTTCTTACATATCGCGGAGCAAACTATCCGTGTACAATTTCAAGCAATCGAAAACATAAAGATGAGGTACAACAGAATACTCAACAGATACTTAAACAGTATTCCTGCAGCAGATCGTTCGATTGCAGAAACAGTAAGATTTCAATACACATACAATCAAAGAAGCTATACAACAAAAGCGCAATTCAAATTTTTAATATCATTGACGGGGAAGCTTTATGTTAAAGACATATCTTTAACCGAAAGCGAAGGGAGAGTATGACTGCCCGATTCACCATGGAATAGTATAATTGAATTCCAGCGCTCGCGCGCACGCCTCAATCGTGGCTGATGGCTGTCCCGGAAGAAGAACAAGTCCTGATATTGAAAAAGAAAAAAAATGTGTCGTATAAACAGTGGTATTTTAAAATGTAAATTTTTAACAAATTCAATATAAAAAGTGTTTTTAAATAAGTTTTAATATAAAATAAAATGTAAAGTGTATATAATATTTTGCTATATAAAATATTATTCTCATAATTGTTATTGTGATTTAATGTGTTTGACTACCTAACATGTCTTTATTTATAGGACAACATGGGTAAGTGCATCGTTGTCTTATGTCCTGAACTCCCAAAAATATGATAATTCAGAACATGTAAGAATGAATCTAGCGGCGGGCTCTACTGTGTAATCTGGTTCTCTCACAACCAGATACCTGCTTATGTTGTTATAGATTTTTTTTTAAATGTTTCTTTCTTTGATTTACTGATGGATCGGTGAACGGCTTCCTGGTGGGTAGTCAAATTGAAGGTTGATTGAATAAATGACCTGTATGTATTCTTGTATTCACAAATAAAACTTTTATTTAATTATGAATTTGCACAATTTATTATAATTTGTATCATTGGAAACGTGCAGTAATTGTCTTGTGACATACTTGCTAATATAAGTTTGTCTGTTTGTAAAATCGATTATGTTTTAGTTGCATTCTCTTTTTGCTTGAGCCGCGAGATGGCCGACTGTGGGCCTTACGAACGAACTGCCCATCCTACGCTCTCGATTTCGTTTATATCTTACTCCTTATTGATCAAAAAGGTATAATATTTTACATTTGAAGAAAACACTTGAAGATTATAATTATTTTCATCCAAAATTTCACTTAAATTATAAGAACTTTCATAAAAAATACGATTACAATCATCAAAATTATCAACATTATTTTCTGAAATTCCAATATTTTCATTACAACTGCGGATATTTTCTGTCAAAATTCAATCAAATTATCAATATTTTTATCATAATTTTCAAATTTTTTATTCAACTTGTAAAAATCATTAATATTTCGTTCATTTATTTGACCTTGCACCTGAATCACTGTGTTTAATAACTTAACCATATCGAGATTGAATAAGATATTGTCATTTGATGTCATAATTTCTATATTTGAATTTATTATTGTAGAACTTACATCTTCAAACTTATTGCTATTCAAATTTTTTCCAATATTATTATGATCAATCTTTTTAATTTCCTCTATGCTGCTATTTAAATTACTATCATTATCTATAAATTGGATCAGTGAACAGCTTCCTGGTGGGTAGTCAAATTGAAGGTTGATTGAATAAATGACCTGTATGAATTCTTGTATTCACAAATTAAACTTTTATTTATTTATGAATTTGCACAATTTATTATAATTTGTAACAGTGGAAACGTGCAGTAATTGACTTATGGCATACTTACTAATATATGTATGTCTGTTTGTAAAATCGATTGCTTTAGTTGTATTCTCTTTTTGCTTAATCCGCGAGATGGTTTACTGTGGGCCTTACGAACGAACTGCCCATCTTACGCTCTCGATTTCGTTTATATCTTACTCCTTACACCATCAGGCGTACATCAACATTATGTTTGACGTCGCCACACGAAATACACCAATCAAACTGTCACGAAATACACCAATCAGAGTTACGCAACCGCAAGAGAGAATCTGGCGAAACTATGAAGACAAAGGCTGAAGAAAAACTAGATAAGCTGATGGATGGATCAGGATATAAAATTCCCCGCAACGCCGATCTTCTTCAGTGACAGTTGCTCGGTTCAATGCTCATACTCTACAAATGCAGAAAAAGAAAAAGAGTAACTAAAAAAAACACAAGAGACAACAGAAGACTAAAAAAAGAACAACGAGAGATATTTTTGATAGTTAAAGATGGCTTTCTTACACACCTATTCGTGCGAATGTCTAAAGTCTGAGCTACTCTTGTTTGAAATTCCTCCGATTCAGACGACTATCGATGGCTTTCACTGGATAAATTACAAACCAATATCATCGCTGACAAGTGACTCACCAACAGAATTCATGATACCAGGTAACAGTGAAAAATACATTGATCTTGCTCACACGATGTTTAGTCTACGTGTTCGTCTAGCCTGTGGTATACCTATAGCTGATTTACTTGCAGATCTAGCACCTCCAATAAATAAAGTTGGCCCAGTTAACAACTTAAGGCAGGTTTACGATGGATTTGCCCTATTTATTCAATAATTTTTATTTCATACAAAAAATAATCTTTATTGTTCAAACTTTTTACATATTAAAATACACATTTTGAAGATATACAAAATTTTTTTTTTTTTTACGGATTATTCTTGACAAAATGGCCGCCTCAAAATTGTTCTTTTGTTTGACTGTCGACACGATATCTCACCAACGGATCATCTGAAATCAAAAAACTAAAAAGATTCTTAAAACTTATAGTTTTGACTATTGCATAGTCTAGGATATTTCATTTTTACCAACAAAATGGCGGACTTTTGAATTTTTTGGCTCTTTTTTTGCAACATAAATTGTTTATAACTTTTTGAAAAATTTATTGATCGTTATAATCCTAGATCATACAAAAAGAACATATGGCAGGAGTAAGTTGTTCAAATTTCAACTTAATCGGTACAGTAGTTTTTTTTAAATCGTGTCGATAGAGTTGAAAAGCGTTGTTTCGAGAAAATCGCGTTCAAAGATTTTTTTTATGAAAATTTGAGAAAAAAAGGGTCTTACACTCAATCGGCGATGCGAGCTCCATATATAACTCCTTCAGCTTCCTCGTAAGCATCATTTTCTCGTATTCTAGCGTTTCTGCGGGCCACCCTGCTTTCTTTTGAAGCCTGAGAAGCAACCCGTTCGGCTTTCCGCACGCGCGTTGCATTGACTTTCTCAGCGTATTTTTGAGCCTCACTGCCTATTGTTACGCCCATAACACTCATTATTTTTAATACTGTACTGAAGCCTTCATTAAAAGTGCATGCTGTTGTATAAGCTGCAATTTCAACGATTTTTTTTCCACAAAAAGTGTGTTTTGGAGCCATGGCCAAAACACAAGAATTAAAACTTTCATTATTGTTCTGAGTGTTTGCGCCAGTGCATCTTTCTAATAAATCTTCACTACTGAGGTCTTCATAAATTGGTTTAAGTACAGCTTGAGTATCGTTGTCAAAAGCGGGGGAATGCTTAAAATTACTCAGTTTATTCTGTGCTGCTGCTAAACGATACTTACACCAAGAATCGTCTGGGCAGTATTGGTGCTGTGGATTGTCGTCGGTCGAGCTTCTATGGTAGAATGTGGCCCAAATAGCTTTTTTCATTTCTTTGGGTGAGTCAGGATGATTCAGAACAGCAATGCCATAAAAAGCGGAAAATTCGGACATAACTTTACCAGTTAAAGCCAAAGTTTTCGGAGTATCGGCTTTTTTTTTGGATGTCGATTTTTTCGCGCCTGATTTTTTCAAGGCAGCTTCTTCTATAGCTTTTTTTAGCTTTTTTTAACTGAGTTAACTGCTTCTTAGCCTCTTTGGCTCTCCGAAACATCCTTTTTTTCACGTTTAAAACACATTCTTTCTTCTTTACAATTACTTCGTCTCCATAAGGTTTTTCATCGATTACATTTTTGAAGGTTTTGGTGTCACTGTCACCTATATAATATTCATAAATAGCTTTATAAAGTTCAATGGATCTTTTGAACATGTCCAGAATTCCATTCGATTCCATCATTCCAGAACTACCTTCATGATTAGCTGTGCAATCTTGTTCATGATCTTCAAACCAAGCTTCAAATTCAGGAGTATTATGGTCACCATCGTAGGTTTCACACGCTCTGCAAAACTTTGACTTCACTTCGAGATCTAAAACTTTATTTGTATATTTGCCTATCAAACTGACTAAGCCAAGTAACGACGAAAAACCTCTTTTTGGCCATGAACCATCTCCGGAGACTGTGAGCTGATTTTCAATCTTGCCAGCTGCCGCGTTTGCTTTTTTCTCCTCATTTACAGCTTTTTTAAAAGCTAATAATGCTACTGATTTGGCTGCTATGTGAATGTGATTAACAATATCATAATATCCATTTTCACTAAATCCAGTATCCAAATCCATCAATCCACAAAAATGATTCAGACCCTGAATACCTATGCCAAGAAGCCTCATTACGAAAGCAAATCTTCTGTTTATTTCGTAACCAGAGCTAATTTTTGGACTCGATGGAATGCGAACGTCATTTTCACATTTACACGCCACATTTAAATCAAGGCCTAAACCTTTCTGATTCAATTTCGAAAAACGCACTTCACTTTTGCATGTTTTACAAATCACAATGTTCTGTAAGGCCAAGAATACACTATAAGAGACTATACAGTATAGCATAGTTGGATCGACTGCAACTTGAAAATCAGGATCACCATTATGAATTTTTTTTGCTGAAGTACTAGTTAAACTTGAATCAGCATCAGAAGTATGCCGATTCCCGTGAAACGAGCGTTTTCTTGATCGGACTGACTTATTTTCGTTCTCTCTGCTGCCCTTTCGATCACACATAGTAAAAATACTACTTTTTCACAACGGTTCAATTTCACATCGACGCGACGCTTGAGATGACTGAGCGGGCACTGAATTAGGTAAATGGTCGCCAAAACTGCTATTAACGAAGGGGGATAGGAGCAGGACTAGGATTAAAGATGGAGAGGGGGGCAGCGGCAGCGCAACGCCGGCCGCTGCAGGAGCAGCCGAGCGCGCGCGCTCAAACGCGGTAGGTGCTGCCTCTTTTCTGTCTGTTCCCGGCCGTAGGAACTAATTGTATGAGTTTTAAAATATTTCTAGATAGTATTGCTATCGAATAATGAAATTAAAAAAAAATGATTTTTCCAAAAAAATCCACCGCAAACCTGCCTTAATGCATTCATTGTTTAATCAAGTGGATGTCTTCTTCAATCAAAACCCTGTATCGCCGCCAATAAATGCGTATGCTTATATATATTTCATTGAAACGCTGCTTAACTATGGATCTGTTGCAAAAAACTCTCATTTGACGAGTGTCTTGTTGCGTGGAGATTCTCCTGGAAAACTGAATGATGTGGTAGATGCTAACGAGAGACTTGCACAACGATGAAAATTGCTATCAGCGGGGAGAGCTATCAACTTAAAAACTCACATTCACGGAAATGTCTTTAACCAAGAAAAGTTGCTTATAAACGGTGTTGAGGTAAGAGTACGCTTAGTAAAATCACGGAATAATTTTACAGTGATGGATCAAAAGGGGTATTTTTCCTTAAATATCGAGGAAGCTAATCTATTAGTAAGACGTGTAAAAATTAGTCCGGGTGTATTACTTGCTTATGCTAAAGCACTTTCAAAGTCAACTGCTAAATATCCTTTTACAGGAGTAGAATTTAAGGCTATTACAATGCATAGCGACATTCATAGTGAAACTTTGGATTATGTTATATTAGATCAAATACCAAAAAGAATTATAATTGGTTTTGTTAATAATAGAGCTTTTAATGGCTATCGAGAACTTAATCCTTTTAACTTTGAACATTTTAGTATCAATTTTCTGTGCTTATACGTTGATGGTGACAAGTACCTTCGAAACCTTTACAACCCGATTTTAGTAATGTATATAGGTTGTACGTTGACGATTATGACACCTTATTTTTGGATACAAGATATACACTTTCTTAACAAGGATAATCAAATCACGCGTGAAGCGTATCCTAACGGTTATTGTCTATTCGCTTTTGACTTAATACCCGACTTGTCGGCTAACGATTACACTCACTGGATCATGATTAAACACGGTATCGTTAGAATAGACGCGAGATTCAATAATCCTTTGACTGACACCGTAAATTGCATCATATACGCAGAATACGATAATATTTTGAAAATAGATACGTTGCGTCAAGCTATCGTGAACTGTAGCGGTTGAAGTTGTGATATGTAGATGTCACTGGTGTGTATGTATAATAACATCGTTGTCTTTCACGTGTCAGTCAGTTTTCAATCTCGATCGTTGTCACGAGTTATCAAAGAAAATGGATTTGGTCATAGATATTCAGTGCCTTAAAGGTATTAAATATAACACAGTACCGAAAAATGTTGCAGTGGTTCCTATAAATGGTGATTTTAGTGCTTATTGGTTAGTGGCACCAACAACGCCTATACACAATTTAAGTGAAAATATTCGGAGGCAAAATAACTATTTAACTCAAAATGATCATGGTATTGACTATTTTTAAGGTGGAATGTCTTTAAAAGTGCTGTATAAGACTCTGCAAGATATTATCAAAAATATTCGAAAAATATACGTAAGAGGAACCGAGAAGTAGTTAATATTGTACAAAATTATAGCTCAGGAAATTATTAATTTGGAGTATGATTTAGATTGCCCATGTTTGAATAATTTATCGGCCAATGCTTATCTTGGTTGTATACGCATAATTCTGAAAATTGTAAAAACTTAATTGGGTTTATAATGGATAGTCTACAAATCTTGAAGAACTTTTCGGGAATCCGATCGCATACTGTAGGTCTGTTCCCAGTAGATCAAGCATCTCAGCGGTGGATGAAGCTGACAGTCACGAAAGACCGGGTTTGCACTGGATCGCTGTATAAGTTGATAAATCTTGGAATGCTTTATGTTTTGATAGTTTTGTATTACAACCGTTTATACCGGATCATATAAATCGCTTACGAAAAAATTGTAATTAATTTCGTTGGAATGTAACCCAACTACAGAGTGAATTTCCGACATTTGTGGGCAATTTTGTTTAATTTTCTTGTATTACATGAGCTCTGGTTTAGGTTTCCAGAAGTTTCTGTATAATTTTTCTGCCGACCTGGAGAAAGATTATCAAATAGCCAGAAACTTTGTAAGATATAAAAATGCTGACAAAAATTTCAGTGGATCTCATTGTAATGGTGGATGCATTGTCAGATATATTGTCAGATGTTTACAAAACTGTAGCTCTAAAATATCGTTGTTGTAACTTGATACTCTCTGTCTGATGCAATATTATTTACTTTTCTCGGAATGAAAATGCTGACCGAAATTTAATTAAAAACTGTGGATGCATTCTCAGATGTTGACAAGACTATAATCCGTCATTCTTGTAACACAATATTCTGTCTGATGCAACATTCTTGGAATGTCAGTAGTATTTGTTATAGGATATCTTTTTACAATGTCTACACTTTTATACATTGTTTGACAAGTATATTAGAAGCAAGCTCGAGCCTCTTTTACAGCAGTCTATGTTAACCGTCGAAAAGACACAACAATATGACGGATCAACCACGAACCACTTGTCGTCCCCATCAACTATCTAGCACGTTATATAGCCTAAACAAGTCATATACAACAAGATTATCGTTGGTTTAGAATATGGTACATACAAGGATATCTACTGCCTACGAACTGTACGTCTGTTGTCAGGTGACCTTCACGCTTTCTCTCACAGTGATTGACAAGACTTTTAAACCACTTTTGGCGATATCTCCATATACGTTAATGGAGTTGCTGACGAATTAATGGATCAAAAAGTTTATGATATTGGTTGGACATTCAAATTTAGCTGCAGTCATCAAGATCGAAATGGAAGAAGATCGGATATCTGGAGCACCTATTGTGTGCAAACGTTTTCATCACAGTATTATCATGAAAAAAATTACTTTTGACAGTCTTGATGAATTTATAGTAAAATGTATCGACACTCGTCTGGAATATTTAAATTCTATAGCGCGTAGTGTGAGTTGCATTGTGGACGACGTTATTGAATTTATTGTCAAAAAAAGTAGTTTGATGAATGAAGCGCAAGTACAAATTTATACAGCGAGTATTGTTAAGGATGTTGTATATTTAGTGGACGATAATGTTATAGATTTTATAACCACTAGTATACAAACACGTTCTAAGGAATTGAATCAACAAATTCATCTTTATAAAAATGATGTTGGAGATGTTCGTTTATATCTTTAGATATGAATAATATTCTTGATATATTAAACAATCAGATATCTTTTAATCAACAGAAAAAAATAAATAAATTGTAATTAACTTGTATTTTTATTCACCTGATTACATTCCTGTTCCTTCAAAAATCATTAATTATATTTTCAACAACATTACTAAATGATAAGTTATAAAGTTTATATCTTTAAAATATTAAATTCGAGAGAGTATAATATTTATTTTATTTATATTTTGAAAGCATTAAAATTGAAGAGAAATCATAAATTTCATTTATATCTTAATAATAATAAAATTAAGTTTCTTTAACGTTTGTAGGACTGTATATGCATCTCATGCATAGGGTCAAGGTTAACTGTGATTGGTACAGTGTGACTCACTTCTCCACCCTATACCTGGCAACAGCTTGGAGAGAGGAAAAAGATGTGTCATAGAACCACGGAGCGGGGATAGCGGCCCTCTCGTCACCTTTCCCCTCCGTGCATGGTAGTATGACGTCATCGTCTACTCTGCAGACCTATCATAGGGCTTTGGCGATATTTGTCCTCGTCAAAGCGCTATGATAACTACTTATGTTGATTTATCAATTAAAAAATCTGGGTATTTTCGAAAAGCGGAAAGATTCACTGTCAATAAATGACATAAGATTCAATGTGAATTAAAGGCATATAATAGACTTTTAATGTACTTAATTTTTATAGGTAATAATAATCATAATAAATCATAATAATTATTAAGAAATGTAATATTATATTTCTATTATGCTTTTTATGTTGTCCGAACATTTGATATATTTGGGTATTTTCGTAAATCGGAAAGAAACAACGTGAATAAAAGGCAAAAAGAACTTTGAATGTGTTTTATTTCTTGCACTACATTTAATATTCATAATAATAATAAATCATTAAAATGTATGTCTAACACAATATTATGTTCCTAATATGATTTTTATGTTGATTTATCAGTTTGAATATCTGGTTATTTTCGAAAATGGGAAAGATTCAATGTGATTCAAATGTATTTTATTTCTTTCATTGCAGGTAATAATAATGATAATAAATAATAATAACTGTTTTTAAATGTAATACTATGTTCCTAATATGCTTTTTGTGTTGATTTATCATTTCGTAAATCTGGGTTTTTCGAAAATCGGATACATTCAACATGAATTAGAAACAGAAAATAAACTTTAAATGTATTTGATTCCTTATATTTCATATAGCAATGATAATAATATACTATAAAAATTTATGTTTAACACAATATTATGTTTCTAATATACTTGTTATGTTGATTTATCATTTTGTATATCTGGGTAGTAGGTGAGCTAGGATGGTTCTAGCCAACTTCTGGTTCCTACCGTACCTGACGAGGGTCTGTATCTGGGCTAACCTGGGATTCTAACTTACCGACATGGTAACCTAAGTACCGATCTTGACTAATAACCCAAGAATCTACTTTACCGACCGAGTTGCGTAAAATTCAAATTTTGACATTCAAAATTAGAGACGCGGGCAATTTAAATTCTACAATTAGTATATCTGAGTGTCGACGGCAGAGGGCGTTTCAAGTCGGCGGCGAATTCAAATAGTGACTTGTCGACTACGTTGGTAACCCTGTAGTGTTTACCAATCACCAGAGGGGTGAAATTCAAATCGTATCACTATATTAATATCATCCACCACCAGAGGCCGTGCGGCGAGAAATTCAAATTATAAAAGATTATAAATAATTTATTATACAGGTATTTATATATATCTTTATTTGAACATTTATTGTGCGCATTTGAATGAACAGTCATAGAAAATGTCTGAATCATCTGTTTTCTTGACAATGCATGTAAATGTTGTCTAGTTAGAACTTCTTCGCCAGCTGGACGTTGTGCAGCGCACATGCAGCTTTGTATGCTCCATTGTGATTAGTACAATCCGTTACCAGTTTTGGTTGATCTACACTCGGATATCCATATTCGGTGAGGTTATTGATTTTGAATCTGAAGTGTGACAACTACTCCTTCCATGTCGCACCTCTCACGAATATTTTCGTTGCATCTTTCAAATCCTCTCCACGTGTATTCCCCGATTTCGGTGTATTTCTGGTCGCCGGAGCTCCAAAGTATACCGTGATATTTGTGTTCCAACCACGTGTTCTCGAATCTGTACTTGTTGGAGAGTCTGCGCCATGGAAACGGTTCATTTAACAGGTACACCAGAGGCTCCGAATGTTCGTGTATCGGTAAAATGGTTAATTCCTTGAGGATGAAATTGTCGATGGGCTGCTTGAAGCCTTGCACATACATCACATACTCCATATCGAAGATAAATGATTTCTCAGCTCGAGAGAGCAGTCCTTTATACCCCCACCAAATTGACATGCTCAGACAAGTATTTTCACATTCCCACTTACAGGATTCTACTGAACTATACGATCATGTAAGATCAAGCAGTAGGCCGATGTTCCCTCTGAGAAATTGTCTCTCGCCTCGAACTCTAGCTGAACGTCTATGGGTTCGTTCTTAATCGACTCGTTTTGTTTCGAGCAATCGATGACTGTCAACGGTAGGTAGGTGATGTAGTGCTTATTTTTTAGTAGAGGTTCAAAATCCTTCTCGGAGTATGTACTCTAGAAATTGGCATATATGTCATAGAACATGGCGTACTGATTACGATGAATGTACAAATTCAAGTTTCCATACTGTTAGTACTACGAGTTGAGAAGGAGTTTCACGTTGCTCAAGTTGCACTGATCGAAGCGACTGGCGTTGATTGTTCTCTTCCCATTACGACTCGTTTGAAATCCCACGATGACGAAACAAGGCTTCTTCATCTGATGTCTTTATTGTCCAGATGTGCTTCGATGTAGCCGGAAGTAACGGATACTCTTACAGTTCCCAACTCCGGAATCTCATGACGATGTGTCTATTCTTCTCTATGCAGTTTATCAGACGGATTTTGTACGAATTGGACGCCAGAACGTATGGCATGATCCACTCGATCTTCGTGAGTACGATCTTGAACTCGTCGAAGATGTCTTGATCGCCGAACCTTGTAGGTGATTCTACAATGGCGTTTAGATCGTTGTTCGATCTCGCGAGTATTAGTGCATGCTTGACGTTCACTACGATTTTGCGGTAGTCTTCGGCGAATCCGAGAATTATACTCAGAGGAATGCATACGTCGAAGTAGCCTGCGATGTCGGTAAAAGTCAACGTCTCCTCGACATCTAGCAAACCCGCATTCTCAACTATGAAACTCTGACTGGGATTCATGGAAACCCAACCTTTCATCATAGAGATCAGATCTATGTTCTTGCTTCTGTCTATCTCCATTGCATTTATTTCGTACAGAATTTCATCGAGCAGATGGCAGAGAGCATTGTTGACCATCTTTGTACGTTGCACTGCAATACCATTCATTTCCACCAGTCTACCGCATACGTGCAGCTAACTGCGTAGCGGTAGAAGGCATAGTTCTTGATGTTGCATTGACATGCGTATTTCGTCACTGTTGTTGTAAGTGGATGCCGTGTGCGGTTGATGCGCGTAAACCTCGTAGTGCGCAACGAATTCATCAAAAGTGACGGGTGACAAAATGTTTAGAAATTCTGCCATTGCGTCGCATTTAGCAACAGCATATGAACAACAATGTGAATTTTAGCTTTTTCCAACACCTGAGGAGACTCTCAAACCTAGTCTTCTTAAAAACTGAATGTTTCGCTGTGTTCACGCTCTGGCAACTCGCTGGAAACTGATCGCGGCTCGACATGTCTAGCCACTTATATGGCCACGACCGACTTTCGAGCTGTAGATGCCACCCATTCTCCGACTTGCTTTAGATGTAATCTGATCGTTATTATTTCTCGTCGAAAGTTGACCAAATGTCCGTGCTGGTCAACTATGCGCTCTTGCAGATGATCGATGCTCTTGAAGACGATCGAAAGGTAAATGACCTGCGATGGCACTTCGATGATCTTATATCCTGGCGGCACTGCCGGAAAGAACTCGTGTCTGGTGTGAATTCTTTGATCGTTTATATGGCCCCAGATGTGATGTTGGACTCGACACGTAGAGCATTGGCCTTGAGAATGGTTATAGGTAGGTCGGAGCTGTGAGTGACGTGCTCTGTCAAAACGTGTTGTGTAAAACCCTGTAGTGGACCTATCTAGTCCTGAGGTCGACAGTCGATGGGTTGACTGCACTTGATAACACTGCGCAGCGGTTGTTGTTGAGTTTCAGACTGATAGATTTATTCTTTGACGCTAGAGTTTGACGAAGATAACTCTCTATGTCTTCGATTTCGTAGCTATCTATTGGTAGAGTAACTTCTTCCCCACCCACGTAAAACTTATTGTTACCTATGTCGATGTTGGGTATCAAATTGAAGTTCAAAAGGTCAAGTAATCCGACAACGTAGTTCTGATTTAGTGAGAGTCCGATTGGAGAGATAGACCCAGTGTCAACGTCTGCTTCATGACTGCTCGACTCGTAATGAATCGATTGTCGCTCTTACGTGGCTTTTATATAGGCGATCCAGCTTATTACACAGTAATCGCAGATATTGGTGGACGCTATTGTAGAAATCAATGTCCTGATACCTGTCGTGATTGTATTTGGCCTCGTCAACTACGAAGTAGGGGCCTGCGGCGGCTCAGTCGGTAGAGTGTCGGATTCCCACGCCGGTGACCCGGGTTCGAATCGTAGTCTCTGCCGATTGATACAAGCACCTCTGTAAAAATTACATGTGCTTTGTTTACAAACACACCGCAGACCCCCGTAGTCGATTAGCACCACATGGTAGCACAAACATGGCGACGTTAATTAAAAACAAAAAAAAACTACGAAGTACAGCATCAAGTCTAGAGGCGTCTGCAGATCGCAAAAACTGTCAAAGTAGACAACATCGTTTCCTCGTTTGCGATACGCTACCAAGTGCGTTCTAGGTCCACTCTCGTCATCCAAATTGACTACAGTTGATTTTCGGTAACGTAGTCCACTGGCAAGTAATGCGTTTCTCATGAATACGGGCTCTCATATTGGCCGCACTCGCATCAGTCACCGCTTTAGATATTCCGTTGGCTCCTCCTGTCAACGCACCAGTTCCACCCAAGCCAGCGAATAGTGGTATGATAAAAGATAAGAATCGACCTATTTCCTTCGAGACAGGAAGAATTAGTGGAATTTTCACGTTACGTTTGCCACCAGCCTTCTTAACAGCATCACGAGCGGAGAGAGTGACCTTGCGAGCACTTTTACTTGGAACGACGGACTTAAAGGTAGTCGTGCTCACCTTGGCTAGTGCAGCAGATGTACTCTTCTTCTTCAAGCCCATTCCGAACTTGGACTTTAGCTTCATGACGTTGGTTACAGCATAAGCATCTGCCTTCTCACCTATACCGATGTCCTTGGCCCAACTCTTCGCCAAGCTTCGTCAGCTAGAACTCTGTCTGCAGCGTTCCTAACTTCCACGTTCTTAGGATTCTGAGAATAAGCTATATCGTGCTCCTTGTAAGTTGCGTCCAGAGGGTTGATACCGGAATCACCTCGAGCAAGTCGCTTTTTCAATTTAGTACTGGAGCCGCAGTACTGATATCCAGGCAAATATAATTCCACAGGTAACCGATTGATTAGACTGTTCAGTAAACCACGACCTTGCCTCTGTCGCTTGCGCACGATCATCGCTCATCGAAGGTCAACTGACGACTAACCGCTGGGTAAATAAGCAATATAGGATCTGTTTATAGGCAGAGGGTCAGCCGTGATTAAGACAGTCCACGGTGCACATGGATTTCAAGGAGCAAAGCTTTTGATAGCGAACTTCGACGCTATCGTTGAGCGGAAGAAGGGGATAGAGAAGCGACATGTTTCTGTGGTCCATCGAACTGCGGCAAGATGAAGAGTGTGCTAGCTCTCATAACTCATCCCAATGGGTTGAGGTTTGAAAACGTGTACGTTTACTCCAAATCACTCGATCAACCCAAATATGGACTGCTGAAGGAACTCTTGGCGCCCAGAGATAAGACGCAGTATTTTTCTTTCTGACGGGATTAGGTGGTGAGGTGGTGAAAGTAACGAATCAGAAATCAAGGTAAAAACGTACCGAAACTTTGTTTTATAATCTAGTAAAAGAAAAGATAAGAACAGAACAAACGGGGTTGAAAGCTTTCTCTTCGAAAAGGAAGTTTAGGTGCTGCGCCCACACCGAAATCCTGTCTGCCTTGAATCAAGTAATTGGTGTGTCTCAAGAAACTGTGCATGAGATGATCGTTCAAGGACTTTAGACAACTCGGACAGCTAGTAAATCATAACGGCGTTCGGCGCATCGGTCGTCGATCAAAGAAAAGTGAGACGCAAGACGATTTAGATTAATATGGCCACATAGTAGTGAGTCACTTCGCTCGGGGGGGGGGGGGGGGGGCAACCGAGCCGACAAAAGTCAGTTGTTATGCTGCTGGGAATGCTAAAAATGTTGAGTTAGTTGACGTTATTAAGATTGTTGGGGTTGCTGGCCAAACTTTGGATAAAGTCTATTTAAGTACATTTTACCTACACCTCCGACATCAGATAGAGCCTGAGCAGTGAAATTGTCCAATCCGCTCGCTTATTGAAGGATGGATTCGCGTATAGTGAGATCGTAATTTCGCACGAGTCCTCCAATGTAGAGGTTCAAACTAACGAGACGATATCAGAACGCATCACTGCAATCTCAGAAGTATAATTGAATACGAGATTTTGCAGTTTATCCTCGAGGACCCCAAAGCGGTTTGACAACTCTTCGAGTGCATTGATATTAGCAGTTTTATCCGATCTATACTCTCCTAAGTAGTTAGAAAATCAATCAGGCGGCTGTTGACTCATGTCTAAATCTTAATTTAAATCGGCCCCGATATGTAAACCGGAGAACTCTGCAGAATAAAGCTCGAAAAAGGAACAATGCTGTTTTGTCTGAGGCATGACCGCCGACGATGGGAGAGAGCGCTCACGTTTACCGGAGCAAGGAGTTACCGGAGTTACAATCGGACTGTCGAGGGCAGCCGGGTTAATTTCTAGAGTATGGGCGCCGAGGTCCGGGCGCAGCACAGAGATATCGCTCGCAAGCTTGCTCTCAGCTCTTATGTTTCCACTTATGTTAAGCGAACGCAAGCAGCAGTACAACGCGGGTGAAAAGTACCATGACACTCTAAAAAACTAAACGAAGGTTGACATAAACCTTTGTCAACCATGTATTAAGATTTTGTCCATCATCTTTATTTTGACAATCGATAACCAATTACTCAAAAATGTATAGACCCATCAATTCGCGGGATTACATATTTTTTGCCAATCGATAATTATCGATTACAATCGATATCTCGAAAATTTATAGTTTGATAAGCTCGCGGGATTAAACTTTTTTATAGTTACAACTAAGCCATTACAAGTTATAAATGTTGATTTTTACCATTATTTATTTTTTGACAATCGATAACCATTATCTAGAAAATGTATTTATGAATTCATTCGTGGGAAAACACTTTTTTATAGTTAGATACAAACATTTACCAATCATAATTCATTTACCATGCACGTACACAGTTTACCATATACATTCATAATTTTGTTATCCTATATTTTTCTACAATCGATAACGAATATCTTGGAAATTTATAGTTTGATTAGCTCGCGGGATTACACTTTTTGTAATTACAACAAAAACATTACAAATTGTAAATTTAGATTTTGCTATCATTTATATCGCGACAATCGATAACTACTACGAGGGTAGTTCAATAAGTCTTTAGAATGACCAACAGATGGCGCGCGAATCGCTCCAAATCATCTGTTTTCAGTCAGCACCACTCCCGACTAGATATATGGTGCAGTCACAGTCCACATCTTCTGAGTTTACGTGTTTTTATAACCAATTGAAAAAAAAAATTGCTTGTTAAGAAAAATGGAAAAAAACGAGTTCAGAGCGATAACTAAACATTTTCATTTAAAGGGTTTAACTCCATATGAGATAAAAAATGAATTGGACTCAGTTCATGGCACATCTGCCCCTGCCTTAGCAACGGTTTATAACTGGGTAAATGAATTTAAGCGTGGTCGTACATCAATAAGTGACGAACCACGTTCAGGAAGGCCCGTAGAAGCAACTACTCCCGAAATCATCAATAAAATCCACGATATGGTGTTGAAGTATAGAAGATTAAAAGTGCGTGAGTTAGCTGAGGCCACAAGGATATCTATAGGTGCAGTTGTTTCAATTCTACATGAAAAATTAGGCATGAAAAAGCTATCGGCAAGATGGGTGCCGCGTTTGCTCTCAGCTGAGAATAAACGCAATAGAGTGGTCGCCTCTGAGGCTCTTTTGGCGCGCATAAGTCGGAATCCTGAGGAATTTTTTCGTCGATTTGTGACTGTGGATGAAACATGGATACACCACTACACTCCTGAGACAAAGGAACAATCCAAACAGTGGATTTGCACAGGCGAACCAGCTCCAAAGAAGGCAAAGACCGTAAAGTCAGCTGGTAAGGTTATGGCTACAGTTTTTTGGGATGCACGTGGAATTATACTTATTGACTACTTGGAAAAGGGTAAAACAATTACTGGTGAGTATTATGCATCATTATTAGAGCAGCTGAAAGAAGAAATTAAAAAAAAACGACCACATTTGGCGAGAAAAAAAATTCTCTTTCATCACGACAACGCCCGAGTTCACACATGCTTCGTTTCAATGGCTAAAATTGAAGAACTAAAATTCGAATTGGTCGAACACCCACCGTATTCACCAGATTTAGCCCCCAGTGACTTTTTCTTATTTCCAAACTTGAAAAAATGGCTCGGTGGACAGAGATTTACGGACAACGAAGACGTCATTGCCTCTGTAAGTGCTTATTTTGAGGAACTTCCGAAAACGCACTTTTCTGAAGGATTAAAAAAATTTAAAAAGCGATTGACCAAGTGTATAGAGCTCCAAGGAGATTATGTTGAAAAAAAAAAAAAAATTTACCCAAAAAAAATTGTTTTTATACTTTATTCTAAAGACTTATTGAACTACCCTCGTATCTCGTAAATTTATTAACGATAAACCGTGTAAATTTTAGTAAGAGAAGAACATAACTTTTTAAACCCCCCGGATTAAACCCCCCAGAATATTCTAGAAATCCGAGTTCAGGATGGAGCTAGTATCGTCTTCATTGCTCGTCTGCGCATGCACAAATTTAACACGGCGAAATACCAACGACTGACGCATCGACACAAAGCTGAATAATGATTGGTTGTTCTTTTAGAGGTGATACGCGGTACTTGCTAGATTAGCACACAAATGGCTAAAAAGGCTAGACAGACAATTAACTTGTCTTTTCTATATATATATATATATATATATTGTAACGAGTCGCGTACAATTCGCGAACGAGAAGACACGAAAGGAGCATTAGAGCCCATCTCATGCCCGTGCGCGACATCAGGTGGGAAGACGAGAGCGGCGAAGGAGCGTGGCGGACATGACCGGAGAGAGGAAGAACCATTACCGCTCGACTCCTCACGCTGTATCCCTCGAAAAGGACACTCCGCAGCCATCTTTAGAGACGCCAAGGAGGACGCGCACTCTCAGCCGTTTTGGAGTGCACGTTTACTCAACGACAGAGAGAGAGAGAGAGAGAGAGAGAGAGAGAGAGAGAGAGAGAGAGAGAGAGAGAGAGAGAGTTCTACAGCCAGTGTATATATATATATATATATATACACAGGGTGTCAATTAAGTCCTGGGACGGCTGAATATTTTCTAAAGTACTGCTTTTCTGGAAGAGGTCAAATAATGACTTCTTAAAAATCTCGCGAGTTCAGTGGTAAAACAAAACAAACAAAGGTCATACCCTAGGTAAATCTTTACGGAGTACCCGACGGTGACCTTGGATTTGACCTTGAACCTCATTTTCAAGGTTGTTTCGAGGTCAACCTCATATTTTCAAATGGAAACCCTTATTTTTGATACCGGATTCGGAAGGAGTGAGAAATTTCCAGTATGAATGTGTTGAACAAGGGATGTAATTGTGACCTTCAATTTGACTTTGGACTTGACCTTGAAGGTCATTTGAAGGTCAACTGGTTTTTTTAATCGGAAATCCCAGTAATAATACCGGAAACCGATAGAGCGAGAAATTTTACATTCAGTCCATATTCTCACTTTTAGCATTACCCAGAAACAACGACGTGGACGTAGTAAGATCTGTTTCCTTTGGGGTGCTTGATTAACGTGAGTCCCCTTGCCTCTCCCTTAGAGGTCCAAAGTTTTATGGCAATAACATCTTGGATTTGAAGAAAATGAAATTTCGGTAGTAGATTCTAACTCAGCGACCCCAAAAATCCCCGATTACTCATTTCCAGACAAAAATGTGCTATTCCAAAGATTTTCATCCGCCATCTTGAATTCGTCATTTTGGATTTGGAAAAATCGAAATTTTAGTAGTAGATTCTAACTCAGCGACCCCAAAAACCCCCAAGTAAAATATTTCAAGACAGAATAGTCACTTAAAAGGAATGTTTACAAAAGAAAATGATTGTTAGATAAAATAAACGTTTGTTAAAATTGTTTCCAAACTCATTTCAAGTTTGTAAATAGGTAAAGACAAAGATTCATGTCAGGAATTTACCATTACAGTTTATGAGTTAGCGGTTCCTGAATTTAAGAACTCTTGCTAATTAAGCATATAAAAAAAACAGAATTTATTAGATATTTTGCGTTGTTCCTGGATTGTACTTCCGGCTGATAGTTTTCGAACAAAATAAGTTTTAGAGTTCAAATTGGTAGTTCAAATTCGTAGGTATTTAAGTACTCACAATTTATTGTATCTAAAAATTCCTTTTGGAAAAACTCGTTTTCCTTTGCAACTGATAAGTTTTTCTTTTGGTTTCAATTTGTGTACTATTCTTATCTAATTAAAAATATGGCGTATGCTAAACTTTCGGAGCGAGAACGGATAAGTTTGTTGATGATGCGTGGTTTGGGAGATCGAGTTCGATCTTACCTTGAAGTGCGCACACTGTTCAATAACAATTTCCGTAATCAAGATGGACAAACATCTATTTCAAAATCTACAGTCGAAAGGACTGTACGGCGCTTCGCAGAATTTGGGACTATTAGTGATCTTCAGAGAACTGGTCGCCCAACATCTGTTGCAACTGAGGAGAAGCAGATTGAAATTGCTCAAGCGTTTATTGAAAATCCGCATCTCAGTTTACATAGAGCTGCGCATGAGTATGACGTTTCTCATGAATGCGTACGAAAAATTCTGAAAAGCATTCATTTTCATCCTTATAAAATCCATTTGGTACAGGAGCTTAATGAAGATGATCCGGATCGTCGGCTCGAGTTTTGCGAAACGATGATGAATAGAATAGACGCAGAGCCTAATTTTTTATACAATATAGTTTTTTCGGATGAGGCTACTTTCACCTTAAATGGTGAGGTTAATAGACAAAATTGCAGATACTGGTCTGACTCAAATCCTGCATGGATGTTGGAAAACCACACACAATATCCACAAAAGGTGAATGTGTGGGCTGGTATCTTTAACGATAATCTCGTAGGCCCTTTCTTTATCGACGGTAATCTCACTACAGCTTTATACGAACAGTTACTAAGGGATCAAATAATACCACGAATTAGAGAGATAGCAGGTGATGATTACGATGTAACTTGGTTTCAGCAGGATGGAGCAGCCGCTCATTTTGGTTGAGACGTTCGAGCATATTTGGATGTTCAGTTTCCTCGTAGATGGATTGGAAGGAGGGGTGAAATCGAGTGGTCGGATAGATCTCCGGATCTGACACCACTCGATTACTTTCTCTGGGGTTACCTCAAGAGTAAAGTTTATGCCACTAAACCAAACAATTTAGAGGATCTGCGCAAACGGATTATGCAAGAGGCTGCTAGAATTGATAGAGCAATGATTCGCGATGCTGTTACTCATTTTTACAATCGTCTAGCTTTCTGTCAAGAAGTTGAAGGTTTTCAGTTTCAGCATCTCCGTTAAACTTTGAACCTTTGAGTGAGAAGCAAGGGGACTCACGTTAATCAAGCACCCCAATCGTGCGAGGCAAGGGGACTCACGTTAATCAAGCACCCAAATCGTGAGAGGCAAGGGGACTCACTAATCAAGCACCCCAATCGTGAAAGGCAAGGGGACTCACGTTAATCAAGCACCCCAATCGTGAGAGGCAAGGGGACTCACGTTAATCAAGCACGCCAAAGGAAACAGATCTTACTACGTCCACGTCGTTGTTTCTGGGTAACGCTAAAAGTGAGAATAAGGACTGAATGTAAAATTTCTCGCTCTATCGGTTTCCGGTATTATTTCCGATTAAAAAAACCAGTCGACGTTCAAATGACCTTCAAGGTCAAGTCCAAAGTCAAATTGAAGGTCACAATTACATCCCTTGTTCAACACATCCATACTTGAAATTTCTCGCTCCTTCCGAATCCGGTATCAAAAATAAGGGTTTCCATTTGAAAATATGAGGTTGACCTCGAAACAACCTTGAAAATGAGGTTCAAGATCAAATCCAAGGTCACCGTCGGGTACTCCGTAAAGATTTACCTAGGGTATGACCTTTGTTTGTTTTGTTTTACCACTGAACTCGCGAGATTTTTTAGAAGTCATTATTTGACCTCTATTTGACCTCTAGGGGTTACCTCAACCCCATACCTCAATACATATCCGGATGTAAAATTTTCCGCTATTTCCGATTCCGCTATAAAAAATAGGGGTTCCCGTTTGAAAAAATGAGGTTGACCTCAAATTAACCTTGAAAATGAGGTTCAAGATCAAATCCAAGGTCACCGTTGGGTTCCTTGTTCAAAGTTACTTAAGGAATGACCTTGACCACTTCCAGAAAAGCAGTACTTTAGAAAATATTCAGCCGTCCCAGGACTTAATTGACACCCTGTGTATATATATATATATATATATATATATATATATATATATATATATATATATATATATATATATATATATATATATATATATATATATATATATATATATATATATACACATATATATATAGCAGTTTCTCCCTTTATTTTATACTGGATAAAGATTTTGAATTACTTAGGAATGCGTCTCGTGATATGGCGTCGTGTTGGATTATTTATGCTTACGTTTTAGGTCTTCTAATTTCGCTTGTCTCGGCGATTTCTTGAAATGTACAGGAGCCGTGAGTTTGATCTAACTATTAGTCTCTTAGTCGTGGAGCGATATAATTGAAAAGAAGATTTAGAGGATAAAGAGTTTGCCCTTGTGATTTATTTATAGTTATTGCGAATGATACCTTTATAGGAAACTGTAAACGCTTGAATTGAAATGGTAAATCCGTCGGTATCATGGGAATTCGAGGAATAAAAGCTATTTCTCCTGCTGCTGGCCCAGTGAGAATAGTAGCTTCGATAATATGATTACGCATGACTTTTATTTGTAATCTAGTTCTATTACAATGTATTGGCGGGTTCAGATTTCGCAACAACATAATTGGAGCACCAACTTTCAATGCCAAGTTATATGGCGGGAATCCAGCTGGAGTGAGAGAGTTAAAAAATTCTTGAGGGTAATGGACAGCATCTTCTGTATTAACCACTGTATCAATCGCCCTATATTCTTGAGTTTCATCATCAAATTTCTTCAAGACGTTATCATTGATTTCCTGCGCAGTTATATTTCTTGGAGAAATGATTGCTCTTTCACATAGCCAAACGTAAGGCTTTTGATGTAAATTTTGAATATCAGGATAAACACTAGAAATCATATCTTCTATTGTATGGACAATCTTACCAACCTTATCATCAATTGATATATAATTATCATCATTAGCTATCTCCCCATTCCCAATTTTCAAAATATGAATAGGGAATTCAGAGTTACCACCACCAAGATGTGCCCTCATGTTTGTTCTTAAATTTAAGGTTGTAACATCATTCCATATTCTTGATGATTTCAAACATGCCCTCACGATATCCGCTCTTGTCCCTTTCGGAATAACTGGCAGAGTCTGCCGAAAATCTCCGGAAAACACAAATATTACACCTCCCATTAATTTTCCACTTGATCGCAAGTCCTTTAGAGTCCGATCAATAGCTTCGATATGAGCTTTGTGACTCATAGTGCACTCATCCCATACAATGAGAGTTGTTTCTTGCATGATTTTTCCAAGGCGGCTGTTTTTACGAATGTGGCATACAAAATCTTGTTCGCAAGTTACATTTAGTGGCAGCTTGAAAGTTGAATGTGCAGTTCTACCTCCTGTGAGAAGAGTAGCAGCTATACTTGACGATGCCACTGCTAAGGCCATACCTCCTGTTGATCTAACCTTAGCCAGAATCAAATTCCTCAGGAAAGTTTTGCCAGTTCCACCAGGTGCACCTAGAAAAAAATATCACCCTTGTTATCACTGACGCTTTTAATAACAATATCGAATGTTACTCTCTGATCAGGTACTAACCTTGGCAAGTTAGCATCAACGAAATTCCGCAGTTCATTTGCATCATATGTATGTCTGTATACATCATCGAGTGGATCATTTGAAATATTTTGGTCTCGAACAGGTGAAGGTAGACTGAAATCTGTCAGATATTTCTCACAGAGACTCACAACTTTATCTTCAATTTGTATGAGACCTTGATTGAAGATATTATCAGAATATGTTAAGGAGTAGTCGTTTTGTATTTGACACTACCTGTAGAGAATATCCTCACAGAAATGAGTTTGAAATTCTTGCCATAACAGTAAAGGTTGAGAAGGCTGACAGAAGACTAATATTATACCAAATAAATCTCTCAATTTGGATGGAGTCTACGAAATTGCAGCGTCAGTTAAAGTATCTTTTCATTGATCATCATTTTCCAATAGTCCTAACAATTGGCAAGCAGCTTTATAAGTGGGCTGGAGAACTCCATTTATAGTCCTAAAGCTCTCAAAAGAAGTCGGACCTTGTACATGATGTAATAGCATTCTCAAATGAAAACATTCAGTTTGATTAGGGTGAATAGTATAAACTCTACCCAGTGCCGCATCTCGTTTTACTGCAGGATAACCTTCAACATCTTGTCCTCGTTGCCTTCTCGAGAATGTGTTATTACTCCATGTATAGTAATGTGGAACTTCGTAATACAATAGTGTTCGTGCAAATTCATCTGGCTGACATAGGTCGAAAAATGCCGTAAGAGTAGTTCTTCGTGGAGTTTCTGCCACTTGCTGTATATTGACCTCTGAGAAATACACGCGTTGATGATTTTGTAGGTGAACAGCAAGGTGTACAACTGTAGGGTACCGTTCATGAATGGGAAACTCTAAAAATCTCCAAACAGCTTCTGAAGTGCATATATAACGGCCATTGATGTAATTATTTATTTCATCTGAATTCTTGTTGATAGAAAATGTCGCCTGATCCGATCCCTTGTTGATGTATTTGCATATATACTTTATAGCTTGCACGCAATGACAGTACTCTATATCTATATGAGCAACAACTCACCATGATAACATAGAGCAATATAGAACCACCCAACGGTTATCTACTTCGAAGGTGGTATTACGCGATGTCAAAATAGCAGTGGCTCTTCCATTTTCGGGAGATCTCCTTCGATAAGTTGGGTATCCATCATCTCCAGTTTGTGTTTCTGTGATAAATTGTCGTGGATATTCACAGGGACCATGAATCATATTTTTACATACGATGTCGTAGAGCTGAGGATCAGACTGTCTATCTGGTAATTCAGCAGAAATTATTTTGTCAATTTCATCTGGTTGAATTTTAGATCGCAACCATAAAAGTATATGAGCATGCGGCAAGCCTCGTTTTTGCCGCTCAACAAAATACATGTGACATTCAACGATGCGGAAAATATTTTTCTTTGTCAAGAAATTCATTAATTTTTTCAATTTCAAATGAAAAACTCGCGATGTAATATCGTGCCTATGTGAAGAAACCTGTCCTACGAATAATTCTTTCTTTATCTCAGGCCAGTCGGGGTTGTATGTGAAAGTCACGAACAAATCAGGACGTCCAAAGTTGCGTACGTACACCATGGCATCCTGAGTTTTGTCATGCATGAACCGAGGCCCTCCTGTAAAAGAAGAGGGAAGAATAATGGATTGTCCAATGTTTCTGGGGTTCACATCAGCATCTTGATTTAATGCATCTCGCAAGTGAATGTACTCGTCAGCACGTAACTTCGTTTGGTTATGTCGGATGTAGCTTAATCGTTCCGATATCATTTTTGCCATCATATCAACCAGGTATTGATTAAATAGGTTTCTAAAATGGTGAAGATAGTTATCTTCAACCTCTCCTCTAATCATAAGTTTATATGCATAAAACTGCATACAGGAAACTGTTTGGAAACGATTAGAATTGTTTTGTTGCGGAATGGTTACATTGTATCCATCCTCTCCTCTTATAAACAGAAGAGGATACTGAAGAGAATCATAGGCTCTATGAATTTCAGAAACTCGCTGCAGATCTCCACTTCGACTTTGCAAAACAGTGTCTCTTGGACCTTTATCTTCATCGACCAGCAATACTGCAACTTTATTGGTTGTAGGAGCGTTATATCGTTCTCGGTGTTCATTAGATGGAACACGATCAGCGTGTATGATTAATTTCAAATTTTCATCAGTGTTCATTGCCCTATTTTCCAAGTTATATTTGAAGCTCCGAATCAGATGATTATGCTCTTGTAATGATTGCTGTAATGATTCTATGAGTTCTCTTTTCAACGATGGATTAATATTTGATCGAGTCGATATTTGATCTGCATCAGAAAGAAAATAAATTTGCAGGAATTGGTGACTCTCATTAGAATGAGGAAGTAAACTACCTATCAAATGGTAGACTTGTCCTTGAATTTTAAAAGTAGGCATGTAATATCCTTCCCTTACTTACTTACAACCAAAAGATGTCATTTGAAACAAAGCGTTATACTGTCTCACATTATTGAAAAAGTGATTGGAAAGTCGATGGTCAGTGATTAAACTACGAAAAAGTTCAGGAGGATCCTGAATGAGTGGAAGAGATACTTTTCCACCAGCACAGAAAAGGCCAGAAGCTTCATCTTTCCTTCTCTCGGCTCCACAGTTTGAACAAATTTTATCCATAGCACCTATTTGAATGAACTTTATTTCGAGATAATTTACTAATGGATTATATGAGAATGCTGACTTAAATTCAAAAGTACCTCGAGAACTTACAACTAAGGGTTAAATTTGAGATTGGTGGACTACATTATTCATAGGAAGAACCTCAGCATTCTCAATTTCTTGATCATGGAGGGGTAACTGAGGGCCAACTATAGATATTTCTTCATGGACATTGTCTACTGATGGATGAGAATCATCTCGAGACGTCAAAGGTCCAGATATTTCATCAACCGCTTTGTTTTGTCGCAAGTTATATGCTGTTCTCGCTCTAGCAGTTTTCCTCGATAAATTGGACTTAGCTTTAGGCATTTCGCAGATTATGATATATTTTGAACGAAAGTGGAAGGTTATTGACAATGAGAAAGGGAAGCGTAATCGTTATGGATTGGAAAGTGTATATGTTAACAGATAATACAATTTTTTCGAGATAGAAAAAAATACGAAAATGGTAACTTGGTTATAGCAAATATACCAAAAATATTTTCAGTAGAAGATTGCACAGGACACTAATTGCTAATATTAGAAAGAGTTCATATATAAAAGCAAATATTGTCAACGGATCACTTTGTTCTTGCAAAAGTAGACAGCAAAATTTAAGTGTCCGAATTACTCAGCTCTCGCCGAAGATTGGTTTCGAAACTGAATTCGAAATCAGGATAAATTTCAAGCAAAACACTCCTGTATATATCCCCGCGGGGAGTCTACTTCAGTTGTGGGAATCGATAGCGCGACGCCACCTACTCGTGAAATGTTGAAACTAATGGCAGAGCGTGCGCGCAGAGGAACTACTTCCGCGGGCATAACACGCATTTATACGCGCAAAGAATGTAGGTCTGATATGGATTATTATCGATTTCAATAGATAAAATGATCATTTATATAGCCTATGACATTCACAATATCGACATTGATCTACTGACAAAATTTCAAATCGGTTCATCAAATAGTTTCCGAGATCCTAAGTAACAAAGGAAAAAGTGCTGTCTCTTTATAAATAGTATAGATAGATATAATCATCTTCAGCTGCAAAAACAGCTAAACACATATTTTCCATACTCAAAAGTCCTTGTTGATAATGTTCTAATAATCCGGGTATTGTTATTTCAGTAGATTCTGGATAAAGTTTGTATAATTCGTGTTGCTGTTTTAAAACTTTTGTACGTTCTCCTATAGATGTATTAATATAAATAGAATCTCTCGAACAACTTGATAATGGCATATATAATAAATGATATACTGCTTGTTGTGCTGAAATTTCACTTTTATTTATAAAACAATTCGCCATTGTTCTTAATTTTTGTTTAACTGAAAGATCTCCTTTAGTTATTAAATCTGACATTGTTTTAACGTATTCGCCATACCTCTTTGAGATTTATTTATGTAGTTAGCAACATAAGATACACAACAATACGGAGGTAATATGCATTGTAAATCCATATTAGCTTGATGTAATTTTAAAATTAAAGGATTAAAGGCATTTATATTAATATCGCAAATATTTCGTTTTAATAAAAGTATTGGTTGTTTTATATGAAAATGAATTGTTGTTACATATTCTTCTTTCGATATAGATAATATGTTTAAAAATTCTTCGAAAGTCATGTCATCATATTGTATAATATTTTTACTTAAATGAAGTTAATTTTTTTTAATATATATGTATTGTTCTTGTAAGTTCTTTTTACAATTATTCGTTATAGATGTTTCAAATAGCTTAAGAATTGTTGTTTTTTTCATAGGATAGCCTGGCATATTATAGCGACATGTTACTATTCCGTTGATAATTTTTTTTACAATTTTTAGCGTGTTTATGGTTTTGTAATTTTATAAAATCTTTTGCTAGTTTGTTTTTGGAATTACACGTTATTATTTCATCAACAAATTTTACAACTTTTTCTTTCGATGACGTATCATTTGAATCATATTTAGAAGTGTTTTGTAACCAAATCATAGCGTGAACGTGCGGACTTCCTCGATGCTGAAATTCCATTCGGTGATATTTATCTACAATTTTATAATTCTTAAATGGTCCGCTTTTAGAATTTAAAACTTTAAATAAACATCTTATTTTGTGATCAAAATATCTTGCACATATAACGGGATCTGCTTGAATTAATGAAGCTTTTTCTTGCCATGTTAGATTTTCAACTTCTGCATTTGAAATAGTTTTATTATTTAATATTTTTACGAGTATTCGAATTAAGTCTGGCCATTGTGTTTCTGCTGCTGACAATATTAAGAATGACTCTGGTCTTCCACGTTGTCTGATCATTGCCATTCAAAATTGTTTCTTTAGTTCCCAGAAAGAATGACTTGATCTATCACTTTGTAATATCTTAAAGCAAACATCATCTTGTATTAATTTATCAAGTAAAATTCTGTTTAGAACGTTATGTGCTGTTACACTGTTAGTTATTCTTTTCATTCTTAAATATATTTGAATATGAGAAAAAAATCTTTCTAGTCTCTGCTATGATGTATAAAAATAAGAGGTATGTTTTGCACATCGTCGACCGTACATTCGTATTTCTGATTTAGCAATGTCAGCTAAAGTTATTCTAGTTCTAGATTTTTTATATGATCTTACTTTTGCACCATATATTTTTGGAAATGAAAGTGACATAAAATCTTCATGATAAATAATTGAAATAGGAATTTTATTTTCTCCTGGAGCTAATTTAATACCAATATTATTTATATATTCATCTTCAAGTACTGTTTCTATATTACCAGGGTTTAAGGGTTCTTCTTCTATTTCTTCCTATTCATCTAATTCGTTTTCATTATTAAGAATCATATTCACATTATTTATTTCATTATCTTTTTGATGGTTTATAAAGACATTAATTTCATTTTGCCATTCATCATCTAAAATTATTTTATGTTTCATGTAAAGTTCAGTTCTTAATAAGTAATTTGTGGCCTCCATAATTTTGTGTGGTCTTGTAGCTTGATAATCGTAATGGTGTTTATCTGTAATTATTCTGCATAATTTTATATAAATTAAATGAATATTATTTGGATTACGAGGTACTTTTGATATAAAAGAATTAACATCAACTGGAATATTTACGCAGTTTCCTTTTAGCCCATATTGTCTATCTGCTCCTAGCGTTCATATTTGTAAAAATGGTAATTGAGGTGAGATAAATCCTTCTCCCATAGTAGTTAGATCTAATAATACACCATAAATATTTTCGAATTCAAAACCATTAACTAGGGTTAATTTTGGTATTGTGTTGTTTATCAAATATCTTTTACAAGTTATACATACTAAGATTTGGTTATTTTCTGACTTTATTTTACAAATTTTAAAAATATAAATATTGCAATTGTCTTTGTTATTATTTGGAATAAATTTTGTTAATGATCTCTGGAAAAAAAGACCACCACAACTTATACAAATGTGAATTGGACCTTCAGCTACTGATTTAAAGTATACATTTATTGTTTTTTCAGATTCATCTGTATCTGGTTGTTGATTAAGTAATTGTTCTTGGATTTCTAATAACGTTTTAGTTTTTCGTGTTTTATCATGAAAAGATTCTTTATCTTTCAATTCTTGATTTGTTGATCGTTGATATTGAATGTTTTGAAGAATTTTAATAGAAGTTTCTTCCTTTGCTTTATTTATTGTATTTTTTTATCTTGTTTTCTTATTATATCATGATCATGTTCTTTTTTCTTAAATTCAAAGTTTTTCCTAAGTTTTCTTTTTCTAATTACATTTTTTGCTCCATCAATATTTCTATAATCAGTATTGAAACGTAACCATTTTATTCTATTCCTATTTTTAAATTTTCTTAAGTTAATTTTTATATTTGAAGAATTTGATGTATAATAATACTCTAATGGTGTCAAAGGAATTGAACATTCTTTAATTATAATGGGTTTGTTTGATATTGATAAATTTGTTCTTCTCAATTGAGATACGTTAGGGCTTTTACGTTCTTTATTGTAATTAATTTCATTTTTAATTCTATAAATAATATCATTATTTTTTATTATTTTACAAATATTAAAATTAGGTTTAATATTTTCTATAATTCTTGGATTCGTTAATTTTGTATTGTAAATATATATTTCATGTTTTTTGTTAGTGAATTTATTATTTGTTTCTGAAGAATCATTTTGTAAATGTGTTTTTTTTATTGTTAGGAGAATGAGTATTTTGCCTAGGAAATGTGTTTGCAATATTATAATTATTATTATTAGTTTTATTTTGTTTTAAATTACATTATATGTGTTTTATTTGAGAATGTTGTGTATGGTTATTTATAAAGTAACTATCATTAAAATTATTGAATGGGCCTGCGGCGGCTCAGTCGGTAGAGTGTCGGATTCCCACGCCGGTGACCCGGGTTCAAATCCTAGTCTCTGCCGATTGATACAAGCACCTCTGTAAAAAATACATGTGCTTTGTTTACAAACACACCGCAGACCCCCGTCCTCGATTAGCACCACATGGAAGCACAAACATGGCGACGTTAAATAAAAAAAAAAAAAAAAAAATTATTGAATATGTCGTTATTGAATGGTTTTTGGTTGTTCCATTCATTTGTATTCAAATTAAGTTTTTGATTTAATGTATCTGTAAGTTTTACAGGGTTTAAACTGACTTTGCAATTTTTAAGTTTAATATCTTTGTTATTTGCATAATTTTTACTTTTGTAATAAATTGTAATTTTTTTATTTTTTTTTTCATTTTTTTTCGATATTATTTGACATGTTCAGTCTAGTTAATAACATAGAACACGGCTTTAATTTTTCTAAAGATAATTTTTTTTATATATTTTGACAATTTAAGTCTTGTAACAAAACGGTCTTTTCTTAAACGCGAACCTTAAGTTTACGGGTTCGAAACCTATCCCTAGCTAGTCGGTTTAAGCCAGGGTTCGCGGAAAAGGTAAGGACGGAGATGAAAAATACTGGTTTTTGACACTTCTCTCATTTACATTTTAACATTAACATCTTTATTTAAAGTAAAATATAAAAGTATATACAAAAGCATTAAAATTAATAACAATAACTTTTAATAATATCCGGGTTTCGGTTTTCGCCATCGTATTAATAGCAAAACTTCGCGACTAGCCGAAGAAGTGCTCTGCAAATGTGTCTGTCGGCTGTAACAAAGTTATAAATAAACAAACTAAAGTCATAAAACGCTCATACCATTTACTTAATTTCTATTGAACAACACAAACTTCATTTCTACGCAAAACGGATTAAACGCAAGTACGGAAACAGTAAATCATCTATAATGCAACGGGAGCGTCCGATGCATTATAATGCATTTCCGGTAGATCTTTTATCCTTCTTCAGTTCACGGGAGCGCCCGAGAAGTGAAGGTGCATCGGAAAATTGTCGAGAGTACATGAGGAGATGGCCGAGCGTAGGTTCCCCGGAACTAGCCCGGTATACCGCCCAGGACAGACTGCTCAAATACGCTCGGACGCCTGCTTATAAGCAGCTCGAGCGCCTACAGTCTGTATATCTATACCTATTGCTGCCGTAGGAGCGACGACGGCGCAGTGGGGGAATCCCCGGCCGCTCCGGTATAGCATGTATACTTCAAGTATAGGCGCTGCGCGCAAGCGGTGGGGGGCAAGTGTTGTCCAGCGACAGCTTGCTTCGATCATTATCTAAATTTATGTATACTAAATCACTGGCCCGCTGGCTATTTAAATTCTACTACATACATACTATATACCGCATACATGTGATGGCATGAAAACGACCATCCCATCACAGTCTAGTTAATAATACAGAACAAGGTTTTAATTTTTTTAAAGACAATTGTTTAACGTTTTTACTGTTTTTGGTTTTTATGCTAATTTTTGTTTGTTTGACAATTAATTAATCATGAGAAAATATTTATTTTTCATTATTTTTTTCTGATGTTTCAGTATCATAATTTTTATTATTTTTTATATACAGTGTATTATTGTTAATTTTTTTAGTATTCGCGTTTTCAACGATATTATCATCTGAATTTAATCTGACTAATGATACTTTACATGGTTTTAAATTCTTTTTAATGTCATTATACTTATTTTTACAATTTATAAAATTATCTTGTTTTAATTTATTGTCCGTATTTAAAATGTTTGTTTTTCGTAATATATCGTTTTTATTTTTGGTTGATTCATTTTATTTGATTTCTTATTTAAAGTTTTTTTTTCGTTACTTTTTTTGTTAAAATTTTTGATTTTATCGATATTGATATTTATATTTGTATTTGTATTTATTTCTTGTTGTTCTATTTTCTTTTCATAATAATATTTTAATTGACGTTGTTTACAATTATTTTTTGTTGTATATTTGCCTTCTATTTGTACTTGTTGAAATTGAATTTTATGATTAAGATTTTTGTTTTCTGTAATTTGCTGTGTAGTTTTTGTTGTAGATATTAATTCCTGTGTATTATTGAGATTCTCAGTTATTTCAAATAGAATTATTTGATTCTTGTAAGACTCTGTCTAAACTTTCAGATTGTTCTATTTTATTTGATTTTAAATTTGAATCATTATTTACATAGTGTTTTTTTTTCAAAGTAATTGTTTAATTGAATAATGTTTGTGTTTTGTATATTTTTCGCATGATTTAATTGATTGGGATATTCTATTTTTTATTAAGTGATTGTTTCGGTTTTAAATGTTTTTCGTTAATAGAATATGTAATGTTTGAATTTGGTCTACAATTCCATATTATATCAAAATGTCCTGAACTACTTATTCCAGTAAATATCATTTCAATAACATGTAGGTCGTTACCATTTTCTGTATTACATCTAAATATAAAATAGTTTTGTCTATTTTGTTTAAAAGAAATCTGTTGCTCGAAGAGTACCTTCTACTTCCCAATTGGTGTTGTTACGTCCGGGTTGCCGTACAGCACTTTAAATAAACGGTAACGAACCCAATTTCAGGTACTTGTCGGCCGGGGCCACTCTACCTGCGGAAGGGCGGCGAACAAGCGTAAGAGCGTGAAAACAACAATCAGCGAGGATAGGCGGAAGCGCAAGCGCACAGTTATAAAAACACAATGGCTTCTCGTGGCTTACCTTTATGACGGTACCCGTACAATTAACCCTCGGTCAGCGGGCGGTGGCGCTTGGCTCCGTGTGACGCTTCCTCCACTTGGCCCTCTCGTTCTGACTGGAGCGCAAGGGGAATTAGGTCGTTGCGGGAACTTTAAATGACGTTGCCGATAATGAGTCGTATAATGTGTTGATACTTTTATTTCTTGGATTAAATACTTATTTTACAGAATTCAAATCTCAATCTGAGTTATGAATACAATTGCGATACTTTTTAGTTGACTTTACACTCTGCTCAGTCTTTGCTGGGCAGAGGTTCGTCCTGGATCAGGACAGATGCCCGCTTGGTTGCCTGGTCAGCTTATATAGGCTGTTTTTTGGGTTGGATGACGCGGCAAGGAAGCTTCTAGAAGGTTCTGAGGGAGTGGTTAGGGGATGATATTTGTAGAGGGCGGTCTAAGTGAGATTGCTTCTCAAATGTGTACGGAGGGAGTGTAGTTTTATTTCTTTTCCGGGAAAACGTATTTTCAGGTTGACTGCTTCCATTGTCCTTTTTGCGGCAGTTGGTCCTGTAATGTTTTCCCATCAGCATGGCTGCGGCTGCCCGGGGGTAGCGTTGAGAGAGTTGTTGTTCTCCGTGTTGTGTATTGGCGCTGATGGTCGCGGTGATCTGGACGACTTGGTGGAGTGCGTAAGTGGTCGAGCAGTTGTCTGGTTAACCGGTGTGTTCCTGTTGGTTGGCATAGTAGGGTGCGTGTTTAGCGGCAAATGGTATCTGTGCGCGTGGTAACGCTGTGTATGGTAATGTCTAATGCTGAGGTGTGCTGCGTGTTTTCTTCGTGGTGTTGTAGCTTGCCGACGATAGGTGGCAGGATGCAACAATTCCCCCCTTGGAAGCTCGGAGCTCCGCAATGAGAGTGTCGGGGCGTTGTGCATTGCCTCTGGTTAGATTTTATTTGTTGTTGTGTTCCTTTTTTAGTAATCCTTACTATAGTTATTGACTTAAAAAATGAGGGCAGTAGAAATGACCATTTTCTACTCGGCTTGCGATGCCTCGTTTGGGTAGTATATGTGTATATATATATATATATGCATATATATATATATACATTTGTTGGCTTGATTGTTTGTGTTTTTGTTTTGTTTTTGGTTGTTTGTTTTTTTTTTTTGTGGTTCCGATGTACGCATTGTTTCAAGTGTATGCATACACCCCATCTTTTGCATTGTATTATATTTGGTTGGGGAGGATTATATGTTATTATTATTATTTATTATTATTATTATTATTATTATTATTATTATTATTATTATTATTATTATGTTATATTATTATTATTATTATTATTATTATGTTATATTATTATTATTATTATTATTATTATTATTATTATTATTATTATTATATTATTATTATTATTATTATTATTATTATTATTATTATTATTATGTTATATTATTATTATTATTATTATTATATATTTTTTTTGGTTCATAAAAAAATGAGAAGGGAAAAAAAGAAAGTCATCGGTTGTCATTTATTGCTAGTCCATCCCTCGTTCCACTTGGAGGTTCCATGGCTCAGCCTTGAGGATGTACTCCTCGCTGTCGACGGAGGCGTCGTCGTCCTCCTGCATCGCGATGCCGTCGTCGGGGTCCTTGGTTTTGTCGGGCCCTTCTTCCCCGTCTGGGAAGACTGGCCCAATGAAGCTCGCTGTTTCACAGATGTGACAACAGAACTTATATTCCTCGTCGTGGTTCTGCTCTCAGTTGCAGTGGAGTCTCTGTACCTGCTCTGTAGTAGGGCTGCATGGACACGGGAGTGCCTGCCTGACCAACTCGTCCCTATAATGGTAGCACCTGCTTTGGCGTGCTTTCCCGAACCCTTCTCCGCCATAAGTTCGGGTTTTTAGTGCCGGTAGGTGGGTGGACTGGAAGTGGTCCCCCACGCTGCTTGTCATTTGCATCATGGTGTCACTGCTGTCCATCCTGGACCAGCGCTTATTTTCACTTTGCTCGGCGAATCTGTCTAGGTACAGCCGGAGCACCCCGCTGTGCAGGAATCTACCCATTTGTTCCTCCATCCTTAATCGGTAGAGCCGGTCCACTCCGGCTCGTACGCCGCAGCGTGGGTCTTCCGACACCACGAAGGTAAACGTCTCGTGCGCCGCCCAATGCATGACCATGCGAGTGAGGATCTTGTAGAACCTTTCTTGATTGCACATTTTGCTGTCGTGCGTTGGTCAGTAGGTGAATTTGGATTGTAGTCCTTGGTCGGCTGCACTTAGAAGGATGCAGCGGCGAGTGGTGGCGTGATGATTGGCAGGTACCGGTTGTGGAGAGCAGAAGCTGTCGTCTGTGGCCTGAGGTAGAATGATTCTTCCGCTGCCCCGATTTTTGTTCTTGCTGTTTGGGTTTTGTGGCCCCGCCCCTTTGACTTACCGAGACCCTTGCGTGGAGGTGGATGAGGGTACTGGAGGGGGAAAGAATGGAGAATGCGGTACATCGGTGCGGGAAAGAGAAAAATTTGTTTGTGAGTGTGTGTGTAACTGGTGAGAAGTGTTGTGTGAGTTTGGGTGTGTTAGATGATTTATGATTTACAGATAGTGACATAATCCCCTTTTGTTATTTGTTCTGATTTTGAGGACTGTTCGTCGTTATGTGCGCTCGTCCTCATTTATTTTCCTGGCGTTTTACAACTATAATTGCTAATATAGTAGATTTATTTCTTACTTAATTATATCTCAGTGTACATTTCTATACTCTGCCCTTGGTATTTGCAAATGTGTCACAAGGTTACCGGGCCTCAGTGTACTTCACCTCGTTTAAATATATGAATTTTTTTATTGTTTCTGGACTGATCATCCCTTAATTAATGTTGGTACATGGTGGCACATTTGAAGACATATTGGAATAGCATCGTATTCTATCGCTACATAATTATTACATATAGATATATTTTTGTTGCTGATGTTTTTTTTTTTGACACACATCTTACGCTAATGCATAGTTCTTACTTATAGTTTTTGGCACACTTTTATAAAATTATTTGTCCCGATATGCACCTAAAGTTATTTTGCCGATCTGCTTGATAATTTTGACATATCTCTTTTAGTCATTTTGCTGTACATATTTTACTTTGTTTTATAATTTGCTACATACTTCCCATAATAAATTGTTTACAAATTTTGACACGCATCTTATACTAAATTTTGTTGCATATATTTATCGCTGAATAATTAGTTACACACATCGTATGTTAAATTTGTTACCTACATCTTATATTCTTCTCGCCTAGTTTATTAATTGTAGAGCAGTGTTTTCATATGAAGGCCGGCGACGGGGGTGGTGTTGGTGGTGGTAGGTCGCCGAGTGTTGGGTGACTCGCGTGTGTCGGGGAGGTTCGCACTCGCTGCGGTGCTCTGGTTCTCGAAAGTTCCACATGATGCGTGGGTCCAATGGCCGCATTGGTACATAGGTTGGTTCTGGAGTACGTGTCGGCACGGTTCTTCGTACGCGATTTATTACCCAATACATAAGCACACATGTTATGCAAATTAGTATTCCTGCAAGTAACCCGTACCAATATGCCGGGGTATTGTTCTCGATTTTTACAATGTTCGTCGTTCCGTTCGCGTGGAGTGACGTGAAAACCGTACTAATCATGCTAAGGTGAACTTTTGGTAAGAAATAGTTAGTTATTTCGCCAGGAGCCGCTGTCGCTCCGTAATAGATCTTGTTATTTATTATTATGTGATAATTCGCGGGCAATTTCAGTTCACCAATGCCTTCGAAAGTGGTTCGTACCTTTTCACCGTTGCAGTACGCCGTCGCGTTAACAGTATCGTATGTTGTATAAATCCAGCGCAATGGATCCGAAGTCTTTACCACATAGAAATTAGCTCCAGTAATTATTTCAATTTTACACGAATAGAGCGCGCGATAGGAAGGTTTTCTGAGTAGCGTGCTTTCGTACTCGCTGGATGTGATAAGGGCAACTTGTGCTTTACATAGCCTCACGTTGCGAATTTTTGCGCACTCGGTTCTTTCGTTGGCGCTTAAAAAAGTGTGAATTCCAACCCGGTTGTATGGCTATAAACTCGACTGAAGGGCGTATGAGTAATGCTTTATTGCTTGGTAATTCTAAAGGATCGAAAGCGGTACAGGCGTTAATCTGTATACAGTGAAATTAGTTTGGTCAAGTAACGGCATTGGGACTTGTATTATTGAATGTTCCTGTACAAACAAAAGTTCTACTGTAGCAAACTCCATTAAAACGGCCGCGTTGATATACTCGGTGCGCATTGGCGCTGGCTTTCCCGTGTGTTTTTCTATACTGGCTAGTGCATTTCAAAGAGTTCGAGTTGGGAGCATGTATCGTTTGTTTTGCATTAACTTAATGAGTTTCTTGATAATTGAGATATTATCGTTAACTAAAAATAGTGCCGCGTTCATAGTAGGGTCCATTTTGGACTCAGTGCGTCTAATACCGGCTCTTCTAGAGTAAAATTTTTTAAATTTGCTAAGATCATTTGTTTACCGAGCTCGAACTCTTTTATGCTTAAATTGATATCGTTCTCGATAATCGCGCGTCGGTCGTCGGGTAACAATTTATTTTCGGTTTTTTCCTTGCTGATTTTCATTAAATAAATTAATATATCAAAGGCTTCCGTGCGCGTCAGTGGGCTTTTTGCCCCCCCCCCCCTCTATTTTCGTATCATCTTCCGATGTATACGTTGATGCTAGGATGTCGAAGTCTAGCTTAATTTTCTTCAGCTGCTCAATCTTGGTCTGCAGAAAATATACTTGCCCGATGGCGACGGCGTCCGTGAGTTGTAAAAAAACCTCGGAGTTGATCACGTTGTTTAGGGCATCGTCAAAAAAAGCCTGTGTCTCGAGTATACGGTTGGTGTCAATTGCAGTAGCGATGCGCCACGTCTCCGAAGTGAGTCGGATGTCCTCGACTTTATTGTAGATAATAAAGGGGGGTTTTATTATCTCAGCGCGGGCGCTGAGGAGCAGCACTACCATCCGAATGAAGCGCATTTTCTACAAAAATTAAAGATTTTTACAATATTGCGAATATCTTTTTTACATCATCGTCGCTCTCTGCTCACTCGTTATGCTCTACTTTTGACAATCGGTCGTAAAAATCCGGCGGCAGTTGTTGTAACATATTCTCTACAATTTCTGTGGGTATCCCCGGTTGACTTAAATAGTCCGGCAGTACGGGAGTCGTCGCGAGTTCGCCAGATGGTGCTTTTATTTGTGGGTTACTGTGGCTATTGTTGCCCGCCCCCTTGCTTGACCTTGAATCTGAAGTGCTTGCGCCCAACGTGTTATCCTGCTTCGGGTTCCCTTTGCTCTCTTTATTTGCTCGTGCTGTCCTGATGCGGACCTGGCGTGCTGGCGCTCGCGTTCCAGGTTCCAATAGATTTCGCTATTTCCTTCATTAATGTCCGCGACCGTGATTGGCGCGCCTCGTCGATTTTGTATTCCGGGATATTGTATTCCGCATCGGACACCCTGCCTTCTAAATATATCTTGGTACTTTTTTGTTCACAAAAAATTTGCGTTATCGGGCAGGCTTTGAAGTCCACACATGTCCCGCATGTGATGCATGTAATGGCTGGGATCGTCAGTGATAGATCTTGCGTGTTCCTCATCACTATTAATGATACATAATTTTGCACTTGTGTCGGCGCATTATCGAAACAGCCCATGCAAACGGTCCCCATTCCGCTAAAGTAGTGAGCCCGTTCGTAATTTATAATTACTTTCTTCCTCGTTGGTCGATTCCCCGAGGTCTGCCCCGACTTCTAGGTATGAGATGTTGTTGCCGAAACCATGTTTATGTGCGCGGTATAGACCGTGACAAAGAATACAGTCGGCCGCGGGTTCTTCTAGTAAGAGTAATGTGCCGCAAATTTTACAATTTGAAAGTAGTTTGATTTTCGATAGGAGATGAATGTAATTCGTTTTTAGATATAATGGCGCTGGATCTACCACGAATTCGCGATACCACCCGTCGCAAAAAATATCCTCAAAGTTTCTCGTATAGAATGTGGGTAATGCTCCCCTTCATGCGTCAGTGTCCATTGGCTCAAAAAAAAAGGTACGCGAGGTAGCTAATTGTATTCGATTTTTTTGTACTCCTCTCGTATTACATTATTTTCATCATACTCTGTTGTATGTTTTTAATGTCATCTAAACGCGCTTGGATTTGCTTAGCGTGATTTTTCGCATGTTCGAGACCCGAGTAAATTTCTACTTTGCACATGTATCTTTTTACGTCTGGTCGTAATCCCGTTACAAAGGTATATTTTGCTAACTGTTCGCGTTTTAAAGCTGAATCGTTTACCTCGTTAATTTCGTTTTTAGCGAGTTGTCCCAGATTTTTATATTCGCGCAATAATTCTTCGATGCGTCGGCCGTAGTCGAGAGTTGTCTCGTCGCGTCGCTGCGCTGCCCACGAAAGTCTTTGTCTTAAATTTATTAAATCACTTAGAATTCTTTATTTATCCCGGTTATTTAGGTTCAGCATTTTCAATATATGTATAATTATTCCTTTTAAAAAATATTTGCTGTAACATATGTATATGTACTCGGCCGCATATGCGCTAAAGGTGATATTTTTCTAAAAAGTGATTTCGTTCATATGCTAGTATATGCAACAACGGAAAAACAAAAAAAAAATTTTATTATGGAAAAATGTCTAATTAAAAGATAGATTATTTAGCTCGTAATTCACCTTTAACGATTTAATAATTTTGACAATATATTTTACTACTTTATTACCAAGGTAACTCATTATATTTATTGCTCACTATTTGACTCTGTAATCTTGACTCTGATTGGATTATTATTCGTGGGATATAGTTGACTAGAGAGTATGGTACAGTGTGTCCGGTACTCCCCCTTCTTGTGCTGGAAATCTACCTGGACTTCCCGCTGTGTTTGGCTCGGCGGCGGAGGTGGAGTCGGAGGTGGCTCGTTGTCTGATGGAGCGGTCGTCGTTTCTCCATTTGGTTTCCTGTTGCCCCCTTTTCTCCTTGGCTTGTTGTCGGCCGGGCTTCGCGCGAGGGGTTGGAGTAATTGGGTCACACTGGCGCACAATGCGCCGATGATTACCCCTGACCACCCATAAATGGAATGTAAGGCGTATCCATGCAAGATAGTATCTACGACAAATTTTATTAGTCTCGCGATCATAAACATTCCAATTATCCCCCCGGATGCTGAGCCGAAAGTCAGAAAACGCGTCCATATTTTGTTCCAAGTGCTGTCTGCTAGTCTAGTTAAGGCGTCCTCGTCATACAGTCGTGCTACCGATAGGCCGTCCATTCTACTGCTATGCCCTGACATGCTTAAAGCTATTGAGTTTAACATAGCTGGTCTTTCGACTGGAAACATTAAGTGTTGGCGTAATGCCTGAATTTGTTCGGGCGTATATATTCCGCTCCTAGCTAACTCTACCGGGTCTGTATAATTCCAACTATGTTTTGTGTTGGGTTTTATAATCGTAGGTGATTGCCCTATTGTTGTCCCGCGTAGTAATACGGAAAACCAGTGTGTCCCCAAGAGGAACATTGGAGGTATTAATTGATTACACGGAATCTCGGTCCCGCACCGTTTCAATATGTGCGTACGCAGAGATAAGAAAGGTAATTCCTGATAACAAGTGCTGTCCTCCCTTCTCTGTACATATACTTGGATGCATTTCATTAGATGTACTACTTCCCCCGCTTCTACCCCCATGTATCCGGCTCCTTTCGTAATTTGATATGCAAAATGTCGGGTGATGTAGAGGCTATGCTTAGCGCATTCGCTATTACCCTTTATTCGAGCTCGCATTTTTGTAAAATTAAATCCTGATACAAAGCCTTTATTTGTCCCTTAATATGTTTCTCGACATACACGAATTTAGAATTTACATATGCAAAAATATCCAGATTGTTTATTGAAGGTACTTTTATTGTTTTGAAATTTTCAGTTGATGGTCCCTCAAGAAAAAATAATTTTGGATGTTCAGTGCGTATTAATTCATAAGAACAGACCGGAACTGTTCCTATTGATCTAAAAGCAAATGTGATCTCGCTAGATTCCATCATATATACCGGGAATCTTTCATTACCTTTTTCCACTATTTTGTTTACATATCCCGAGTACAACTCGGCGTATTTCTCATGCTCACACGAGGTTATTGGCACGGGGTCCCATAATGCGTATCCGTCCTCTACGTCTATACACTGGTCCTGATTAAGCGCGCATCGCGTTCCTGATCTTAGAATGACTTCGTCTGTATTTACATTAACCGACGCTTCATACTCTTTCAGTGTTATAGTTACGTAGCCCGTTACTACCGCGTCGTTGAAAACGCCGTAAGGGTCCGAGTAAGTACCTGCGTTACTGCAATCGCCCGATTGATCGATTTTCCCCACAAAAGTCATTGGGTGTACAGTGGTCGAGTTTATTTTTAAATTGCTTATTAATTCATCACGGATTTTGTATGCTCGATATATATGCATTCTCTTACATTCTTCCGCTGTTATTTCGTCCAAAAATCTGACTTCACCCCGTGATTTATCTTTTCTGTGTAAAAATGCACCGCTGTATGTAACATTTCTTTTAATTTCTACTTTGCAAAGTCTCACGTGCGCGTTCGAAAATTCGTTTAACTGTAGTAACCGCACGTATACTTTAGATGTATTCACTTCGGGAACTCGTATGTCACATTCGCCGATATTTATTAATGAAAACGTGGTTAAGTTCGAGACTTGTTGAGAACAGTCATGTATGCTGAGACAAAAACCAGTTGAAAGTTATGTTTCATCTGTAAATATTAATATTTGGTATTATTTTAATAATTAAAAATATATAAAAAAGAAGGAATTGTTTGTCCACTTAATTTACGACAAAAATTAATAGCAAGAGTGTAAAATTAAAAAAAAAGGTAGGTACTCGTAGTTGTGGAATTATGCTATCTACATACATATATATTTTTTTTATATATAATTCGTGCTGCGAACGCATATGCATAAAAGAAAATTTTTATACGTCTCGCATTTTTGCCGCTGTTAAAAGAAAGCTTCGAGCATTATGTATAATTGATTAAACACTACTGCGTGCGTCATTTAATCAATCGGGTTTTTATCGGGGTCGATATAAGACATGCGTAAGCGATTAGCGTGCACTACTTTTGATTTATTTTTGCTAAGCTGAATTCTTGCATTCCCATTTTTCTCGATATCGAGCACCGTGTGCGGTCCCGTATAGTCGTCACCGAATTTATGGGGTTTTGGCCCCTTTTCTAACCATACTGATTCTCCTATTTTTAATGTTTTCTCATTTACCTTGCGAACGTAATATTGTTTTTAACGCTCCTTTGCCCTAATCATGTTTTCTCGTGCGGCCATTTGAATGCTAGTTAAACGCGTTACTAACTCCGTCATAAAACCCTCGAAGGTCGACAATAAATCGTCCGCTTCCAAGTCTCCATTCATCGGCGTGCGTGCTATTCTTCCGAACACTATCTCGTACGGAGTGTGAAGCGTAGTTTCGGATACGGAGGTGTTAAAGTTAAAGGTTGCTAGATCAATATAATCGTCCCAATCCGTCTTATTACTTTGTACAAAGAACTTTATATACTCCATAAGACTTGCATGCGAACGCTCAAGAGAGCCGTTCGATTGTGGGTGAAAGGCTGTTGTTTTTATCTGCTTAATGCGAAATCGCCTAGCTACCCTTTTCATTAGTTTACTAAGAAAGTTTGTGCCTTGGTCTGTCAGTGTGACTCGCGGCGCCCCAAATACGCAGATTACCTTCTTAATTAGCGCATTTGCTACTGATATTGCGTATGTAGTTACTAGAGGTTCGACAATCGCGAGTATTGAGAGTAAGTCTTGAAAAGTTAATACATACTCATTCCCGCGCGATGTTACTGACAATGGCCTAACGATATCCATTGCTAATTTGTTCATGCAGGTTACCGGCGAATCGGTAATTACCATTGGCAGTCGCGTTCTTACTCTAACTAATTTTTTTAATTGACCATCTAGACATATGCGGATAAAGTTTTGCACGTTCTCCTTAAGGTTTTCCCAGTAAAAATGGTGCTTAATGCGTTTGTATGTTTTTGTTACCCCTCTATGACCTCCGATTATGGAACAATGCGCTTCCTGAATTATTTTATTCCGTCCTCCTGTAAGGGGTATTTGATTAAACCTAAACAGATTATTAATTTTATTTTATTCCTTGCAAAACGCCCCGCAGCTTATTGATAATTAATTGCCATTCGAAATTTTCGATTCTGTCTGTTTTGGTTACACTTACTGACTGTATATGTATATCAGGTAAGAGATTGTTCAAATTACTACATAAAGTATCAATGTTTTGGCTTATTATAGTTTGTCCGACAATTTTTTCATCGCGCAATGGCATAGCTATATGTAGCTTGGTGTTAACTTTTACTATATTGGGTACTCCTATTTCTATGTCTTTGAATCGGGGCAGTTTCCCCTGCGTATCTAGCTGCCTTGCTCCTTCGTCGCATGGTCCGCCTTGAGTTGTAACAAAATACAGGAAATTGTCCTTCCTCATAAATAACCTTTCCCTGCAAGTTATTTCATAAAAAGTAGTGCTCGCGGGAGGTTGTAAATCGTCGACATTGAAAAAACATTCCTCGCTGTCTTCTTGCGTGTGCGTCGCTTCGCGGTTGTCCTGGAGCCCTTTCTCTCTCTCCTCTCCCCTGCTTTCGTCCGAAGGGTCCGGCGCAACGTGGATCGGGCTACTACCCTCCCCCTGCGACCTACTATTACTAGTCATAAATGGCGGCGGTTGCTCCCCCGACTCGTTGCTACCCACTCCAGATTCTCCTATTGTATTTTGCTGCTTTTGTAATCCTACTTTCTTACCTTTCCTCGGAACCAGCGCCTTTATAGCTTCTAGATATTTTTGTCCTGCTTTTCACCCTATTCGCGCGCGCGTAGCCATTTCGTGCCGCGATGCTGGATTCTCCGTTTTTTCTGCGTCCGGTTGCTTTCGGTCGGCTTGGCATACGAAAATACTTTCTATTGCAATGGGGTTTCGAGAAAGAGCGTCAGCCACGTTTGTCTTGCCTGGTCTGTACACTACCTCGAAGTCATACTCTGCTAGCATCAGTCGCCAGCTTGTGATTCTGGAATTCGGGTCTTTGTGTGTTTGCGACCTCACCAGGGGTCTATGGTCGGTAACTAAAGTAAATTTTTTTCCAAAGAAATACTGCCGAAAATGGTTTATACTGTATACTGCGGCTAAACCTTACGTAGTCGCGTACGACACGTACGCGACTACGTTTTTCTGGCTAATATTTCCCATTGTAAGCACTTCAGCTATTGCATAGCCACTTGCATCGGTTATTAAATTAAAGTTTTCTGTGAAATTTGGGAATACAAGAATTGGATGCACGCACAATTTATTTCGTAAAAATTCAAAAGACCCCTGGGCTTCCTTGGTCCAGCTAAATTCAACATCGTCTTTTAACAAATGCGTCATTGGTTGCGCAACATTAGCGAAATTGTGAATGAAACGTCTGTAATATCCCGTCAAACCCAAAAATTGTTTAATATTCTTTTTCGACCGTGGCACTGGAAATTCTTTGACTGCCTCCACTTTTCGCGGATCCGGGCGCACGCCACTTTGCGAAATTAAATCTCCCAAGTAAGATACCTCAGGCTTAAAAAATTCGCATTTGTACGGATGTAATTTTAAGTTGGCGTTCCTCAATTGCGCGAACAAATTATTTAATTTGTTAACATGTTCAATTAATGTTTTTGAATACACAATTATACCATCGATGAAACAGAATAGATCTTTATTTAGCGTTTTTGCCAGTGCAATTTAGAGCATTCTAGAGAAAGTCGCGGGCATTGTGCGTAACCCGAAACTCACTCTATTAAAATGATAGAGCCCCCCACATATTGCGAACGCTGTTTTGCGTCGATATTGTTCGTCTATCTCAATTTGATGATAGCTAGATTTAAGATCAAACACTGAAAAATATTGGGCCCCGCCTAATTGGTCTAAAATTTCTGTTATATTGGGTAGCGGATATTGGTCGTCCAACGTTTTGCTATTAAGCTTAAGATAATCTATTACCATACGATATTGCTTATTCTCTGTAAGTCGTCTTTTTTGGTACTAAAAAACACGGGCTAGAATAGGAAGAGGTTGAAGGTTCAATTATTCCGTTTTTAAGGAGATCGGCGACCTGCCTCTAGATTTCTTCCCTATGTACGGGGGGCAATCGGTATTGTTTGGTGGTTACTGGAATTTTGTCGGTGGTAGGTATTGTGAGTTTAAGGATGGAGGTAGTGGATAGTTTTTCGTCCCCTAAATAAAATATGTCAGTAAAATTGTCTATAAGCCTTTCGATCTCGATTTTTTCTTCCCGTAATAAATGGTCAAGGCGAAGCGTACCTTTCACTACCTTCGCGCGTCCGGGGGGTACTTGGCTCAGCTGCAAAACACTGGTTTCCACTGCCAGGCCTTCTATTTTCTTACCCTTTAAAATGCTTTTTACCTGCTTTAATATTTTTATTACACCTTCGACAGCTCTATGAAAATGTGCATCATTTATGCGTTGCCTTTCCAAGTGAAAGCAAAAGTTATTTAACGTTTTTCTCAATTCTGTTTTAATTATATCATAGCTCGCATACATTGCCGCGAATCTCAGAATTGACGTAGCTATATTTTCAATGTCTTGTTTATTCTCCAATAAAACGCCGTTGTTTCTAAAGCTGTTGCCCAGTAGCTTTTGCAAAGCACAAATTCCATCAAATATGGCTTCTTCCTCGATCTCATTTTCGTCGCTTTGCGAGTGTGGGATAAAGGAGTCTGGACTGTTAGAATTAGAATTAGGGGCAATAGTATCAGTATCCATCTTTTCATCAAGTTGAGGATGTAAATGAGAGCTCAAGAATTGTGATATTGAATTTTTGGTCTTAAAAATTTTTCTCAAAAGATTATTTGCCTTTTTTGGCGAGTAAGGTTTTCTCTCGGTTCTATTTTTATTCACTTTAATTTTGCCACGGAAAGAGGTATGTATTCGATTTTGGTCTCCTGGGATATTTATTTGAACACACTCTGAATTATTTTTATTATTAAATATTCTGCTTTGTTTTTTTAGTACAAAATTCTTTGTATTAGAGTTCAATAAAGGATTCGTTGGATTCTCTGCTTAGGAATCTGATTGAAAATTCTGTGGATTTTCGATCTGATAAAAATTCTGTGGGTTCTTGATTTCATATGAATTTGATTGGAAATTCTGTGGGTTTCCAATTTGTTGAAAATTCTGTGCATTTTCTATTTGATTCGAGTTGCATTGAAAATTTTGCGGGTTTTCAATTTGCTGAAAATTCTGTGGATTTTCGATTCGCTTAGCATAAGAACCAGGGTAAAAACTCTTTGAATTCGCCTGCAAATTTTGCGAGGTTATACCTTGGTTGGAAATATATTAAAAATTCTGTAGATTGGGTTAGTAGAATTAGAATTGGGTTGAAAACTCTGTGGATTTTCAATTTGTTTATTGGATAAAGAATTCTTTGGATTCTCTGTTTTAGAATTTGTTAGAAAACTCTTTTGGTTTTCGTGTTGGTTTTTATGAGACTCATTTACCTCATATTTTAGATGTGGGGAGTGGTTAATTGACAGAATTTGTGCTTTTCTGTCTCTCTTAGTCCCGTCGGTTTGCGGTGATTTTGTGCCGTCGTGCGCGGGCTCCTTGCTTTTACTAGACGCTTTTATTGCTAGATTTTGCTGACATAAACCTTTTACGACCGAATCGTCTTTTTCTAGCTTAACGAACGGGATATTGTGTTCGCCCACTACTACTAGCCTGTTATTTTTGTAGTCGATATTTGCTCCTAGTTTATAAAAAAAATCACTTCCGAATAAACCGTCTTTCTTAATTGGGAAATCGTCATCGACTAAATGAAATTGTACCTTGAAATGCGGTAGGTGAAGCATTATTTTGCCGGTAGTATAAATCACTTCCTTAGTTATCCCCTTTAATATTAATAATTCGTTAGTATCGATCAAACTTTTATTTTGGCAATTGCTGGCTTTTAATAGATTGGGCCCCGCCCCCGAATCTAATATTAATTTAATATTCCTGCCAGTCAAAGGATTATCCAATGTTATAATGGGAGAGATGCCGTTAGTATTTAAATTCACCTCTCTTATTGAGTAGTTCGTTGCTCGAATTGTGTCTGCGGACGCGAATTGTATTGAGTTCCCTGTCTCGCGTCCTGTTACTGGGACCCTGCGCGTTTCCCTGCTGTATTTCATTATTATTCCTATATTGCCTTTTCCTGCACTCTTCTATTGAATGCCCTTTATTTTTACAAAATCTGCAGATAATTGGCTCAGAATTAGTATTTGCAAATGTAGCCCTGTGTCTCTGGAGGTATTGATTATCCGGTGGTCTATGTGTCGTATATGGCGCTCGCTGCTGCCATTGCGTCGGCTGTGTATTACGCCCCTCGGCGCGCGGCCCCGCCCAAGCGTCCTCGCGTCGTCCGACGGGCGCCCGTGCGGCTTCCTGCCTCGTTGCTTGCTGGATATGCCAACACCTGAGTGCCGTGTGCCCCTTCTATTGCATATTTGGCATGTTTCTACCTGATTACTATCAATACATTTTACACTTGCTACTTGTTGCTCTTTCTGCTTGCTATCCGCAATTATTTGTATAGTGCTTGAGACTTCTGCCTGATTATAGCATGCAAAGTCTCTTTCTACCTCGATTGCCTCTGACGTTGCGGCCTCTAGATTGCAAACCGCGACCATTCGCGCCTTGATAACCCATCGTAGTCCCCTTAAAAAAAATTTACTAGATCCTGCTCCAAGAAAAAATGAAATTCGGCTGTAATTCGTTTTTCTTGTTTTGCGGCTGCTATTATTTCTTGTTGGACCGCGCGCACTCTATTTGAAAATTGGATCACGCTCTAGCTTCGTTCTGGTTTTAAATTAGCTAATTCTCCGTGCAAAATGGTATGTCTTCGCGGATCCGAATATTACATCTAAAAATTGAGCTATTTCATCAATAGACTGGAAAGTCTTTTTTGACGCGGCTTTGTGTGCTTCCCCGTACAGTCTCATTTTTGTGAGTTTCGCGAGATCCATTTCAGCTGCCGGCGGCAAAATATTTCCTGCTTCTCTACACCCTTCCACGAATGTCGCTAAAGGGATATTTGATCCATTATATTTTAGTATAAGTTCCAAGGCATCTTTTATTGAGTGAGGTCTAACCTGCCTGAGTGTTGAATTCATCGTTGAAAAGTTTGATGCTAAAGTGCCGTAATGCTGTCTGTCCCTGTGGTTACCTTGCCTAAGTGAATTTATTATTGTACTACGCGGCGTGCTGTTGCTGAAACTGTGTATCGCTGGTATGTACCGTATTTTTTCCTGGGCGCCCGCAGCGTTAGTTGCGTCCTCGACCGCGATTTTTTGTACAACTGTTTTGTCTTGTTCTCCTAGCATAGAAAGGTATTGAGTACTATCGTTCGTCAAATTCTCTTTAAACGTTAAATTCGGAATTTTGTCCTCCGCGGTTGGAAAGTAACCGTTCTGAATTCCTTTTACGACTAGACGTGGGTCTATGCATTGCTCTACTAAATCCCCCAAGGTATTGACAAAAACCGACTCGTTACAGAAATCCTCTATCTCACTCTCGCTCAAGAAATTCACTAATAAGTCCTTAATCCCTCTAATATTTTGTCTGTCTGTTTTAGTAAGATCGATCGTGCCCCGTGTATGCACTCCAAAAAAATATTTCAATAAATCCTGTAGTGAAGGATTCGATATATCTTTGAAATTAATTTGATCAATTTACAATGCCCGTTTTAATAGAATTCCCATGACGTCATCGTTTCGTATGTCCTGCATTCATATTGGTTTCCTCTCCCCCTTTTTTTTACACGTCTAGTTCGCTCTAAAACCGTTTAAAGAGGGCCCCCAAGTCTGTTACGTCCGGGCTACTATACAGCGCTTTAAATAAACGGTAACGAACCCAATTTCAGGTACTTGTAGGCCAGAGCCACTCTACCTGCGAAAGGGTGGCGAACAAGCGTAGGAGCGTGAAAACAACAATCACCGGGGATAGGCGGAAGCGCAAGCGCACAGTTATAAAAACATAATGGCTTCTTGTGGCTTACCTTTATGACGGTACCCGTACAGTTAACCCTCGGTCAGCGGGCGGTGGCGCTTGGCTCTGTGTGACGCTTCCTCCGCTTGGCCCTCTCGTGCTGACTGGAGCGCAAGGGAAATTAGGTCGTTGCGGGAAATTTAAATGACGTTGCCGATAATGAGTCGTATAATGTGTTAATACTTTTATTTCTTGGATTAAATACTTATTTTACAGAATACAAATCTCAATCTGAGTTATGAATACAATTGCGATTCTTTTTAGTCGACTTTACAGCTCAGTTTTTGCCGGGCAGAGGTCCGTCCTCTGGAGGAGACTTGATGAGACTTCTAGAAGGTTCTGAGGGAGTAGTTAGGGGATGATATTTGTGGAGGGCGGTCTAAGTGATATTGCTTCTCAAATATGTATATTGATATTAGTGTAGGCTTGGGTTAGGGGATGCACGTGGAGGCGGAGGAAACTAGTGCTGTGTGTACGGAGGGAGTGGAGTTTTATTTCTTTTCCGGGAAAACGTATTTTTGGGTTGACTGCTTCCATTGTCTTTTTTGCGGCAGTTGGTCCTGTAATGTTTTTCCATCAGCATGGCTGCGGCTGCCCGGGGGTTGCGTGGAGAGAGTCGTTGTTCCCCCGTGTTGTGTATTGGCGCTGATGGTCGCGGTGATCTGGACGACTTGGCGGAGTGCGTAAGTGGTCGATCAGTTTTCTGGTTATCCGGTGTGTTCCTGTTGGTTGGCATAGTAGGGTGCGTGTTTAGCGGCAGATCGTATCTGTGCGCGTGGTAACGCTGTGTGCGGTAATGTCTAATGCTGAGGTGTGCTGCGTGTTTTGTTCGTGGTGTTGTAGCTTGCCGACGATAGGTAGCAGGATGCAACAGTGTAAACGTATTCAACAATAACTGTTCTTATATAAAAATGACTATTTTGGTTACCAAATAATGCATATGAAAAACTTCGAAATAAACAATTTCCATCAGGACGCATTTTTATACACCACTTTTATAGTGGAGAATTATTAAAATAAACAGTTATTGGATAATAATCGGTCATAATGTTTGTAATTGATGAAAAATTTAAGAAAAATAAATAAATTAATTGTTATAATTTAATATTAATTTTGAAGAAAGAAGTTGTAAATTTTATTTAAATTTGTAAGTTTAATGAATTATAAAAGTTCTTTTTATGTTTATTTAAACTATAAAAATATGATTATATATTTGAATATTAATATTTATAAAGTATTATATTGAATTATTATTTACGATTTGTGATATATAATAAGAAAAGTATTATATATTAAGTGTATTGAATTACTCAATAATTCAAGTTTGATTTTTGAATTATTAAGTAATTACCAAAAGAAATGAATAAGATGAAATTGATATAACGGAAGAAGGAAGGAATGAAAAAAGTTTATGAAAGGATTAATGAAAAGTCGATTTCGAAGGAATATTGAAAATCAGAATATTTAATTTTTAGATAAATGGAAGTATTATTTAATTTTAAAAAAATGAAATGAATTAGTTTTTAAATTAATTTATTATTATAATTAAAATTATTTATAACTTACGGATTTGTTGCGTTGACTGAAATTTGAATCTGAAAATCAATGTAAAAAAAAAAATAAGTATAAGTGTATATATTTATTATAAATTATAATTATCCATACAAAATAAAATACATATTTAACATATTTTATAAATATTTAATTAATATAAAAATTAAAGTGAGTTTTTGAATTTTTATTTTAGATTTTTTATGAAAGTATACAGTATTTTTTCAAATTTTTGTTATATAGTGTTATACATTTTTATTGGATATGTTGATATATTTATTTTAAACTATATTTTAAAATAATATGTTTAGAATATTTTTGTAATGTTTATTAAATATATTTGAAATATTTACCAAATATTTTTTAAATATTTTAGCATAATAGTGTATTTAGTGCCGGAATTATAAAATAATTATAATATTGGTGGAAAAGTCAAGTAGTATTTTTTTTAAATGTACAGAAATGTATATAAGTGTGCAAAAGTGTATATATCGTTTGTAAAACCTATTTAAATTATAACAGAATAGTGATATATACAGTGATTATTTTTTTATTTCCTTTTGGGAAGTAAGGTTGGGTTAAAAATATTTTTTTAGTTGTTCGATTCGTTTTTGAGCTTTAGCGTTTTTGTTATTTATTCAAATTGTAGTGTGTTTCTTCTTTATGTTTTATTATGTTATATACACTGATAGTGGGGGAGGTATAAATAAACCAATTTACATTTATAAAATAGGAACTTCAAGTTACTTAAGAAACATTGACACTTAGAAAATATATTTTTAGAATATATGACACTAGAGGAGTTTGTTTTATGAGCGGAATTTTTAGTGTGAAAATGTATTGTAAAATAATAAAATATAAGAGAATGTAAGAAAATATAAGATAACGTAAAAAAATGTATGAACATATAATATAAAACGGTAAAAAAACAACAGTTTCTTACGTTTTCTTACATTGTTATATGCTTTTTTTTATGTTTTTTTATTTTTTTCGTTTTTTTTACGCGTTCTAACATTCTTTTACGTTTAATTACTTTTTATAATTTTCACAAGGGTTTTTTCTTTAATATTATTTCTTTTCCAAGAATACTTTGAAACACGAAAATTGAGGTTAGGTTTTTCGTTCCGAATTACTTTCGGAAAGGAAATAATGTTAGGTATTCCCTGGTAGAAAATTAATCTAGAACTATGTAGATCTATCTAGTTTGCCAAGGAAATAATCGAGGGCCTCGATAAAACTAGGAATTTTCTACCAGGGTTCTTTAAGGTCTTAAATATTCCTTATTTTAAGAAGATTTGGGGAGGACTAGTTGCTTTTTGTTTAATTAATAAAATACTATTTGATTAATTTGCAAAAATGTGATTAGATAAGGACAGCCGATACAGCTTTCTTTTAAGGGGATGTCGGATACTAATATTGTAGTTTTTCGTTCTATTTAATAAATAAATGAGGTATTATAATTTTGCGAATATACACATATTACTATCACTTTATTACTAAGAAAATGCATATATTTGTAAAATTTGTACAGATTGTGTGTGTTATTTTCTGCTGTTCTTTGATGCAATTTAAAATTAGTTATTTTAAGTTGCATCAAAGAATTAACATTGATAATTGATGTTGTAGAAATTTATTTTAAATTGTTAATTTTATTTAAACAAAAAACATATATTTTTTTATGTGTTTAAGTTTTATTGAGCTAAAAAACCTTGATATGATGACTTGTGGGGCATTTTGGACCACTGTAATTTTCCTTGTTTTGGTAAGTAAATATTTCTTATATTATTATTTTTGCTTTTGAAGCCTTTTAATTCGTTGCATTTATAAATTTGTTGCTTGTTAAATTTTTAAACAAAGTGGAACTCCAACTGTAAAAGTGTGCAATATGATATTAAAATATGATATAAACGTTTCTTATTTTTTAAATTTTAAAACTAATTTTATATAATTACAAATTACATCCAAATATAAAAAAAAATGTTTTCATGAAAAATAGCTAGAAAAAAAGGATTATTTTTTCACGTTTTTTACGTTTTTTTACGTTTTATTGCGTTTAATAACTTCGTATTTTTTATGTTTTTTCTTACATTTTATTAAATTTCATAATTTCATGAAAAAAAAATTTAGCTTGAATTTTTCACCGATAGTTGACAAAGCTTATACAAACCAATTCACGTGTATAAAATAGAAATTTTAAGTTCTTAAAGAAGCATTATCACTTAGAAAATTAAATTTTTTGAATATTTGATATTATGGAAGTCTTTTTAGTAAGATGAATTTTTAGTGTGAGAATGTAATCTAAAATAATAAAACGTAAGAAAACGTAAGAGAATGTAAAAAAAGTAAAAAAATATATGTAACTATAATATAAAACGTTTGAAATATAAATTTTTTTTTACGTTTTCTTACGTTTTCTTATATTGTTATAATTTTTTTCGATTTCTTCGACATTATTATATTTCTATAGGGGAAATTAGTACTTTAAATCGATGCTTTGTTAGTATTATTTTTTATTAGTTTGGATATATCATTCAAATGATTTTTGTAATTGCAGTAAAATACGCATATTTATGTGATTGTAATAAAATATGTATATATTATTATTTTTATAAACATTAATAAAGTTGGTATCCAATATATTGGACGAATATAGTCAGGGGATGAAAAATATTTAGATTAAACATTTTAAAATGAATATAAAATAAATATCTACTATTATCCTTAGTAGAAATGATAACTGTGAAAAATTGTGAAAAAAGTATGAGAAAGTGTAAAAAATTTTGAAAATACATATATTTTTGGAATATCTGTTAGGAATAAATATGCACATTTTTTCACAGTTTTTTTTACAGTTTTTCATAGATTTTTATAGTTTCTTATATTTATAAAAAACATGTATTTTATTTAATAAAACTGGCACAATTTTTCATATTTCTTCACAGTTTTTCACAGTTGTTCATATTTTCTTACATTTTTTTGTTGTATTTTGTTATATAAAGGAAATTACAATTGTGAGAAAATATGAGAAAATGTGAGAAATGCAATATTATATAATGTGTTGTATTTTATTTTTTGGGTTTTTATGTGTAGTCTATGAAGGACAGAGATTCTTCTATTATCCATAAATGTTGCAAAGTAAGGAAATGAATTATACATTGTAACGGTCCATATGGGTATGGTATGAATATGGCTATATTTAAATTAATTATTTATTAGAATACTGTTATATACTAATGTTTTCTTGATATATGCAAAGAATGAATGATAAGAATAAATAAAGTTAAGATGAGTAAATGAATTGAAAATTGCGTTTGTGCGTTAGGATGATCGTCGCGAAGCGAATATCCGCACAAAGAGGAATCGCGGAGAATAAGGATGTGTGCCTAAATCTATGTAAGATATGATTGATGGAAAGGGTAAGAAAAGTGCCGCCGAAGAAAGTCGCGAGGCCGAGCAATCGAAAGGATTGAGCTGGCTGCCGATCGACGGATGGTCAGTCAGCGCACAGTCGCCTAGCAAGCCGGACTTTCACTCCTCCTGCTCTTATAAAATGATTTGGACAGTTAACTTATATATTCGTCAGTTTACTTATTATTATTGACGAATATATCAGTAAGTGCAAATTGTTTTGATGGTATGGAACTGTGAAGCTAAATAAATGCGAGTCCTGAGATTGATATGTTATTGAAATAATATATATCACTTTATTTATAAACCTATACAAACACACATAAAAACTCATCCTATAAATTTCTTTATGACTTGCTATCATTTAGGTACCTCGGGTAAAGATAAATAATTAAATATTATAATAAAAGGTTATAATATTTAAATTAAATAATAATAACAAATTACGAATCCTTACAATGGCGCTCGAACAGGGACTCGAGGTTTAAATAAAAAAAACCTAATGATAGAAAACTGAGTATGAAGGAAAATTTGGAGAGTCGAAGCGTTGGAAAAATGTTCGCGCGTTTTCTGACAGAGAAGCCGCGAGTTCCCGCGCAAAGTGGGAGAGAGGCGCTTAGCTCGCGTGAAGTGACGCGACGGGTTCATTGTTTGTGGAGGGTTTTAGCAGTGCTCTGTTAATAATAATTTATTGTTAATTAATAGTAAATTAATGATAAAAAATAATTTATTGATAACCTCAGATCGCGAGGTCTATATATGAAGAAATAAGTGATGTATGAAAAATGTGCAAAAAAGAAGATTTTATTACTTATTTTGGCTAGTTCCTTGAATTATTATATATGGCTAGTACAACAGATAAGTTATACTTATAAAAATAAATAACATAAATTAACATTTAAATACGGGAGATAACAACATGTGTTGATTTCGACTTTCTGACTTGATATTTTTTTACTTATTATTAAAAGTATCAAAGCATAAAGGGAATATTGACATTAATCATGTTGGACACAATGTTTAAAATTTTAGAGGATGAATGAATAAAAAATATAATGTTAATATAAGAGATGAAGCAAAATGAATTTTAACACTAAAAATATAATTTAATTAAACACAAATAAGTGGAATAAAATAATGAGATTACGTAAATAAACAAATTTGAAAAATGAATAATAATAAAAATGAAGCTACAAAAGGTTAATAATGTATATAATGTTGGAAAGTTTATAAGCAAATTGCACAATATGATTCATTTTATTTCGAGAATAAAATTCAAAAGGATTTCTTTCGTAATATTGGACATGACTATGTCGTTAGCATAAATATGATTTTTATTAAAATTTTTATAATAAAAAAATATTAATACTCTCCTTAATGATTTGCAATATGAATGAATAAAGACTTTTGCATGCAAAGTAAATTTTGAGTTGAAATGAATTTTAGCATTTTTGTATTGAAATAATCAAATATATTATTTTCAATAAGATTATCAACAAATGGAGCAACGTGGAGCGGGAATGTGTACTAAAAGATGACACAAACCGTCTCGAACCGTTAATAAAATCTTTCTATGGATAAATGTAAATCTCAAAGAGGTAGTTATTCATTAGAAAAGAAGTAATCATGAGGCAGGAAAATTGAGGATAAACTCCGAAACTGCATTCATAAAAAAAAAAATAATAAAAGAAAATCTAAAAGAATTTCAAAACTCAGAAAAAAGCTTTAAATGAAAATATTGTTTGAAAAATCATAGAGACTTATAACAAAAAGGATTTCAATAAAATGAGTGCTGTAAACATAATAAAGAAATTTAAATTCGGATGTTACGATGAAAATTAAAATTTATCTATAGTAGAATATGCTACAAAATTGCTAAACTTAGCTAGAGGAATTGAATCGTAATCTGAAAAAGATTTAATACTAAAATTAATACGCCATTTTCCAGTTAGTATTCGGTATTATGCAAGTGAACAAAAGATAGAAGATCGAACAAATTCTTTGAAAATTTTGTCAATGACGATGAAGATCTGGTAAAAAGAAAATCAACATCAAGTACAATTGAAAATCAAAAGCTACAACTTAAACATATTTCAGATGTTAAATTTCAAAATATTAATCACTGTCCTATACAAAATGAAATTAGTCAAAGTTCAGAAGAATCTGACATGAAGTCATGTCGAATAAAAGAGACTACTTCAAATAAATATAAAATTGCTGCACCAATTTTTAAAGGAGAAATGACAGAAAACCCGATCAAATTCTTGAGAGAATTTAAGCGACATTTAAATCCCAACAAGATAAGTATAGTTGAAGTAAAATATGCCTTATCGAACTCATTCGAAGGTTCAGCTTCTTTGTGGTGGAATATCATTAAAGACTCGGTGAAAAGTTTTGAAGATTTTGAAAGAGAATTTCGTGATAGATTCTGAAATCTGGATGCCACAGATACTATAATGCACCACAGATTTAATAAGCCAAGCTTTAGAAATAGGAAAGCACAATGAAGAAGAGCTAATAAGGAAATTAGCAGGCCATCATGTTATGGAAATAAGGTTATAACGTGTGGCTCGGACTGCCGTAGGCATGCGGCCCGGAACCACGGTATAGCATAATTATTAGGTAAATTATTACGAAAATTATTATTAATTGTCAATCGGCATACGCCGTCAAGCAATCGAACATAGACCTCCAAAGGGTCATAATTTTATTTAAATTTGAGCGCCAGGCACTGTATTCCGATTTAGTTAAAATTTTACAAACGGTGACGAGAAGTGCCCCTCGTAATATGCTTTGAATTTATTATTTGCTGCTTCCCCGTCAGGGAGTTCTAATTCATATTAACTACTTTTAGAGTTTACACTCAGACACGGCTAGCTAAGAGTTGTTTCTACTCGCGGAAAGTCGTGGGGTCTCGACGGTTACGACCTCCTTACCTTTCTTTCACCTTTACACGCGAAAACATAGGCGAAGCTTGTTCAAACAGACACACATATAGGAGTGAGGCAACACAAAAAAAAATAGTATGATCTCTATATTTAGATTTAAAATAAATGCAGTGTCTTTTATTTCACGGAGAAATTATGCGAGTGGGAGAACACGCTGTAGGTTTTATACAATAACGTTTTATCGGGTCTCCCACGAGGCACCTCGTTGAAAGTAACAAAGTTTTTCCGTGAGTTAACAAAATTCCAATTTTGAACCAAGGTACAATCTTACAAAAATTCGCCAACGAAATTATCGCTACATCCATCTTAATTCTGAATCTTACTTTTTATTTCTAAGCCGTACTAAATTTAACGTATCTAATTTTTCTACTTTAGCTTTTCCTTAAAGTTAGTCTTAATTTAAATTTAATTAATTGTATAAAAAATTGTATCAATAAAATTGTATAAAAAAAATAGTATACGCCCGGGGCAGGAAAGGCAACCCGGCGTCGAATTATTGGCCAATATTATGCACAAAAACGTGGTGACTTAGCTTAGTGTCCTTCTCGTCGATGGCGTGGAGGCTGAAGGGAGTAGCGCAGTCACACGAAGAGGTTCGGCGAGAAGTTATATAAAACAACTAAATCAAAGTTACAAAAAAATATAATTCGTATAAAAAAATAAAAAATTATACGACTGAACACAAGAAAAAAATCAAAGTCCAGAAGGGACTCGCGGCGCGGATGTTGGATGAAGTCCCGTAGCCAGGAAGGTGTTGGTCGCCCGGGAGGCCGGAGAAGAGTCTATGCCGAGTTTGAGTTCGCTGCCGGCTCAAAGGCCGCGGCCTTGGACCCGCCTTCCACGTCGCTGCCTCTGATTGGTGACTTCTCGTCGTCGCCAGGTTCTCTGATTTGAGAGCAACCCTCACGTCAGGTTGGAATCTCTGGTTCTCGCCTCTGGTCTTCTTCTCCCCGAAATCGCCTGATGCTGTAACAATCGTATTGCGTAAGGCACTGGAAATTTCCATGCTCGCTGGGGGAGAAGTTAGGAGCCATTGTACGAGGGTAGTTCAATAAGTCTTTAGAATAAAGTATAAAAACAATTTTTTTTGGGTAAATTTTTTTTTATTTTTCAACATAATCTCCTTGGAGCTCTATACACTTGGTCAATCATTTTTAAGTTTTTTTAATCCTTCAGAAAAGTGCGTTTTCGGAAGTTCCTCAAAATAAGCACTTACAGAGGCAATGACGTCTTCGTTGTCCGTAAATCTCTGTCCACCGAGCCATTTTTTCAAGTTTGGAAATAAGAAAAAGTCACTGGGGGCTAAATCTGGTGAATACGGTGGGTGTTCGACCAATTCGAATTTTAGTTCTTCAATTTTAGCCATTGAAACGAAGCATGTGTGAACTCGGGCGTTGTCGTGATGAAAGAGAATTTTTTTTTCTCGCCAAATGTGGTCGTTTTTTTTTAATTTCTTCTTTCAGCTGCTCTAATAATGATGCATAATACTCACCAGTAATTGTTTTACCCTTTTCCAAGTAGTCAATAAGTATAATTCCACGTGCATCCCAAAAAACTGTAGCCATAACCTTACTAGCTGACTTTACGGTCTTTGCCTTCTTTGGAGCTGGTTCGCCTGTGGAAATCCACTGTTTGGATTGTTCCTTTGTCTCAGGAGTGTAGTGGCGTATCCATGTTTCATCCACAGTCACAAATCGACGAAAAAATTCCTCAGGATTCCGACTTATGCGCGCCAAAAGAGTCTCAGAGGCGACCACTCTATTGCGTCACTTATTGATGTACGACCACGCTTAAATTCATTTACCCAGTTATAAACCGTTGCTAAGGCAGGGGCAGATGTGCCATGAACTGAGTCCAATTCATTTTTTATCTCATATGGAGTTAAACCCTTTAAATGAAAATGTTTAATTACCGCTCTGAACTCGTTTTTTTCCATTTTTCTTAACAAGCAATTTTTTTTTTCAATTGGTTATAAAAACACGTAAATTCAGAAGATGTGGACTGTGACTGCACCATATATCTAGTCGGGAGTGGTGCTGACTGAAAACAGATGATTTGGAGCGATTCGCGCGCCATCTGTTGGTCATTCTAAAGACTTATTGAACTACCCTCGTATATAGAAATGTCTATAGTACATTGCCTGGCAATAGTCCATAGGCTGTTACGTAATTGCCGTACGCCCTTGGAAAGAAAAATAAGCTTCTACACTATGGAGTATTTTGCCTTACCAGGCAGATGCTTAGAACTGAGAGAGACAGAGTGAGAAGAGAGTAGCTGTGTTCTTCAAAGATTTACTTAACTTGTAGCTAATGCTGGCGGCCGACGGTGACGCTCGTTGCGATGATATTATACGGCGAGCTGCGAGGTCTTATGAACGTTTCAGGCATGCCTAGGCTCGTTGCCTTTGAGAGGCAGCGGGACACAGCTCTTGAAGGGCTGTTGATGATGACTGGCACCAGATTTCCGCCGTAATAAAAGATGCTTTTTGTTTCCTAAAAAATTAATTTGAATCTACGCAGTATTTTTTTTTAAGCTACTATGATTCAGAACGCAAGGTGGAGAGACTCCTCTCGCGGTCATGGCAGGATTTCGTCTCGAAATAGGCCTTTAATAGTCGCGCGTGAGTAACGCGGAGAAAATTAAAAATCTTCTCACCGCGTTACAGACCCTCCCGCCTAAACGAGGCATGGGGTTTCAACGAAACAGCAAGACTATCTTCAACTACACCACGTGCTATTTAATATGAGACCGGGGTGCCTTCTCCACGTAGCGTTCTGAATGTTCTCATTTCTAGAATAGTCATATTTATTAAGATTTAAGCATTACTATTCGTTCAGATGGATTTAGCGTAGATTTCAAAGTATATTTACCTAACTTATTATAGATATTTTATTTTTATTATTACGTTTATCGTATATTAAAGAAAATATAGGTAAAAAAATTTTTCAAAGGAATCTAATCTCTTATAGAAATAGTGTTATGTAACTATTTATGTATGTACCAGAAAATTATGACTAATTTTTAATTTTAAACTGCCTTATTTGTATGCAGAAAATAGGCAAGAAAAAGATATTTCCATTGCTTTCCGGAAGGGAGGTGAAAAAAAGAATATTTTCGTTGTATATATTTATTTTCTTTTTCTTTATTTGAGAAAGGCAGCAGCAGCCAACTGGCCGATTCAAGCGGCGTTAAAGTGGCGTTGCGCCCTTTATTTTTTTCTGTTGCTATTCGCGGGACCTGATCGGGTGCATTGGTCCCCGCTGCACCTTAGTGCGCATGTACGTCGCGCGGCACTGGGGGACGAATGTAAGGCATTAGGTCTGGCGCGCTTTCCTTCGCCACGATTTTCCCGGAGGCATTCGCTAGGAGATAAACATTTGTTGATAGGAGTTCCGCGATCAAGTAATTTGGGGTGAATTTAACGCTTATACTAGCACTAATGTCCTTAGCTGCGGAGGACAAAATGTGTGGCCGTCACCACACTCTATCTCCGATTTCGAAGGAACGTTCTCGTCTACTTTCATTATAATATTTTGCCTGCCTTTTGGATGCCGCTTTAATATTTTCCGTTACTTTGTCTCGCGGCGCGGATACACGTACCATGCGATCTGCCCAATCTTTCGGCGAGTTTGGGATTATTTCGACCGTACTTGATTGTGTCAGCGTGTTTTCCGGCATGCGTGGCTCTCGTCCGAAATTGAGGAATGCGGGAGTTACTTTTGTCAAACTATGCACGGCTGAGTTTGCTGCTAATCGGAACTTTGACAGATGTTCGTCCCAATTCGTCTGGTGTTCGTGCGCAAATGACGTTATCATTGTTTTAATAACTCGATTCACCCTTTCCACTGGATTTACCTGTGGATGGTAACCTGGGGTAGTCGAATGCTTAATTCCGTATTTATTTAGCGCCTCTGTCAAAGTGCGATTTGCGAACTCGGTCCCATTATTCGTGTGTAATACTCGAGGGGCTCCGAAGCGAAAAACGATATATTCTTCGAACGCTTGCGCTATTGTCTTCACGTTTGCGCGTCGTAGAGGCACAACTTCAACTAAGCGGGTATATAGATCTTGGAATACGAGCACGTATGAAAATCTGGCATTTGATACGGGTAACGGACCTACCACGTCTGCTGCTACTATTTGCCACGGTTGCTCGACTACTCGATGTCCCATCAACCCTACTGGTTGTGCTTGCTCGACTTTGCACCCTTGACAAGTGAGGCAGCTTCTAACAAATTTTACCGTATCCTCATAATAATCGGGCCAAAAGAAGCTAACCGCAAGTCGACGGAACGTTTTTTCTTGGCCGAGGTGGCCTGCCGTATGTACTGAATGTGCCTTATGTACTGCTTTTTGGTGTAAACCTTTTGGCAGTACTAACTTCCATGCCTCTAGGTCACCGACGAGCTCGTCTATAATAAGGTCTGGCCGATGTTTGTATAATTTCCCGTCAACTATTTTCCAGGCCGGGAATTTATTCTACTTTGTTTCGACTAATTTAAATTGTTTTTTGTACGCCGGGTCGGACGTCTCTGCGACAGCTGCCAGACAGTCTTCGTCGTCGGAAAACATGCGTGACTGCGCGTCAAGCACATGGTGAAGAGCTCCACGGCGATGTACGACCTCGGCGTCGTATTGGGCAAATTTCATAGCCCACCGGGCTAGTCTACCCGTGGGATCACGAAAATTTTGTAACCACGTTAGAGAGCTCTGGTCCGTAATAACGGTAAATCTTGTGCTCTCTAGGTATTGGCGGAATTTCTCGACCGACCAAAGAACGGCAAGGCACTCTCGCTCAGTTACCGTATAGTTGCGCTCTGCCTTAGATAGGGCGCGCAAAGCATAAGCTTTAACTCTTTCCGCCCCCTCTATTTCCTGTGTTAATACTGAACCGATACCAGTGGCGCTGGCGTCGCACTGTATTGGGAACGGCAATTCTATGTGAGGGTAAGCGAGGGTTGGTGCCGTTGTTAGCGCTTTTTTTATTGCCTGTAGGGCACGTTCTTGGTCTTCTCCCCAATTCAAACAGGTGTTATTGCGGAGTAGGCGAGTGAAGGCCTATACTGTCTCGGAAAATTTGTCTATAAAATGACGATACCAAGATGTCATACCTAATAAACGGCAAAGTTGTTTAATATTTTTCGGAGCCGGGTAATTTAAAATTGGTTCAATTTTTTCCGAGTCTGGTTTGAAACCTTCCTCGTCTACTCTGTAACCTAGATATCTCACCGACGAGCGACAAAATTCGCATTTTTCCCTGTTTATAGTTAGGCCTGCCTCTGTAAGTTTTTTCAAGATTTTTTCGAGTATTACGAGATGTTCTTCGAATGATTCCGTGACAATTATTAAATCATCGAGATAGGCAAAGACATATGGCTCCATCTCCGGACCAATAAAATTATCGATTAATCTTTGAAATGATGCGGGGGCGTTAGATAAACCGTATGGTAGAACATTAAAATGGAATAAGCCCTTGTTAGGCCCTGTAAAGGCCGCAATTTCTTTACTGTTGGTTGCTAGCGGTATTTGGTGATACGCGTTTTTCAGATCTATCGTAGAAATATATCGAGATTTTCTTAACTTTTCCAGTATAGAATTCATATAAGGTAGAGGGTACGCGTCTTTACGAGCAATTTTGTTGATCTTCCGGAAATCAATACAAAATCTAAATGTGCTGTTAGGTTTCCGTACCATCACTACCGGACTCGACCATGGACTTCTCGACGGTTCAATTTTTCCCGATTCAAGCATCTCGTCTACCTCCTTATGCATAGCTTGTCGAACGGGCTCCGATACTAGATAGTATCGTTGCTTGATCGGGGGATGACTGCCGTTGATCTGTGGAAATTTCCGCAATCGCCGCACAGTCCAAGGCCTCTTGGGAAGAAGAAATAATAGAAAAGTTCCCCGAGGAGCCAGTAGGCAAAGTCCAAAATTTTTTTCCAAATTCTACGATAAATTGAAAATCTGATAGAAAATCCATCCCTAGAATGCAATCATACGCCAAACACGGCAATAACGTGGCGTATATGCGACGTGATTCGAAACCTAGAGCGAGGTCCAAGGCAATCTGTCCTTTAATAGAAGATAAAGAACCGTCAGCAAGTTGCACTACTGGGGTATGGGATTTTTGCTTTTCTTCGGGCAATACCGAGAAAGTTTGTTCACCAAAATACGTATGAATTGATCCGCTGTCAACCAACGCTGAAAAAGTTAAATTTCCTAGTTTTATAGGCAAATAGAATCGTGTATCATTAGTGCGGTCTTTTATTGATACACAGTATTCGTAAACACAGCTTATTGTTGCTGTTTTTGTTGGTCGAAATTCGTGGGGGATGACGTCGACCCGTAGTGTCGTCTCTCCCGTCCGTTTCCCTTTAACTTCCGACGTTCAACACAATTCGGATTTACACAGCTGCGAACTGTATAATTAGGGGTTTGACACCAGAAACATACGACTGGTTTCGTTGCAGCTGGTACTCCGCTGTGTTGAACTCAGGGAGAAGATATATTTTGAGGTCGGGCATTTAATGACGGCTGGAAAGCTACCGTATCGGTATTTTGTATCGGTGCCATCGCTGAAGATTGCGAATTTGGCCCTTTATATTTCTTCCCATCACCTTTTCTCTCATTTTCCGGCGTTGCCACTTTTACGTGATTTAAATTCGCATAAATCACGCGGCTTAAATTCTTTGCAGCTTCAAGGTGTTCCCTTTTTCTTTCTAAGTCTTCGAGCGACTGTATTTGATCCCTTTCTATTTTATCATGATATTTTGCGCAGAGGTGCGTATAGGCAATGTCGATTTGCTCGCTTAACGAGTATGGGGGAACCACATAACTCATAATATGTCTGAGTCCGACTAGAAAGTCTGATATGGGTTCTTCAGGCCCTTGAAATCGACTACGCACCTCTTCGCGTGCTCGAAGTTGAAAGTTAACCCCTCCGAATCGACGGCGAAAGGCTGTTAAATATTGATTCCAACTTTCCCATCGCGGCCGCTCTAATCTAAACCATTGTAAGGCAACTCCCGCTAACAAATTCGGCATTGCATCTAACAGTTCGATTTCCGAGAATCTTGTCCCTTTTCTGCATTCGTTTACCCGCAGTAAAAATTCTTCCGCGCTATGATCGCGTTTCCCATCAAATTTTAATTGCCATTTTCGTACTATTTCCCCCGCGTGTAAATTGGATTTATTTCCCGCGTGATGTTCTGTTTTTCCTATCAGTGGAGGTAGTACGGGTGGGTAACAGTTTATCGAATAATTATTTGCCGGTAAAAAATCTGTTGTGCGGGATGTGGCAGAGGAGGTGCTGGTGGGTAATTAGTAGGTCATTGCCTGTTAGTGAAGGCCGGGGGTGTGGGATTGTGGTTAGGCACTATTGGAAAGGGTGGAAATTGTGTAGGATTTTCTTGCCTGGAGTTTGGAGGTATATTTTGGAAGTTGGATACTGCACTGAGAAAACCATGTGCGAAAATAATCCCCGCGGCTTAAAAAGGCATATTATACATCGTGCGTGGTCTAAAAATATCTTCACTCTAAGACAGTGGTTGAATGCAATGACTACCGCGGTGTCAAATTTCCCCCACGAAATAACAACGCATGATTACGATCACGCGCGGCAGCAAAAGTCGCTCATCCGTGGTGTGAAATTCTCCCCACAAGCCAGAACTTATATTTACGATCACGTGTGGTGTTCAAGGTTGCTCAACGTGGTGCCAAATTCTCCCCACAAGCCAGAACTTGTATTTACGCTCCACGAATGGCATTGTGAGCTGCTCACCGTGGTGCGAAATTTGCCCCACAAGTCGTTAGTGTGATTTTAATAATTATTTTTTCTTATTTGCGAATTTTTTAATGCAAACATTTATTGTACATTATATTTTCTAAATTAATTGTAATACATGGATTCGTATATACGTTAATATAACTTTTTAATATTAAAAAATACACATTGAAATAAATTTTTTGTAGACAGTAATTTTTTAACTTATTAAAATTGAAATCCGTATGGTAATGTATATAAAGTTTGGGTGAAAATAACTTGTATAATGTAACCGGTATATATAAAACGATTTAATATGATACAGCACGCGCATCGCGCACCTCAAAAAGGTGTTCTTTTTCAAAAATCGTTTATTTAAAATTAAATTACAGAAAAGTATAAGCTTATGATCATAAATTGCCTTATAGGTTTTAAAATATCGTAAAATAGAAAAATAATTATAAAATAAAAATAAATCAAGCAATCTTATTTCGTATGTTTATCAAAACACAAAAAAATGACCGTGCCATTCACGAGATATAAACGATCACAAAAATTCTGTCAAAAATATAACCTCAAATATTCTGAAAAATAAAAGTCCTGACGAACTGTGAAAATAACTCAGCCAAGAGATCGTTAAAAGTTACATTTGCTGAAATTTATAAAGGGAATAATTCAATTTTACTCACGTTCTCGTACGACGTACAAAATCGATTTTTTTAATAAACGATTTTTTTTGCTACAATAGAAAAATAACACAACTAAACAAATTTACTAAATATTGTACACTTTATTACTGAACATCTCATTTTTATTTCACACATAAATATGGACATTATCTAAAAATAGTGCATTTTAAATCGAACTGCCCCAGAACATGATTCTAACACGTTGTTATAAAAACATTTTTTTTTACTTTTACAAAGCTTCTTACAAGAAAAAAAATAGTATATTGTGCAACAAAGGAGGGGGGAGGGGGTAGCCCTTCTGTTACCCACCGGATTTTTTTTTGGTCGTGCACCACTCACATATAAAATACAATTAATAATAGACATTAAATATAAATTATTTGAAAATTATTAAAAATTAAATTTTGAAAATTTGTAATTTCGATAATTATTTAATTGATATTTATCATAATAAAAGTAATGAAGCCACGCTTCAAATGGGCAATTTTCCATCCGCTTTACATGCAAGGAAAAAGGCCTATTCTCGCACGTGTTAAAAACAATAAATATATTTAAGTTTAAAAATAATTGAACTTCATAACATCATTTAATGTACTGTGACGTACTAGCTTTTATTATTAATTAATAAAGTCCGAACGTTACGGCGTTTCTCGCATCGTGCCGAGCGGTTTGCACGCGCGAGATAGTTTGCGTGGCTAAGGCAGGAAAGGGAGGCTTGGATAGGAGGCGGTTAGTGAGCAGACTCGAGAGTCTGTTGTAGGTTTATTTTAAATAATGTTTATTAATTTACCTTATATCGGTGGTTTTATTCAACTAAGGAGTCCTGATACAATTTCTTTAATTGCACTCGGCGTTCGTGGATGCACGTGAGTATGTCGCTGGTGTGTTACTCGCACATCGCGTGTAATAGTTTTATCTTGAGCACGTTACCCGAACTTGAGATTAACACGTGGTTATTCAAGAATTACGAAGTGCTTGAGGAGTAGCAACGATCTACACTCGGTGACTTTCACGGCAAGAATGATCTACTCGCAGGCAGACTTGCATGAGCTGAGGGCTCCTTCTTACTTTGAATATCGATAATAATGGAAAATTCTTACAATAGGCAGGTGCGCGTTTCCCTGTGCGGCGTACCTCCCGAAAGTTAATTTATGCGCTATGGTATAGCGTCTTCGTCTCGGCTGACGGGCGACTTCTGGCCCCGAGTTCAAGAAAGAGGCTGCTTTTATTACGGGTCCTCCCGGAAAATGTACACCTGTGCATAAAATAGGTCATACTCTATCCCTAACTAGAATATTACTTTCGTCATAGCAACATTGGGTGACTAACAGCCAACCGAGTTTACCATAAAAAATGGAATATTCCAAGATCGGTATTAACTCGTTCGAATTCTATTTGGGATAATGAAACACAGGTGCTTAATTATTCCGAATAGAGCTCGATTGAGTTATTTGTCCTAACGTCTATATTAAATTTCTATAGGATTTTATGTATTGCGTAAAAGTTTGAAGGAAAATGTTTATTTCGTAGACACGTTACGAAATGAGAAGATAAAAAAAAGAAAGATTAAGAAAAAGAAGTATGAAATAGTTCATCACACCTCCCAACTCAGAGAGTTCATCGTCCTCGATGAATTTATAGTGATGTCTCTATGAAATAAAAATTTTCACCGCATTGGTTCATGATTATGTAAATAATTCATGACTTAATCTACGGTCTTATAGACTAAACAGGAATATTTCGTCGCATTTACAATTATAGAGCTTCCTTAAAATTACGTGTGAAAGTAGCAAAATCTATGTTAGCAGTAGCGAATATTGCACGGAATCATTGGTTCGTAACTAGCTATATATAAAAAAAAAGATTTATTAATCCGGTACTATAGGTCAAAAAAATTTTCCTAATGTATTCTATTCTTTAGGGTTAAAAATTCGGGTTATAATGAATTGATTTTTCTGAAAGTGAGTGTAGTAGTCGTCAGTGGCGAGTGGACAGTAAAATTTTTCGTTTTCTTTCTTATTGTTTGAAGGGGAATAGGTGGAGTGTAGGGAGGTTATCAATTATGATCATGGGATCCTCGGTTCGGAAAGGAAGTCTTCTTCGTAGACTACCTCCTCGTAGTCTGGATCGTAAATATAGTAGCAATTTATCAATTGTTGTAGAAGGTGGGTATCGAGTTCGTCGAACAGCTGATTTTCATTCCAGGTTGTTATTGGGACCGGGTTGCGGCTTATGTGAGGTGAGAAGGTGAATCTGGCCCAGGTCGAATATGGCAAGTTGCATTTGGTGCAATTTCCAGGTTTGATCGAGCTCTGGATATGGCATTTGATATAGCCTGGCTCGAAACCCATTCCTTTCAGAAGGTTGATGGTCTTGATGATCGACGGCATTTCTGTGGAGATATGTGTTTATTATATTCAGTGAAGGTTGAATATTGTGGTATGCTAATTGATGTTAGTTTCTACGATGCATGCTCTACGAGAGGTCTACAGTGGTTGGAGTGGAAGGTCCAGGCAAGCTGTCGTCATCTGGACCGAGAGGTTTAAACAGAGGGTTGGAAAGGGTGTATGGGTTTTTCTGCTTGAGAGATTCATTACTAAGTTTGAAGGAGAGGGATTTAGAAAGTAGAGCGGTGGAAAGTAAGAGGGTAGGCGGAGAGGCATGGTATCTAAAACTTGGGGAGGAACGATAGGTTGCCGATTTAGGAACGGGGTAGGACTTGGTAATTGGCGGATCATCAGTCTGAGTGGTAAAGGTTGATGTCGGATTATCGTGTTTGATCGTTAATCTGGTGGCGTGATAGGTTGAAATACAGCTTATATATATAGTAATAACGGCGATGGCGCTAATTATGATATAGATAGCTATTTCTAGATATTTTAGTTTTTGTTGTAGATCTTCTAATTCGGCGTTGAGCTTCTCTGCAAGTTGTACTTGGTGGCCAGATTTGTAGTAGACGAGTGTGTAGGGTTAGATGTAATTGATGGCAGTTTTATATTTTTGGTTGTTATCTGGCACGTAACATCCTAATGGAAAATTCCAAATCCTTGTATTTGAATTTCCATTATACTGACGTTGTTACATCGAAGTTGAAGTCTTTCAACGTTACGTGCTGAAAAGATCCATTCGTTCGTTTCAGGCAGGTGTGTCCATTCCGTTGATGTTTGTTCCTTTGTATGAATGTTGCAGTCTTCCCAAATGATTACTGATGAGTTTGTCAGTAGTTGGAGTTCGCAGGAAGTTACTCTCTGGATGATGGTCTTGTAATTGCAATATGTGGTTTTACTGATTTGTAGGAAATTTTCTAAAGCCTCTTCGTTGAAGAATGAGTGTTGTATGCTTCCTTTGGTCCTGGTGATATAACGTCCTTCTGGCAGGATGTAGCCGGATGGTCCGTTGAGTTGAGGTGCTAGGATGGAGTGTATTCTGTTCAATTCGTGATCAACTATTTGGAATAAAGGAAATGTGGTTCCTATTATTATTGTTGTTCCTTTTCTTCGGACGTAATATTTTTCTTGCGTCTGGTGAGTAGAAATCTATGTTTGGTAAATTAGTATTTGGTTTCCTATTTTGTACGTGTCGCTTGATGTTGTCTAGGAGATTTGATGGTAGTAACAGATGGCTGGTTCTTCCTTCCTGAGCATAGCGGATAATTTCTATTATTTCATTGTATATATTGATGTAGTGGTCCAGTGATGATTCCAGTGTGATCAGCCATGACTAAGCAAAGCTGAAAAATTTCGTGACGTTTTGGTAGAAAATTCTTGCTTCTTGTATGGTTGTGTTGTGGTGTATACTGGTGCGTTTCTTTAATTCTTCTAATTTTTTTTGTTGTCTGGCGATTCCGTTGACGATTAGGGTGGGTGCGGTGTACCAGTCTTGCTCTGTTTTATCTTCTTTAGGAATATAGGTGATCTCGAAATTGTATATCTAGGAGACCTAGTAGAACGAGGTTCATTAAAAGTTGAAATGTTGATGGTGCATTTTTGAGATCAAAGAACATTCTTACGTAGTGTTAATGACCATTCGAGGTACTAAAGGCTGTTTTATGCCGGTCCCTTGGGTGCATCTTGATTTGGTGAAATCCACTAGCTAAATCAAATATTGAAAAATATTTGGCGCCACCCAATTTATCTAGAATTTCTGAGATTGATGGAAGAGGGTGAGCGTCTTCGATTGATTTCTCGTTAAGAGCTCTGTAGTCGATTACCATTCTCCATCTTTTATTTCCCTTAGAATCTGCCTTCTTTGGGACTATCCACAAAGGGGAATTGTAAGGGGATGTGGAGTGTTCGATTATTCCATCAGTAAGTAATTTAGATACTTGGTTTTCGATCTCATCCTTGTGTACTGGTGGGTATCGATATTGTTTGACGAAAACGGGTGCTTCGGCTTTTGTAATTATTGGGTGCTCTAGTACATCAGTTGCTGGTAATTTATCTCCAGGCAGATGAAATATTTGCGGAAATTCCTTGATTAGGTCTATAATGCTTTTTCTTTCTTCAGCATTAAGTTTGTCCAAGCGTAGAGAGTTTATTATTCGATGGAGTGGTTCTTCCTCTGGTACGACTTCTTGGTCGCTACCATCCGTTTGGAAGAAATCTTCAGATTCCAAACTTTCGTAAGGTTCTATCTCTTGAGGAGGTATTTCGATTTCTACCTCTTTTTCCGATGTGTTGATTGCTATTATATGACACTTTTGGTCATTATTTGTAACGACTGCTTGTCCAATGTAGATATCTTTCGGAGTCTCGAGTTTTGGCAGATATCCCGTTTTAAGGTCAGTTGGATGTAGGTTTATGATTATTGGGGTCCTTGTCCTAGCTTGCAGGATGTAGTTCCGCGCAATAATGGGAGTAGTCTTTCTTAGGCGCGAAATACACTTTAAGAGCATCCTTAAGGTTTTCTAACGTGTTTATTTGCGTATCTCCTACAGCATCACGAGCCATATCACGGAGCTTCGCGATAACACCCTTGAAGAAGGCATTTCGTATCCCAGCTGTACAGATGCTAAGGCCATTTTCGACGTCTTATAAGGACGTCTTTAAAGGCATATTTTTCTCATCGTAATTAGGTATGTGTAACAAGGATTGTTGCACTGCCATACATTCACACATCGTGCTGAGCAATGCGTCTGTGATGGTTTGATGGTGCGTAAGGTTGGCAATAGCGTTCTCGTCCGCCATCTTATCGTTGAATCTGATCTACTAATTCGGTGAAGAATTGGTTATCAAATGTGTATTTGATGGCTTCAACGTCGTTTAGTAGATTCTGCTATTATAGTACTGTCGTTAAGTTTTCTCCTCCTTGTACACTGGATGAAATTGGAATTCTTGCCTTCCCTCGGTTTTGAGGTGTATGGTTTTTCTTGTGTCAATGAAGAGTTATTTCGTAAGTTCGAATTATTCCTCATCTATGTGTTCTCTGAGTGTATGCAAATAATACCTACAATTTTCAAGTAACACTATTGGATGGTAGTGGCAAGGATCGATAAAATTTTGTATGTATGTGATTTCGTCGTCCTCACATTTGATGTTAGGGGATTGACAGAAACTCACAAAAGGTTCTGATTTTATAATTGGTGTAACTTCACAATTATATTCGTCAATCGTTAAATATTCGTCCCAGTTGATCTCTATTGGATAATCATGTACTGGTGTATGTGTTGATTGGGATTGGGTATCCTGGTTGAGGATATCTACTTCTTCGTTGGAATCAGAAAAATGGTTTTGGCAAGGATGAGTTTCCTTTAAGTTCTTGATTGCAAGGGTTTCCAAAGCTCTTTGGACGCTTTTGATAAAGCGTTTTCGCTTTTTGATGATTATTTTTCAATTGTCTCTTGTTCTTCCCATAAGGTTATATTCTTAGCTAGGTGTATTGAAATTGGCTCCAAGCAATGTAGGCGTTAATTTTACCAGTTGTTTTTCTAATGCACAAGTCCACTTTCCTACGGGAGAGCTTTTCTCTACTCTATACCGTAGCTTCATGTAGGGGCCGTATTCGTAGTGTTTAAATTCCTTCGTGTAATTTATAGTGATCCTGTCGACGGTATAACCCTTCTCAGTTTTATAAAAAAGAATTGGGTTGTCCGGGTCAGTATTTATTTCGTGGGCCGTGACGTCTAGGTCCTTTGAAAGGGTTTGTGGTGTTTGGTAAACCGTCGGTGCTGTGTAGCTTCCGTCTGGTAGTAGCAATACTCTAATCTTGCCCTTAAGTGTTATCAACCTTCCTTGTGCTAATCCTTTGTTGTGAGAAAAATGGAGTTCAATGAGAGGTAGTCTCTTTGCTAGTGAAATCACTGCCTCACAATGCATTTTGTGCGTTACTCTTTTAGCCAATTCAATTATCGATAGAGGAATCTTCGATTTTTTTCCTGCTAATATTTTTAAGTCTTTACTTGACCTTGCGCTATCTTCTAGGATTCTTAATAAAAATTTGATCGATATTAATCTTTGGATTTCGGATATTATTGTCATACTATTGAAAAATAATTATTTTAATCTAATATAGGGGATAAATGTATATATGTAGTACTATTTAATTATTAGTAGTAAAAGGGGAAAATAGTAATAATAATTAGTTTAAGCTTTCGAACGCTGTAAAAAGAAAACTATAAAATTTTATGAGAATCAAAAATAGTGATAATAATATGGTAATTACTACTACTAGGGTTACACACATGTTCAAAAAATTTTTTTATATATTATTTAACATTATTGTTTAATCCAATATTATTATTTAGTTTTATTATTTAATATTTGGATTTTAATATTAAGCAAAATTTATATATTAATAAGAGAAGAAAAAAAAACTAATAATAGTAAAAAAGAATAATAAAACGTAACTAATTAATGTAGTCGGCTAGCTACCTATCTTAACTATTCTTGTTCTGACGAATAGTAATGTTAAAGAATTATCAGTAATAGAAAAAACAATATGATAACGTAAAATATGAATATGATTATGACAAAATTGTTTAAGATTAAATCTTTTAAACTTAACAAAAAGAATACTTGCAATATCATAATAATAAAAGAAAACGAATAATATTAAAATAATAACAATAATAATAATGGTTTTAAGAAAAGAATAAAAAAAAATTAAAAATAAGTACACGAGTAACTGTAAGAGCTAAAATAATTTCTATTTCAATAGGTTCTTACCTATAGGCGGATAGGGACGTAGACCTGCTAATTTAATTATAAAAGAACGTCGATGTAAGAGAAAACCTTTAGTTTTCCTAGTTGGGACGTGATGTATTTATAACTTGCAGTTCGGAAAACTAAGCTTTAAGTTTCCAAGTTTTTAATTTCTGTTAAGCGTGTTTGCTTTTCTCCTATTTCCTTTAATTCGATGGTTCTAAGATTAATTTTCTTCCATTCCTTACAGGTTTGGCACATACTTGTGTAAATCTCTTAGTTTTATTAGTCTACCTGCGTATGTCTGACCAATCATTTAAGGACTCGACTAGGCTTATGGTATCAGAAAATAATGATAATTATGTATAATAATATGATCACTGATAATAACAATTTACCATATCAGTAATTATAATAGTTATAAACAGTTAATAATAATGATAATCATAATTATTGTTAATCAACAAAATTATTCTTAATAATAGGTGCAATTTTAGCATAGGGTAAATATAATTTCTTAATTAGTTATTAATTGTTACATGAATTAATAATAGATATAAATGTATATATATATATATATATATATATATATATATATATATATATATATATATATATATATATATATATATATATATATTTATAAATGTATATAAGGCAAATGGGTATATTTATTTATGATATCACTATGAGTGTAAATATTGTTTGTATTTCTGTAACAAAAACTACTGATTATTGGGATCATTAATAGTTAACCTATTAAAAGCGGAATTCAGTTCTTCTATCATTGACTCATTGATTTGTATCTGTGGATTATTTCTAACGTTACAAGCTATGCTTAGTTCTAGACTCGCTGTGACTAATTGAATTAATATTTGTTTTAATATTGCCTGATTGCGAGTTAACCTATTGACTTTTGCTTCTAAGGCGCTAGCGTATGACTACGTTTGTTTGTCCGTTTCTTCTAGGTACAAAACATCGTCGCAAAGTTCTTCGAATTCTATTCTCGAAACTTCGTGGAAAGGGGAGTCAACGATACTAGGGATCATTTGGTAAATTGATATAAGTTTATATGTTAATTTATTCAATGATCACGACGTCATCGTAGTAGTCATTGGGCAATGGTTGGGTTGCCGCGGGTTCGGCTGGTGCAGCGGGTTCGGCCGATTGTGCTCGTGCGATCAAGATCTCCTCTGGTTGAGGTGATTCGACCTCTTCGTATTCTGGTAATACGTCGTCGTGGAAAATTACGCTGAGTTGAATATTCTGGTCGGCGAGTTTGTTGTGCACGAAATAGGGCAAATCGTATACCAATTTTCGTGTTTGCGCAAGGTTTTATAAGGCTACCGGGTTGTCTTCGGCTTCGGGGGTGATTACCTCTGGGGTTTTTTGTTTACCCTGTACTATCCAGACCTTTTCTATTGGTACCCTACGACGCGGTTCTAGTAAGTGAACTAGCTTCTGTTCTTCTTCTTTTTCATGGTTAATCGATCCCAGAAATGGTTTTTGGTATACTTCGTTAGGCACGCAGTCTATGGTTTTGGCGATACGGTTTCTTATTCTTCTTCGTTTGTCTTTATTTACTTGGGTTAGATCAGGTTCTTTTGACAGTTTTGGCCTTTTTTTATTTGGAGGTACAATTGGATTGTTAGGCCTTTTATTCATTAAGTTTGGGTTTCGAACCTTTATAACTTATTGTATTAATATATTTATGATTATATAAGGGTATTTATGTTTATTTACTTATTTATTTATTTATTTAGATATGTATATTTATGTAATTATTTTTATTTATTTATTATTTATATTTATTAATTTATATGTATAAATAGATATGTGATTTTTATTTATTATTATTTATATTTATTTATATGTATCTTATGTATATATATATATATATATATATATATAGATATGTATATTTATATGTATCTTATGTATATATATATATATATAGATATGTATATTTATATGATTTATTTATTATTTATATTTATTTATTATTATTTATTTATTATTTTATATATATATATATATATTATTTTATATTATTTTATATATATATATATATATATTATTTTATATTATTTTATATATATATATATATATATATAGATATGTGATTCTTATTTATTATTATTTATATTTATTTATATGTATTTTATGTATATATAGATATGTATATTTATATGATTATATTCAGTTATTATTTATTATTTATTATTCCCCTAGTTGCAACTTGTTACTAGTAACAGGATAGAGTTTTAGAAGGATAAGCTTGGATAGGTTTACCCGTCTCAATACGAGCGTTAGTCCAGCTTGGAATGTCTGGTTCGGTAGGGTCCGCAACGTCGAGGGCCGCTTACCTAGTCGAACGCGGGTCGTAAGGATAGGTCCTCTGGTAGGTCCTTATCCAGACGTTCGGCAGCCTTTGTCCCTTACTGAGCTGACATAGAGGGAAAGGTCCCTGCGGTGCCCCTACGGCTGCGAGGACACGATCCTTATCAGAAGAGGAGAGACTACGAAACACTGGTTAAGCACGTGCCTCTCCTTACTCAAGCAGGTAACAACACTTACCAATGGCAAAAGTAGGGTTTATTGGTAGGACATTGTTTTGGTAATGGCTGCAATCAAAGGTGTAAATAAATAATAAAAATTTAATGAAACAATATGTATAGCAGAAAAATGAATATAATATTAGTTGTGTATATACGCGAAAAAAAACAGAAGTAAAAATAATAAATGCTAAAAGTTATTATAAAATTATAATAATTATAATTGTAAAATATTATTTATAATCTTTTTTTAATTATTCATTTATACTTTATTTATTCATAATATTTCATTTTTATTTATTGTATATTTATTTATTATTTATTTGTTTATTATTATTTTTTTTTGTATATTTATATGATTATTTTTAGTATTGATTGATAATGATTATATGTAATAAGCGGTGGCTATTGCTTATTACACACAATACGTGTATGGTATTATACAGCTGTTTCCGTTAGAGCGCGTGGGTTTCCAGTAGAGCATACGAGCTTCTATTCCAATAGAAAGTTTTGTTCTTCCTATTGTGCTAGGTCCATGCGCGCGGCAGGGGAACAAGGTATACGCATGCGGAACGATGCGCGCGAGCGGAACGAGGCGCGCGTTTAACGCGGCCTGCAGTCGACGCGCGGTGTAATACCACCTGTATACACAAGTATTGTTTACGGGAGGTTAGGTTTATTAGAGCTGTTTATTAAGTGGATTTTAGAGGTTGCTTAATGGATTTATTCACCATACAGGAGTGTTTGGCAGCTACCAGATAAGTTCCTAATTTGTTACGTACGTATAGAATTATATATCTTGAAAGAACTTTATCTTTGTGTAAAATTTGTTTATGTTTTTATTTTCCAGCGATCACAGTGATTTAGCTTCTGAAGGATTATGCTTATGTTTATCTAACCAGTTAGTTATTTGAATTGGGACTGTCAGAGAGAGATAAGGGAAAAAAAATGTAAGTTAAAATTAATAGCACTAACAGTGAATGAATTGTTGGGATAGTTTACTATAACCTAATATACATTAATACATTATTTGGATTAATGTGTATTTAACTAATATGTGTTTATCTTTTTATTTCAGACAGATTCATAGATATACACACGCGGGCACTAAGTTTTGGGGCCAAAGACTATGTTGTAGCTATATGTCACTCGTCCTTGCCTATTGGAGCACAAAATTTGGAGTGTTTAGGCTTTGTTTAGAAAAATATTTATTCAAGACAAAAATATTTATTCTACGGGTGCTTTATATGTGATGTGTTCGAGCAAGAAGAATTTCAATAGAGAATGTTATTTTTACAAAAATAGTGTAACTTATTGTGCGACGCTAAGAGTTTTTGTGAAGTTTGTATAATAGGGAGTGCTAGAATGTTGTAAATAGTTGTATTTGTGTATTTGTGTGTATTGGAGACTAGTGTCAAAGTTTTATTCCATTTAGGTTTATTTATTGTGAAAGTATGCTAAAATTTTTATGCGAGGCGATAGAAAATTCCGGATTTTTATAATGAGGTTTGTGAAAAGAGTGATATTTGTGTTAAGACTTTCTTTAAATGATTCACTTAACAAAATGCAACTTGTTTAAGTGTAAATTTTCTTTTAATATGTTTATGCATTGAGAAAAAGACGGTTCGAGTAAGAGTTGTATGAAGAAAAGAAAAAAAACCTTTGATAAATACTGTAATGCGTAGCAGCTAGATAATGTGTTTAGTGTATATTTTATTGGATGTTTGATTATCAAAATTATAATAGAGCCGTTTTAAAAGAACGTATATATTTGTTTTGCGTCAAAAGTGGAAACAGTATGTTGTGTCTTAATAGGTGATATATGTGTGTATTATCTTATCATTTTTTTGTTTGAATAGATTAATTTGTATATAAAGTGTTTTAGTGGAGCGTAAAGAATTTAATCAAGAGTGTGTGTTGTTTTGTATGCGAGTGCTTGTATTAAGAAAAGAAAGATACTATATGCTTGGTGTATATAAGATTGGAATATGCAAATTTCCAGATGTGTAAATGAAGAGAAAAAAAAATAATAAAATAAATACAAAGAGTTAATGACTCAATTAGTACAAAGATTAATGGTGTGTGTGTAAAAAGAGTTTATTGGTTTGGTGTCTTAGTTAGGTGAAAAGAAAACGTGGTAGGGAAAGGAGTTTGTATTGTGTAGAGTGCTAGCGTGGAGCGACCACGTGTTTGCTCTATGTAAATCGAGTATGGGGTGACCATGTGCTTGCTCAAATGTATGCGTAAAAGAAAGAAAATTTTTGGTAGAAAATAGGAATGTGTTAGTGAAAAAAAACATGCGTTATTTTTATCTCTGGGTATTTGATGTCCCTATTTTAACGAGTGAGCCTGTTTTGCGCGCGTCCTAATTGCAAAACAGTTTGTCGTATAGACGATATATTGAATGGGGGACTTCCTGGTGTTCCCAGTCTCTAACGATGATAAGCAGCGACCCACTTTTCCAATCGGAAAAGTGTTACTAAAAGCCTACGTTAACACCCAAAAACTCCAGGTCCGCTCTCAATCCTCTAATAACACCCTTATGTTTAGATGTATATATATACTAAATAATTGTTAATATTAACTAAGCTAAGCAAGCGCATACAGAGGAAAATGTAGGATTTGTGCCTTTCTTTGAGATATAAATATAATTTGCATTTAATATTTTTCTTTTAATATTTCAATGTTAATTTCTTTTAAATTGTATATTAGATATATATATAAAAAAAAGTAAAAATATTTAAATAAAATAAGGATACTACAAATAACTAATCCCACCGCCGGGCACCAATTTGTTAGCTGTGACGTACTGGCTTTTATTATTAATTAATAAAGCCCGAATTTTACGGCGTTTCTCGCGTCGCGCCGAGCGGTTTGCACGCGCGAGATAGTTTGCGTGGCTAAGGCAGGAAAGGGAGGCTTGGATAGGAGGCGGTTAGTGAGAAGACTCGAGAGTCTGTTGTAGATTTATTTTAAATAATGTTTATTAATTTACCTTATATCGGTGGTTTTATTCAACTAAGGATTCAACATCGGGTGACTAACAGCCAACCGAGTTTACCATAAAAAATGGAATATTCCAAGATCGGTATTAACTCGTTCGAATTCTATTTGGGATAATCAAACACAGGTGCTTAATTATTCCGAATAGAGCTCGATTGAGTTATTTGTCCTAACGTCTATATTAAATTTCTATAGGATTTTATGTATTGCGTAAAAGTTTGAAGGAAAATGTTTATTTCGTAGAGACGTTACCAAATGAGAAGTTAAAAAAAAGGAAGATTAAGAAAAAGAAGTATGAAATAGTTCATCACAGTACTATGTAATAGTTCATTTAATTTACTGCAGCTAAGTAAAAATTTAGATGTTTTCTCTTGAATAGAAGAAACTCCTACATTCTAAATCTAAAATAATAAAGATAGGTGTTAGGAAGAATAAAAATAGCATTTCATTCTTTTAGAAAAGTATAAAAGTGTGATGTTATTCTTCAGAGAATTTGACAATGACTTTGAAAGATTAAATTGTACAAAACTTCAGCTTTTATTCTTTTAAAAGATTAAATGATGAATTTTTTTCTTTACAAAAGAATAAAGACAAGAAATTATTCTTTATAAAAGAATAAAATACCACCCCGCTATTTTAGACGAATAAATAACGTATTTTATTCTTTACGAAAAGAATAAACAGAAGATATTATTCTTTATTTAAGATATATAAATATATATATATTTATATATAAAAAAGCTAGGCGCAGTCGTATTGTTAACTGCCTTTTCTCTAGTGAGCAGCTGCTCGCGCCCTATACACGCCGTCCGACGGGCGGCGACGATGCCTTCTGCCTCGCCTGCTTGGGTTTTGCGACTCGCGCGCGCGACGCAGCGTTGCAATTCTCTCCTGATGCCTATTCTCAATAGCTCGTGGTTCGGCCGGAGGCAGTTATCACCCCTTCCCCTTGTCGCCGCGGCTAACGGAGTATGCCTTTATTGTGTGAGCACCTTTTTGCTTATTTACTTTAAAACTCCGTGAGTCGCTGCGACCGAGAAGAAAAAGGTGTATTGTACGCGAGCCAGCCGCCGCACTGTGCGTCGCAAGATGGCGTTGCCTCGTGGCGACGCAAGCCGTTAGCTTGCGCCGACGTCTATGCTTGCGAATGCGTCTGAGAGAGTCGCGCGGCGCGAGAAAAAAAACGCAAAGATATGACGAGAAATGAAAAAAAAACCGACGTGGCTCCTCGTGCTATCAGGTGCGCCCTACTCAGGATCGCCCAGCCGATGTCTCGCTGCCAGCTTCCTACGGGAACAGGAAAAAAATTAGCTCGGCTTCTCGCACGCCAGCTGGTGAAAGGAAGAAGGTGTGGCACGAGTTCTTCGTGCCGCGCTTTTTACACTCACTCATCGCGCTTGGGATCACCGATGACCCTGTCACTCGCGTGCTGCGCTGTCCGGGTCGACCGTATTTACGTGAAGTCTACGGCGCGCTCGAGAGGGCACTACCTCTTTACTGTCGCGGGACTGACGGCTCTCTCCTCACGCTCGGGCGATGCCTATAGTGTGCGTCGGGATACTTCGGCGTCGTTCGTTTTCGTCGTCCGCTTTACCATTGCTCGATGGGCGTGATATTCGCTTAAACGCGGCCACGATTGCCGCTGCTGCGCTTTATTTAAATTTGTACTTGGGTCGACGTTAGCGTACCCTTGTACAATATATATTTGCCTATGTCTTAATTATTATTTTTATATTTTGCCTCTGTTCGAACAACTTCTCCTATGTATTACCCACTTATTTTGTCGTCAAACCCTTTATAACGCGTACACATCTTGCACCAAAAAACTTGTCAAAAAAAATTTTATTAAGCCCTTCAAAACGTTGGGTGACATTTATAACGCGTTTAGTCCGTCTTTAGCACTTCAAAACGTTGGGTGCCATTTATAACGCGTGGCTCCGACTGCCATGGACATGCGTCCTGGAACCACGGTATAGAATAACTATTTGGTAAATTATTACGAAAATTATTATTAATTGTCAATCGGCATACGCCGTCAAGCAATCAAACATAGACCTCCAAAGGGTCGTAATTTTATTTAAATTTGTGCGCCAGGCACTGTATTCCGATTTAGTTAAAATTTTACAAACGGTGACGAGCAGTGCCCCTCGTCATATTCTTTGAATTTATTATTTGCTGCTTCCCCGAAAGGGAGTTCTAATTCATATTAACTACTTTTAGTGTTCACACTTAGACACGGCTAGCTAAGAGTTGTTTCTACTCGCGGAGAGTCGTGGGGTCTCGACGGTTACAACTTCCTTAACTTTCTTTCACCATTACACGCGAAAACATATGCGAAGCTTGTTCAAACAGATACACACATAGGAGTGAGGCAACACAAAAAAAATAAAATAGTATGATCTCTATATTTAGATTTAAAATGAATGCAGTGCCTTTTATTTCACGGAGAACTTATGCGAGTGGGAGAACACGCTGTAGGTTTTATACAATAACGTTTTATCGGGTCTCCCACGAGACACCTCGTTGAAAGTAACAAAGTATTTCCGTGAGTTAACAAAATTCCAATTTTGAACCAAGGTACACTCTTACAAAAATTCGAGAAAATTAAAAATCTTCTCACCGCGTTACAAGGTTTGTGGTGAAATCTCAAAAAATCAAGGACAGTTCGACGTTCCTGAGCTTACTTGAGTGCAAAGATAAGGAAATTTACAGAAAAAAAGATGCTCGCGCTCGGGAAACTCCGAATAACACAGGGATTTCGTATGAGAAGCCGACGACTGATTTTCAAGGGGCAAATAATAAATAAAATAATAATTCAATACAAGAAATTTGGGAAGAGGGGGGGGGGGGGCAGTGATCATAAAACAAATAACAAAATATCAAATCTAAGTTTTTTAAATAATGAAACTGTAATTAAAAGTATGAAGACGCCACAAGATAACATTGAATTAAAAAATGCTCAATGCAATATTTTAAGGTCAGATTCCGCCTTGAAAATAGAGGAAAATCAAAGGGAACAGATACCAATATTTGGGACAGAGGCACAAAAAAGCAAAAATGCTTGTGAATCCCCGAAGTCCACAAAAAAAAATTAAGGTCACACTAAATGGAAAAAATTCCAGTGTGATTTCCAAAATAAATCTCATTGAGCAAAAGTACAGAGAGTTTCTAATTATCAAAAGTTGTTCGTCAATAAATCAGTCACAAATAAATGAAGATAATACTTCTAAATATGATGACGATATAATTACCCAAATAGAGGAAAATTCCTGGAAGAAAGGAAATATTGGAATCGGACCATTACAGATTACTGATTTTGAAGTCAAGAAATCACGAGGCATGCGCAGTTTTGTCTACGTGAGTTACATTTTGCCTGGCATGCGCAGTTTTGCTACAGCAAATGTAAAAAATTCTAGTAGGAATAAGTTATTAGCCTACGAGATCTACAAGAGAAGGAGACGACGACGAGTTTTCAGTCAAGCCACAGCTGACATCATGGAGGTGATCAGTCGAACTATTGTGTGCAGTGGTACAGGTACGTTAGTGTAAAGTGCGCGAGTGATTAAAAACGAATTAATAGTGTGGGGTGTAAATATGTAGAAGTGTAGTAGTGCTGGAATATGATGAAAAGACATTATATACAGGACATTAAGTCGAAATATTACAAATGAATTTAATTAAGCAAATCATTTTTTATATAAAATAATGTATAAACGGAAGCTAAATGAATTTGTATTTTCTTCACAAAGTGGAAAAATATAAATTTATTTAGGGGGACTATGTAACGATCCATATGGGTATGGTATGAATATGGGTGTATTTAAATTATTTATTTATTAGAATACTGTTATATACTAATGTTTTCTTGAAATATGCAAAGAATGAATGATAAGAATAAATAAAGTGAAGATGAGTAGATGAATTGAAAATCGCGTTTGTGCGTTAGGATGATCGTCGCGAAGCGAATATTCTCACAAAGAGGAATAGCGGAGAATAAGGATGTGTGCCTACATCCATGTCAGATATGGTTGATGGAAAGGGTAAGAAAAGTGGGAGCCTGGTTGCTATGTGACGTTAGCGGTACGAGGCCGAGCCGCCGAAGAAAGTCGTGAGGCCGAGCAATCGAAAAGATTGAGCTGGCTGCCGATTGAAGGATGGTCAGTCAGCGCACAGCCGCCTAGCAAGCAGGACTTTCACTCCTCCTGCTCTTATAAAATGATTTGGACAGTTAACTTATATATTCGTCAGTTTACTTATTACTTTTGACGAATATATGAGTAAGCGCAAATTGTTTTGATGGTATGGAACTGTGAAGCTAAATAAATGCGAGGCCTGAGCTTGATATTTTATAGAAATAATATATATCACTTTATTTATAAACCTATACAAACACACATAAAAACTCATCCTATACATTTCCTTATGACTTTCTGTCATTTAGGTACCGCGGGTAAAGATAAATAATTAAATATTATTTATTTTTTTTTTTAACGTCGCCATGTTTGTGCTTCCATGTGGTTCTAATCGACGACGGGGGTCTGCGATGTGTTTGTAAACAAAGCACATGTAATTTTTACAGAGGTGCTTGTATCAATCGGCAGAGACTAGGATTCGAACCCGGGTCACCGGCGTGGGAATCCGACACTCTACCGACTGAGCCGCCGCAGGCCCCTAGATTGCTTTCGCTTTATGAAAAATAAGCCAGGAGTAAAAAATGATTTAAAGTTGACTTTCAAAGATTAAGCCTCTCTAAGTATCTCTAAGCCTAACAATTAAATATTATAATAAAAGGTTATAATATTTAAATTAAATGATAATAACAAATTACGAATCCTTACAACATTGCAATCAACAACATTTTTTATTAATGGAATTTCTTCCTATGATTGTAAAATATTAAATTTGAGGTTAAGAAATTAATGGTCACACTGTGAATATATTATTGTTGACTTTATTTAATAAAAGTTAACATTTCGGTTATTTGATAGGGAGAACCTGTTGACTATTTTTAAGCAAAAAATACTGTAAAACAAAAATATAATAATAAACATATTCGTCATTATAATTTATATTTTTTTCTTAAAAGCATAGTGTATAATTTACATATATACTAATAGATTTTATAAAAATTAAAACTAAATTATGACTATAGATTGAAATCAGACAAATGTATTTATGCTATTTATTTAAAAAAATTTAATATAGATGCTTATTTGACTCTGTTTTTAAGGTTAAATAGAAATTTTTTGTGTTGAATTAATTTATTGTTAAACTTATATGTATCTAATTATACATTACAAATAACTTACAATCATTTTAAAAAATTTTAAAAGTTGATTTTTCATGGTCTTGTTTGGTCTAACAGGTCCATTTTTTTTATTTTGAGTTTAAGAAAAAAATCTACGTATTTTTCTTCATTTTATATGTTCAATCATATATCTCAGGACTTTTTCCTAAAATCAGTATTTCATTGTCAATTACATTTTAAAATGGTTCATTTTTAAATTATTTTCAAGTAGTTATTAGATTTTGTCAAGTATTTAGCGGCATTTTAATAAAATCTTGATTATCTTAGAATTAAGAATTTGATTATTTTTTAAATTCAAAGTGGGATTGTCGATGAAGTTATTAATAGATTAATTTGAAATTTTTTAATTGTTTACGGAAGAAAAATATGTAAGCTTTTTAAAAATTACAAAAGTTTTCAAGGTTAAATCTACAAATAATTTAAAAAAATTTAAATAGATGTGTTGTTATGGTCCTGTTTGATTTAGTAGGTGTTTTTTTTTATTTTGAGTTTAAGAAACTTGTATGTATCTTTCTGTATTTTATACCTTCGATCACATATACTTTATAATTATTCACCAAAATCAGTTTTTCATCGTCAATCACATTTTTAAAATGGTTAATTTTTTATGTTACGATGAAATTTATGATAGTTATTATTGTTTATTTTTAGGGAAATATAGGTTATTAGTACATTATGTAATAAGGGCAAAAAGTTAAATATTTTTTCCGTGTGTAAGGGTGTATTTATTTTAAATACAACCGCGTCTCACAAGATAATAAACACCGCTGAATCGACTACCGGTTCATGATCGATAGAGATCGAGCGGCGATAAGAGAGCCGAAACTGGTGAAGCGTCCTGCGTAAATACGACGGGCATGCTCAGTTATCTCTCTCTCTCTCTCTCTCTCTCTCTCTCTCACTCGGGATCCGTCGACGAGCCAACATCTCAACTGCTTCCTGGACGTCGATCCTCACCCTGACTAACCTACCTCAGCCGCGTGGTATTCACTTCAAGGCAAGACGAGTTTCGTGTAGATAGCCAATATCAAGATCGCGCCTTTGCCCGCGGACTCATTAATTTACGGTAGAGATCCAGCGAGTACTTTCGAGGATGCCCCGTTTGCTGCGGAGGGAGTCATCGCAAAGGGAGGAATACTTCGGCCCCGAGTGGGATGAGCCAACGCGACGCATCACCCTCAAAGCGAGATAAATTTCTTAATATAAACATTGCGAATATTAAATAGACGTTCGAAAATACGGGAGAATAGCTTTCGATCGAAGTAGATTAAGGCCGCGTGGGTTAGGCACATTGTAATAGCGCTTTCATAGTAGCGAGTGCGCTAGAAAATGTTAAACTCTGAGCTACACACGAAAAAAAGATAAAAATTGTCGAGGATGCCCTCGAGTTATGAAGAACCAATAGCGGGTTTCGTTTTGCCTGTGAGACACGAGCCATGCTCGACCACACCGAGTTCGTGGTCTGGAGCAGAAAAAGACACCGCTCTGAACACACGGTGCGAGGGTTTACCTTATAAGTACAGGGGCGTACTTGTACGTGAACGCACACCCGCTTCTTTCCTTGAGCTTCTGTAAGAGTTAAGCAGCCATTTTAATCGAACGCAGCTCATATTATCTGCCGCAGTAAAACTAAAACGCCAGCGTTATTCCGGAGCTTGCAAGCGCGCAACCACTCCGTCACCCAATCTAAGAAACGGTCTTGAACACTAACGCATACCTGCTTTCCGCCCTTACACTCGGTCTCATCTCGTGCACTCAGGTACATTAGCTCTAAATGTTGAATGATAGCCTCGCATACGAGTTTACATTTGAATTGATCACGTGCGCTGATATACAATTCATTCCGCTTCTTGCACCCTTTGAAGCTAGAGTACGCCTAGCTGTACTTGCAAGCGCGGGCGGACATTCAGCGATGTTCTCTTGCACTAAAGTAAAATAGGCTGTGATTGCGAACGCGAGCGAACATTTGGTCTCGGTTCTGGGCCAAGATGGTGCTCAGCACCGCCGTCGCGCGTGCGTTTTGGTCGCGAGCATAAAGAGAAATGCAGTGGCGCTCCTGGATCCTCGGTTTCGTTGCAAACGCTACATGCTGCCCCGTGCGCTGGCGCTGCTCGGTAGGTATTGGCCGCACGCGCTCGCGCAGCTCGGTTCAAGGCTCGCGCGCTGGTGCGGCTCGCTAATGCCCTCGCGCGCCAGCGTCTACCCTCGCGAACGAGCAGCCCTCTCGCGGGCCGACCCCGTCAGTGCTACCAACGCGCGAAATGTCCCCGCGAACGTAAATCGAACGAACGCACCTGCATTAGCACACACTAACCTACGTGATCGTCTGCTGACGGCTACGCAGTGATATTACTGCTGGAGTAAGGCCACGCTGCAAAACTCGATAACTGCCTTATAATAAGTATATATTGTAGTTTATAACATTTACACAATCATGGCTAATGAACCAAATGTATTAGTGCTGTTACCTAGACTGTTACAAGATAAGAACGTTTCTATGGAATTAATTGAAACCAAAATAAAGCGTTTTTAAACTCATGAAATCTACAAAGGAATACAATGTTTTGGAGAGTATCATCATCTATTTCCAGTGTTAAAAAAATATCCGGATAAGTTTAAACAGTATACAAGAATAAATGCTGATACATTTGCTTATCTATTGTCTAAAAAAAAGGACTCATTAAGCAAAAATTAGTGCAACTTTCATGCGCAGCCAATTTATGCAGAAGAACGACTCGTCCTCAGGTTAAGGGGTAACACCACTCTAGCGGCCCAAAAAAATGCCTAATTTGTACGATTTTTTACAAGCGTAAGAAAGAAGGGATCAAATTTCTTTTTTGAGGGTTTACCATACATATATTGAGGTACAAAAATATATTTTTTTTTACATTTAAATACAAAATGGCGGCTATACAAGGAATCTCGTGAGAAGCCTTTTTCTCAAACCTCCCAACCGGAGAACACTTTTCTCGGAAAGTATGAGACCTGGAACACAAAACCAAAGAAATTCTTAATCTATATAACGTTAACTTTGGGAGTACGTAGGTTTTTTTTTTATTTAAATTGTTTTAGAAATGGCGCACGTCTGAAAAAAAGTCGATTTTTCTCGAAAATAAACTATGTCAATTGTTTATAAAAAAAATTTACATTCAATCGAAAAACGGCTACGTATTTCTTTAGAGAATATATTTGTGAAGCTCAATCCAATCCATGCAATAGTTTGCGAGTAATTTGTTCTCCCAGTTTAAAAAAGGCTTCTTACGTGATTCGCTGTATAGCCGCCATTTTGTATTTAAATGTAAAAAAAAATATATTTTTGTACCTTAATATATGTATAGTATACCCTCAAAAAAGAAATTTGATCCCTTCTTTCCTACTCTTGTAAAAATCGTACAAATTGGTGTTACCTCTTAAGGTAAAATTATTATTTTTAAGCACTTCTAAATTAAGTACGTACTTGTACTTATTTTCAGTTTTTAAATATTTGTTTTTGCTAAGTGTTTCATTGACCAAATGATATATGCAATATGCGAATTTTTGTTAGTCTTGTTTCATACATTATTTATTACTTAATTTCAGTCAGTGATAAGTACATTACAAACATTGATACAAAAAGTATTAAAATATGTTGTTCTTTTTGCTAAAATTGTTACTAATGCTGATAATATACTAATGTTTCTGGTAAAATTGTAATTTAATATCCAATCAAGATTTTTGCACATTTTACTTCTTTAATAAAATCTTTCACTAGCATATTTCTTGAAGAAGTATACTCTCTAAATTTTTGGAGTGAAATTTTCGCTATAAATGTAGAGTGAACGAGGGTTACTCTAAAAGAGTGAATTTTCACTCTAAATAAGTGAATTTGGTCACTCCAGTCTAATAAGTGAATTTTACCACTCTAAATTAGAGAGTGACTAAGCATTCACTCTAACTTTCATACTAGGTTAGAGTGAAATTTATATTATGAAACCTATAAATTAGTCAAAGTTTCGAACTACGACTTTTTAATTTTAAAACATTATTTGCACCAGGAATCTTCAATTAAATTTTCAAGATATTTCATTATATATTGTACAAAAACATGGGTTAAAAAATATACAACTACGTGGATAATTAATTAATCTAGATGTGAAAGGTAGCTTTTATTTAAAATCTCTTACAAATTTAACCAAATATATACAATGTTATAACTGAGTAGAACAATCAATTTCTTTCAATTATTTGATTGTATAAATCAATCTCAAGCAATATGGGTATAAAAAATTGAATATTCAAAGTATTTAGACTCGATAGGAGAAAATTTTAATGAAAGAATTTAAAACTATTTTTTTCTTCCTTCTTTATACACTTTAGACCACTACAATCCAAATTTCAGATGTCTAGCTCCTTTAGTTTTCAAGATCTGAGTTTTTAGTACATTTAGACCGAGTGGCCAATGCAGCGGAAAGTGAGATTTTTCAGTTATAATGAACTCTACAAGTTGTAATAAGTGTATTGAGGTATACAATGTTATAACTGAGTAAAACAATTTCTTTTAATTATTAGATTGTATATAAATCAACCTGAAGCCCAAGTATCAGCGACAAGACTCTCAGCTACCTATGACCAGCGTTCCGGAGCCAGAATTTCGCGTGATTGAGACCACTGCCTGTGAGAAATTTATCGGAGCCACGGTAGCTCAGAGGATTATGACTCAGCCTTCTACACAGAAGGCCCCGGTTCGAATCCAAGTAGTAAAGTACCGTGGTTCTGATGGTTCGGAGTCCATCTAAAACTGTAGGGCCAATTGTGATGCATCTTAAAATAGGGTGGGGGAGAGGGAAGGAAGGAAGGCGGGGTTAGATGCATCATCACTATTGGGGTAGTAATATTCTTTCTACATTGCTTTGAATAGTTGTAGAGATAATATATTTCTGTTGAATTGTAAATAAGGGATTCAAGCTTCTCAATTATTTTTTGCTTCCTCAAAAAGGAAGCTTTTTTGTTTCTCTTCCCCAGTGGAAATGTCAAAGTGTGAAAATCTGTGAAAAACTGTGACTAATGTGTGAAAAACTGTGTAAAACCATGACATATCGTGAAAAACTGTGAAATTAGGCTTATATTTGGAACAGGATTTTAAATAAATATTATTGAATAGTTCATAAATTTTGTCACAGTTTGTACATAGTTGTTCACAGTTTTTTTACAGTTTCTCACATTTTATCACAATTTCTCACAGTTGTAATTTCCTTTATGTAAGAGAACGCAACGAAAACAAATGTAAGAAATGGTAATATGTCATTGTAAGCCAATACTCTATAAATCAAAGAAAGTGCCTGTTGAAGGCTTACAAACCAACTGTGTCTTCCTTTCCTAAGATAAATGAAACTTTGACAACAAATTTTAGGACTCTAGCACTTTTAGTTTCCGAGCTGTGAGATTTGGTTACGTATAGGCCAAAACATAGAATTTTGAAGGGGTTGTTGGTTTTATACATTTCTTTGAATAAGTTATGTATAAAACGGGAAGAACCTCACAGATATGAGCAAGGAGGGGCTCTTGTCATCTTAAAAGTGAAAAAAAAAATCATGCTTCAATTTTAAACGGTTCTTAAGAACTGAAAAAAATATTTAACGTACGATAAAATTTTATTGAAGTTGAATAGAAGAATAAGTTTTGTCTGTAAAACTCAAGCAAATTGAATATAATTTTTTTATGTCATAAGCTCTTTTAATTTAAATGAAAATTAACATTTTGTGAAAAATCTTCCCTTAGCGTTCATTTGCTTATATGTGAAATTTACAGTTTTCACACTTGCTGGAAGAAAAAAAGTATTTAAAAGCATTCAAATAAAGTATTCTTTTTTATTTATGTATAACAATGCTTGATAAAAAATCTTAAAACTCTGTCTATCATTCAGAAAGAGAAATGAACAAATATGTCACATTTGTTACTATCGCAACCAACAGGTTTCAATCAAAAATTATGTTTTAGTAAACTCATTTTATATTCAATATAAACTGTGCAACTACTTACCTCTGTGACGTCCAACAGACTACAAATAAGACTAAAGCTACAAGCTTTTAAATGCGCCTTTTATTTTGGCCTATGTTTTCGCACAATAGCCAGGGTCTCTAAGGCAAATCGCATGTAATTAGTTTTTATTCTCTTGAACCCTCGTAATGAGGATTCTCGGCTTTACTTCAATTCTTAGAAATGACGTCTCTTTTTGTTATTGATTGATATTACTGGAAATTTTTATTAGTTTACTACCTTGTGATACGTATAATGGTATAGCCGCGAGGTTCAGAATAAGTTTTATTAGTGGGATATACAGTACGTGATTAAATATTAATCTCAAGGCGTATATCCATAAACATTACTTTAGTATGCTTCACGCTTTCATAAATGATACCGAGGTGCATTACTAAAGTATGTTGTTCTATGATTCTGAGGTACGTACGCTAGAATAGCCTGCAAGGTTCAGAATAAGTTTTATTAGTGGGATATATAGTACGTGATTAAATATTAATCTCGAAGCGTACATCCATAAACATTGCAAAATAGCCCGCGTGGTTCAGAATATATAGAAATCACAGGTATCTATACGTTACTAGTTACTAGCGGCGAGGTGCATTACCATGTGATGTATTGCGTTCAATTTTATGTATATATATATATATATATATATATATATATATATATATATATATATATATATATATATATATATATATATATATATATATATATATATATATATATATATATATATATATATATATATATATATATATATATATATATATATATATATATATATATATATATATATATATATATATATATATATATATATATATATATATATATGTCCCATATATATATGGGACATTCTTAGTCAAAAAAGCCACCCCCTATGTCCAAAAATCAGAGGCTCAAAAAAATTCGTGTCCGGGCTTAAAATTTAGCTTAATATATCTACTTTCCATTACTGAGTGACCTTTATGAATAATTCAAAATAGTGGGCTGGTGCAGCTCTAACAATACACCGATATCACCACGGAATATCAGTTAAATGTTCTTAAAACTTGCAGGGGTAAAGAAAAAATTAGTAAAAAGGTTATTTGCATATATTTTTTCCCGCTGAACACGAATCCACCGTTAGTTTTGGTATATGGGGCCACCTTTCGTCCATAACCTCAAAAAACAGTCAAAAAATGCAGTTTACGTGGCTGAGACTGGAAATAGTGTACAAAAAAAGCTCATCATCATTCTTCGTTGGTTTTTAACAGAGGAATACAATGCTGTTCTCAGTTTTAACCTTGACTCAAAAGCTCATTTTCAAGGTCATTTCAAGGACAATTGTTCAAAGACAAGGTCAAATTGTTTAAATTTGACACTATTTTAGCTATTATTTTGACAGGAATGTCATGCTTATGATGGTATTGCGTCCTTCTACAGGAAGCTTTGTAATTGTAAAATTTTCAATTTCCTAAAAAAGGCGTTATAATCATGTTTTGAGGTTATGGAGTCCGAATCCAGTGTTTTTAGAAAATGTTTGTGTGGGCATATGTGTTTTTAATTTTGCAGTTAGATGTAGGGGCTACCTTTCGAAAAATAAATTGAACACAAAAATCAATATTTAATTGAATACTATGTTCCCAATAGTATTTGTTTAATTGCATCTTTTTCGAAATAGAATGAGATGTTTTTTCCTAGATTTCATTAGTTTGGATATAATTAGATTTTTTTTCTCATCATAACCAACATCGAATATATCTTACAGCATAAAATATTGTACGTTAAAAGAAAATATGTACTTTCCTCTATCGTTTTATGCTTTCATTTTTTCAAATAATCTTCCGAGGATAGTTAAACGACATTCTTTTGTAGTGCATAACTCCTCCTTGATGTCATTATTTCTTGAATGGTCCTTGTAAGGATAGTTGAAGGAAATTTCTTCTCGTTGCGTAACTGCTTGCGTAACAGTCCTTTTCAGGATAGTTAGCGAGCTCTTATATTAGTGAAGTCATTGTTTCTTCAACGGTCCTTGTAAGGACAGTTGAAGGAAATTTCTTCTCGTTGCGTAACTGCTTGCGTAACACTCCTTTTCAGGATAGTTATAGCGAGCTCTTACAGTAGCGAAGTCATTGTTTCTTTAACAGTCCTTTTAAGGACAGTTTTAACATCATGTCAAAAAAGATCCGTACAGATAGGTGCATCAATCCTTATAACGATGAAGGCGTACCTAATCATAAGGGTTCAAATTTAAGAACAATATCAAAAGCATTACTGCAGGAGAAGCCTAATTTACCAGTAACTGCCATGGTATGTAATGATTGTAGATTAAAACGTTCATTGAATCGATCTGATAGCTGTATGAATATAGACGATTCCAATGATATCAGTAGTATGGAATGTGATGATACCTCGGCAGACCAAGGTACTGAGTGTCCAAATACTTCCTTAACTACTGAAAAAGATGCTTCATCTACCAGGTTACTTGAAGTGGAAGAACTTCTGCAAGGATTAAAAGATAAATTCAGAAGTTTGGAAGGTAATGATCCCTTGAAGCTCAGAATCCTCATTATTGCGCCAGAATCTTGGAGTATAAGACGAATTTCAAAAGAGTTTGATACTTCCCGAACTTTAGCTAAAAAAGCTAAAGAATTACGATCAGCAAGTGGTGTTCTGGCCGATGTTACAGCAGAAGCTGGTAAAACTATACCAAATGCTACAATTACATTAATTAATGATTTCTATAATGACGATACTGTTGGTAGAATGATACCAGGAGTCAAAAACACGTGTTCAGTTAAAGTTGATGGTGAGCTTATTAAAGTGCAAAAACGGTTATTGTTAATGGATCTCAAAGAACTGCATACATTGTTCAAAAAGACTTACTCAGATCATCCAGTTAGTTTCAGTGTTTTGGCAAAACTCCGACCGCAACATTGTATTTTGGCTGGAGCAAGAGGAACTCACTCAGTATGTGTATGTACGATTCATCAGAACTGTAAATTAATGCTTGATGTAATTAAAATTAACAGCCTAACAAAGGAAACTGAAAATCCAATTCGTGATTATCATGATTGTTCGAAATCTATTGTGTGCAAGACACCTACGCCCGATTGCTACCTAGATCAATGTCATAAATGTCCAGATATTTCATTTTTTTTCACGACATTACTTGAAATTTTAAATAGTGCCTTTATCGATCAGGTACAATATAGTGTATGGACAGCAACTGATAGGTCGACTTTGAAAACAGTTACGAGTGAAGTTTCTGACATTGTAAATGAATTTTGTGACATGCTACAGACTCTTAAACTGCATTAATTCATAGCGAAACAGCAGTCTCAATTTATTTCGTCAACAAAACTGAATTTAAATAAAGGAGAAGTACTTTTTATATTCGATTTGTCTGAGAATTATTCATATGTAGTTCAAGATGCTTCGCAAGCATTTCACTTCAACAATCAGCAATGTACAGTATTCTCAATTATTACAAAGAAAACTCTAAATTAAAACATAAAAGTTCCATCTTCCTCTCAGATAGTTTAAAACATGATACTTCTGCCGTCTTTACAATTCAGAAGCAATTGATTCCTGAAATAAAAAGAACTATTAAAAATGTTAAAAAATTGATATACGTCAAAGATGGTGCAAAGCAACATTTCAAAAACCGATTCCAGATCGCTAATCTCATCAACTATAAAGAAGATTTTGGAATCGAAGCGGAATGGCATTATTGCGTAACAGCACACGGTAAAAGTGGATATGATGATTTAGGAGCTATATTTAAAAGAGAGGCTTACCGAGCAAGTCTTCTAGCTAAAGCATCTGAAGCGATTTTGACTCCAGAAGCCCTTTTTCATTGGGCAAGCAAACATTTCGAAAACATACAAATTTTTATTTATAGTAAGGTAGATCATGATAAATCAACACGACACTTGAATAAAAGATTCTCAACGGCATTAGCAGTACCCGAAATTTTAAAAAACCACTCGTTTACTATTCAACAACCAAAAACGGTAGTTATTAAACGATTTTCTAATGCTACCAAAGGAGTCGAATTTTATGCAGAAAATGCTTAGTATTTGATCCTTCAGAAACAAAAAAAAATGATTTTTTAAGAACCATTTCCAAAATAGTGCAAAATACGAAAAATCTAATAATATCCAAAAATCTTCTAAGAAAAGAATAACTCTTTTAAATCCGGAATAATCTTACTGAAAATACCGCTAACGATACATTGGCACGTACCTCATCTAAAATCGTTTATCGTTCCAATATGCATAATATAATGTTTGAAATATAGAATCTGTATGTTTTACTCCACTATAAGTAAGATTTACTCAGCTATACTCAACTAAACAATAAAACACACATTCATATGGAGATTTTATAAACACACGATTTTCAAACTCCATAACCTCAAAACATGATTATAACGCGGTTTTTTATGAAATTGAAAATTTCACTATTACAAAGCTTCTTGTAGAAGGACGCAATATCATCATAAACATGACATTCTTGCAAAATAATAGCTAAAATAGTGGGGCCTGCGGCGGCTCAGTCAGTAGAGTGTCGGATTCCCACGCCGGTGATCCGGGTTCGAATCCTAGTATCTGCCGATTGATACAAGCACCTCTGTAAAAATTACATGTGCTTTGTTTACAAACACACCGCAGACCCCCGTCGTCGATTACACAGCCCCACAAAAAAAAATTGTAAGTCCCAAAAACTTGACCACGGTACTTATATGTTTTTGGGATCGCTGAATCCGAATCCAGGGTTAGTTTAACCCCATCAGAACTTTCTCAAGGTCAGTTGAAGGTCAAATTATCGAAATACATTAAAAATACACTAAAACCATGGTATCTTGGGGTTTTTGGGGTCGCTGAATCCGAATCCGGGGTCAGATTAAACAATCAGATCTTTCTCAAGGTCAGTTGAAGGTCGCAAATATTTTGTGAATCCCGATTGTTGCCCCAGAAGTATTGTTATGATTTTAAGATCCCCACATATTTGCCATTTATGATCATTGTATTTTATTCGGTCTAATATTACTTTCATGTTACAGTACTCTTCATTCAGTATTACCGAATATCCTATGGGAATGACTGCATAAACATTTGTATTGTGTAACAGAGCGGCTTTTAAACTTCTCGTTGACGAATCGATGAACAATCTCCACTCGTTAGGGTTGTAACATCCATGTTTAAATCAATTCATCAACCCAACTATATCTTTGCAGTAAACTAAGGAAAATTCTTCATCTTTAGCGAAATAATCACGATATTTCTTATCTCTGTCTCGGTAGTAAGAAACTTTAATTTTTCCAGCTTCATTAGTATTTTCTTTTAGCCATGAAGCCAAGTACTCCGCCCTATCCTTTGGTAGGCCCAAATCGCGTATGAGATCATTCACTTTTTCCTGTGTAAGTGGACCTTTCTCCTTCTTAGTATTATAGGGGATGTATTCTTCGTCACTTGTATCACTTGTACTAGCAACGTCATTGTCTTCATCAGGCGCTATTTCTTCTTCCGCAATAATATCTCCTTCCTCCATTTCTTCTTCTAAGATTTCATCTTCATCATGTCTTTCTAAATTTTCCTCAAGATCCATACTTCCACTTGCGTAAATACCCAGTGGATCTTCTCTTTTATCAATTAACGATTCATATATAGGTTTCGTGACACTTTCAACGTTAGCGTAATTAATTTGTGACTTGTTTTTACTATTAACTCCATGCAAATTCGTATTACAAAAATAACAGTCTTCTTTTCTTAAAGGTTCCTTCCATATCATAGGCACTTTCATTTTTACTTCAGTTTTACCATTTTTGTCTTTCTGTAGCATTTTCCTACATATTGCGCATATGATTTTAGGAACCCAATCAAATTCATCAATTTTCATGTCTAAATCAAACATGTTCTTGTACTGCTCTTTAATATTTTGATTGATTTTTCTTCTATTTTTTGGGGTCTCATACTTGCTACAAATGTAACAAAAACTATCCCGTTTTGCTATAAGGCATTCTTGGTCACCAGACCTCAAGTGATAAATTCTTGTAGTATTATACTCTTCGAAACCCAAGTTTCCCACTAACAAAGAGCTGCGGTCGCTTGATGACGACGACTGCGGGCCCGCTTGCTCACCCTGACCAGCCGCCGATACTGGGGTTCCGAATCCCTGCATCGTAATTTTTTGTTGTTTGTCTGCCATGACCGCTCTAAAGCCTTCACCCAGGGGTTTAGCCGACCGAAAAAAAAGAATCGGTCGTTGCCCTCCGTCACCACGTGGAGGCACCCTGGGGCAAACAAACAGCATATTCATATCCGTTCGTATCAAGTAGGAAATACGAGTGATACAAGGGAGATGAAGATTACTGTAACATGACTTTGGAAACCTTTTGGGAAAGAAGACCTTAACACAATCCCAAGATAGTCAACATTAATCGTCTTGGGACTTACACCGAGAGAGAAACCCGATAATGAAGACAGCTCTGCTCACGGTTCTTTTGAGCTGTGGTTTTAAACATGGATGTTACAACCCTAACGAGTGGAGATTGTTCAATCAATCAAAATATTAAAGAGCAGTACAAGAACATGTTTGATTTAGACATGAAAATTGATGAATTTGATTGGGTTCCTAAAATCATATGCGCAATATGTAGAAAAATGCTACAGAAAGACAAAAATGGTAAAACTGAAGTAAAAATTAAGTGCCTATGATATGGAAGGAACCTTTAAGAAAAGAAGACTGTTATTTTTGTAATACGAATTTGCATGGAGTTAATAGTAAAAACAAGTCGCAAATTAATTACGCTAACGTTGAAAGTGTCACGAAACCTATATATGAATCGTCAATTGATAAAAGAGAAGATCCACTGGGTATGTACGCAAGTGGAAGTATGGATCTTGAGGAAAATTTAGAAAGACATGATGAAGATGAAATCTTAGAAGAAGAAATGGAGGAAGGAGATATTATTGCGGAAGAAGAAATAGCGCCTGATGAAGACAATGACGTTGCTAGTACAAGTGATACAAGTGACGAAGAATACATCCCCTATAATACTAAGAAGGAGAAAGGTCCACTTACACAGGAAAAAGTGAATGATCTCATACGCGATTTTGGCCTACAAAAGGATAGGGCGGAGTACTTGGCTTCATGGCTAAAAGAAAATACTAATGAAGCTGGAAAAATTAAAGTTTCTTACTACCGAGACAGAGATAAGAAATATCGTGATTATTTCGCTAAAAATGAAGAATTTTCCTTAGTTTGCTGCAAATATATAGTTGGGTTGATGAATTGCTTTAAACATGGATGTTACAACCCTAACGAGTAGAGATTGTTCATCGATTCGTCAACGAGAAGTTTAAAAGTCGTTCTGTTACACAATACAAATGTTTATGCAGTCATTCCCATAGGATATTCGGTAATACTGAATGAAGAGTACTGTAACATGAAAGTAATATTAGACCGAATAAAATGCCATGATCATAAATGGCAAATATGTGGGGATCTTAAAATCATAACAATACTTCTGGGGCAACAATCGGGATTCACAAAATATCCTTGCTCTTAATGTGAATGGGATAGTAGGGATAGAAAGAATCATTACATAAATAGTGTCTGGCCCCTTAGACACAAGTTCGAACCGGGTTCTAAGAATATAAAAGATAAGCCACTTGTTGATCCATCAAAAATTCTTATTCCACCTCTGCACATTAAATTGGGACTTATGAAACAATGGATAAAATCTTTAGACAAAGATGGTAGCTGCTTTAAGTATCTGCGAAATCAGTTTCCCAAATTAAGTGATGCTAAAGTAAATGAAGGAATTTTCGATGGCCCTCAGATTCGTAAGATGATAAATGATGGAATTTTTGTTACGAAAATGAATCATACAGAGAGAGAAGCATGGTTATGTTTCAAGGACGTAATTAAAAACTTTCTTGGAAATCATAAGAGCCCAAATTACCAACAAATAGTTTTAAATTTAGTAAATAGTTACAAAAATCAAGGCTGCCTAATGAATCTAAAATTACACTTTTTATATTCGCATGTTGATGAATTTCCAGAAAACCTAGGTAATTACAGCGAAGAGCAGGGAGAGAGATTTCACCAAGATATCAAGGAAATGGAGCGCAGGTACCAAGGAAGATGGGACGTAAATATGTTAGCAGATTACTGTTGGTCGTTAAAAAGAGATCTACCATCAACATCGGAGAAGCGGAAGCGTAATCCACTTCGTAGATCATTTGACAATAAAATAGTTCGTTACCATAAAAAAGAGTAATGGGCTTAATATTTTTACGGGTATTTTATTGAATTGCATATACTTCTAACAAATTTAAAGTAAATGAAGGAGCAGCAAACTATGATATAGTTTTAAAGGATACGATTGTACTTGCATATACATTGTTCTTTGCTTTATGGTTTACATTACCTTTTGCATTGTTTCAGTTTATAACTAATTTTTTCACTCTCTTTACGTCCATGACCTTGAACTAACCTTGAACTGACGATAAATATAACCTTATGGGACTATACTGACCCTGGATTTGGATTCAGCGACCCCAGAAACCCCTAAATGTCATGGTTTGACTCTACTTTTTATGAATCTTTCTGATTTGACCTTCAACTGTCCTTGACCATGACCTGATAGGGTTGTAATAAGCCCGGATTCAGATACAGCGCCCCAAAAAAACCCAAGATACCATGGTTTTAGTGTATTTTTCATGTATTTCGATAATTTGACCTTCAACTGACCTTGAGAAAGATCTGATTGTTTAATCTGACCCCGGATTCGGATTCAGCGACCCCAAAAACCCCAAGATACCATGGTTTTAGTGTATTTTTCATGTATTTCGATAATTTGACCTTCAACTGACCTTGAGAAAGTTCTGATGGGGTTAAACTGACCCCGGATTCGGATTCAGCGACCCCAAAAACCCCAAGATACCGTGGTTTTAGTGTATTTTTCATGTATTTCGATAATTTGACCTTCAACTGACCTTGAGAAAGATCTGATGGGGTTAAACTAACCCTGGATTCGGATTCAGCGATCCCAAAAACATATAAGTACCGTGGTCAAGTTTTTGGGACTTACAATTTTTTTTTGTGGGGCTGTGTTATCAACACACAAGAGCAGAAACATGGCGAAGTTAAATAAAAAAAACAAAAAAAATTATCTAGAATAGTGTCAAATTTAAACAATTCAGTCAAGGTTAAAACCGAGAACGGCATTGTATTCCTCTGTTAAAAACCAACGAAGAATGATGATGAGCTTTTTTTGTACACTATTTCCAGTCTCAGCCACGTAAAACTGCATTTTTTTTACTGTTCTTTGAGGTTATGGACGAAAGGTGGCCCCATAGACCAAAACTAACGGTGGATTCGTGTTCAGCGGGAAAAAATACATGCATATAACCTTTTTACTAATTTTTTCTTTGCCCCTGCAAGTTTTAAGTACATTTAACTGATATTCTGTGGTGATATCGTTGTATTGTTAGAGCTGCACCAGCCCATCATTTTGAATTTTTCAAAAAGGCCACTCAGTAATGGAAAGTAGATATATTAAGCTAAATTTTAAGCCCGGACATGAATTTTTTTGAGCCTCCGATTTTTGGACAGAGGGGGTGGCTTTTTTGACTAAGAATGTCCCATATATATATTAGGTAATTTTAGTAAATTTGAATCTTTTAGTAATAAATCTGTTTATTAAAAATAATTTATACAAGAAATAGCTTAATATAATCGGTACAAAAGTTGTAAATAAAATATAATTACTTTTCGGATGTTTAATTTGTAGTTCTATTATTTAAGATAAAATCGTTAAGTAATTTATTTTTAGTCTTGGGTGTTTTAACCCGTAATATTTATTTTTAGTCTTGGGTGTTTTAACCCGAAATATTTATTAATGCAATGGAAATTTTGTGGGTTTTCGACTTAAAAACTGTCTACCCGAATATTTGAGTGTAGAATAATTGTCTACAAAGAACTGTAGCAAGTTTAGCGCTACTAAAGGCACGTTGCCTCGAGAGGTTATAGTTTTGTATAGAAAAGTATGCAAATTTATTTATTTATAAATAGTTATAAACAATTGAATCACAAAAAACTCGTTTTTCTTCGTAAAAAATCGTTTATTCTTGAACGAAAAACTCTAGAGCTCTGAAATTTTTTTATCTATAGTCCGTGTCCAGCTCTATAATATATATTTTTTTGAAATTTTTTCGCATGCTAGTTTTTTTGATAAAATTTTTGAAAATTTCAAAAATTGAATTTTTTTATATGAATTTATTTATAACTCTGACTCTATTTGTAATTCTGACGTCATATTCGCATTCAGCGACCCCGAAAACCCCTATATACAAAGTTTTTTCCTAACCAGCAATAAAACCACCAATTTAACCTAAAATAGTCGCCATATTGGATCCGCCATCTTGAATTTTTTAATTCTGACGTCAGATTCGTATTCAGCGATTCCGAAAACCCTTATACCTCTAATGACTTTAAATATATGTACAGAAGAAAAATGTGGCCCTGTATCTCGCCTATGCAGAAGGGTCGAGCGAACGGGGTGAGGGTGAGAAAGAACGAATAGCAATGAACGTTTCCTCCTGTTTCTCCTCCCACGCGCTTTTCCTCTTATTAGGCTAATTCATAAGACAGAGAAAAAAGAAGAGAGGGTGAGGGTAAAAAGGTCCTCATGGGCGTCGGTAAAGAAGCGCGCGCAGCTATGTTTTGGGCTCGGGCCTTATTGGTGGGGCGAGCTTTTCCTAGAGAGAGAAGGGAGATCTTTGCTCTCTTGCTTCTTCTCTATCTTTCGCATTTTACATTTGTTTTTCTTAATATTTAACCTAAAACGTTAATGTTTATTCTATTTTTATTTACTAAATGTTCTTAAAATATAGTAGTTATTTCATAAAAAACCATTAATGATAGTATTGTAAAAATATTTACTTTACATACCCATATATATATATATTTATATTATATACACCATTAGCCAAATGTATTGTAAATTGTTAGGTTAAGTTTGATTTAAAAATGCGTCCGTATATGCTGGAAATTTTGTATCAAGTAATTAAGTAAATTATGAGGGCAAACTGAAGGCAAAATTGCAACAACTATTGACACAAATTACCATCAATATGCTGTTATTAATTTCTTCCCTCTCTCTCTCTCTCTCGCACTGTCGTATATATGAGTAATTTTTTTAAATATTATGTGAATAATATTGAAAATAAAAAATATAATATATTAATAATATTGAAAACAAGTTGAAAGCAAATTGATGTACAAAACTTGCAGCAACAGTTATACATCAAATATAAGTAAATCTGCGTCCGTATATGGCAGCAATTTGATGGCAAGCAATTGCAGTCAATTTTATGGATTGCACATTGACATCAATCCTTGATATTCGTCATTTCTTGAGCGCAAGTTGGAAGCAAATTGCTAACAAACATTGCACAGCAACTATTGCCGCGATTTTGCCAAGACAAGCCTGGCTAATGGGGTAGTTACGATATTTGTTAAGAATCATACGATAATTATAGTAGTTTATTTAAGTGTACACACGGTTAAAATAGTATAAGATTAATTAATAATAATGCGAATAAGTGATGAATGTAAAGTTAATATTAATTTATGTTTACGTAAATTTAAAGTTTGCATAAAAGGTTTCAGTCTAGTATGAAATTGTCTAGATTCTAAAATGTAAATAGTGAATAAACATTTATATTTCAGTACTTAAAACTATCGTATTATATGTAAATATTATTATTACAGCAGAATATTTAAAACTGCATTTAGAATCAAGCTATCGACTTGATCCTTTCGCACAACATTTTTATTTGAATTATAAAACTATATTACGATGTTATACAAGTAAAAAGTTATTATCTTATACGCTACGCTTTCTGCTGTCAAAATAATATTACAGCCTGTATTTTTCCGCTCGGAAAATGCTGCGCTTAGCAGATACATTTCGTGGTCGAAAAAGAGGGTCGATAATGATCCTAAACACGTGTGCATCCGGTTACACTTGACTCGCCCGCCCTAGCTAAGATACACGAGCACATACCTAAAGCCTCATTCACGACAGTTAGAGAATAAAAGTTTTAAAAACGTGCGTTCTTTCCGTGTATAAAATAATATTTTTTTAACGTCGCCATGTTTGTGCTCCTATGTGGTGCTAATCGACAACAGGAGTCTGCGGTGTGTTTGTAAACAAAGCGCATGTAATTTTTACAGAAGTGCATATATCAATCGGCAGAGACTAGGATTCGAACCCGGGTCACCGGCGTGGGAATCCGACACTCTACCGACTGACACTCTACCGCCGCAGGCCCCTAAAAATAAAATAATATTAAAATATAGTTATATACTTATTAAGTAGGATATAACACCTTCAAAGTTTCAAGTCTCTATCTATCATACAGAAAGACAAATGAGCAAATATGTAAAATGAGTTGCTATTGCAAACAACAGTTCTCAATCAAAAATCATGTTTTAGTAGAGTTTAAAGTGTAAAATTAAATGTTTCAATTGATATACGCTTTCTTTAAAGTTTAGAGCTGATTGAACCATTTGACATATACAGGTATACATATATGCTATGTTGTGTATACATTTTTTTTTTGTCAAATTGAAAAAAGATTATCTAAGGCATTGGAAATACTTTTCTCCTTCTACTTTGAGCCTAATAAACTATGACACAAAATTTTGACTGTCTAGGTCTTTTAGTTTTCTAGATATGACTTTTGGTGGAATTACTCCGACTGAGGTAATCAACGAGTGTCATAATTTCTTTTTGGTTAAAAAAGTTTCTACAGTTTTCATTAGTGCTATTAAGGTAGATCGAGCGTTAGGTGCCGTATCAAGTGAGAGCATTGCATTAGCAAGCTATTTAATAGTCATAATTTCAGAAAAAAACACGAATTACTACTTCCTAGTATGTTAATGTAAAAACTATGACATAAATGAGTAAACAAACTCGATTTTTTTTACTTTTTTCTTTTATCTGTGGGTGTAACAATTTTTTCGACCGCTACTGACTCGGTAAGTCTGGCAACGTCGCAAGTATCAGCTGATCCGGTAGAACGTGTGCGCCCATGACGTTTACTTTGTGATTTCTATAATTGTTTCGAATAAACATGCCTCATAATGTGCATGCAACAATTGGCAAGATGAAGGGTAAATTTTGTAAAAAAAAGTGTTAAAGAGAAGATATTGAAAATTGTCAAAGTAACTGCAGGAACACAAGGGAGACGTATCACTGAGGCCAAACCAAGTAAGGTTAGTAAAAGATTACGTTTTCATTTATGTTTATTATGTTTTATAATCAATTCTATATCAAATCTACAAATTTCTGTCTATTTTTATAAATATTTAATTAACTATATATTCCAAAAAGTGATACAATAATTTTTAATAGTAAAATCATCAGACTTCACTTACATTTTAATTTTAAATCTAAATAGAAAGCTTTAATTTATTATTTGAGAAATACTCAAGAACCTTTTTAGTCTAGGCGCCGACCATACATTCCGTGGCCACTTTTAGGTCTCCGCCTGAACCCAAGTTTTCTAGACGTATTTTTGGCTGCTGAATCCGAATTTCGATGGTTCTCGGCCGAAAAAGTGGGACATAAAAAGTTATAAACAAATTATTTGTTTAAAATGCGATATTTTCGAAGTGAAACATTGCACCAAGCTGGAACTTGTTTTAAAATGTTTATTTTTACGTTTAGAAACTTTTTTTATCTTATCCTTTTTTAGCTATACTTCATATTTTTCGAGATATCACCGAAAAACGGTTTTTGACGCGCCTTTGCTATCTACACTGGACGTGGCTCGTGACGACCGCGCGCGGTGTTGACAGCAAAGGCGCGTCAAAAACCGTTTTTCGGTGATATCTCGAAAAATATGAAGTATAGCTAAAAAAGGATAAGATAAAAAAAGTTTCTAAACGTAAAAATAAACATTTTAAAACAAGTTCCAGCTTGGTGCAATGTTTCACTTCGAAAATATCGCATTTTAAACAAATAATTTGTTTATAACTTTTTATGTCCCACTTTTTCAGCCGAGAACCATCAAAATTCGGATTCAGCAGCCAAAAATACGTCTAGAAAACTTGGGTTCAGGCGGGGACCTAAAAGTGGCCACGGATTGTATGGTCGGCGCCTAGACTATTTGACTATATTAAAAATTACGAAATTTGTTTTTGTAGGTTAAAGAAGACAATCTGAAAGAAGACGCAGGATTGTTAACATGGATAAATTGGCTAATGATTTGTGGTGTAAAGTATGTGATCTTCCATTATCTTTACGGTTTTTGGTAAACGAAAAACAGCAAGGGATTGCTAGTAAAATACTGTTCAATGTCAACAATGCACAAATATTGTTGTCGCAGAAACAAGCTCAAGAAGTTCTACAAATTATTATTATAATTCTAATTTGAAATTAGCAATTGGTAAGTTTAATTCTATACTTCTATACTATATTAAGGAAACGAACCAGTGTTAAATTCTAAAACACAGTCAATGTATGATTTGTTGTTGAAACCAATTTCTTTTCTTGGGTCCTCTATTTATAACTTGTTACATTATATAGTAATATATTTCCAATGAAATTAAAATAATGATATGAAAGAAAATCGTCATCAGCGTACTCAAATGTGTCCGAGTGCCGAATAAAACAAGTAAAATTTTTCTGCAAAGGAAAGAATTTTTTAAAAAATTGAAAACTTTTTTAAAATGAGCAATCTATAATATAAATAGTTGAAAATTTTTAGCTATTCTAAAATTGTGCTCTACTTATTTCATTACTTTATAATCAACAAACAGTATCAACTCAATATTTCAGCCCATTTGGTTAATCGATATAAAAGATATCCAATGGTGCAGAAACTATGGCTTCGAACCAGTATACACATATAGCCGTATTTGTTTTTATGTTTTTTATGTTTATTGTTGTATATAATAAACTCTTTTTGAATTTTATTTAATTAAAAATATATTATTATTTAATATAACAAATTATAAATGATTGACTTACGTAAAAAAATTTGTTTTGACAAATAATCCTTCCTCTATTATATTAACGAGCATCATTAAGACTTTTTTTTTCTTCAGTCACCGTTGATAGTTAATATTTTTTCCCTATAGTTAACTACATTTGTTAATAATTATTGTTAATAATTATGTAAAGGGGTAAATACAATTTTTTTTTATAATTTTCATTGTTTTTTTTGCGCGTGGGTGTAGGAAAGAGTGGAGACGCGAAAGTCGAAAAGCGTAATTTTCAGAATTTTTTATTCATAATCGGTACTCGGACACATTTCACTTCGCTGATGACGAATCCGCGGATCTTTTTTTATTTTTTTTTCTGCGCGTGGCTGTACGAAAACGTGGAGGTGCTAAGGTCAAATCTCGTAATTTTCAGAATTTTTTATTCTTAAGCGATGCTCGGAGACATTTGACGTCACTGAAGACGAATACGTAGATTATTTTTTATTTTTTTCTGTGCGCGTTGGTGTACGAAAGAGTGGAGGCGCGAAAGTCAAATCGCGTAATTTTCAGATATTTTTTATGAAATTCGGCACTCGGACACATTTGAGTACGCTGATGACGAATCCGCGACCCTTTTTTTATTATTTTTTGTGTGCGTGGGTGTACGAATACGTGGAGGTGCAAAGGTCAACTCACGAAATTTTTGGAATTTTTTTATCAAAATCGGCACTCGGGCATATTAAATACATACAAACAATTCCTCACAACAGCTACTGATATTTTATTAATTTTTTTTAATTTAATATGTTTCCGTTTTTAATTCCTCGTAATTTATTTTTTACATAAATAAAACACCTAGACATAATATATTATGATTGAAATTATTTTTCAGAACTTTATATAGTAAAAATACTTCAATACTGTAGAATGTATGACCTTACAGACCACAACAGAAATGCCAGAAATCTGTATAAAGATAAGATACAATACGTCTAAATCTCGGCAAAACGAAACAGTAATACCCATTGGAGTTTATATGCTACATTGTTTTTTTTTTCATTTTTTAAAAATCTTATTAATTTTTTCAATAAAAAAATTGACTTGGTATTAAATTATTAAAAAATTTGTAAGTATTGGAAAATTTTAGATGAAGATATATGTCATTATTCAATTATTAATAATTTGAATTTACAAAGATTTACTAGATTATTATATACTGTAATTTTATACGTATTCAAGATACAGATAATGTAGTATCTTTTTTTTAGCTATTTACCGCTACACAGTTTGATCCTCTCAGTCAAGTCGTGAACTTAAACTGCAACACGTCGTATAAATTAAAGTTTGGTGAAAATCATGACTGATAATTCAGGTAATAATTAAAGCAAATTAAATACAAATTCATTAATATATTAATATATACTTCTATGGAATACTACAGATTATAATATTTGTATTCTTGAGCGCCGAAACTAGCAAATGCAATAGAATTATTATATAAACTAATGCATTTTCTAAGTTGTTGATTTGTTATAAATAATTTTTTTATCTCTTCTGGATAATCAGGATCTTTTGGTAAAGATACTTTACCTTTATGACAACAGTTTGAAAAATTTGTATCCCTAGGAAGTTCAAAACTAAAATGTTTCGCTTGACAAAATTCACATTGTAAATTTAAATTACCGACATTACTCTTTTCTATTAAAATTTCATTAATATCAGAATTTGCTATAAAAGCACATTTATTACTTGTATTTTGATCAAAAGAAACTTTTATCCTTTTTTAATCGAAGTTTTGTTTTTTTCATAATAATTTTTATTTTTATCAGAAATTATTAGTTTTTCGTCTTTTTTATAAAATGAGGTTCATAAGATTCTTTCCTTTTTTTTAATTTTTTCTCTATTTTTATCGTAATATTGTTTATTTCTAGCTTTCTTTGATTTAACAGATTTATTAATTTCAATATTACTTTGTCGTTTTCTATTGCATTTCTGTTTAGAATTTGTTATAAGTGCAGACTTAAAAAGTATTTCGTTTGTTTGTTTTGCATCGACAATTTCATCAGTTATAATATTCTCTAACATTACAATGTCCTTACTACATGCACTATTATCATCTACTCTTAAAATTTTAGAATCATTATAAAATCGTTTATTTTGTCTACAAACTGATTTCAGTAATAACATTGGCTCCTATGCAAGTTCATCTAATTTTTGAGATTCAAGCAATTCAAAATCAATATCATTAAAATTTGAATTCGATACATTAAAGAGTTTAGCGTGCTTAACTCTACGAATTAATGGAATAGTATTTAAAACAAAATCAACACTTTTATTATAATTTGTAAATAAAGGAAACATTTGTAAATAGAGGAAACATTTGTAAAGAATTTGTATTATACATTTTTAATAAGTGTTGTCTCATTTTATTAACGTCAAAGCGTAAACCACGTGGACAAAGATTAAAAATGATTGAAGTAGTAAATGCAATAGAAAAAACTCCAGAATCATAAGCATTTTCTTGATATTGTACCTCCTCAAAACTAATTTTAATATCTTGATAAGGAAATAGTCTATTAATATAAATTTTACAATCATTTGTCAAGAACTTGTTATTCAAACTATCAAAAACATGAATAACACGATTAGAGTATCAAATACACTTAAAATGTTCATGTTTGTTATGACCCGAAAAAAGAATCTGAATATACCCTGAATCAATCGAAACTGGTTGTATATTATTTGGTTTTTGAATATATAGTAATGATTGGATCGAAAATGATATTTGATTTTTAAGTATTTGATTGAATTTAAATATATGCGTGTCTAGTGACATACTTTTATCACATGAGTAGTTATTTTTACCAATAACAATAAGTTTTTCTAATTCAGTCAATATTTTATAATATAACGATAAAATAATTGTTGAATTAGTTTAAATCGAAAACTGTTATAATAATCGGTTATATGCCTGCAAAAATTAAAAATAATTATAATATTAAGTATATTTATTTCAAACCCATAGAGTCCTCATTTTAAGACTTCAAAAGTTAAACGCATTTTCTTAGATCCAAAAATGATCGACGCCTGTTCTGGAAGTTATACAAGCACTTTTGTATTAAAAAGATCCTATATCCATGTTTTTTTTATACTGATCCAGGTGATCAAACTCTTATTCTTTCTCATTTTAAGATTAGATTTTAAGATAAGTACACTTGACGAGGAAACCATCTGATTCGAACGAATTGAATTTTTTTTGTAATCCTCCAATGCGGTAAGCTAAAACATGCATTCGATTAAATGAAATTGCAGTATTTCAAAAAAATTCAAATTGTTAGAATCGAATGTTTTCCACGTCAAGTGTACATATAATGAATATTTTAATATAACAATAAAAGTGTTTGTTAAAGCATAATTGCAATAATTTTAATGCTGAGCAGAAAAGCGAAAATATTTCTATAAAATTTTCAATAAGAATACAAAATTTAATGTATTACATATTTTGAAATATATAGATCTCTCAAATGCTTACATATAATAAAAACATATAGATTAGTTATTATTAAATTTATGTTTATTTATACTAATACAATTCAAGGAAAAAATGCGCTATAGAATTTTCTACAAGAATAAATCGTCAAAATCTAAATTCAAGCTGTGTCTTCAAACCATTTTAGAGCACTAAGGTCCTTATTGCATCCAACCCTTAAATTGCAACTTTTTAATTAAATATAAGATTTAATACATCTTATTCAACATAAATTTATGTAAATATACTTCAATAAAAATAATGGAATAAATTTTTTAATATTTAAACAAATTTATTATAAGCTCGAGTGTTTGTTAAATAAATTAAATAAAATAAATTAAAATTATATTAAGTTTATTATAAATGAGTTATTACCTGTAAATTTAACAACTTAAAACGATGTAAGATTGATTAATAATGAAAGTAATACATAAGGAACGAGATGTAAAAATATATGTTTCTTCGCATAGAACTAAATCGTCAGTGATTCTTGGAAACAGACTACCTCGACTATGCATGAAACTAAAAGGCACCCAGCGTAATGTAAACACTATCAGAGTTGCTTTGATTTTTATAAAATGTTCTTCAAGACCATAATACAAAGCCAATATAATGGTAGTTGTAACTTTGTATGTGAATAGGCATCTGCATATATTGTATTACTGCGTATACGTTATAACAACCTTCCAAGCATTCAAAATATTGTATGTATATGCTTTCGCATGTATATTGTTTCTTATTTTACTATTAAATCAAAATTAATTATACGTGAATGTATTTTAAGCCCTTTTTCACGTTTTACAACACAATTATTATGCTTTTAATTATTAACCAATTCATAATACGTAATAATGTAAAGGATTAAATTTTAAAATTTTAGATACTCATGAATAAATTGACAAAACTTTGTGACTACCATAAATATTGTAAGCAATATTATAACGTACATTTCCCAGCAAAAATCAGAAATCTATTCTACTAGAAAAATTTTATTTATCTTGTTGCCGAGCATTGGAAATATTGTACTTATCCTTTTACAGATATTTTTTTAAGTATTTTACAACTCAAATAATATTTTTTTATAATTAAGCTAATTTTTAACTTTGAGATTTTCATTTTTATTGTTGAATGTAAATAAAAGTTATAAAGACAATATGAAATAACTTTTTCAACTGCACAGAAAGTAAAGAAACAAGTACAATCAGATAAAAAAATCACTTATTTGCTTATAAAGAATAATAATAAAACAATTATGATAAACCACAATTTAGTTATCCTTTGTTATGTAGTTATCTATCAATTTAAAAAATTTAAAGTTTTTATTTCAATTTCTCACAGAATGGCATTTGAATAATATGATTTTTAAATATTATTTAAATGCAATTAGGCGATATATTTACAAGTAAACTTCAAACTCTATAAAACGATTTATAATTACATAACAAAGGGAAATTATGTCGTGGTTTATCGTAATTTTGTTTTTATTATTTATTACAACAGAATTATATAATTTCTTTGTCTGATGTATTGTAGAGGAAACTTAAAATTTTTAAATGACTTTCGAACCGCCTTAAGTAGACGCGGAATACCGACAATAGATTTCTACTATGCCTCGCGCGTATTATTTATTTTTTATAAAAAAGTAAATAATGAAAGGTAAAAATAAAAGCTGTCCCCGCTTCGTCATACAATCCCAATAAGCACACTTTTCGAAAAAAGAATTATTTAAGAATCAATGAGTGTCCGCATTTAATTAATACTTGTAATGTAATATTCAAAAAGTATTATGAACGTATTCTTTGTAAACTAATCAATGTTAACAGTGACCACGGCCGAAAATACAAAAGTATTTAAAAAGTATAACGTAAATAATCAAAAAGTATGCATAAAGTATCCTTTCAAAAATATAAAGAATAATTTCAATACTCTTTAAGTAATCTTTAATTATTACAACTGAGACATACTGTGACACACTTCTTTAAATTATAATTAGCATAGTCACATTATTAAGGAAACTATTGTAGTAAATTATTGTATAGTCACATTATTAAGGAAACTAGGTTTCCCATGCAGCTTCGTAGGTGTAGTTAAAATGCTTCAAGGCTGCTCTTCCGTCTTTCAATACTTACATATTCAATAAGCTACAGCGTTGAATAATTTTTTGGCGTTGTTTCATTTGTTACGTCGTGCGTAAGCAATAAATTGCGCGAAGTTAATATGGAATTAAATCGCGTTCACCTCTGGTTTTGGTCAATACTTGCGTAATTTACCTGGCAGCCGAGGCGTTAGCAAAAGCAGGATAGCGAATATGATATTTAATATGATATTAGTGAAAGTAGGAAGTGCGAGTTTACGATAGGATTACAAAGACTTAGCAAGGTATTTTGGGGCTTACGTTCTGTGCGTGTGTAGGCCTTGGTTCCTCGTAGTAGGGCTGGCTGAGCTGCGCTGCGCTGCGGGCGGTGTCCTACTGGATATGATGGCGGGAGATATGAATAGGAGCGCATGTACAGTGAATAAATAAGCGCGAGCAAATAAGTTTAGGACCAAATTTATTATATAAGAAGTACAAAGTTAAGTATAAGGGCGTGTCCCTTTTACAAGTGAGAAGTCAAATAACAAACTGGTGCGTACGTGCTTACGGCTCAAAGTTCGAATGCAGAAGGCTGCCGTGCCCTGGAGGGCCCTGGCTTATATATCCACGCGGGGGTCGCATGCTTAGCCTGAATTAGGAGTGAATTATGCGTCATAGAAGGGGAGCGACTGAGGTGTGTGGTCGCGGAGGGGAGTTAGGTAAAATTGGGGTGGATGAGTTGTAAAGAACTCATGATATGCTGGGGTACGAGGTTGGCAAGGTAGGATACTAGTTGTATAGCGTAGGTCGATAAGTAGGATTTAGTATGGTAAGATACGTATAGCTTGACGACTAGACGATGAGCGTGAGGCGATATGCTGGACGTAACAGGTCCGCTCTTGCAGACTCACGTCGCCGGTGCGATGCAATTTGAGGTATAGTCTGCTTGCCCCTGCAGGTAGTCCTGAGTTCGAATTTCTGCTTTTTACTCGGATTGTCTTGCTGGTGATTGGTCGGTGTATTTTTTGTTTTCTGCGCTGCAAATATCTGTTGAGAATCCCGTTTTCTTGGTGTAAGGCAATGTTTCATAACATTTGGTCCAAAATATATTTTGTAATTGTTACATATATGAGGTAATATGGCCTTCTTTGTTTATTTGCCATTACAAGTGGGTTGTTTTTATGCAGATTTTTATACGTTTTCTTATGGATGCATATAAGATGCAACACGGGTCGTATGTAATGGATATGTAGTCGTTGCTTTAATGAGAGGTTTTTTTTTATTTCAAGGAAAAGTTCGGGAGTGGTGTGAAGGACATGTGGAAGTATAGGTTAAACATTCTCTTATTAAATTCCGGGTCGTAGTTGTTACAACTGTTTGTAACGCGTGTAATGCGTGTAAACCCAGTTTGTTAGTTCACACGACGGGTTTGTAGATGTTGGTACATTGTTAGCCTTATTTGCAATAAGGGAGTGATTATTTAAGTTGATATAACGATTCTTTTAGGTTTGATTCAACTCCATTAGTACACTACGCATAGATTGTCTATAAGTTTAAAATTGTAGTCTAATCGGGTATATCAGAAAAAAATTATTTTGAATTGTGATACCTGTGAAGTAAAAATAGAGGTGAGTATAAGTACATTTTTATAAGCTAATTAGTCGAGTAGTCTCATTAGAATTTTTGATTAAATATGTTTGTTAATAAAAAATACTCGAGGTTGGATGACAATTTTAATAATCTTGGCTTTGCCCCTATGTTAGTGTGATTTTATAATTTTTGTTTAATAGATTACTCGAAATATTACTTGTGAAGTTAGGATAATCCCCCTTGTTTTTATATGCGTACCTTATGTGCCGTTATGTGTAATTATTTATGCTAGAGGTGCGTAACTATTTTTTGAAGACATAAGTGCTTAGAGATCGTTGTTGGAATGTATGTAAAAAGTGTTAGTTAAGTTACAAGTAATTTCTAATTTTCTGGTGCTTTAGACAGGTCGTAATATATATTTTAAGAAACTTTGTGTCACCTCTTCATTAGGGCTAGTTTCTTGGTGATAGTTCTGCCTGTTCTCTTCGTCCTTGGATCTGCTTAGGGTGAAAAACTTCGAGGGTGTTTCTTGCGTGGCTTGTGCTCCTCCTCCTTTTACGTTTAGGGAAGGCGTTCGTTGAGCTCTTGGTTTAATGGCTTCCTTTGTCTTTCCGTGTCCCTGCTACTATTTTGGGTCTCACGCACGTAGGCGAGACGGCCCCTTGAGAGATCAGAAGGGTAGATATGCTCTTCGCTTCTGATGTTCTCCTGATACTTCAGTACCGATCATCGAGCCATCGCATAACGAACATAAATTTATTTGTAATTCTTGTTGATGTTGAGTATTGGTGCATTCCATAGCTATAATAAAGATGTCGTGACCTCTGTGCCGAGAAAATTTCTTTGCGCACTCTAAACATAGTCTCCAGACAGGAAGATCATCTCTATATATTTGGCATACGCCGTATGTGCTTTTGTTGGCGAAGCCCTCGCCTTCGAATTGCTGTGATTCCAAGAGGTAACCGTAGGTGACTCCCCTGGTCTCGTTCTCGGTCTCTCTGAGTTCTGCGGCGTATATGGCTGCGCGTACTCTCCTACCTTGCTCTCGTAGCTGAGCCAGGCGGTACTGGTGCAAGATTTCCTCCGGAATGTTGCCTTGAAAAAGTTCCTCGTATATGTGGTCGTCTTCTTCGTCTGGGTCGTAGGTCGTCTCGCTGAAGTTCGGATGCTGGTTAAGGTCGTTCGCGCTTCTAAGTATCCTGCGACTAAGTTGGATTGCTTCGAGCGCCGATGACGTCGCCTCCCTGATGAAAATGCTGCAGTAATTGGCGATATATGCTACAAAACTGATTTGTCCACGTCGGGACAATTCCCGGCCTTCTCGCTGTGCGGCAAGTATGGCCATCGCTTCCCTGACAAACTTAATTAGCGGCATTTCAGGTTAACTGCCAATTGTATGATGCCGAGAAGTGGTTGCTGCCGATGTTGAGGCTGTGAGAGTCTGTGGTCGAATGTTCTGCCGTGTACCTCTGCTGTGTCGGGGGAAAATTTTTCGGTTTTCTTTGTGGTAAGGGTAAGTGGAAGGTAAGGGAAGGTAGTAGCTTAAGTGTTTTTTTTGTTTTCTCTCCGCCCCTCTCGTGGCGCCTTGGTGTTTCCGCTGGTCAAAATTCGTTATTATTTTAGCGTTCTTTGTTTCATATGTGAATATGTGTTTATCGATTATAACAAGGTTTGGCGTTTTAGCTTGTAACAATATTTATTAAAAGGCTAAAGAGTAATAACAAGTATGTGATTAAGGTAATTTATAACAATTTCTAATAGTACAGACTATTAATGAGGTAGATAGTTTATTTATAACAATTACTCGTTTGCATTGCACATTAGTTTCACAAGGTTTGTGTATTATTCTCCGGTATATCTACATAATCGTGCACTCTTTTCAGCGGAAAGTGCCTCGGAGACGCGTATACAGGGAAACCGGTGAAGCTTAATCTTATGTCTTTATCTAAAGGCGTCATTGGTATGTACGTGTTGTTAGTATCAACTTTTTGTACCTGTCGCTTTGTACAGTACAGTAATGTTGTAGTGGAAAGTATTAATATTATGATTATTATTGTAATCATGGAACCTACGTATAATGTGATTTGCACATAGTTTTCTAAATGCTCGCGGAAGTAAATTGGATTATGTGGCACATTGTGTGTTATATGTGTTTGACTAGAGCCGTTATTCTGATGGTTTTTCTCGGCTTGCAATATCGTATCAATTTTGTGTATAGATAATTGTAATGGTGGGATTATTGGTATGAGTTTCTTTACGAACCCCTTTGCCCCTAGATAATATTCATTTTGAACATTAATTGTACATGTGGGTGGTAACTCAATTATTCCTGATCCATTAAACGGTGCATAAACAATTGAGTTTTCACATTTGCTGAAAATCGTGTTATTGTTGTTTGTTGAAAAAAGCCAAGTGGATGGGTTATTTGTTTTTATAATATAATTTTGTTTTTCTAGTGTTAACCCGATATCGCAGCCTTGCAATGCTTTGTATGTAGGTGTTTACAATAAAGTATATTCGCACGTCGCTTGTGTGATGAACTCTATATCATTCGTGCATAAATATTTATCATTTAATTTTTTGTAATTTTGAAGTTTCGATTCGCTCATATAAAAATGCGTGTCATTGTTACCGGATGTCGCAATATAATCGCATCGCGTATTAATATATGCAGCTACGTGTGGCTGCATAGCTGACTTCTGAAATGCTGGAAAACGTATAAGTTTGTATGCGGAGTAAATTTCGGAGTCGATTAACGGAAAAACAATTTCGATTACAATTACGTCATTCATTGATATAATGTAAAAGTCGGATACTTCGGCTAAAGTAGCTGAATTTAATTGTTGTATATTTAAAGGTAATCTCAAACCAGATTTTTCGATGATATCGTTAAGCACCCGCTTTATCACTCTGGTTCGCAATATGTATTTTTTGTGATTCAAGATTTCATTTATTTGTTTGTAAATATTGATTAATTGCATTGAAATTCTCTTAATAAGACTTAAGTCTATTTTTGTAACTGAGATTTTATCTTGTCTTTGCGAATGATTTGTATTTGAAATTGATAATAAAGTTTTTTCTAAATTAAATTGTTCTACGGATAATTGTGTATAAGATGTGAAAATATCGTTACGAATAAAACAAGCGTTTGATTCTTGGCATTCAATTTCGTCAAAGTTTTGTTGTCGTAAACTGTCCAAGGCTTGAAAAACTTTACTATAATCTGAGTGTATGAGGCTTTGTTTGCCGTTAACTTCATATTGCGAATTTTGACATTTACGCCACTCGTATGTGGTAGAGAGAGAATCTGTCAGTTCAGCTAAAATGCTAGCTTTCTGCATGTTTTCGATAATGAGGTAAGATTTTTTCACTGCGTGTATATCGAAGTTCTTCATGTCGTGCATAGCGGACGTGACGTTGCCCGATGCTTCATATACCATTTCTCTTTTTCGGTGGATTTCCTCCACGTCGATGGAAGTTATGATATGCTAATTTTCTCTTGTTATACTAATGTCTTTGACTATGGCGTATGCATTCCTGGATTTCCGCGGATGCTTCGAAATTTTGCTTCTTTGCCTGCTGTAAATACTAATTGCAGCAATGCAAGTATTACTGACATAAGTAGTGCGCCCATGATACCTTAAAATTAAACGATACAATGAGATATTATGTTAAGTTATATAATTTAGTTACACTATAAGTGCTGTTACTATGTTTTGACAAAATTCGGTATTTACGGAATTGTTTATAACTAGTCTACGTGCTTTTATTATATGTTAAGCCTAGTAGCATCTTTTTGTAATTATTCCTCTCATTTTTCTAATGTTTTCAAATAATTATGGATTACTTCGTCCATAGAATTCAGTTGTTCATCGTGCATTTCTTTCGTGATGGTCTGTATTAATTCATTAACTTCTTGTGACGAGCTAAGAGAAAAGTCCACGCTGTTTTCAGAATTATTTTCCGAATCGCCCGTATTCTTTTTCGGGTCTGTTTGGTTACTTAAGTTTTTTAATAGTGAATTTCGGCTCGCCGTAAGAAGTTGATTATATATTCTTTCTACAATTGAACTTTCTGCTAAGTTAATAAAGGTGGGTAGTTCGACGCGGGTCATCATTGCTGAGTTTTCCAACATTATTTTAGTGCCACCTGTGCTAGTCCCGATTTGCGTAATATTTCTAACTTTGTAAACATAATTTTGAAGGAATTCCTATTATGGGATTACTAGTTCTGGTTATTGCTACCGAATAAAAATTGTGCATACATGGACTAAGATGTTGGCGGTAACATAATTCGCAAATGTTTGTATAGAGCGCATTGGTAATGCAAATCTTTGAACGTTACGAATAATCTCCATTTCGCTTGATTTTAATTTTTTTTTTGTTTGCTCGAGAATATTGCAATTTTACTTAAAAAAATATCGATTATTCAGACTGACAATAAGTTAAATGTAGTCGATGTGTGTTAAGGGTGCCTTTAAAATAGCGGGGCCAAATTCAGCATAAGCTTTTATGCAGATTTCACAATTTTTACTCGCCGTTGGGAACAGAACTCGTTTTTTACAGGTTTTACAATTAGTCTTTACAATTAGGTTTTACAAGTATATGAAAGTTGTAATAAAATTCTAATAAACTATATTTTGGAAAACGGCTATAACATAAACGGTTGCCTAGCTGCAAAATAGCAAGCTCCCTTAGTCCGTCAGCGACTGCCATGGACGTTAAAAAAATTATTTAATGCTTGTTAAAAAAAATAAATTAAAATATAACGGGAATTTTTAATTTTTAATTGAAGTATTTTTGCTGCGGAGTAGGATTCATTCTACGGGAAGTGATTTTTATGAACGCGTGTGATTTCTTGAATTACGGAGCAGCGTGTAAGATTCTGTAAGTCCAATAGATGAACATGAATTTGCGCGGCATGAGTGCGCACGTGATGTAAGTCATGATAAACTTCAGGTTTGCAAATATATAAGAGTGGTAGAATGAGCTTCATCTGGAATCAGTAAGGTTATAGTATTTTGCACAACATTTAGACAACAAAGCTTGGAATTTATTAACAAAAGCTGACATTGAGGAAGCGTAACGATTATTTCGAATAACATCGACTTGTATATCCATAGACGAGGAAAGAGATTAGAAATGATTCGAATTATTGTTTATTTATTTACTTGTTACTAATAATAATGTTGGTAGAATAGAATCGTGCTCGAATATCCATAAGTGAAATGAGCAGTCACAAATGATTCGAATTATCCTTCATTTATTCATATTTGTTAATAATAATTAAGTTTTTTTGTATATGTATATATGTTTTGTCATTACGGTTTAATATGCGAAAAGCGCAAGCGGTTCATGTGCACTACCTTCGTTTGATTTTCTCTTAATTGTATCTTTACGTTTCCATTTTGCCAAATATGTAATACTATATAAGGACCAGTATACGGATCATCGAATTTATGCGGCTTGGCTCCCTTTTGCAACCAAACGTAATCACCTACTTTGATTTCAACGTGATTAGCCTTTAACCCGTAATATCGTTTCGCTCTCTCCTTAGCTAGGGAGATTCTTTCGGCAGCTGTTTCACTTAAGGCGCTCAGGCGTGAGATAAGATCTTGCATGTAGCTGGCGTACGCAGGTAAGAGGTCGTCGGCGGCGAGAAGATCGCTTCACGGTAGTCGTGCTAGACGCCCAAGCACAAGCTCGTAAGGTGGGAAAATGATCGATTCATTTCGCCCGGAATTATGCCGTTTGACTGCGGGTGAAATGCGGTAGTTTTAATTTGCTTGATTTTGAATCTCTTGGCTACGCGCGTCATTAATTTACTTAGAAAATTTGTCCCTTGATCCGTTAATATAGCTTGAGGAACTCCGAAAATACAAATTAATCTTTTTATAAATGCGTCAGCTACTGAGATGGCTGTCTGGTCGTGAAGGGGAACAAAAATTAATAATTTCGAAAATTGATCTTGCATGCTAAGTATGTATTCATTACCCATTTTAGTTTTAGGCAATGGTCCGATTATATCAAGAGCTACTTTAGCAAACGGTATTGCTGGATAATCAATAATAATTAAATTTTGCTTGGGTTTGACTTAACTAATTTTTTTTAATTGACATTGCTTGCATTTTTTAATGAATTTTTGTACTTCCTGCTTAAGATTTTCCCAATTATATTTATGTCTAATTCTATTGTAGGTTTTATTGACGCCTTTGTGTCGACCAATCGTAGAACAATGCATTTCTGCGATAATTTTTGCACGTGCAGGCAAGGGAGGATGTTGTATATGGCCAAGACATATAATGATTTTGATGTTTGTTGAATATAATTCTTTTTTAATACTGTTTAATATTAAATTGAATTCAATGTTTTCAATATTTTTTCTTTTGCTACGCTAAATCTATTAAGTTCACCAACAGTTAAATTATCAAGACGTTGTAGTTTATTGATTTCATATAATAGCTTTGCTCCTTCATCAAGTGGCTGGCCTATAGAATTGACGAAATATAAATAATTGTCTTTTCGCATAAATAATTTTTCTCTGCAATGAACAATATTTCTACTAGGAAGTTCGTTTGCGTGTGAGTCACTATGTGTGAGCTCAGAATTGAGTAGTTCATTAGAGTCGCTTGAATTTTCATTTAGAAGAGTAGTTACATTAAGATCTATATCAAATTCCGCAGTGTTATCGGCAGCTGTAGTATCGGGGCTGCGTGCGCGACTTTCCTGCCTTTCTTCAAGGTGCGTACTTTGACCGTCCCCCCCTTGAAAATTTCCGCGCGGCGCAGCTGCGAGTGCGGTTATTTTTACTATCTCTATAGCTGCAGTGGCCGTGTCATGTATCACCGGCCTCTCTTCGTCAAACATTTTACGACCTCCGGTTGTTCTTTTGCGTGGTGCGAGGGCTTGGATGGCTGCCGCGTACCGTGTGCTTGGCTGCCTGCACGTAAGTGCGTCATCATGCCGAATGGGTCGGCGGCGTTTGGTCTTTCCTGCCTTTCCGAAGCTTGATTATTCATTTCTCTGTCTACCTCGCTCTCGTTGTTAACTTGCTCATGCTTATTTGCTGACAAATTGTTATTTGTGGTATCGTTAATGATTAATATTTGTGATTCTACTGGATTTCGCGAAAGCGCATCGGCATTAGTATTTATTACGCCAGGTTTATATTTAATTTCAAAGTTGTAATCTGCCAATTTTAATCTCCATCTCGTTACTCTACAGCTTGGATCTTTGTGCGAATTTAGCCAGACTAATGGTCTATGGTCTGTAATAAGAGTAAAATTTTTGCCACATAAGTATGGTCTGAATTGAGTTATACAAAATACTAGAGTTAAAGCTTCTTTCGAAAAAGTGCAATAATTTACCTCAGCTGGGGTGAGGCCTCGTGACACAAAAGCTATGGGAAGTTCTTGTTGCGAAATCACTCCACTGATAGCGTACCCGCTAGCATAGGTCGTAACAGTAAATTGTTTATCAAAATTAGGATGTATTAAGATTGGCGGTTTACATAATCGATCTCAAATTTTCGAAAGCTTCCTGAGAATTTTTCTCCCAGATAAATGGTTGATTTTTCTTTAATACAAGGTTTAAGGGTCTGGCTATTTTTGCAAAACCAGGTATAAAACGTCTATAATAATTGGCGAGTCCCAGGAATTGTTTAATATTTTTTGCTGTTTTGGGCACTGAAAATTTTTTTACTGCTTCCATTTTTTTGGATCGGGCTTTAAGCCATTACTGCTTATAATGTACCCAAGGTAATTAATTTCTTCCTTCAAAAATTTGCATTTGTCAGGTTGCAATGTCAGGTTAGTTTTTATTAATCTTTTTAATAGCTCAGCTATTATTTTCCAATGTTCTTCAATGGTTTCAGAGAAAATACAAATATCATCAATAAATCCTACTACACCTTTCATACCTGCGATTAGAGCCGTGATAAAAGCAAGAAAAACTGATGCACTTGTTTTTAGTCCAAACGGGCTCCTGCGGAAATGAAAAGTGCCTAAAGTACAATGAAAGGCTGTTTTGTGTCTATCTTCTTTTTTTATAAAAATTTGATGGTAAACGGAAGCTAAATCGAATACCGAAAAATATTTTATGTGCCCCAATTTGTCTAAAGTATCAGTTATATTGGGTAACGGATGATTGTAATCAAGTATAATTGCATTAAGCTTTCTGAAATCTACCACCATTCTATAACGTTTATTGCCTTTTGAATCGGGCTTTTTATCAACGCAAAATACTGGTGCTGAGTAAGAGCTGATCGAGGGCTTGATTATATCATTGTCTAGTAATTCTTGTGCTAGCTTATTTATTTCCTCATTTAATACAGGAGGGTGGTGGAATTGTTTGACACGAATGGGTACATTACTAGCGAGGGGGATTTCGTGTTCGAGCACAGTTGTTGACGGCAACTTATCTATCGGTAGATAAAATCTATCCGCATATTGGTCTAGGAGCCGCTCTACCGAAGCTCTCTGTTTGCCAGTCAGATGGTGGAGGCGCAAGAGTGTTTTCACCTTGTGTGCTCTGCTGTCGTTACCCTTCGCATTCTTATAAGAAATGGTCATTATCTTACTTTACTTAATTTCATTTGCATCTTTTATGATTTTCTTTCCTTTTATGTGACTTTTGGATGCGTTAATTGTATTGCTTAAGATCAGAAATGAGTAATCGCAGCTGTTATTTTTAGACATGGCGTGTACTGTATACATAACTAGTTTTTTCAGCTGCATAATTAATTTGTGGATTTCATTAACTTTCTCATATTTTAGCATATTTAGTACTACTAGTACATGCTTGCAAATGATTTGAATATTTTCAAATTGTTCGGGTAAGAATTTATTTATTTGTTCACTTTCTTTAATAACTTTCAATAAGTAATTCAATTTTTCTAAAAGTTCACTTTCAAGCTCACTTTTATCGCAATTTTTAATTCCGTCATATGCAAATTTATTTTCATCCAAAAATACGTTGTCATTAATTTCTGATTGCGATTTTTTATTTGTTTCTAACAGCGATGTTGTATCAGCTTTTTGAAGCAATTTTTCATTGACTTCTAACAGCGTTGTTTTCGTTTTTCTGAAACAAGAGCTAAAAATATTATTTTTTGCTCTTTTATTAGAAAATTTATTTATTTCTAATTTCGGAATGCGAATTTTGGTAGATTTTTCCGGTAGTTTGCTAGAAATGGCCGGTTCCTGCTTCTGCCACGATTTAGGTTTTCGAATTTCGGAGTTCGATTGGTTTTATAATTTTGAATTATTATGATTTCGATTTTGTGCACTTAATTTACTATTAATTTTACTAATTTTGGATCTCGATTTTCGGGACTTCGAATCTCGGTTTTAGAAGTAAAATTTTCGTTTTTCGGATATCGGATGTCATATTGGAAGTGATTTACGTATATGATTTTTGACTTTGCGAATTTCGATGTTCTAAGCTTCAATTTTTCGATAAAAGTAGCGGTGAAAAACTTATGTAACCCATTGCAAACCACGAATGAAATATGCTACACTATCTTTTTGTAATTCGGATTTAAGATCTAGTCTGTGCCTCTTTAACGCAACGCGGCCTCGTATGCTTCTTGTGCGGCAGATTTTAATCTATTTGAAAATGAAATGACATTTTCGTTGTATTTTTGTTTCATTACTGCTAATTCGCCCAGTAATTCATGAAAACGTTTTGCGGACCCATATGTGCGATCAAAATACATTATAATTTCCTCCATATTTAGAAAAATTCTTTGTTGTGCACTTTTTAATGCCTGTCCGGACAAGCGCATTTTTATCAATCTCGCTAAATCAGGCTCAGTACACGGCGGTATCATGCTTCGCGCTTCTCTACATCCGTCCAAGAAAATTCTAAGTGGGATGTTGTAGCCGTTAAATTTTGGAATCATTTCGACTGCATCTTTAATTGATAAATTGCGAACCGGGGTGAGAGTGTTGTTTTGAAAATATTGTAAAGTGTTGTAAGGTTGTCTACGATAATTATTTGCTGGGTTTGTATGATGTGTACATTTGGAGTAGCAAAAAGTGGATATGTTTTTGTTATGTCAATTTTTTGGGTGATGTCATTATTTTGTAGTGGAAACTTAGGATCCGCTTTGGGTGGGTTTGTCGTATTTGTTGAGTTAATAATAGATTGATAGGCAATTACTTCCGTCATTTCGGCGTTTTTGTTTAAAAGAGTGTGTATTTCGCGGTCAAATTTCTTAATTGACTTACTATCTCTAATAGTTTCTATAATTTCTTGGCAACTAATATTGTTGTGAATTAAGTCTAGAAGTATCTCTATCATTAATTCATCCTTACACGCGTCGTGCACTTTTGATATGTCAATGTTATCTTGTAAAACTTCGAAAATTTTATTTACGTCATCCGCGAGTTCCCGAATCTGTTCGCTCGCGATTTGATATCGTTGTTGTAAAAATGCTAATAATTCTCCTAAATTTGTTTCCCGATCGCCCGCTGCAAAATGTGGGTCAGTTGCGTTACATATTTTTTTATAATGTCGGTGGCCTCTTCAATTCTTAATTTCTATACCGATTCTACGTTACTTCTTATTTTGGGGCTTACATTGTGTGCGTATGTAGGCCTTGGTTCCTCGTAGTTGAACATTCTGAGCTGCGCTGCTCTGCGGGCGGTGCCGTACTCGAGATGGTGGCGGGAGATGTGAATAGGAGCGCAGCTACAGCGAATAAATAAGAGCGAGCAAATAAGTTTAAAAGCAAATTTATTATATAAGAAGTACAAAGTTAAGTATATGGGCGTGTCTCTTTTACAAGTGAGAAGTCAAATAACAAACTGGTGCGTAAGTGCTTACGGCTCAAAGTTCGAATGCAGAAGGCTGCCGTGCCCTGGAGGGTCCTGGCTTATATATCCACGCGGGGGTCGCATGCTTAGACTGAATTAGGAAATAATTATGCGTTATAGAAGGGGAGCGACTGAGGTATGTGGTCGTGGATGGGAGTTAGGTAAAATTGGGGTGGATGCGTATGATATGCTGGGCTACGAGGTTGGCAAGGTAGGATACTAGTTGTATAGTGTAGGTCGATAAGTAGGATTTAGTATGGTAAGATACGTATAGCTTGACGACGAGACGACGAGCGTGAGGCGATATGCTGGACGTGACACAATACTTGAAACAATAAATTGAAATACTTTTAGGCTGTTATCTTGCCTTTCTTGCTTACATATTCAATAAACTACAGATTTGAATATTTTTTGGGATTGTTTCAATACTAGGAACACTGAATTAAAATAGTTTAAGGCTCTTCTCTCGCCTTTTGTTGTTAAACTATTCAAAAAACTACTGCTTTGAATATTTTTTGGCGCGTTTTAATACTTGAAACACTGAATTGAAATAGTTTCAGGCTCTTCTCTCGCCTTTTGTTGCTCAAATATTCAAAAAGCTACTAATTTGATTATTTTCTGGCGTATTTCAATACTTGAAACGCCAACTTGAAAAAGTTTAAGGCTCTTTTCTCGCCTTCTGTTGTTAAAATATTCAAAAAGCTACTGCTTTGAATATTTTTTGGCGTTGTTTCAATACTTGAAACACTAAATTAAAATAGTTTAAGGTTTTTCTCTCGCCTTTTGTTGCTCAAATATTCAAAAAGCAAGTGTTTTAATTATTTTCTGGCGTATTTCAATACTTGCAACGCCAACTTGAAATAGTTTATAGCTCTTTTCTCGACTTTTGTTGTTCAAATATTCAAAAAGCTACTGCTCTGAAAATGTTTTAGCGTATTTCAATACTTGAACCACTGAATTAAAATAGTTTAAGGCTCTTCTCTCGACTTTTGTTGCTCAAATATTCAAAAAGCAAGTGTTTTAACTATTTTCTGCCGTATTTCAATACTTGAAACACTAACTTGAAATAGTTTAAGGCTCTTTTCTCGCCATTACCAGTCAAAATATTCAAAAGCTACAACTCTGAATATTTTTTAGCGTGTTTCAATACTTGAATTGAAATTGTTTAAGGCTCTTCTCTCGCTTTTTTTGCTCAAATATTCAAGAAGATACTGTTGAACCGGACAAACTATGTATCGTTATGGGAGATGCGAAATCGCGGAGGGTTGTCCCTGTGAAAGATGAGCGGAGTGCACTTGATCCTCTAGAACGTCCGATTACTCCGGCGGAAGCGGAAGTGATCTTCGGTTAGCCCCCTAAGTCTTACAGTTGCCGCGATGCAATGTGTGCAAGCTGTTCGAGTTGTTGCCTGGAGGGAGACTCAGAGGTGGGGGGGGGGGGAGAAAATGGCCCCAACGACTCTGCACCCGGGTAGCTGAAGCTAGCAACCTTCAGGGTGCGCGTCCAAGGGTCGAAGAGCCTACGGAGATCACCCCGGATGAGAGTCAATACGTCGACAGGCACGGCTCGAGAGGTGAGCTTGTCGAGTATTAAACTGCGGTTTGGCAGTGTTAGAAGATGTTTAAAGAAGTGTTAGAATTTATATATTTTAAAGGGTTTATTGTTAATTCAATGTATCTACATAGGATTGCGTTAAGTTTGATTCAATTCTAGGGTTGACTTGGCTATATGGAGCGGGGTAAGATTATCCCGCTCTCATAAGCGTAGCTGCTAGAGAGATAATAAAAATTAATAAACCCAATAAAACTCTGCAATTCGCGTAAATTTCGTGGTTTTTTAAAATTTTGTATCGTTTTTATTTTATTTGGATCAGGTCGTACCCTTTTCGCGGATATATAGTGCCCTAAAAACTCTATTTCCTCGCAGAAGAATTTACATTTCTTGAAATTTATTCTTAGGTTATGTTTAATAAGCCTATCATAGAGTTTTTCAAGATGTTCTAAATGCTCCTCGTAGGTTTGCGACCTGATCATCATATCGTCTACGAACAGAACTAAGAAATTATCAAAGTCTTTATTATTATGTTGCTTCTGCTAGACCCCGGATTAACGCAGATCCGCTTGTTTTAACCCCGCATGGTACGACGTTGAATTCGTACACGTGATTATCTACTTTAAACGCGGTATATTTTCTAGAATTTTCTTCGAGTTTAATTTGCCAGTAACTAGCTGTAAAATCTGTAACGCTTGTTATCGGTTTATCCGTACATTGTTGAAGTACCTCCTTGATACCGGGAGGTCCTTCATAATTATTTTGCAAGACTTTATTTAATTTTTTCGCGTCTAGGCATGGCCTAACTGAATTATCGCGTTTCATTACGATTTTTATCGGATTTATATATACGCTGTTCGATCTACGTATTCTATTATATTTAACTCGAGCATGCGTTTAAATTCTTCTAATGCGGCTTGTCTTTGACTCAACGGTAACAGGTACGGCTTACAAAACCACGGGGTTTTATCAGTAATTATAAGCTCGTGCTCGTATGTAGTTAATATACCGGGTTTTTTCTCGAATACTTCTTTTTTCGCGATTATTAAATTTTTTAACTTTTGTTTTTGTGCCTCATTTAGGTTATCACAAGAATTTACTTTTTCCTCGATCTCCTCTAAGGGTAGCTAGTATGGATTTTCATAATTATTTTCATAATCTTCGTAAAAATTATCAAGATCCGAATCATACCCGCTCGCGGTGTATTCGTTCGTTATTGTCAGAGACGTGAATTCGTCCCGCGGTACTCTTTTATCCACGTACGAGATTACTCCGCCTTTATTTTTTATCGAGAAAAGAATTTCTTCGTGTACCGTATCTATTAACATTTTAAAAATTTTTATTGTATCAAATCCGATTATGCTCGGTTTAATGAGTTTAGGAATGAAAATAAAAATAATTTTTTCTTCGAGCTTATTTATTTTTGTATTTAGCCGTACTTGAATTTTTAAACGCGTTGATTTCCCGCCCGTCGCGCCTTTTATAAGTTTACCACTGATCGGTAAGGTAGGACTCGACTTAAAAGTTTCCGCGTGTTCGTAATAAAATTCCTCCAAAATGGCTGTTACCTCGCTTCCTGTATCTATTAACGCGTTAATCTCAATCCCTTGTATCGATATTTTTATCTCCGGACAGTGAGAAATTTCTATTTCGTCGCCCTCGGGATTTATATCGCATAATAGTTCGTCGCGGGGATCTTCCAAGATGGACGCCATTACTTTAGTTGCAGCTTTCTGCCGGTTTGTAGGAAGCGCATCCGACTTTGTCGGTGCAACTATTCCCCGTTTCCCGAGATTTTAGTAATTTGACCGTCGTTAATTTCATCTATATCTAAGATATCGATTTCCGGTAATCTTCTCCCCGAGGTTGCGTTCGAACCGCCCCCTCTTGTACCCTGGTTAGTCTTATATCCCGAATCCGAGTTTCGTTTCGTCTCGTCAACGTTTTTGGCTACATTTGTCTGACGTTCATTATAAGACTTATTCCGCTGTGTATTATTATTAAATACCGGTTTATTTTGCTGTCCGCTGTAACTGTATCCGGGTGTGTTAGTTTGTGTGTTAGGTGGCTTTACTTTAGGTGGGTACGGGATTTTATCCGGGTTTAACGGTGTGTCAGATATGTTCTGCGCTTGTACCGGTGTGTTAGTTGATTCGCGTTGCGTACGCTGGTCGTCATTATCGAAATCCGTTAATATTTTTAAGAATTGGTTAATGTCTTTAATCTGTTGGCCGGCCACCGTATGACGTATACCCCTTTCGAAGTGTTCCGCGATTTTACTGACCATTTCCGCCTCGGTGTAGTTCATTTCTAATTCCCTACCTAGGCCACACCTGTAGATGGCGTAGTTTACGCGACTACGTTGCCCAGATGACGAGTATTGTCCGAATTCTACTTTACGACTGTTGGTGCGCTGGACGTTAGAATTCCAGAACCGATCTTTGAATTGACGCACAAATTGATCGAAGGTCTCTATATCATTTTGAATAAGGTACCACCAATTATGCGCGTCCCCTTCTAACGATTGCGAAATTATACATTGTAACTCCAAGTCCTCGGGTTTCATAATACTCATGTAATTTTGTAATTCCGACAAGAATTTCATAGGCCTTTCCGTCGCGAAGCCTTCAAATTTAGGTAACGTTATTTTTAATTTTCTAGTTAAATCTGAATGGCTTTCTCCCGAAGTCTCACGTGAACGTCTCCCGATTAATGACTCCACACGTTTAAATTCTCTCTTTGTTCTCTCCTCGAATGACTTTAATTGATTTGGTATCCCGTCTTTGTATTCGTCATCTGGTAATATAACTTTTATCTCGTCTGACGTGTACTGCAGGTTTGTGTTCCGATCAATTAACTTGTCATTCTCCGATTCTAATGAACTACACGGTTTTTGCAAGCGACGATTATCCAATTCGACATCATCAACGCGTGATTTTAATGTTCCGTTATCATTTTTCAACCTTCCAATGACTTCCGCAGGAGCATCGATGCGCGCGTTTATATCTATAGCTATCGTTTCCTCGCGAGAGGCCTTTAAGGAGGGGAAAAAATTTGTTCCGGTGTCTTCCACCTCTTTCTCAATTTGCGTTATTTTCTCTTCAAGTGCACCCTGTCTCTCATCCAGCAATTTCAATTCTTGACTAACCGCGTCTGCCCAGTCTCTTTGATTCTTATCGTCTTGATCTAAGACATCATCAGGCTGAGTTTCTCTGATTTCCTCAAAGATAGCGCCTGAGCGCCTATTATTAACAGCCATTTTTTAGAATTTAATGCAATTATGCAAAACCTTAGAAGAATTGATTGATTTACAGCAATTACCTAAGCTTTATGATATGCTACATAAAATTTTTATCACGACTGTACGTCTTAAGGACTGCTAGAGACTGGCAGGCGTCTCCCGATTATGAAATTGCAAAAAGGGGCAACCCTTGGCTTTTACATCGTTCGCGTATACAAAAATGAACTAAATTGAAATAATATTCGATTGATTAGAGTTGGGGCATTAAAGCCCGCTTGAAATGGCGTGTAAGTGTAAAAAAAATATGTTTTCTCAAATCAGTCTAACTAAATGCGTGGGTGTGTAATTGTTTTATGTGAGTATAGATTTTATAATGTAGGTGCCGTCCGTGACTGTGAGTCTGTCATAGACAGTTCAAACATAGAGGGTATCATGCTCCGCCAAAGTTAACGGGGTCCCTGTTCGGGTGCCAGATGAAACGGACAAACTACGTCGTTATGGGAGATTTGTAACTCTTTACATAATTCTTATGGTAACACGTGCGACGGTATGTCGGTACACGCGTTCCACTCTTACCTCTTATCATTATATGACATGCCGTCTCACTGTTTTGAATATTTTCTGGCGTATTTCAATACTTGAAACGCCAACTTGAAATAGTTTGATGCCCTTTTCTCGCCAATACTTGATAAAATATTCAAAACCTACTACTCTGAATATTTTTAAGCGTATTTCAATACATGAAACACTGAATTGAAATAGTTTAAGGCTCGTCTCTCGCCTTTTTTGCTCAAATATTCAAAAAGCTACTGCTTTGAATATTTCTGTCGTATTTCAATACTCGAAACACTGAATTGAAATAGTTTGAGGCCCTTCTCTCGCCATTACTTGTTAAAATATTCAAAACCTACTACTCTGAATATTCTTTAGCGTGTTTCAATACTTGAAACACTGAATTGAAATGGTTTAAGGCTCTTCTCTCACCTTTTCTTGCTAAAATATTAAAAAGATACTGTTTTGAATATTTTCTGGCGTATTTCAATACTTTAAACGCCAACTTGAAATACTTTCAGGCATTTTTCTCGCCTTTTGTTGTTAAAATATTCAAAAAGCTACTGCTTTGAATATTTTTGGCGTGTTTCAAAACTTGAAACACGGAATTGAAATAGTTTAAGGCTCGTTTCTCGCCTTTTGTTGTTAAAATATAAAATAAGCTACTGCTTTGAATATTTCTTTCCTGTTTCAATACTCGACACACTGAATTGAAATAGTTTAAGGCTCTTTTATCGCCTTCTGTTGTTCAAATATTCAAAAAGTTACTGCTTTGAATATTTTTTGGCACGTTTCAATACTTGAAACACTGAATTAAAATAGTGTAAGGCTCTTCTCTCGCCATTTGTTGTTCTAATATTCAAAAAGCTACCGTGTTGAATATTTTCTGGCGTATTTCAATACTTTAAACGCCAACTTGAAATAGTTTCAGTCTTTTTTCTCGCCTTTTGTTGTTAAAATATTCAAAAAGCTACTGCTTTGAATATTTCTTTCCTGTTTCAATACTCGACACACTGAATTGAAATAGTTTAAGGCTCTGTTATCGCCTTCTGTTGTTCAAATATTCAAAAAGTTACTGCTTTGAATATTTTTTGGCATGTTTCAATACTTGAAACACTGAATTAAAATAGTGTAAGGCTCTTCTCTCGCCATTTGTTGTTCAAATATTCAAAAAGTTACTGCTTTGAATATTTTTTGGCATGTTTCAATACTTGAAACACTGAATTAAAATAGTGTAAGGCTCTTCTCTCGCCATTTGTTGTTCTAATATTCAAAAAGCTACCGTGTTGAATACTTTCTGGCGTATTTCAATACTTGAAACGCCAACTGGAAATAGTTTAAGACTCTTTTCTGTCCTTCTATTGTTAAAACATTCAAAAAACTACTGCTTTGAATATTTTTTGGCATTGTTTCAATACTTGAAAAACTAAATTGAAATAGGTGAAGGCTCATCTCTCTCCTCTTTTGTTGCTCAAATATTCTAAAAGCTACTGTTTTCAATATTTTCTGCCGTATTTAAATACTAGAAATGCCAACTTGAAATAGTTTAAGGCTCTTCTCTCGCCTTTGGTTGTTAAAATAGTCAAAAATCTACTGCTTGGAGTATTTTGGCGTGTTTCAATACTTGAAACATTGAATTGAAATAGTTTAAGGCTCTTCTCTCGTCTTTTGTTCTTAAAATATTCAAAAACCTACTGCTTTAAATATTTTTGGCGTATTTCAATACTTGAAACGCCAACTTGAAATAGTGTAAGGCTCTTCTCTCGCCTTTTGTTCTTAAAATATTCAAAAACCTACTGCTTTAAATATTTTTGGCGTGTTTCAATACTTTAAACAATGAATTGGAATAGTTTGCGGCTCTTTTATCGGCTTTAGTTGTTAAAATATTCAAAAAGCTACTGGTTTGAATATTTTGTGACGTGTTTCAATACTTGGAACACTGAATGAAAATAGTTTAAGGCTCTTCTCACACTTTTCGTTTTTCCAATATTCAAAAAGCTACTGCTTTGAATATTTTTTGGTGTGTTTCAATACTTGAAACACTTAATTGCAATAGTTTAAGGCTCTTTTCTTGCCTTTACTTGTTAAAATATTCAAAAAGCTATAGCTTTGAATATTTCTGTCGTATTTCAATACTCGAAACACTGAAGTGAACTAGTTTATGGCTCTATTCTCGCCTTTTGTCGTCAAAATATTCAAAAAGCTACTTCATTGAATATTTATTGGCGTTTTTTCAATACTTGAAGCAATAAATTGAAATAGTTTAAGGCTCTTCTCTCGCCTTTGGTTGTTAAAATAGACAAAAAGCTACTGCTTTGAATATTTCTTTCCTGTTTCAATACTCGATACACTGAATTGAAATAGTTTAAGGCTCTTCTCTCGCCTTTGGTTGTTAAAATAGGCAAAAAGCTACTGATTGGAATATTTTTGGCGTGTTTCAAAACTTGAAACACGGAATTCAAATAGTTTAAGGCTCGTTTCTCGCCTTTTGTTGTTAAAATATAAAATAAGCTACTGCTTTGAATATTTCTTTCCTGTTTCAATACTCGACACACTGAATTGAAATAGTTTAAGGCTCTTTTATCGCCTTCTGTTATTCAAATATTCAAAAAGTTACTGCTTTGAATATTTTTTGGCATGTTTCAATACTTGAAACACTGAATTAAAATAGTGTAAGGCTCTTCTCTCGCCATTTGTTGTTCTAATATTCAAAAAGCTATCGTGTTGAATACTTTCTGGCGTAGTTCAATACTTGAAACGCCAACTGGAAATAGTTTAAGACTCTTTTCTGTCCTTCTATTGTTAAAACATTCAAAAAACTACTGCTTTGAATATTTTTTGGCATTGTTTCAATACTTGAAAAACTAAATTGAAATAGGTTAAGGCTCATCTCTCTCCTCTTTTGTTGCTCAAATATTCTAAAAGCTACTGTTTTCAATATTTTCTGCCGTATTTAAATACTAGAAATGCCAACTTGAAATAGTTTAAGGCTCTTCTCTCGCCTTTGGTTGTTAAAATAGTCAAAAATCTACTGCTTGGAGTATTTTGGCGTGTTTCAATACTTGAAACATTGAATTGAAATAGTTTAAGGCTCTTCTCTCGTCTTTGGTTGTTAAAATAGTCAAAAAGCTACTGCTTGGAATATTTTTGGCGTATTTCAATACTTGAAACGCCAACTTGAAATAGTGTAAGGCTCTTCTCTCGCCTTTTGTTCTTAAAATATTCAAAAACCTACTGCTTTAAATATTTTTGGCGTGTTTCAATACTTTAAACAATGAATTGGAATAGTTTGCGGCTCTTTTATCGCCTTTAGTTGTTAAAATATTCAAAAAGCTACTGGTTTGAATATTTTGTGACGTGTTTCAATACTTGGAACACTGAATGAAAATAGTTTAAGGCTCTTCTCACACTTTTCGTTTTTCCAATATTCAAAAAGCTACTGCTTTGAATATTTTTTGGTGTGTTTCAATACTTGAAACACTTAATTGCAATAGTTTAAGGCTCTTTTCTTGCCTTTACTTGTTAAAATATTCAAAAAGCTATAGCTTTGAATATTTCTGTCGTATTTCAATACTCGAAACACTGAAGTGAACTAGTTTATGGCTCTATTCTCGCCTTTTGTCGTCAAAATATTCAAAAAGCTACTTCATTGAATATTTATTGGCGTTTTTTCAATACTTGAAGCAATAAATTGAAATAGTTTAAGGCTCTTCTCTCGCCTTTGGTTGTTAAAATAGACAAAAAGCTACTGCTTTGAATATTTCTTTCCTGTTTCAATACTCGATACACTGAATTGAAATAGTTTAAGGCTCTTCTCTCGCCTTTGGTTGTTAAAATAGGCAAAAAGCTACTGATTGGAATATTTTTGGCGTGTTTCAATACTTGAAACGCCAACTGGAAATAGTTTAAGACTCTTTTCTCTGCTTCTATTGTTAAAACATTCAAAAAACTACTGCTTTGAATATTTTTTGGCATTGTTTCAATACTTGAAAAACTAAATTGAAATAGTTTAAGGCTCTTCTCTCACCTTTTCTTGATTAAATATTCAAATATATACTGTTTTGAATATTTTCTGGCGTATTTCAATACTTTAAACGCCAACTTGAAATAGTTTCAGGCTTTTTTCTCGACTTTTGTTGTTAAAATATTCAAAAAGCTACTGCTTTGAATATTTTTGGCGTGTTTCAAAACTTGAAACACGGAATTGACATAGTTTAAGGCTCGTTTCTCGCCTTTTGTTGTTAAAATATTCAATAAGCTACTGCTTTGAATATTTCTTTCCTGTTTCAATACTCGACACACTGAATTGAAATAGTTTAAGGCACTTTTATCGCCTTCTGTTGTTCAAATATTCAAAAAGTTACTGCTTTGAAAATTTTTTGGCATGTTTCAATACTTGAAACACAGAATTAAAATAGTGTAAGGCTCTTCTCTCGCTATTTGTTGTTCCAATATTCAAAAAGCTACCGTTTTGAATATTTTCTGGCGCATTTCAATACTTTAAACGCCAACTTGAAATAGTTTAAGACTCTTGTCTATCCTTCTATTGTTAAAACATTCAAAAAACTACTGCTTTGAATATTTTTTGGCATTGTTTCAATACTTGAAAAACTAAATTGAAATAGGTCAAGGCTCATCTCTCTCCTCTTTTGTTGCTCAAATAGTCAAAAAGCTACTGCTTCGAATATTTTTGGCGTATTTCAATACTTGAAACGCCAACTTGAAATAGTTTAAGGGGGTGTCAAACCCATTTCTGCGATTTTACCGACCCATAGGTCGGTAAGGCAGGTAGTACCTCCGGTCGTCACTGGCGCCATCTAGCGAAAACCGGTACAAATGGAACCAGGTACATGCGCCAAGTAAAGCAAGTCTGTTCGGCTAGTCAATTGAAAAAAACTAGAATTTAACAATACAACAAACATGCGTATTTCGCATATACACATAATGTTTTTCATATTTCGCCTATATGCAAATACAATATATAATTCATATTTCGCCTATACGCTTGCATATTCCGCCTATATGCAAATACAATAAATAATGCGTATTTCGCCTATACGCTTGCATATTCCGCTGATATGCAAATACAATAAATAATGCATATTTCGCCTATACGCTTGCATACTTCGCCTATATGCAAATAGAATAAATAATGCGTATTTCTCCTATACGCTTGCATATTTCGCCTATATGCAAATACAATAAATAATGCGTATTTAAAATAGCATCTAAATTAGAATTGCACTTTCGAAAAGTGTAAACCACCCGCAACCAATTTCAAAAGTGCAAATAATACATTTTACATTACTTGAGCGTAGATGTTAGAACGGCACTTAAGAAAAAGTGTAGATTGCAGAAATTACACTTGAAACTTTATATACAAATCCTTGTCCTGTATCTCAACATATTTGTGTAGTTTAGTGACTTAACTGAAACCAGAAGATCTGTAGTGTTCTAAATACATGCTTTTGGCGCAAGTATTTTAGAACAAAGTACATATTCATGTTGTAGGAAATTCATCAATCTACACAAATCTGTTGAAATACATGACAAGGGCTTGTATTTGAAGTTTCAGTTGTATATTGTGCACAAGGTTTGAGATATACAATTTTTAATGACACAAATCTTGAAAAACTGAATTTATATAAAAGTGCTATATCGTAAAACATTGAAACTTGATATGCAAGCCCTTTTCATGTATTTCAACATATTTGTGTAGTTTAGTGACTTAACTGAAACCAGAAGATCTGTAGTGTTCTAAATACATGCTTTTGGCGCAAGTATTTTAGAACAAAGTACATATTCATGTTGTAGAAAATTCATCAAACTACAGAAATATGTTGAAACACATGGAAAGAGCTTGTATATCAAGTTTGAGTGTACATGATGCACCAATTTTAAAATATGCAATTTTCAATCACACGAATATTGAAAAACCGAATTTATATAAAAGTGCTATATCGTATAGACTTGAGACAAAATTTCGTGTATGTCGCCTGTACACAAAAATGTAAATAGTAAATATTTCGCCTATACGCAGTAATACAAAATTTTGTATTTCGCCTATACACAATAATACTATCCATAGAAGCTTTACGAGTAGAAGCAGCTATAGAAGCTCCTCAATTAATAGCACAGCAGAAGATGTACCTGTAGCAGCCACAGATTGTACAACAATGACAGCAGCAGCAGCAGACCTTTGACGTACATCTGCAATGGACGCGAGACGAGAATCACTAGTAGAAGCTGTATGCATGGCAGCAGCAGTAGATCCTGGACATACAACTGCAGAGGGCCCTAGATCTACAGCTTCAGTAGACTCTGGACGAGTTGCAGCAGTAGAAGCTGCCTGTGTATCATCAGCAGTAGACCCCGGTTTTGTAGCTGCAGTAAACCCTTTTTTTGGCATGTTTCAATACTTGAAACACTGAATTAAAATAGTTTAAGGCTCTTCTTTCGCCTTTTGTTGCTGAAATACTCAAAAATATATTGTATAAATCTTTTCTGGCGTTTTTCAATACTTGAAACACTGAATTGAAATAGTTTAAGGCTCTTCACTCGCCTTTTGTTGTTAAAATATTCAAAAAGCTACTGCTCTGAATATTTTTGGCGTGTTTCAATGCTTGAAACACAGAATAAAAGTAGGTTAAGGCTTTTCTCTCGCATTTTGTTGCACAAATATTCAAAAAGCTATTGTTTTGAATATTTTTTAGCGTTATTTCAATACTTGAAACGCCAACTTGAAATAGTGTAAGGCTCTTCTCTCGCCTTTTGTTGTTAAAATATCCAAAAACATACTGATTTGAATATCTTTGGCGTGTTTCAATACTTTAAACACTACAATGAAATAGATTAAGGCTCTTCTCAAGCCTTCTGATGTTAAAATATTCAAAAAGCTACTGCTCTGAATATTTTTGGCGTGTTTCAATACTTGAAACACTGAATTGAAATAGTTTAAGGCTCTTCTCTCACCTTTTCTTGCTTAAATATTCAAAAAGATACTGCTTTGAATATTTTTTGCATGTTTCAATACTTGAAACACTGAATTAAAATAGTGTAAGGCACTTCTCTCGCCATTTGTTGTTCTAATATTCAAAAAGCTACCGTTTCGAATATCTTCTGGCGAATTTCAATACTTGAAACGTCAACTTGAAATAGTTTAAGACTCTTTTCTCTCCTTCTATTGTTAAAACATTCAAAAAACTACTGCTTTGAATATTTTTTGGCATTGTTTCAATACTTGAAGAACTAAATTGAAATAGTTTAAGGCTCTTCTCTCGCCTTTGGTTGTTAAAATAGTCAAAAATCTACTGCTTGGAGTATTTTGGCGTGTTTCAATACTTTAAACACTGAATTGGAATAGTTTGCGGCTCTTTTATCGACTTTAGTTGTTAAAATATTCAAAAAGCTACTGGTTTGAATATATTGTGACGTGTTTCAATACTTGGAACACTGAATGAAAATAGTTTAAGGCTCTTCTCACACTTTTTGTTGTTCCTATATTCAAAAAGCTACTGCTTTAAAATTTTTTTGGTGTGTTTCAATACTTGAAACACTTAATTGCAATAGTTTAAGGCTCTTTTGTCGCCTTTACTTGTTAAAATATTCAAAAACCTATAGCTTTTAATATTTCTGTCGTGTTTCAATACTCGAAACACTGAAGTGAACTAGTTTATTGCTCTATTCTCGCCTTTTGTCGTCAAAATATTCAAAAAACTACTTCAATGAATATTTATTGGCGTTTTTTCAATACTTGAAACATTCAATTAAAATAGTGTAAAGCTCTTCTCTCGCCATTTGTTGTTCTAATATTCAAAAAGCTACGGTTTTGAATATTTTCTGGCGTATTTCAATACTTGAAACGCCAACTTGAAATAGTTTAAGACTCTTTTCTCTCCTTCTGTTGTTAAAACATTCAAAAAACTACTGCTTGGAATATTTTTTGGCATTGTTTCAATACTTGAAAAACTAAATTGAAATAGGTCAAGGCTCATCTCTCTCCTCTTTTGTTGCTCAAATATTCTAAAAGCTACTGTTTTCAATATTTTCTGGCGTATTTAAATATTTGAAACGTCAACTTGAAATAGTTTTAGGATCCTTTCTCGCCTTTTGTTAATAAAATATTCAAAAAACTAATGCTATGAATATTTTTTGTCGTGTTTCAATACTTGAAAGACTAAATTGAAATAGTTTAAGGCTCTTTTCTCGCCTTTGCTTGTTAAAATATTCAAAAGCTACTATACTTAATAATTTTTAGCGTGTTTCAATACTTGAAACACAAAATAAAATTAGGTTAAGGCTCTTCTCTCGCATTTTGTTGCACAAATATTCAAAAAGCTATTGTTTTGAATATTTTTTAGCGTTATTTCAATACTTGAAACGCCAACTTTAAATAGTGCAAGGCTCTTCTCTCGCCTTTTGTTGTTACAATATCCAAAAACATACTGCTTTGAATATTTCTTTCCTGTTTCAATACTCGACACACTGAATTGAAATAGTTTAAGGCTCTTCTCTCGCCTTTGGTTAAAATAGGCAAAAAGCTACTGCTTGGAATATTTTTGGCGTGTTTCAATACTTGAAACGCCAAATTGAAATAGTTTTAGGCTCTTTTCTCGCTTTTTGTTAATAAAATATTCAAAAAACTACTGCTTTGAATATTTTTTGGCGTTTTTCAATACTTGAAACACTGAATTGAAATAGTTTCAGGCTCTTCTCACGCCCTTTTTGGTCAAATATTCAAAAAGATACTGTTTTTAATATTTTCTGGTATATTTCAATACTTTAAACGCCAACTTGAAATAGTTTCAGGCTTTTTTCTCGCCTTTTGTTGTTAAAATATTCAAATAGCTACTGTTTTGATTATTTTTGGCGTGTTTCAAAACTTGAAACACGGAATTTAAATAGTTTAAAGCACGTTTCTCGCCTTTTGTTGTTAAAATATTCAACAAGCTACTGCTTTGAATATTTCTTTCCTGTTTCAATACTCGACACACTGAATTGAAATAGTTTAAGGCTCTTCTCTCGCCTTTCGTTGTTAAAATATCCAAAAACATACTGCTTTGAATATTTTTTCGCATGTTTCAATACTTGAAACACTGAATTAAAATAGTGTAAGGCTCTTCTCTCGCCATTTGTTGTTCTAATATTCAAAAAGCTACCGTTTTGAATATTTTCTGGCGTATTTCAATACTTGAAACGCCAACTTGAAATAGTTTAATACTCTTTTCTCGCCTTCTGTTGTTAAAACATTCAAAAAACTACTGCTTTGAATATTTTTTGGCATTGTTTCAATACTTGAAAAACTAACTTGAAATAGGTCAAGGCTCATCTCTCTCCTCTTTTCTTGCTCCAATATTCTAAATGCTACTGTTTTCAATATTTTCTGGCGTATTTCAATACTAGAAATGCCAACTTACAATAGTTTAAGGCTCTTCTCTCGCCTTTGGTTGTTAAAATAGTCAAAAATCTACTGCTTGGAGTATTTTGGCGTGTTTCAATACTTGAAACATTGAATTGAAATAGTTTAAGGATCTTTTCTCGCCTTTGGTTGTTAAAATAGTCAAAAAGCTACTGCTAGGAATATTTTTGGCGTATTTCAATACTTGAAACGCCAACTTGAAATAGTGTGATGCTCTTCTCTCGCCTTTTGTTCTTAAAATATTCAAAAACCTACTGCTTTAAATATTTTTGGCGTGTTTCAATACTGTAAACACTGAATTGAAATAGTTTAAGGCTATTTTCTCGCCTTTAGTTGTTAAAATATTTAAAATGCTACTGCTGTGAATATTTTTTAGCGTGTTTCAATAGTTCAAACACTGCATTAAAATAGTATAAGGCACTTCTCTCGGCTTTTGTTGCTCAAATATTGAAAAAGCTACAGTTTAGAATATTTTCTGGCGTTGTTTCAATACTTGAAACACTACAATGAAATAGATTAAGGCTCTTCTCAAGCCTTCTGATGTTAAAATAGACAAAAGCTACTGGTCTGAATATTTTTTAGCGTATTTCAATACTTGAAACACTGAATTGAAATAGTTTAAGGCTCTTCTCTTGCCGTTTGTTGTTCCAATATTCAAAAAGCTACTCTTTTGAATATTTTCTGGTGTATTTCAATAATTGAAACGCCAACTTGAAATAGTTTAAGAGCCATCTAGCCTTTTGTTGATAAAATATTCAAAAAGCTACTGTTTTGAATATGTCTTGGCGTTGTTTCTATCCTCGAATCACTGAATTGGAATGGTTTGCGGCTCTTTTATCGCCTTTAGTTGTCAAAATACTCAAAAAGCTACTACACTAAATATTTTTTAGCGTATTTCAATACTTGAACCACTGAATTAAAATAGTTTAAGTCCCTTTTCTCGCCTTTTGTTGTTAAAATATTCAATAAGCTACTGCTTTGAATATTTTCTGGCCTATTTCAATACTTGAAACGTCAACTTGAAATAGTGTAAGGCTCTTCTCTCGCCTTTCGTTGTTAAAATATCCAAAAACATACTGCTTTGAATATTTTTGGCGTGTTTCAATACTTTAAACACTACAATGAAATAGATTAAGGCTCTTCTCAAGCCTTCTGATGTTAAAATAGTCAAAAAGCTACTGGTCTGAATATTTTTTAGCGTGTTTCAATACTTGAAACACTGAATTGAAATAGTTTAAGGCTCTTCTCTCGCCTTTGGTTGTTAAAATAGTCAAAAATCTACTGCTTGGAGTATTTTGGCGTGTTTCAATACTTGAAACATTGAATTGAAATAGTTTAAGGATCTTTTCTCGCCTTTGGTTGTTAAAATAGTCAAAAAGCTACTGCTAGGAATATTTTTGGCGTATTTCAATACTTGAAACGCCAACTTGAAATAGTGTGATGCTCTTCTCTCGCCTTTTGTTCTTAAAATATTCAAAAACCTACTGCTTTAAATATTTTTGGCGTGGTTCAATACTGTAAACACTGAATTGAAATAGTTTAAGGCTATTTTCTCGCCTTTAGTTGTTAAAATATTCAAAATGCTACTGCTGTGAATATTTTTTAGCGTGTTTCAATAGTTCAAACACTGCATTAAAATAGTATAAGGCACTTCTCTCGGCTTTTGTTGCTCAAATATTGAACAAGCTACAGTTTAGAATATTTTCTGGCGTTGTTTCAATACTTGAAACACTACAATGAAATAGATTAAGGCTCTTCTCAAGCCTTCTGATGTTAAAATAGACAAAAAGCTACTGGTCTGAATATTTTTTAGCGTATTTCAATACTTGAAACACTGAATTGAAATAGTTTAAGGCTCTTCTCTTGCCGTTTGTTGTTCCAATATTCAAAAAGCTACTCTTTTGAATATTTTCTGGTGTATTTCAATAATTGAAACGTCAACTTGAAATAGTGTAAGGCTCTTCTCTCGCCTTTCGTTGTTAAAATATCCAAAAACATACTGCTTTGAATATTTTTTGGCATGTTTCAATACTTGAAACACTGAATTAAAATAGTGTAAGGCTCTTCTCTCGCCATTTGTTGTTCTAATATTCAAAAAGCTACCGTTTTGAATATTTTCTGGCGTTGTTTCAATACTTGAAACACTACAATGAAATAGGTTTAGGCTCTTCTCAAGCCTTTGGTTGTTAAAATAGTCAAAAATCTACTGCTTGGAGTATTTTGGCGTGTTTCAATACTTGAAACATTGAATTGAAATAGTTTAAGGATCTTTTCCCGCCTTTGGTTGTGAAAATAGTCAAAAAGCTACTGCTTGGAATATTTTTGGCGTATTTCAATACTTGAAATGCCAACTTGAAATAGTGTAAGGCTCTTCTCTCGCCTTTTGTTCTTAAAATATTCAAAAACCTACTGCTTTAAATATTTTTGGCGTGTTTCAATACTTTCAACACTGAATTGAAATAGTTTAAGGCTATTTTCTCGCCTTTAGTTGTTAAAATATTCAAAATTCTACTGCTGTGAATATTTTTTAGCGTGTTTCAATAGTTGAAACAGTGCATTAAAATAGTATAAGGCACTTCTCTCGGCTTTTGTTGCTCAAATATTGAAAAAGCTACAGTTTTGAATATTTTCTGGCGTTGTTTCAATACTTGAAACACTACAATGAAATAGATTTAGGCTCTTCTCAAGCCTTCTGATGTTAAAATAGACAAAAAGCTACTGGTCTGAATATTTTTTAGCGTATTTCAATACTTGAAACACTGAATTGAAATAGTTTAAGGCTCTTCTCTTGCCGTTTGTTGTTCCAATATTCAAAAAGCTACTCTTTTGAATATTTTCTGGAGTATTTAAATACTTGAAACGCCAACTTGAAATAGTTTAAGAGCCATCTAGCCTTTTGTTGATAAAATATTCAAAAAGCTACTGTTTTGAATATTTCTTGGCGTTGTTTCTATCCTTGAAACACTGAATTGGAATAGTTTGCGACTCTTTTATCGCCTTTAGTTGTTAAAATACTTAAAAAGCTACTACACTAAATATTTTTTAGCGTATTTCAATACTTGAACCACTGAATTAAAATAGTTTAAGTCCCTTTTCTCGCCTTTTGTTGTTAAAATGTTCAAAAAGCTACTGCTTTGAATATTTTCTGGCCTATTTCAATACTTGAAACGTCAACTTGAAATAGTGTAAGGCTCTTCTCTCGCCTTTCGTTGTTAAAATATCCAAAAACATACTGCTTTGAATATTTTTTGGCATGTTTCAATACTTGAAACACTGAATTAAAATAGTGTAAGGCTCTTCTCTCGCCATTTGTTGTTCTAATATTCAAAAATCTACCGTTTTGAATATTTTCTGGCGTATTTCAATACTTGAAACGCCAACTTGAAATAGTTTAATACCCTTTTCTCGCCTTCTGTTGTTAAAACATTCAAAAAACTACTGCTTTGAATATCTTTTGGCATTGTTTCAATACTTGAAAAACTAAATTGAAATAGGTCAAGGCTCATCTCTCTCCTCTTTTCTTGCTCCAATATTCTAAATGCTAGTGTTTTCAATATTTTCTGGGGTATTTCAATACTAGAAATGCCAACTTAAAATAGTTTAAGACTCTTCTCTCGCCTTTGGTTGTTAAAATAGTCAAAAAGCTACTGCTTGGAATATTTTTGGCGTGTTTCAATACTTGAAACGCCAACTGGAAATAGTTTAAGACTCTTTTCTCTGCTTCTATTGTTAAAACATTCAAAAAACTACTGCTTTGAATATTTTTTGGCATTGTTTCAATACTTGAAAAACTAAATTGAAATAGTTTAAGGCTCTTCTCTCACCTTTTCTTGATTAAATATTCAAATATATACTGTTTTGAATATTTTCTGGCGTAGTTCAATACTTTAAACGCCAACTTGAAATAGTTTCAGGCTTTTTTCTCGACTTTTGTTGTTAAAATATTCAAAAAGCTACTGCTTTGAATATTTTTGGCGTGTTTCAAAACTTGAAACACGGAATTGACATAGTTTAAGGCTCGTTTCTCGCCTTTTGTTGTTAAAATATTCAATAAGCTACTGCTTTGAATATTTCTTTCCTGTTTCAATACTCGACACACTGAATTGAAATAGTTTAAGGCACTTTTATCGCCTTCTGTTGTTCAAATATTCAAAAAGTTACTGCTTTGAAAATTTTTTGGCATGTTTCAATACTTGAAACACAGAATTAAAATAGTGTAAGGCTCTTCTCTCGCTATTTGTTGTTCCAATATTCAAAAAGCTACCGTTTTGAATATTTTCTGGCGCATTTCAATACTTTAAACGCCAACTTGAAATAGTTTAAGACTCTTGTCTATCCTTCTATTGTTAAAACATTCAAAAAACTACTCGTTTGAATATTTTTTGGCATTGTTTCAATACTTGAAAAACTAAATTGAAATAGGTCAAGGCTCATCTCTCTCCTCTTTTGTTGCTCAAATAGTCAAAAAGCTACTGCTTCGAATATTTTTGGCGTATTTCAATACTTGAAACGCCAACTTGAAATAGTTTAAGGGGGTGTCAAACCCATTTCTGCGATTTTACCGACCCATAGGTCGGTAAGGCAGGTAGTACCTCCGGTCGTCACTGGCGCCATCTAGCGAAAACCGGTACAAATGGAACCAGGTACATGCGCCAAGTAAAGCAAGTCTGTTCGGCTAGTCAATTGAAAAAAACTAGAATTTAACAATACAACAAACATGCGTATTTCGCATATACACATAATGTTTTTCATATTTCGCCTATATGCAAATACAATATATAATTCATATTTCGCCTATACGCTTGCATATTCCGCCTATATGCAAATACAATAAATAATGCGTATTTCGCCTATACGCTTGCATATTCCGCTGATATGCAAATACAATAAATAATGCATATTTCGCCTATACGCTTGCATACTTCGCCTATATGCAAATAGAATAAATAATGCGTATTTCTCCTATACGCTTGCATATTTCGCCTATATGCAAATACAATAAATAATGCGTATTTAAAATAGCATCTAAATTAGAATTGCACTTTCGAAAAGTGTAAACCACCCGCAACCAATTTCAAAAGTGCAAATAATACATTTTACATTACTTGAGCGTAGATGTTAGAACGGCACTTAAGAAAAAGTGTAGATTGCAGAAATTACACTTGAAACTTTATATACAAATCCTTGTCCTGTATCTCAACATATTTGTGTAGTTTAGTGACTTAACTGAAACCAGAAGATCTGTAGTGTTCTAAATACATGCTTTTGGCGCAAGTATTTTAGAACAAAGTACATATTCATGTTGTAGGAAATTCATCAATCTACACAAATCTGTTGAAATACATGACAAGGGCTTGTATTTGAAGTTTCAGTTGTATATTGTGCACAAGGTTTGAGATATACAATTTTTAATGACACAAATCTTGAAAAACTGAATTTATATAAAAGTGCTATATCGTAAAACATTGAAACTTGATATGCAAGCCCTTTTCATGTATTTCAACATATTTGTGTAGTTTAGTGACTTAACTGAAACCAGAAGATCTGTAGTGTTCTAAATACATGCTTTTGGCGCAAGTATTTTAGAACAAAGTACATATTCATGTTGTAGAAAATTCATCAAACTACAGAAATATGTTGAAACACATGGAAAGAGCTTGTATATCAAGTTTGAGTGTACATGATGCACCAATTTTAAAATATGCAATTTTCAATCACACGAATATTGAAAAACCGAATTTATATAAAAGTGCTATATCGTATAGACTTGAGACAAAATTTCGTGTATGTCGCCTGTACACAAAAATGTAAATAGTAAATATTTCGCCTATACGCAGTAATACAAAATTTTGTATTTCGCCTATACACAATAATACTATCCATAGAAGCTTTACGAGTAGAAGCAGCTATAGAAGCTCCTCAATTAATAGCACAGCAGAAGATGTACCTGTAGCAGCCACAGATTGTACAACAATGACAGCAGCAGCAGCAGACCTTTGACGTACATCTGCAATGGACGCGAGACGAGAATCACTAGTAGAAGCTGTATGCATGGCAGCAGCAGTAGATCCTGGACATACAACTGCAGAGGGCCCTAGATCTACAGCTTCAGTAGACTCTGGACGAGTTGCAGCAGTAGAAGCTGCCTGTGTATCATCAGCAGTAGACCCCGGTTTTGTAGCTGCAGTAAACCCTTTTTTTGGCATGTTTCAATACTTGAAACACTGAATTAAAATAGTTTAAGGCTCTTCTTTCGCCTTTTGTTGCTGAAATACTCAAAAATATATTGTATAAATCTTTTCTGGCGTTTTTCAATACTTGAAACACTGAATTGAAATAGTTTAAGGCTCTTCACTCGCCTTTTGTTGTTAAAATATTCAAAAAGCTACTGCTCTGAATATTTTTGGCGTGTTTCAATGCTTGAAACACAGAATAAAAGTAGGTTAAGGCTTTTCTCTCGCATTTTGTTGCACAAATATTCAAAAAGCTATTGTTTTGAATATTTTTTAGCGTTATTTCAATACTTGAAACGCCAACTTGAAATAGTGTAAGGCTCTTCTCTCGCCTTTTGTTGTTAAAATATCCAAAAACATACTGATTTGAATATCTTTGGCGTGTTTCAATACTTTAAACACTACAATGAAATAGATTAAGGCTCTTCTCAAGCCTTCTGATGTTAAAATATTCAAAAAGCTACTGCTCTGAATATTTTTGGCGTGTTTCAATACTTGAAACACTGAATTGAAATAGTTTAAGGCTCTTCTCTCACCTTTTCTTGCTTAAATATTCAAAAAGATACTGCTTTGAATATTTTTTGCATGTTTCAATACTTGAAACACTGAATTAAAATAGTGTAAGGCACTTCTCTCGCCATTTGTTGTTCTAATATTCAAAAAGCTACCGTTTCGAATATCTTCTGGCGAATTTCAATACTTGAAACGTCAACTTGAAATAGTTTAAGACTCTTTTCTCTCCTTCTATTGTTAAAACATTCAAAAAACTACTGCTTTGAATATTTTTTGGCATTGTTTCAATACTTGAAGAACTAAATTGAAATAGTTTAAGGCTCTTCTCTCGCCTTTGGTTGTTAAAATAGTCAAAAATCTACTGCTTGGAGTATTTTGGCGTGTTTCAATACTTTAAACACTGAATTGGAATAGTTTGCGGCTCTTTTATCGACTTTAGTTGTTAAAATATTCAAAAAGCTACTGGTTTGAATATATTGTGACGTGTTTCAATACTTGGAACACTGAATGAAAATAGTTTAAGGCTCTTCTCACACTTTTTGTTGTTCCTATATTCAAAAAGCTACTGCTTTAAAATTTTTTTGGTGTGTTTCAATACTTGAAACACTTAATTGCAATAGTTTAAGGCTCTTTTGTCGCCTTTACTTGTTAAAATATTCAAAAACCTATAGCTTTTAATATTTCTGTCGTGTTTCAATACTCGAAACACTGAAGTGAACTAGTTTATTGCTCTATTCTCGCCTTTTGTCGTCAAAATATTCAAAAAACTACTTCAATGAATATTTATTGGCGTTTTTTCAATACTTGAAACATTCAATTAAAATAGTGTAAAGCTCTTCTCTCGCCATTTGTTGTTCTAATATTCAAAAAGCTACGGTTTTGAATATTTTCTGGCGTATTTCAATACTTGAAACGCCAACTTGAAATAGTTTAAGACTCTTTTCTCTCCTTCTGTTGTTAAAACATTCAAAAAACTACTGCTTGGAATATTTTTTGGCATTGTTTCAATACTTGAAAAACTAAATTGAAATAGGTCAAGGCTCATCTCTCTCCTCTTTTGTTGCTCAAATATTCTAAAAGCTACTGTTTTCAATATTTTCTGGCGTATTTAAATATTTGAAACGTCAACTTGAAATAGTTTTAGGATCCTTTCTCGCCTTTTGTTAATAAAATATTCAAAAAACTAATGCTATGAATATTTTTTGTCGTGTTTCAATACTTGAAAGACTAAATTGAAATAGTTTAAGGCTCTTTTCTCGCCTTTGCTTGTTAAAATATTCAAAAGCTACTATACTTAATAATTTTTAGCGTGTTTCAATACTTGAAACACAAAATAAAATTAGGTTAAGGCTCTTCTCTCGCATTTTGTTGCACAAATATTCAAAAAGCTATTGTTTTGAATATTTTTTAGCGTTATTTCAATACTTGAAACGCCAACTTTAAATAGTGCAAGGCTCTTCTCTCGCCTTTTGTTGTTACAATATCCAAAAACATACTGCTTTGAATATTTCTTTCCTGTTTCAATACTCGACACACTGAATTGAAATAGTTTAAGGCTCTTCTCTCGCCTTTGGTTAAAATAGGCAAAAAGCTACTGCTTGGAATATTTTTGGCGTGTTTCAATACTTGAAACGCCAAATTGAAATAGTTTTAGGCTCTTTTCTCGCTTTTTGTTAATAAAATATTCAAAAAACTACTGCTTTGAATATTTTTTGGCGTTTTTCAATACTTGAAACACTGAATTGAAATAGTTTCAGGCTCTTCTCACGCCCTTTTTGGTCAAATATTCAAAAAGATACTGTTTTTAATATTTTCTGGTATATTTCAATACTTTAAACGCCAACTTGAAATAGTTTCAGGCTTTTTTCTCGCCTTTTGTTGTTAAAATATTCAAATAGCTACTGTTTTGATTATTTTTGGCGTGTTTCAAAACTTGAAACACGGAATTTAAATAGTTTAAAGCACGTTTCTCGCCTTTTGTTGTTAAAATATTCAACAAGCTACTGCTTTGAATATTTCTTTCCTGTTTCAATACTCGACACACTGAATTGAAATAGTTTAAGGCTCTTCTCTCGCCTTTCGTTGTTAAAATATCCAAAAACATACTGCTTTGAATATTTTTTCGCATGTTTCAATACTTGAAACACTGAATTAAAATAGTGTAAGGCTCTTCTCTCGCCATTTGTTGTTCTAATATTCAAAAAGCTACCGTTTTGAATATTTTCTGGCGTATTTCAATACTTGAAACGCCAACTTGAAATAGTTTAATACTCTTTTCTCGCCTTCTGTTGTTAAAACATTCAAAAAACTACTGCTTTGAATATTTTTTGGCATTGTTTCAATACTTGAAAAACTAACTTGAAATAGGTCAAGGCTCATCTCTCTCCTCTTTTCTTGCTCCAATATTCTAAATGCTACTGTTTTCAATATTTTCTGGCGTATTTCAATACTAGAAATGCCAACTTACAATAGTTTAAGGCTCTTCTCTCGCCTTTGGTTGTTAAAATAGTCAAAAATCTACTGCTTGGAGTATTTTGGCGTGTTTCAATACTTGAAACATTGAATTGAAATAGTTTAAGGATCTTTTCTCGCCTTTGGTTGTTAAAATAGTCAAAAAGCTACTGCTAGGAATATTTTTGGCGTATTTCAATACTTGAAACGCCAACTTGAAATAGTGTGATGCTCTTCTCTCGCCTTTTGTTCTTAAAATATTCAAAAACCTACTGCTTTAAATATTTTTGGCGTGTTTCAATACTGTAAACACTGAATTGAAATAGTTTAAGGCTATTTTCTCGCCTTTAGTTGTTAAAATATTTAAAATGCTACTGCTGTGAATATTTTTTAGCGTGTTTCAATAGTTCAAACACTGCATTAAAATAGTATAAGGCACTTCTCTCGGCTTTTGTTGCTCAAATATTGAAAAAGCTACAGTTTAGAATATTTTCTGGCGTTGTTTCAATACTTGAAACACTACAATTAAATAGATTAAGGCTCTTCTCAAGCCTTCTGATGTTAAAATAGACAAAAGCTACTGGTCTGAATATTTTTTAGCGTATTTCAATACTTGAAACACTGAATTGAAATAGTTTAAGGCTCTTCTCTTGCCGTTTGTTGTTCCAATATTCAAAAAGCTACTCTTTTGAATATTTTCTGGTGTATTTCAATAATTGAAACGCCAACTTGAAATAGTTTAAGAGCCATCTAGCCTTTTGTTGATAAAATATTCAAAAAGCTACTGTTTTGAATATGTCTTGGCGTTGTTTCTATCCTCGAATCACTGAATTGGAATGGTTTGCGGCTCTTTTATCGCCTTTAGTTGTCAAAATACTCAAAAAGCTACTACACTAAATATTTTTTAGCGTATTTCAATACTTGAACCACTGAATTAAAATAGTTTAAGTCCCTTTTCTCGCCTTTTGTTGTTAAAATATTCAATAAGCTACTGCTTTGAATATTTTCTGGCCTATTTCAATACTTGAAACGTCAACTTGAAATAGTGTAAGGCTCTTCTCTCGCCTTTCGTTGTTAAAATATCCAAAAACATACTGCTTTGAATATTTTTGGCGTGTTTCAATACTTTAAACACTACAATGAAATAGATTAAGGCTCTTCTCAAGCCTTCTGATGTTAAAATAGTCAAAAAGCTACTGGTCTGAATATTTTTTAGCGTGTTTCAATACTTGAAACACTGAATTGAAATAGTTTAAGGCTCTTCTCTCGCCTTTGGTTGTTAAAATAGTCAAAAATCTACTGCTTGGAGTATTTTGGCGTGTTTCAATACTTGAAACATTGAATTGAAATAGTTTAAGGATCTTTTCTCGCCTTTGGTTGTTAAAATAGTCAAAAAGCTACTGCTAGGAATATTTTTGGCGTATTTCAATACTTGAAACGCCAACTTGAAATAGTGTGATGCTCTTCTCTCGCCTTTTGTTCTTAAAATATTCAAAAACCTACTGCTTTAAATATTTTTGGCGTGGTTCAATACTGTAAACACTGAATTGAAATAGTTTAAGGCTATTTTCTCGCCTTTAGTTGTTAAAATATTCAAAATGCTACTGCTGTGAATATTTTTTAGCGTGTTTCAATAGTTCAAACACTGCATTAAAATAGTATAAGGCACTTCTCTCGGCTTTTGTTGCTCAAATATTGAACAAGCTACAGTTTAGAATATTTTCTGGCGTTGTTTCAATACTTGAAACACTACAATGAAATAGATTAAGGCTCTTCTCAAGCCTTCTGATGTTAAAATAGACAAAAAGCTACTGGTCTGAATATTTTTTAGCGTATTTCAATACTTGAAACACTGAATTGAAATAGTTTAAGGCTCTTCTCTTGCCGTTTGTTGTTCCAATATTCAAAAAGCTACTCTTTTGAATATTTTCTGGTGTATTTCAATAATTGAAACGTCAACTTGAAATAGTGTAAGGCTCTTCTCTCGCCTTTCGTTGTTAAAATATCCAAAAACATACTGCTTTGAATATTTTTTGGCATGTTTCAATACTTGAAACACTGAATTAAAATAGTGTAAGGCTCTTCTCTCGCCATTTGTTGTTCTAATATTCAAAAAGCTACCGTTTTGAATATTTTCTGGCGTTGTTTCAATACTTGAAACACTACAATGAAATAGGTTTAGGCTCTTCTCAAGCCTTTGGTTGTTAAAATAGTCAAAAATCTACTGCTTGGAGTATTTTGGCGTGTTTCAATACTTGAAACATTGAATTGAAATAGTTTAAGGATCTTTTCCCGCCTTTGGTTGTGAAAATAGTCAAAAAGCTACTGCTTGGAATATTTTTGGCGTATTTCAATACTTGAAATGCCAACTTGAAATAGTGTAAGGCTCTTCTCTCGCCTTTTGTTCTTAAAATATTCAAAAACCTACTGCTTTAAATATTTTTGGCGTGTTTCAATACTTTCAACACTGAATTGAAATAGTTTAAGGCTATTTTCTCGCCTTTAGTTGTTAAAATATTCAAAATTCTACTGCTGTGAATATTTTTTAGCGTGTTTCAATAGTTGAAACAGTGCATTAAAATAGTATAAGGCACTTCTCTCGGCTTTTGTTGCTCAAATATTGAAAAAGCTACAGTTTTGAATATTTTCTGGCGTTGTTTCAATACTTGAAACACTACAATGAAATAGATTTAGGCTCTTCTCAAGCCTTCTGATGTTAAAATAGACAAAAAGCTACTGGTCTGAATATTTTTTAGCGTATTTCAATACTTGAAACACTGAATTGAAATAGTTTAAGGCTCTTCTCTTGCCGTTTGTTGTTCCAATATTCAAAAAGCTACTCTTTTGAATATTTTCTGGAGTATTTAAATACTTGAAACGCCAACTTGAAATAGTTTAAGAGCCATCTAGCCTTTTGTTGATAAAATATTCAAAAAGCTACTGTTTTGAATATTTCTTGGCGTTGTTTCTATCCTTGAAACACTGAATTGGAATAGTTTGCGACTCTTTTATCGCCTTTAGTTGTTAAAATACTTAAAAAGCTACTACACTAAATATTTTTTAGCGTATTTCAATACTTGAACCACTGAATTAAAATAGTTTAAGTCCCTTTTCTCGCCTTTTGTTGTTAAAATGTTCAAAAAGCTACTGCTTTGAATATTTTCTGGCCTATTTCAATACTTGAAACGTCAACTTGAAATAGTGTAAGGCTCTTCTCTCGCCTTTCGTTGTTAAAATATCCAAAAACATACTGCTTTGAATATTTTTTGGCATGTTTCAATACTTGAAACACTGAATTAAAATAGTGTAAGGCTCTTCTCTCGCCATTTGTTGTTCTAATATTCAAAAATCTACCGTTTTGAATATTTTCTGGCGTATTTCAATACTTGAAACGCCAACTTGAAATAGTTTAATACCCTTTTCTCGCCTTCTGTTGTTAAAACATTCAAAAAACTACTGCTTTGAATATCTTTTGGCATTGTTTCAATACTTGAAAAACTAAATTGAAATAGGTCAAGGCTCATCTCTCTCCTCTTTTCTTGCTCCAATATTCTAAATGCTAGTGTTTTCAATATTTTCTGGGGTATTTCAATACTAGAAATGCCAACTTAAAATAGTTTAAGACTCTTCTCTCGCCTTTGGTTGTTAAAATAGTCAAAAAGCTACTGCTTGGAATATTTTTGGCGTGTTTCAATACTTGAAACGCCAACTGGAAATAGTTTAAGACTCTTTTCTCTGCTTCTATTGTTAAAACATTCAAAAAACTACTGCTTTGAATATTTTTTGGCATTGTTTCAATACTTGAAAAACTAAATTGAAATAGTTTAAGGCTCTTCTCTCACCTTTTCTTGATTAAATATTCAAATATATACTGTTTTGAATATTTTCTGGCGTAGTTCAATACTTTAAACGCCAACTTGAAATAGTTTCAGGCTTTTTTCTCGACTTTTGTTGTTAAAATATTCAAAAAGCTACTGCTTTGAATATTTTTGGCGTGTTTCAAAACTTGAAACACGGAATTGACATAGTTTAAGGCTCGTTTCTCGCCTTTTGTTGTTAAAATATTCAATAAGCTACTGCTTTGAATATTTCTTTCCTGTTTCAATACTCGACACACTGAATTGAAATAGTTTAAGGCACTTTTATCGCCTTCTGTTGTTCAAATATTCAAAAAGTTACTGCTTTGAAAATTTTTTGGCATGTTTCAATACTTGAAACACAGAATTAAAATAGTGTAAGGCTCTTCTCTCGCTATTTGTTGTTCCAATATTCAAAAAGCTACCGTTTTGAATATTTTCTGGCGCATTTCAATACTTTAAACGCCAACTTGAAATAGTTTAAGACTCTTGTCTATCCTTCTATTGTTAAAACATTCAAAAAACTACTCGTTTGAATATTTTTTGGCATTGTTTCAATACTTGAAAAACTAAATTGAAATAGGTCAAGGCTCATCTCTCTCCTCTTTTGTTGCTCAAATAGTCAAAAAGCTACTGCTTCGAATATTTTTGGCGTATTTCAATACTTGAAACGCCAACTTGAAATAGTTTAAGGGGGTGTCAAACCCATTTCTGCGATTTTACCGACCCATAGGTCGGTAAGGCAGGTAGTACCTCCGGTCGTCACTGGCGCCATCTAGCGAAAACCGGTACAAATGGAACCAGGTACATGCGCCAAGTAAAGCAAGTCTGTTCGGCTAGTCAATTGAAAAAAACTAGAATTTAACAATACAACAAACATGCGTATTTCGCATATACACATAATGTTTTTCATATTTCGCCTATATGCAAATACAATATATAATTCATATTTCGCCTATACGCTTGCATATTCCGCCTATATGCAAATACAATAAATAATGCGTATTTCGCCTATACGCTTGCATATTCCGCTGATATGCAAATACAATAAATAATGCATATTTCGCCTATACGCTTGCATACTTCGCCTATATGCAAATAGAATAAATAATGCGTATTTCTCCTATACGCTTGCATATTTCGCCTATATGCAAATACAATAAATAATGCGTATTTAAAATAGCATCTAAATTAGAATTGCACTTTCGAAAAGTGTAAACCACCCGCAACCAATTTCAAAAGTGCAAATAATACATTTTACATTACTTGAGCGTAGATGTTAGAACGGCACTTAAGAAAAAGTGTAGATTGCAGAAATTACACTTGAAACTTTATATACAAATCCTTGTCCTGTATCTCAACATATTTGTGTAGTTTAGTGACTTAACTGAAACCAGAAGATCTGTAGTGTTCTAAATACATGCTTTTGGCGCAAGTATTTTAGAACAAAGTACATATTCATGTTGTAGGAAATTCATCAATCTACACAAATCTGTTGAAATACATGACAAGGGCTTGTATTTGAAGTTTCAGTTGTATATTGTGCACAAGGTTTGAGATATACAATTTTTAATGACACAAATCTTGAAAAACTGAATTTATATAAAAGTGCTATATCGTAAAACATTGAAACTTGATATGCAAGCCCTTTTCATGTATTTCAACATATTTGTGTAGTTTAGTGACTTAACTGAAACCAGAAGATCTGTAGTGTTCTAAATACATGCTTTTGGCGCAAGTATTTTAGAACAAAGTACATATTCATGTTGTAGAAAATTCATCAAACTACAGAAATATGTTGAAACACATGGAAAGAGCTTGTATATCAAGTTTGAGTGTACATGATGCACCAATTTTAAAATATGCAATTTTCAATCACACGAATATTGAAAAACCGAATTTATATAAAAGTGCTATATCGTATAGACTTGAGACAAAATTTCGTGTATGTCGCCTGTACACAAAAATGTAAATAGTAAATATTTCGCCTATACGCAGTAATACAAAATTTTGTATTTCGCCTATACACAATAATACTATCCATAGAAGCTTTACGAGTAGAAGCAGCTATAGAAGCTCCTCAATTAATAGCACAGCAGAAGATGTACCTGTAGCAGCCACAGATTGTACAACAATGACAGCAGCAGCAGCAGACCTTTGACGTACATCTGCAATGGACGCGAGACGAGAATCACTAGTAGAAGCTGTATGCATGGCAGCAGCAGTAGATCCTGGACATACAACTGCAGAGGGCCCTAGATCTACAGCTTCAGTAGACTCTGGACGAGTTGCAGCAGTAGAAGCTGCCTGTGTATCATCAGCAGTAGACCCCGGTTTTGTAGCTGCAGTAAACCCTTTTTTTGGCATGTTTCAATACTTGAAACACTGAATTAAAATAGTTTAAGGCTCTTCTTTCGCCTTTTGTTGCTGAAATACTCAAAAATATATTGTATAAATCTTTTCTGGCGTTTTTCAATACTTGAAACACTGAATTGAAATAGTTTAAGGCTCTTCACTCGCCTTTTGTTGTTAAAATATTCAAAAAGCTACTGCTCTGAATATTTTTGGCGTGTTTCAATGCTTGAAACACAGAATAAAAGTAGGTTAAGGCTTTTCTCTCGCATTTTGTTGCACAAATATTCAAAAAGCTATTGTTTTGAATATTTTTTAGCGTTATTTCAATACTTGAAACGCCAACTTGAAATAGTGTAAGGCTCTTCTCTCGCCTTTTGTTGTTAAAATATCCAAAAACATACTGATTTGAATATCTTTGGCGTGTTTCAATACTTTAAACACTACAATGAAATAGATTAAGGCTCTTCTCAAGCCTTCTGATGTTAAAATATTCAAAAAGCTACTGCTCTGAATATTTTTGGCGTGTTTCAATACTTGAAACACTGAATTGAAATAGTTTAAGGCTCTTCTCTCACCTTTTCTTGCTTAAATATTCAAAAAGATACTGCTTTGAATATTTTTTGCATGTTTCAATACTTGAAACACTGAATTAAAATAGTGTAAGGCACTTCTCTCGCCATTTGTTGTTCTAATATTCAAAAAGCTACCGTTTCGAATATCTTCTGGCGAATTTCAATACTTGAAACGTCAACTTGAAATAGTTTAAGACTCTTTTCTCTCCTTCTATTGTTAAAACATTCAAAAAACTACTGCTTTGAATATTTTTTGGCATTGTTTCAATACTTGAAGAACTAAATTGAAATAGTTTAAGGCTCTTCTCTCGCCTTTGGTTGTTAAAATAGTCAAAAATCTACTGCTTGGAGTATTTTGGCGTGTTTCAATACTTTAAACACTGAATTGGAATAGTTTGCGGCTCTTTTATCGACTTTAGTTGTTAAAATATTCAAAAAGCTACTGGTTTGAATATATTGTGACGTGTTTCAATACTTGGAACACTGAATGAAAATAGTTTAAGGCTCTTCTCACACTTTTTGTTGTTCCTATATTCAAAAAGCTACTGCTTTAAAATTTTTTTGGTGTGTTTCAATACTTGAAACACTTAATTGCAATAGTTTAAGGCTCTTTTGTCGCCTTTACTTGTTAAAATATTCAAAAACCTATAGCTTTTAATATTTCTGTCGTGTTTCAATACTCGAAACACTGAAGTGAACTAGTTTATTGCTCTATTCTCGCCTTTTGTCGTCAAAATATTCAAAAAACTACTTCAATGAATATTTATTGGCGTTTTTTCAATACTTGAAACATTCAATTAAAATAGTGTAAAGCTCTTCTCTCGCCATTTGTTGTTCTAATATTCAAAAAGCTACGGTTTTGAATATTTTCTGGCGTATTTCAATACTTGAAACGCCAACTTGAAATAGTTTAAGACTCTTTTCTCTCCTTCTGTTGTTAAAACATTCAAAAAACTACTGCTTGGAATATTTTTTGGCATTGTTTCAATACTTGAAAAACTAAATTGAAATAGGTCAAGGCTCATCTCTCTCCTCTTTTGTTGCTCAAATATTCTAAAAGCTACTGTTTTCAATATTTTCTGGCGTATTTAAATATTTGAAACGTCAACTTGAAATAGTTTTAGGATCCTTTCTCGCCTTTTGTTAATAAAATATTCAAAAAACTAATGCTATGAATATTTTTGTCGTGTTTCAATACTTGAAAGACTAAATTGAAATAGTTTAAGGCTCTTTTCTCGCCTTTGCTTGTTAAAATATTCAAAAGCTACTATACTTAATAATTTTTAGCGTGTTTCAATACTTGAAACACAAAATAAAATTAGGTTAAGGCTCTTCTCTCGCATTTTGTTGCACAAATATTCAAAAAGCTATTGTTTTGAATATTTTTTAGCGTTATTTCAATACTTGAAACGCCAACTTTAAATAGTGCAAGGCTCTTCTCTCGCCTTTTGTTGTTACAATATCCAAAAAACATACTGCTTTGAATATTTCTTTCCTGTTTCAATACTCGACACACTGAATTGAAATAGTTTAAGGCTCTTCTCTCGCCTTTGGTTAAAATAGGCAAAAAGCTACTGCTTGGAATATTTTTGGCGTGTTTCAATACTTGAAACGCCAAATTGAAATAGTTTTAGGCTCTTTTCTCGCTTTTTGTTAATAAAATATTCAAAAAACTACTGCTTTGAATATTTTTTGGCGTTTTTCAATACTTGAAACACTGAATTGAAATAGTTTCAGGCTCTTCTCACGCCCTTTTTGGTCAAATATTCAAAAAGATACTGTTTTTAATATTTTCTGGTATATTTCAATACTTTAAACGCCAACTTGAAATAGTTTCAGGCTTTTTTCTCGCCTTTTGTTGTTAAAATATTCAAATAGCTACTGTTTTGATTATTTTTGGCGTGTTTCAAAACTTGAAACACGGAATTTAAATAGTTTAAAGCACGTTTCTCGCCTTTTGTTGTTAAAATATTCAACAAGCTACTGCTTTGAATATTTCTTTCCTGTTTCAATACTCGACACACTGAATTGAAATAGTTTAAGGCTCTTCTCTCGCCTTTCGTTGTTAAAATATCCAAAAACATACTGCTTTGAATATTTTTTCGCATGTTTCAATACTTGAAACACTGAATTAAAATAGTGTAAGGCTCTTCTCTCGCCATTTGTTGTTCTAATATTCAAAAAGCTACCGTTTTGAATATTTTCTGGCGTATTTCAATACTTGAAACGCCAACTTGAAATAGTTTAATACTCTTTTCTCGCCTTCTGTTGTTAAAACATTCAAAAAACTACTGCTTTGAATATTTTTTGGCATTGTTTCAATACTTGAAAAACTAACTTGAAATAGGTCAAGGCTCATCTCTCTCCTCTTTTCTTGCTCCAATATTCTAAATGCTACTGTTTTCAATATTTTCTGGCGTATTTCAATACTAGAAATGCCAACTTACAATAGTTTAAGGCTCTTCTCTCGCCTTTGGTTGTTAAAATAGTCAAAAATCTACTGCTTGGAGTATTTTGGCGTGTTTCAATACTTGAAACATTGAATTGAAATAGTTTAAGGATCTTTTCTCGCCTTTGGTTGTTAAAATAGTCAAAAAGCTACTGCTAGGAATATTTTTGGCGTATTTCAATACTTGAAACGCCAACTTGAAATAGTGTGATGCTCTTCTCTCGCCTTTTGTTCTTAAAATATTCAAAAACCTACTGCTTTAAATATTTTTGGCGTGTTTCAATACTGTAAACACTGAATTGAAATAGTTTAAGGCTATTTTCTCGCCTTTAGTTGTTAAAATATTTAAAATGCTACTGCTGTGAATATTTTTTAGCGTGTTTCAATAGTTCAAACACTGCATTAAAATAGTATAAGGCACTTCTCTCGGCTTTTGTTGCTCAAATATTGAAAAAGCTACAGTTTAGAATATTTTCTGGCGTTGTTTCAATACTTGAAACACTACAATGAAATAGATTAAGGCTCTTCTCAAGCCTTCTGATGTTAAAATAGACAAAAGCTACTGGTCTGAATATTTTTTAGCGTATTTCAATACTTGAAACACTGAATTGAAATAGTTTAAGGCTCTTCTCTTGCCGTTTGTTGTTCCAATATTCAAAAAGCTACTCTTTTGAATATTTTCTGGTGTATTTCAATAATTGAAACGCCAACTTGAAATAGTTTAAGAGCCATCTAGCCTTTTGTTGATAAAATATTCAAAAAGCTACTGTTTTGAATATGTCTTGGCGTTGTTTCTATCCTCGAATCACTGAATTGGAATGGTTTGCGGCTCTTTTATCGCCTTTAGTTGTCAAAATACTCAAAAAGCTACTACACTAAATATTTTTTAGCGTATTTCAATACTTGAACCACTGAATTAAAATAGTTTAAGTCCCTTTTCTCGCCTTTTGTTGTTAAAATATTCAATAAGCTACTGCTTTGAATATTTTCTGGCCTATTTCAATACTTGAAACGTCAACTTGAAATAGTGTAAGGCTCTTCTCTCGCCTTTCGTTGTTAAAATATCCAAAAACATACTGCTTTGAATATTTTTGGCGTGTTTCAATACTTTAAACACTACAATGAAATAGATTAAGGCTCTTCTCAAGCCTTCTGATGTTAAAATAGTCAAAAAGCTACTGGTCTGAATATTTTTTAGCGTGTTTCAATACTTGAAACACTGAATTGAAATAGTTTAAGGCTCTTCTCTCGCCTTTGGTTGTTAAAATAGTCAAAAATCTACTGCTTGGAGTATTTTGGCGTGTTTCAATACTTGAAACATTGAATTGAAATAGTTTAAGGATCTTTTCTCGCCTTTGGTTGTTAAAATAGTCAAAAAGCTACTGCTAGGAATATTTTTGGCGTATTTCAATACTTGAAACGCCAACTTGAAATAGTGTGATGCTCTTCTCTCGCCTTTTGTTCTTAAAATATTCAAAAACCTACTGCTTTAAATATTTTTGGCGTGGTTCAATACTGTAAACACTGAATTGAAATAGTTTAAGGCTATTTTCTCGCCTTTAGTTGTTAAAATATTCAAAATGCTACTGCTGTGAATATTTTTTAGCGTGTTTCAATAGTTCAAACACTGCATTAAAATAGTATAAGGCACTTCTCTCGGCTTTTGTTGCTCAAATATTGAACAAGCTACAGTTTAGAATATTTTCTGGCGTTGTTTCAATACTTGAAACACTACAATGAAATAGATTAAGGCTCTTCTCAAGCCTTCTGATGTTAAAATAGACAAAAAGCTACTGGTCTGAATATTTTTTAGCGTATTTCAATACTTGAAACACTGAATTGAAATAGTTTAAGGCTCTTCTCTTGCCGTTTGTTGTTCCAATATTCAAAAAGCTACTCTTTTGAATATTTTCTGGTGTATTTCAATAATTGAAACGTCAACTTGAAATAGTGTAAGGCTCTTCTCTCGCCTTTCGTTGTTAAAATATCCAAAAACATACTGCTTTGAATATTTTTTGGCATGTTTCAATACTTGAAACACTGAATTAAAATAGTGTAAGGCTCTTCTCTCGCCATTTGTTGTTCTAATATTCAAAAAGCTACCGTTTTGAATATTTTCTGGCGTTGTTTCAATACTTGAAACACTACAATGAAATAGGTTTAGGCTCTTCTCAAGCCTTTGGTTGTTAAAATAGTCAAAAATCTACTGCTTGGAGTATTTTGGCGTGTTTCAATACTTGAAACATTGAATTGAAATAGTTTAAGGATCTTTTCCCGCCTTTGGTTGTGAAAATAGTCAAAAAGCTACTGCTTGGAATATTTTTGGCGTATTTCAATACTTGAAATGCCAACTTGAAATAGTGTAAGGCTCTTCTCTCGCCTTTTGTTCTTAAAATATTCAAAAACCTACTGCTTTAAATATTTTTGGCGTGTTTCAATACTTTCAACACTGAATTGAAATAGTTTAAGGCTATTTTCTCGCCTTTAGTTGTTAAAATATTCAAAATTCTACTGCTGTGAATATTTTTTAGCGTGTTTCAATAGTTGAAACAGTGCATTAAAATAGTATAAGGCACTTCTCTCGGCTTTTGTTGCTCAAATATTGAAAAAGCTACAGTTTTGAATATTTTCTGGCGTTGTTTCAATACTTGAAACACTACAATGAAATAGATTTAGGCTCTTCTCAAGCCTTCTGATGTTAAAATAGACAAAAAGCTACTGGTCTGAATATTTTTTAGCGTATTTCAATACTTGAAACACTGAATTGAAATAGTTTAAGGCTCTTCTCTTGCCGTTTGTTGTTCCAATATTCAAAAAGCTACTCTTTTGAATATTTTCTGGAGTATTTAAATACTTGAAACGCCAACTTGAAATAGTTTAAGAGCCATCTAGCCTTTTGTTGATAAAATATTCAAAAAGCTACTGTTTTGAATATTTCTTGGCGTTGTTTCTATCCTTGAAACACTGAATTGGAATAGTTTGCGACTCTTTTATCGCCTTTAGTTGTTAAAATACTTAAAAAGCTACTACACTAAATATTTTTTAGCGTATTTCAATACTTGAACCACTGAATTAAAATAGTTTAAGTCCCTTTTCTCGCCTTTTGTTGTTAAAATGTTCAAAAAGCTACTGCTTTGAATATTTTCTGGCCTATTTCAATACTTGAAACGTCAACTTGAAATAGTGTAAGGCTCTTCTCTCGCCTTTCGTTGTTAAAATATCCAAAAACATACTGCTTTGAATATTTTTTGGCATGTTTCAATACTTGAAACACTGAATTAAAATAGTGTAAGGCTCTTCTCTCGCCATTTGTTGTTCTAATATTCAAAAATCTACCGTTTTGAATATTTTCTGGCGTATTTCAATACTTGAAACGCCAACTTGAAATAGTTTAATACCCTTTTCTCGCCTTCTGTTGTTAAAACATTCAAAAAACTACTGCTTTGAATATCTTTTGGCATTGTTTCAATACTTGAAAAACTAAATTGAAATAGGTCAAGGCTCATCTCTCTCCTCTTTTCTTGCTCCAATATTCTAAATGCTAGTGTTTTCAATATTTTCTGGGGTATTTCAATACTAGAAATGCCAACTTAAAATAGTTTAAGACTCTTCTCTCGCCTTTGGTTGTTAAAATAGTCAAAAAGCTACTGCTTGGAATATTTTTGGCGTGTTTCAATACTTGAAACGCCAACTTGAAATAGTGTGAGGCTCTTCTCTCGCCTTTTGTTCTTAAAATATTAAAAAACCTACTGCTTTAAATATTTTTGGCGTGTTTCAATACTTTAAACACTGAATTGAAATAGTTTAAGGCTATTTTCTAGCCTTTAGTTGTTAAAATATTCAAAATGCTACTGCTGTGAATATTTTTTAGCGTGTTTCAATAGTTGAAACACTGCATTAAAATAGTATAAGGCACTTCTCTCGGCTTTTGTTGCTCAAATATTGAAAAAGCTACAGTTTTGAATATTTTCTGGCGTTGTTTCAATACCTGAAACACTACAATGAAATAGATTAAGGCTCTCCTCACGCCTTCTGGTGTTAAAATAGTCCAAAAGCTACTGGTCTGAATAGTTTTTAGCCTCTTTCAATACTTCAAACACTGAATTGAAATAGTTTAAGGCTCTTCTCTCGCCTTTTGTTGCTTAAATATTCAAAAAGATTCTGTTTTGAATAGTTTCTGGCGTATTTCAATACTTGAGACGCCAACTTAAAATAGTTTAAGGCTCTGCTCTTGCCTTTTGTTGCTCAAATATTCAAAAAGCTACCGTTTTTAATAGTTTCTGGCGTATTTCAATACTTGAAATGCCAACTTGAATTAGTTCAAGGCTCTTTTGTCGCCTTTTGTTGTTATAATATTCAAAAAGTTACTGCTTTGAATATTTTTTGGCGTTGGTTCAATACTTGAATCACTTAATTGAAATAGTTTAAGGCTCTTTTCTCGCCTTTTCTCGTTAAAATATTCAAAAAGCTACTTCTTTGGATATTTATTGGCGTTTTTTCAATACTTGAAACACTAAATTGAAATAATTTAAGGCTCTTCTGTCTTCTTTGGTTGTTAAAATAGACAAAAACCTACTGCTTTAAATATTTTTGGCGTGTTTCAATACTTTAAACAATGAATTGGAATAGTTTGCGGCTCTTTTATCGCCTTTAGTTGTTAAAATATTCAAAAAGCTACTGGTTTGAATATTTTGTGACGTGTTTCAATACTTGGAACACTGAATGAAAATAGTTTAAGGCTCTTCTCACACTTTTCGTTTTTCCAATATTCAAAAAGCTACTGCTTTGAATATTTTTTGGTGTGTTTCAATACTTGAAACACTTAATTGCAATAGTTTAAGGCTCTTTTCTTGCCTTTACTTGTTAAAATATTCAAAAAGCTATAGCTTTGAATATTTCTGTCGTATTTCAATACTCGAAACACTGAAGTGAACTAGTTTATGGCTCTATTCTCGCCTTTTGTCGTCAAAATATTCAAAAAGCTACTTCATTGAATATTTATTGGCGTTTTTTCAATACTTGAAGCAATAAATTGAAATAGTTTAAGGCTCTTCTCTCGCCTTTGGTTGTTAAAATAGACAAAAAGCTACTGCTTTGAATATTTCTTTCCTGTTTCAATACTCGATACACTGAATTGAAATAGTTTAAGGCTCTTCTCTCGCCTTTGGTTGTTAAAATAGGCAAAAAGCTACTGATTGGAATATTTTTGGCGTGTTTCAATACTTGAAACGCCAACTGGAAATAGTTTAAGACTCTTTTCTCTGCTTCTATTGTTAAAACATTCAAAAAACTACTGCTTTGAATATTTTTTGGCATTGTTTCAATACTTGAAAAACTAAATTGAAATAGTTTAAGGCTCTTCTCTCACCTTTTCTTGATTAAATATTCAAATATATACTGTTTTGAATATTTTCTGGCGTAGTTCAATACTTTAAACGCCAACTTGAAATAGTTTCAGGCTTTTTTCTCGACTTTTGTTGTTAAAATATTCAAAAAGCTACTGCTTTGAATATTTTTGGCGTGTTTCAAAACTTGAAACACGGAATTGACATAGTTTAAGGCTCGTTTCTCGCCTTTTGTTGTTAAAATATTCAATAAGCTACTGCTTTGAATATTTCTTTCCTGTTTCAATACTCGACACACTGAATTGAAATAGTTTAAGGCACTTTTATCGCCTTCTGTTGTTCAAATATTCAAAAAGTTACTGCTTTGAAAATTTTTTGGCATGTTTCAATACTTGAAACACAGAATTAAAATAGTGTAAGGCTCTTCTCTCGCTATTTGTTGTTCCAATATTCAAAAAGCTACCGTTTTGAATATTTTCTGGCGCATTTCAATACTTTAAACGCCAACTTGAAATAGTTTAAGACTCTTGTCTATCCTTCTATTGTTAAAACATTCAAAAAACTACTCGTTTGAATATTTTTTGGCATTGTTTCAATACTTGAAAAACTAAATTGAAATAGGTCAAGGCTCATCTCTCTCCTCTTTTGTTGCTCAAATAGTCAAAAAGCTACTGCTTCGAATATTTTTGGCGTATTTCAATACTTGAAACGCCAACTTGAAATAGTTTAAGGGGGTGTCAAACCCATTTCTGCGATTTTACCGACCCATAGGTCGGTAAGGCAGGTAGTACCTCCGGTCGTCACTGGCGCCATCTAGCGAAAACCGGTACAAATGGAACCAGGTACATGCGCCAAGTAAAGCAAGTCTGTTCGGCTAGTCAATTGAAAAAAACTAGAATTTAACAATACAACAAACATGCGTATTTCGCATATACACATAATGTTTTTCATATTTCGCCTATATGCAAATACAATATATAATTCATATTTCGCCTATACGCTTGCATATTCCGCCTATATGCAAATACAATAAATAATGCGTATTTCGCCTATACGCTTGCATATTCCGCTGATATGCAAATACAATAAATAATGCATATTTCGCCTATACGCTTGCATACTTCGCCTATATGCAAATAGAATAAATAATGCGTATTTCTCCTATACGCTTGCATATTTCGCCTATATGCAAATACAATAAATAATGCGTATTTAAAATAGCATCTAAATTAGAATTGCACTTTCGAAAAGTGTAAACCACCCGCAACCAATTTCAAAAGTGCAAATAATACATTTTACATTACTTGAGCGTAGATGTTAGAACGGCACTTAAGAAAAAGTGTAGATTGCAGAAATTACACTTGAAACTTTATATACAAATCCTTGTCCTGTATCTCAACATATTTGTGTAGTTTAGTGACTTAACTGAAACCAGAAGATCTGTAGTGTTCTAAATACATGCTTTTGGCGCAAGTATTTTAGAACAAAGTACATATTCATGTTGTAGGAAATTCATCAATCTACACAAATCTGTTGAAATACATGACAAGGGCTTGTATTTGAAGTTTCAGTTGTATATTGTGCACAAGGTTTGAGATATACTATTTTTAATGACACAAATCTTGAAAAACTGAATTTATATAAAAGTGCTATATCGTAAAACATTGAAACTTGATATGCAAGCCCTTTTCATGTATTTCAACATATTTGTGTAGTTTAGTGACTTAACTGAAACCAGAAGATCTGTAGTGTTCTAAATACATGCTTTTGGCGCAAGTATTTTAGAACAAAGTACATATTCATGTTGTAGAAAATTCATCAAACTACAGAAATATGTTGAAACACATGGAAAGAGCTTGTATATCAAGTTTGAGTGTACATGATGCACCAATTTTAAAATATGCAATTTTCAATCACACGAATATTGAAAAACCGAATTTATATAAAAGTGCTATATCGTATAGACTTGAGACAAAATTTCGTGTATGTCGCCTGTACACAAAAATGTAAATAGTAAATATTTCGCCTATACGCAGTAATACAAAATTTTGTATTTCGCCTATACACAATAATACTATCCATAGAAGCTTTACGAGTAGAAGCAGCTATAGAAGCTCCTCAATTAATAGCACAGCAGAAGATGTACCTGTAGCAGCCACAGATTGTACAACAATGACAGCAGCAGCAGCAGACCTTTGACGTACATCTGCAATGGACGCGAGACGAGAATCACTAGTAGAAGCTGTATGCATGGCAGCAGCAGTAGATCCTGGACATACAACTGCAGAGGGCCCTAGATCTACAGCTTCAGTAGACTCTGGACGAGTTGCAGCAGTAGAAGCTGCCTGTGTATCATCAGCAGTAGACCCCGGTTTTGTAGCTGCAGTAAACCCTTTTTTTGGCATGTTTCAATACTTGAAACACTGAATTAAAATAGTTTAAGGCTCTTCTTTCGCCTTTTGTTGCTGAAATACTCAAAAATATATTGTATAAATCTTTTCTGGCGTTTTTCAATACTTGAAACACTGAATTGAAATAGTTTAAGGCTCTTCACTCGCCTTTTGTTGTTAAAATATTCAAAAAGCTACTGCTCTGAATATTTTTGGCGTGTTTCAATGCTTGAAACACAGAATAAAAGTAGGTTAAGGCTTTTCTCTCGCATTTTGTTGCACAAATATTCAAAAAGCTATTGTTTTGAATATTTTTTAGCGTTATTTCAATACTTGAAACGCCAACTTGAAATAGTGTAAGGCTCTTCTCTCGCCTTTTGTTGTTAAAATATCCAAAAACATACTGATTTGAATATCTTTGGCGTGTTTCAATACTTTAAACACTACAATGAAATAGATTAAGGCTCTTCTCAAGCCTTCTGATGTTAAAATATTCAAAAAGCTACTGCTCTGAATATTTTTGGCGTGTTTCAATACTTGAAACACTGAATTGAAATAGTTTAAGGCTCTTCTCTCACCTTTTCTTGCTTAAATATTCAAAAAGATACTGCTTTGAATATTTTTTGCATGTTTCAATACTTGAAACACTGAATTAAAATAGTGTAAGGCACTTCTCTCGCCATTTGTTGTTCTAATATTCAAAAAGCTACCGTTTCGAATATCTTCTGGCGAATTTCAATACTTGAAACGTCAACTTGAAATAGTTTAAGACTCTTTTCTCTCCTTCTATTGTTAAAACATTCAAAAAACTACTGCTTTGAATATTTTTTGGCATTGTTTCAATACTTGAAGAACTAAATTGAAATAGTTTAAGGCTCTTCTCTCGCCTTTGGTTGTTAAAATAGTCAAAAATCTACTGCTTGGAGTATTTTGGCGTGTTTCAATACTTTAAACACTGAATTGGAATAGTTTGCGGCTCTTTTATCGACTTTAGTTGTTAAAATATTCAAAAAGCTACTGGTTTGAATATATTGTGACGTGTTTCAATACTTGGAACACTGAATGAAAATAGTTTAAGGCTCTTCTCACACTTTTTGTTGTTCCTATATTCAAAAAGCTACTGCTTTAAAATTTTTTTGGTGTGTTTCAATACTTGAAACACTTAATTGCAATAGTTTAAGGCTCTTTTGTCGCCTTTACTTGTTAAAATATTCAAAAACCTATAGCTTTTAATATTTCTGTCGTGTTTCAATACTCGAAACACTGAAGTGAACTAGTTTATTGCTCTATTCTCGCCTTTTGTCGTCAAAATATTCAAAAAACTACTTCAATGAATATTTATTGGCGTTTTTTCAATACTTGAAACATTCAATTAAAATAGTGTAAAGCTCTTCTCTCGCCATTTGTTGTTCTAATATTCAAAAAGCTACGGTTTTGAATATTTTCTGGCGTATTTCAATACTTGAAACGCCAACTTGAAATAGTTTAAGACTCTTTTCTCTCCTTCTGTTGTTAAAACATTCAAAAAACTACTGCTTGGAATATTTTTTGGCATTGTTTCAATACTTGAAAAACTAAATTGAAATAGGTCAAGGCTCATCTCTCTCCTCTTTTGTTGCTCAAATATTCTAAAAGCTACTGTTTTCAATATTTTCTGGCGTATTTAAATATTTGAAACGTCAACTTGAAATAGTTTTAGGATCCTTTCTCGCCTTTTGTTAATAAAATATTCAAAAAACTAATGCTATGAATATTTTTTGTCGTGTTTCAATACTTGAAAGACTAAATTGAAATAGTTTAAGGCTCTTTTCTCGCCTTTGCTTGTTAAAATATTCAAAAGCTACTATACTTAATAATTTTTAGCGTGTTTCAATACTTGAAACACAAAATAAAATTAGGTTAAGGCTCTTCTCTCGCATTTTGTTGCACAAATATTCAAAAAGCTATTGTTTTGAATATTTTTTAGCGTTATTTCAATACTTGAAACGCCAACTTTAAATAGTGCAAGGCTCTTCTCTCGCCTTTTGTTGTTACAATATCCAAAAACATACTGCTTTGAATATTTCTTTCCTGTTTCAATACTCGACACACTGAATTGAAATAGTTTAAGGCTCTTCTCTCGCCTTTGGTTAAAATAGGCAAAAAGCTACTGCTTGGAATATTTTTGGCGTGTTTCAATACTTGAAACGCCAACTTGAAATAGTTTTAGGCTCTTTTCTCGCTTTTTGTTAATAAAATATTCAAAAAACTACTGCTTTGAATATTTTTTGGCGTTTTTCAATACTTGAAACACTGAATTGAAATAGTTTCAGGCTCTTCTCACGCCCTTTTTGGTCAAATATTCAAAAAGATACTGTTTTTAATATTTTCTGGTATATTTCAATACTTTAAACGCCAACTTGAAATAGTTTCAGGCTTTTTTCTCGCCTTTTGTTGTTAAAATATTCAAATAGCTACTGTTTTGATTATTTTTGGCGTGTTTCAAAACTTGAAACACGGAATTTAAATAGTTTAAAGCACGTTTCTCGCCTTTTGTTGTTAAAATATTCAACAAGCTACTGCTTTGAATATTTCTTTCCTGTTTCAATACTCGACACACTGAATTGAAATAGTTTAAGGCTCTTCTCTCGCCTTTCGTTGTTAAAATATCCAAAAACATACTGCTTTGAATATTTTTTCGCATGTTTCAATACTTGAAACACTGAATTAAAATAGTGTAAGGCTCTTCTCTCGCCATTTGTTGTTCTAATATTCAAAAAGCTACCGTTTTGAATATTTTCTGGCGTATTTCAATACTTGAAACGCCAACTTGAAATAGTTTAATACTCTTTTCTCGCCTTCTGTTGTTAAAACATTCAAAAAACTACTGCTTTGAATATTTTTTGGCATTGTTTCAATACTTGAAAAACTAACTTGAAATAGGTCAAGGCTCATCTCTCTCCTCTTTTCTTGCTCCAATATTCTAAATGCTACTGTTTTCAATATTTTCTGGCGTATTTCAATACTAGAAATGCCAACTTACAATAGTTTAAGGCTCTTCTCTCGCCTTTGGTTGTTAAAATAGTCAAAAATCTACTGCTTGGAGTATTTTGGCGTGTTTCAATACTTGAAACATTGAATTGAAATAGTTTAAGGATCTTTTCTCGCCTTTGGTTGTTAAAATAGTCAAAAAGCTACTGCTAGGAATATTTTTGGCGTATTTCAATACTTGAAACGCCAACTTGAAATAGTGTGATGCTCTTCTCTCGCCTTTTGTTCTTAAAATATTCAAAAACCTACTGCTTTAAATATTTTTGGCGTGTTTCAATACTGTAAACACTGAATTGAAATAGTTTAAGGCTATTTTCTCGCCTTTAGTTGTTAAAATATTCAAAATGCTACTGCTGTGAATATTTTTTAGCGTGTTTCAATAGTTCAAACACTGCATTAAAATAGTATAAGGCACTTCTCTCGGCTTTTGTTGCTCAAATATTGAAAAAGCTACAGTTTAGAATATTTTCTGGCGTTGTTTCAATACTTGAAACACTACAATGAAATAGATTAAGGCTCTTCTCAAGCCTTCTGATGTTAAAATAGACAAAAGCTACTGGTCTGAATATTTTTTAGCGTATTTCAATACTTGAAACACTGAATTGAAATAGTTTAAGGCTCTTCTCTTGCCGTTTGTTGTTCCAATATTCAAAAAGCTACTCTTTTGAATATTTTCTGGTGTATTTCAATAATTGAAACGCCAACTTGAAATAGTTTAAGAGCCATCTAGCCTTTTGTTGATAAAATATTCAAAAAGCTACTGTTTTGAATATGTCTTGGCGTTGTTTCTATCCTCGAATCACTGAATTGGAATGGTTTGCGGCTCTTTTATCGCCTTTAGTTGTCAAAATACTCAAAAAGCTACTACACTAAATATTTTTTAGCGTATTTCAATACTTGAACCACTGAATTAAAATAGTTTAAGTCCCTTTTCTCGCCTTTTGTTGTTAAAATATTCAATAAGCTACTGCTTTGAATATTTTCTGGCCTATTTCAATACTTGAAACGTCAACTTGAAATAGTGTAAGGCTCTTCTCTCGCCTTTCGTTGTTAAAATATCCAAAAACATACTGCTTTGAATATTTTTGGCGTGTTTCAATACTTTAAACACTACAATGAAATAGATTAAGGCTCTTCTCAAGCCTTCTGATGTTAAAATAGTCAAAAAGCTACTGGTCTGAATATTTTTTAGCGTGTTTCAATACTTGAAACACTGAATTGAAATAGTTTAAGGCTCTTCTCTCGCCTTTGGTTGTTAAAATAGTCAAAAATCTACTGCTTGGAGTATTTTGGCGTGTTTCAATACTTGAAACATTGAATTGAAATAGTTTAAGGATCTTTTCTCGCCTTTGGTTGTTAAAATAGTCAAAAAGCTACTGCTAGGAATATTTTTGGCGTATTTCAATACTTGAAACGCCAACTTGAAATAGTGTGATGCTCTTCTCTCGCCTTTTGTTCTTAAAATATTCAAAAACCTACTGCTTTAAATATTTTTGGCGTGTTTCAATACTGTAACCACTGAATTGAAATAGTTTAAGGCTATTTTCTCGCCTTTAGTTGTTAAAATATTCAAAATGCTACTGCTGTGAATATTTTTTAGCGTGTTTCAATAGTTCAAACACTGCATTAAAATAGTATAAGGCACTTCTCTCGGCTTTTGTTGCTCAAATATTGAACAAGCTACAGTTTAGAATATTTTCTGGCGTTGTTTCAATACTTGAAACACTACAATGAAATAGATTAAGGCTCTTCTCAAGCCTTCTGATGTTAAAATAGACAAAAAGCTACTGGTCTGAATATTTTTTAGCGTATTTCAATACTTGAAACACTGAATTGAAATAGTTTAAGGCTCTTCTCTTGCCGTTTGTTGTTCCAATATTCAAAAAGCTACTCTTTTGAATATTTTCTGGTGTATTTCAATAATTGAAACGTCAACTTGAAATAGTGTAAGGCTCTTCTCTCGCCTTTCGTTGTTAAAATATCCAAAAACATACTGCTTTGAATATTTTTTGGCATGTTTCAATACTTGAAACACTGAATTAAAATAGTGTAAGGCTCTTCTCTCGCCATTTGTTGTTCTAATATTCAAAAAGCTACCGTTTTGAATATTTTCTGGCGTTGTTTCAATACTTGAAACACTACAATGAAATAGGTTTAGGCTCTTCTCAAGCCTTTGGTTGTTAAAATAGTCAAAAATCTACTGCTTGGAGTATTTTGGCGTGTTTCAATACTTGAAACATTGAATTGAAATAGTTTAAGGATCTTTTCCCGCCTTTGGTTGTGAAAATAGTCAAAAAGCTACTGCTTGGAATATTTTTGGCGTATTTCAATACTTGAAATGCCAACTTGAAATAGTGTAAGGCTCTTCTCTCGCCTTTTGTTCTTAAAATATTCAAAAACCTACTGCTTTAAATATTTTTGGCGTGTTTCAATACTTTCAACACTGAATTGAAATAGTTTAAGGCTATTTTCTCGCCTTTAGTTGTTAAAATATTCAAAATTCTACTGCTGTGAATATTTTTTAGCGTGTTTCAATAGTTGAAACAGTGCATTAAAATAGTATAAGGCACTTCTCTCGGCTTTTGTTGCTCAAATATTGAAAAAGCTACAGTTTTGAATATTTTCTGGCGTTGTTTCAATACTTGAAACACTACAATGAAATAGATTTAGGCTCTTCTCAAGCCTTCTGATGTTAAAATAGACAAAAAGCTACTGGTCTGAATATTTTTTAGCGTATTTCAATACTTGAAACACTGAATTGAAATAGTTTAAGGCTCTTCTCTTGCCGTTTGTTGTTCCAATATTCAAAAAGCTACTCTTTTGAATATTTTCTGGAGTATTTAAATACTTGAAACGCCAACTTGAAATAGTTTAAGAGCCATCTAGCCTTTTGTTGATAAAATATTCAAAAAGCTACTGTTTTGAATATTTCTTGGCGTTGTTTCTATCCTTGAAACACTGAATTGGAATAGTTTGCGACTCTTTTATCGCCTTTAGTTGTTAAAATACTTAAAAAGCTACTACACTAAATATTTTTTAGCGTATTTCAATACTTGAACCACTGAATTAAAATAGTTTAAGTCCCTTTTCTCGCCTTTTGTTGTTAAAATGTTCAAAAAGCTACTGCTTTGAATATTTTCTGGCCTATTTCAATACTTGAAACGTCAACTTGAAATAGTGTAAGGCTCTTCTCTCGCCTTTCGTTGTTAAAATATCCAAAAACATACTGCTTTGAATATTTTTTGGCATGTTTCAATACTTGAAACACTGAATTAAAATAGTGTAAGGCTCTTCTCTCGCCATTTGTTGTTCTAATATTCAAAAATCTACCGTTTTGAATATTTTCTGGCGTATTTCAATACTTGAAACGCCAACTTGAAATAGTTTAATACCCTTTTCTCGCGTTCTGTTGTTAAAACATTCAAAAAACTACTGCTTTGAATATTTTTTGGCATTGTTTCAATACTTGAAAAACTAAATTGAAATAGGTCAAGGCTCATCTCTCTCCTCTTTTCTTGCTCCAATATTCTAAATGCTAGTGTTTTCAATATTTTCTGGGGTATTTCAATACTAGAAATGCCAACTTAAAATAGTTTAAGACTCTTCTCTCGCCTTTGGTTGTTAAAATAGTCAAAAAGCTACTGCTTGGAATATTTTTGGCGTGTTTCAATACTTGAAACGCCAACTTGAAATAGTGTGAGGCTCTTCTCTCGCCTTTTGTTCTTAAAATATTAAAAAACCTACTGCTTTAAATATTTTTGGCGTGTTTCAATACTTTAAACACTGAATTGAAATAGTTTAAGGCTATTTTCTAGCCTTTAGTTGTTAAAATATTCAAAATGCTACTGCTGTGAATATTTTTTAGCGTGTTTCAATAGTTGAAACACTGCATTAAAATAGTATAAGGCACTTCTCTCGGCTTTTGTTGCTCAAATATTGAAAAAGCTACAGTTTTGAATATTTTCTGGCGTTGTTTCAATACCTGAAACACTACAATGAAATAGATTAAGGCTCTCCTCACGCCTTCTGGTGTTAAGATAGTCCAAAAGCTACTGGTCTGAATAGTTTTTAGCGTCTTTCAATACTTCAAACACTGAATTGAAATAGTTTAAGGCTCTTCTCTCGCCTTTTGTTGCTTAAATATTCAAAAAGATTCTGTTTTGAATAGTTTCTGGCGTATTTCAATACTTGAGACGCCAACTTAAAATAGTTTAAGGCTCTGCTCTTGCCTTTTGTTGCTCAAATATTCAAAAAGCTACCGTTTTTAATAGTTTCTGGCGTATTTCAATACTTGAAATGCCAACTTGAATTAGTTCAAGGCTCTTTTGTCGCCTTTTGTTGTTATAATATTCAAAAAGTTACTGCTTTGAATATTTTTTGGCGTTGGTTCAATACTTGAATCACTTAATTGAAATAGTTTAAGGCTCTTTTCTCGCCTTTTCTCGTTAAAATATTCAAAAAGCTACTTCTTTGGATATTTATTGGCGTTTTTTCAATACTTGAAACACTAAATTGAAATAATTTAAGGCTCTTCTGTCTCCTTTGGTTGTTAAAATAGACAAAAAGCTACTGCTTGGAATATTTTTGGCGTGTTTCAATACTTGAAACACTGAATTGGCATAATTTCAAGCTCTTTTCTCACCTTTTGTTGCTCAAATATTCAAAAAGCTACTGCTTGGAATATTTTGGCGTGTTTCAATAGTAGTAGTAAGACCACCATGGCGAGACGTCCGTATTGATTTTTCCCCTCCCCTCCTTGGTGCTAAGGCCACCATGGCGCGGCGCCAGAGTATTGATTTTCCCCGTCCCCTTCTTGACCTATATTGGGGGAGGCACGACATGCGGGTCCAGCGTCAGGGTCGCGGCTGAGTGTTGTAGTCGCACAGGTGATAATCGCCGGGGCGGGATATATATATATATGTATATATATATATATATATATATATATATATATATATATATATATATATATATATATATGTATACATATGCACACATATATAAATAAATAAATAATAAATATAAAAAATGGTCAAATATAAAGCATAAATAATTTGCTTTTTCCCCTGAGTTATCTATGAAAAATAAGTGTGTTCTACGTATAATATGGTATTGTCTCCTGAGAAGTGCCGTTTTTTACGATTAAATTATAATCTTTTGTAGCCGTTTTTTTCGGGCAGAGAGTTAGTATTGCTATAATATTTCTCTGTGTATTTTTTCCATTGTGAAGTGTCTGCTGCCTTCTTATCTCCTTCTTTTTTATTCTTATCCTGAAGAAGAGAAGATTTCTCGCCTTTGCTGCTGCTGCTCTGTTGATTGCGTGTAGAATGCGTGTGAATCGTATGGCGTGTGTGCAACTAAAAAGTGAGTTCAAGTTTATACTTGCATGCTGCCCGCTCCGTGAGATTTCCAGGCTTCATCGTTTGATATTTCGAGGAAATGAATTGGCTGTGCTAACTGCTGGAGAATTCATAACGCGTCGGAATATGCAGGACATTCACACTCTGAACAATTTGATGAATGAATATGATGAATATATCGGTGAGTACTACTATCATTCAGTATATAATTTTAAAATAAAGTGTTAATATAATAAAAAAACATACGTTTTGATTAACTTTATAAATAACACTATAAAGGGATTTAAAACTTTTTATGTATAGTGTATAATAGAAAAACGCCTCGTTTGTCTAATATTTGAATATATTGTATTTTTTAACAAAAATCTAGTAATAACAGTGAAACAAAAGTTGTAAAGTAGGCGTTTGAAATGGTCATTTAAAAACTAGTAAAATAGAAATATATATATATATATATATATATATATATATATATATATATATATATATATATATATATATATATATATATATATATATATATATATATATATATATATATATATACATGGTTATATATAAGTTTTGTCTCTATATATCTATGTATAATTATATACGATAATATAGAATAAAAAACCTAAATATATATATATATATATATATATATATATACCTCTATATAGCCCTATAGACGCCTATATATAATTCTATACAACTGTATAATCATTCTGAATGTTTTTATATATAATTATTTATATAATTATACATAACAACGTACGATTTTTTAGGTTTTATATCCGGAAAATTCGTGAAATGCGTTACATTTTTTTTAATTAACCCTTAACTGTTTAAAAAATTTAAGTAATATTTAAATTTTACAATTCGTATTTTGCACAATATAATGCTACTTAAAGCACTATATAGACTATAGAGAGCGAAGACGACGATGGCGCTGATGAGATGCAGGTATCGGAAGCAAGTCCCTTGCTCTCTGCAGACAGAGATACGCCGAGATCTTCCATGCTACAGCAATTCTACAGACATCGTCGTAGAGAGTGCGAGCGTATGACTGCTGAAAGTGAAAACGTGGGTAAGTGTACACTTTTTTTTGCTATCCTAATACTACCACAGAAAGAACTAGTTTTGAAATTTATTTATTTTTTTAAAGTAACACCACGGAAGGCAAATAGTGATGATGACCCCGCTCGTTTAAATGCAAAGATGTTAAACGTCTACCATAGTGCGCATACATTATATGATCCGAGAACGGAAGATTTGACCGGTTTTAACAAATTAACCGAAGGGCCTGGGTCGTCTCTGTACTCTGATCCCGATCTCGTGGGTTAACTTGTCTAGTCGTATGAAACTTTCAGGCTGCGGGTCTAGGAATAAATAAATAAAAAATACTGTTTGTTTTAATTACACACATATATATATATATATATATATAATTGACACTAACAGTATTTTTTATCTATATATAAGTTATATATACAATTATATATAATTGTATAAAATTGTAGAAAAATCGTATATGCTTATATTGATAATTACATAAATAAAATTATTTTACTCGATATGGTTTAAAGTTTTTAATTAAAAAACTTTGTATATTGTAGACGTAAAAATAAATAAAATAAACAAATGAAACTTTCAATAAAAAAAAATAAGAAAATAGCTATCCTACATTTTGAATCCTTTATAGGCATATATCGCGCGCCATCGGGGCGAAACGAAAACATCTCGGCGTCGTCATCTTTTGAGAGAGGGGAAAACGAAGCAAGTAATGCTGATACACCAGTAGCCGAAAGAGACAGCCACTTATCGCAGGTAGGCGGTGGTGGTGGCAGTGGTGGAGGCGCGCCTGCTACCGCAGGTAGCAGCAGCAGCGGCACCAGCACCAGCGGCAGCAGCAGCAGCAGTAGCAGTAGTGGCAGTAAGAGCAGCGACGATGAAGACAGCGAAGAGGTCGTTGAACTATCGGTTGAGCCGCCGGGTACGAGATTTACGATAGTCGAAGAGCGCAACCGGTACGTTCATAGATTTCGCGTTAATGCTGTACGTTTGACTTTACGTATACTTGAGCCATCCCCTGCAGATTTCAACCCAATATTATGGCTCGAGTTGGTTATGCGCGATATTCATGCACACTTGATTTCATTAGGAGACAGTAATGATTTAATAGGTGTCGCGATTAATAGTGAACATTTTTCTCACGGTACTGCGGGCTTGTCGCTGCGTCCAATTGTAAATTTCATGTACGATGATTTGTGGTTACTTGTTAGTAGTATAACGCAAAGTAATGAGAATTTTGAAATAGACGAAAGTTTTCTTGTAGAAGCGACCTATGTAAACATGCCGACTGGAGCGGGTCGTAGCAGAATAAAATTAAACGTGGATACCATCGGGAAGCGGTCTTTGGTCGCTATTATACGCAATAAAGATAATTTATGTTTACCGCGTGCTCTAGTCGTAGGGCAGGCGTTTATAGAGTTGAAAAAAAATGCTACCGCGGATGTAAAAAAAATATAGAGATGTATTTCCGACGGTAGACGTCTTTTACAAAAACAACGCGCTCTAGAGTTGGTAGCAGGGGCCGGGGTAGTTGTAGCCGAGGAAGGCTGTGGATTTCGCGAAATTGAACAATTTCAAGCTCATTGCGCATGGCATCGGATTGCCATTGTAGTTTACGATGTTGAGTCATTCGGCAATGAGGAGCCACCGTCTTTTGACGGCCGCTCTGTGCTACGTGATGTATACGGACTAGATTTTTGATACAATTTTAAATTTACTGGGTGCTCTGGGAAGTCGTTTTTTCTGCATACATTGTAATAAGCGTTATCAATATGTGGATCAGCACGTATGCTCGACTATATGTGCGAGTTGTTTTGTAACGCCTGCGTGTAAACAGAATGATTGTGAAATTTTGAAATGTAACGAGTGTTTGCGAAGTTTTTTGGGAATGCATGCTTTACAAATCATAAGACACCCGGGACGTACAAAGTAAAGAATAAAGAACTTTGTAGTCTCGTAAAAATTTGCCCGACTTGTCAGAAACACGTTCACGTACACCGTGGTAAACACAAGTGCGGTATCCATCGCTGCAAAGTATGTCGAACGAGTCACTCGCTAAATGCACCATGCTTTATGCAGCCTGTGCGTAATTTTGAGAAAAAGGGGAATGCCGATAAAAATAAAAAATATCTATACGTTTTTTACGATCTAGAAACACGCAAAGATGTACCGTATACAAATCATCCGGACACGCGTCTGCATATACCGAACTTGTGTGTAGTTCAGCAAGTGTGCACCGAGTGTATCGATAGTGACAGAGATTTGAACCAACGCTGCGATACTTGTGGTATACGTGAATTTGTGTTTCGGCAAAACGTTATAAAACAGTTCGTTGATTTATACATTCGTACAAAGTCTATTTTCAATAAAATTATATGCATCGCGCATAATGCCGGCGGGTTTGACGCGCAGTTCGTAATACTCAACGGAAAAAACATAATTTTGATTCAATGTGGGCGCACCAAGTTTATAGATAGTCTAAATTATTTTCACATGGGGTTGAGCGCGTTACCAAAAACATTTGGTCTACCAGAGGGTGTGAAAAAAGGGTATTTTCCACACCTGTTCAATAAAGCTGAAAAACAGAATTACGAGGGGCCGATGCCCGCCCTGCATTATTACGCGCCCGATTATATGTCGGCGAAGGAGAGAGAGGCTTTTTTTTCATGGTACAATGTGACCGCTCCTAATTATTTATTCAATTTTCAGAAGGAGCTTGTAGACTATTGTCGCGCTGATGTACGGGTTTTGAGACTCGCGTGTGTCGCTTTTAGAAAAATATTTTTGAACGTCGGTAAAATCTGTCCTTTCGTCGAGGCAACGACCATAGCGAGTGCATGTTCCCTCATTTATAGAAAAATTTTTTTAACCTCGAACACAATAGGCATTATTCCTCCAACAGGGTATCGTCGGGGGGATATGCATTCTCAAAAATCTATAGAGTGGCTGCTCCAGTGCGAGCGCGAATTCGGCCGAGCAATCATTCACGCTGGTACAGCGCGAGAGTTTAGGTTACCCGAGGGTTTCCTCGTAGACGGGTACTTACAGCCACTGCAGGCGGGTGAAAAAGGCATAGTGTTTGAGTACGAGGGCTGTTACACACACGGTTGTCCGAAATGTTTCGATAAAAATCGCGATAAACCTCTGTCTTACGGAAGCTCTTTCGACGAGTCCTACGAAAATACCATCGCAAAACTGCAGAAAATCCGAGAACACGGTTACGAAGTTCGCGTCATGTGGGAGTGTCAGTTTGACGATATAAAGGTAAAAAATCCTGAAATTGCGCGATTCGTGAAAAATCACCCCGTAATGAGCCAGATAACTTTGAATCCTCGCGACGCTTTTTTCGGTGGACGCACTGAAAATATTATTCCTTTTTACAAAGTCAAAGAGAACGAGAAAATCAAATACACAGATATATGCTCTCTATATCCCTACGTGTGCAAGCGCGGTAAGTTTCCGATAGGTCATCCGCGTATTTACGTGGGAGGTGAATGTCACCAGTTGACTGATGGCGATAATATCAAACTCGATCGTGTCGAGGGTCTAATCAAATGTAAAGTTCTTCCTCCGCGAAACTTATATCTGCCTGTTTTACCTGTTAAGATGCGCGGACGTTTGCTCTTTGCGCTTTACCGATCTTGCTGCGAGGAAGCGCGAGAGAGTGACTGTACTCATGAAAACATTATCGATCGTGAGTTTACAGGAACGTGGGTGGCCGACGAACTGCGTAAAGCCCTTGAACTTGGCTATCGTATAACCGAGATATATATCGTTTGGCAGTACGAGACTACGCGTTTCGATGGCTACAGCGGCGGACTTTTTACCGAATACGTCAATCCTTTTTTGAAAATTAAGCAAGAGTCCAGCGGTTATCCAGACTGGTGCGCGGACGATGCCTTCAAAGTCCGTTACTTACACGAATACAAGAGGGATGAGGGTATCGCGCTGGATCGCGAAAAAATTGATAAAAATCCGGGGTTGCGCGCGGTTGCCAAATTGTGTTTGAACAGTCTTTGGGGTAAGTTTGGACAACGCACAAATTTAAAACAGACAACGATTGTAAAGACGCGGGAAGCTTTCTTGAAACTTTTAACTTGCCCTTATAAAGAAGTTTTTAGCGTCTTACCGGTAGGCGAAAAAATAATGTACGTCAACTGGCAATTTATAGAAGAAGCCGTGACACCGTCTCCTCCCACCTATGTCGTGATCGCCGCTTACACGACTGCTCAAGCGCGATTAGAGCTTTACAGACACATTGAGCGTCTTCAAGGTAGATTATTGTACTGTGACACTGATTCGTGCGTTTTCGTGAAAAACGAGAGCAATCCGAGCGAATACGAGCCACCTTTGGGAAATCTTTTGGGCGATATGACGGATGAACTCAGAGGGTACGGTGAGGGTACATACATAGAGACCATGATGTCCGCAGCTCCAAAATTTTACGCTTTTCGTGCAATCACACCGGGCGGCGACACTGTAGAATGCTGCAAGGTAAAAGGTATAGGTTTGAATTTTAAAAACTCCTTAAAGACAAACTTTGATAGCGTAAAGTCTTTGCTCGACAATAACTTTGAGGAAGAGCAAAACGAAGAAAACCCTAAAAAGATCATTAAAGTGGTGTTTAGGTCTATACGTCGTACGGCTACCCACGAAGTTGTAACGTGCACCGAATTTAAAACCTCTAGCAATGCTTTGAAAAAAAGACGATATATATCGAAAAGTCTTTCTCTACCTTTTGGCTATAAGCAATAAGACTGTATAAATTTCTTCGTTGTTAGTAATTAATGCTTCGAGATAATTACTGTGTAAAAACAAAAAAAATGTATAGACGTACTTTTTAATACATGACAATGTATTAAAAAAATTTCTGTATCAATAAATAATTTATGAATAACTATAATAATAATAATATATAAATAAAGAGATATAAACCAAATCCTTCTCCATTGAATCGCCAACACTAGCGGTGGGCGCATCAGCTGAAGTAGTCCACCGCTGTTAAATAATCAGCTGATTCATCGCGGTAATAAGCTGAAATAAAAATCAAAATAAGCTAGTCCTCGCGGTAGCTCGGCTGATGAACGCGTGTGTGTAATCAGCTAGTGCCCGCGCCGCCGCCACTACCGCGCTGGTCGTTGGGTGGTTCGATTGGTTAGTATCTTTTTTTTATAAAATTAACAAACCAGAGACTTTTTTACTCAGTATTCAGCATGGATACACGTTGGAAACACCCATTCACGTGCATCGTGTCGGGTCCCACGATGTGTGGAAAAACTGTCTTTGTGAAACGTTTTCTCCCCAAGCTGCCGCAGATGTGTAACGTGCGATTCGACCGCATTCTCTTTTACTATGCTGAATGGCAAGACGCGTACCAAAACGAGCTTAAAGTACCCGGTGATCGCGGTATAGAATTTCGAGAGGGTTTACCACAATCGAACGATTATTCGCAAGATAACGATAAGAAAAAATTACTAATTCTCGACGATCTAATGCGCGAATCCTCGAATAACACGGTACTCGATTTATTCACCAAAGGCTGTCATCATAAATATATAAGTGTGATTTTCATCACGCAAAACATTTTTCATAAGACGAATTATATCGTGCTCTTTAAAAACCCGCGAGATCAAGCTCAAATACAATATCTCGCGCGTCAAGTCTATCCCGAAGACCCGAAATTTTTACAAGAAGCGTATATCGATGCCTGAAGTCGAGCGCATAGCTACTTACTTTTGGATTTAAAGCAGGACACGCTGGATGAATTTCGTTTTCGCTCGTGTATATTTCCCGACGACAAAGTGCAATACGCATATGTACCCAAGGCTCGCTAAACAGTATAGATAAAAGGTTAGAAGAAGAGAGCCTGAAAAACAGTCTGTCAACGACTATGGCTGAGGTAACATCGGGGCGTTATACCCCGCCGCCACCACCACAACGAAAAAATACCCGTGACTCGCGCCTGCGCTGTGTAGCCGGGAAACACTTTTCAAAGAAACACGTGGCTCTGTTGACCGCACTCTGCCACGCAGACAGTCAGCAGCGGGCCGCCTTGATATGCACGGCCGATAAAAATCTCATAAAGTGCATTTGCGAGTGCGCGTTGAATGTACTGCACGGTGTGGTGAAACTTAAAGATTCCGAAAAACATCGATTGAAAAAGCACAAAAAAATTCTGCGAAAATTGGTTAAGAAATCAAAAAGCAGCGGGGGCTCAGCGTGGAAAAGTAGAAAACGTACAATCGTTCAGAGCGGCGGTTTCTTTTTACCTCTCTTACTGGAACCACTCATAAGCACTGTTTTTTCTAAAATATTTAACAAATCTTAATCGGCTGCGGAATTTCTTGTCCGCAAAATGGAGCACGCACGAAAGATGGTTATAGTACCCGAAGCTGCCTTTGACCGGATACAGAGTTTCGCGCAGTCTGCACCACAAGAACCAGCGCTATCCCAGTCTCTGACGTCGGATACTTCCACCAGTAACGAAAAAACCGAACAAACATTCGGTGATAATTTATCGCGACTAGATTCGGAGATGCACGCGATACTCAATTCGAAAAAGTTTACCAATGAACGTGAAAAGTGCGAGCATTATTTACAAGTTCTGCGACGATATTTATTCTTTAAAGAGAGTGAACGAGCCGAGGACAGAGAAACTGATCGCAGCGTCGACGAGGTCGAGGCTACAAAGACACCACTCTCGGAAGAGGATATTCTCGAGAGTGTACCCAAGGTATACGTTAAAAAAGCCCATTTGCTGCTCAAACACTGGCGCACGACCGAGCCCGGTCGTCTTAAATGGGATAATACAGGCAGCGTAATCGTCGATGGGAAGATAATTCCTCAGTCAAACATCGCTGATATTGAACGATGTTTTGAAAAAGAGAAAACGGCGAGACGGAGACGACTACGATCCTCCCATCGGAAGATTTCAATTTGCAAAATTTATCGGTAGCACCGACACCCCTAGTAGGCTGATTGGAAACATTGACGTCCTAAAAATTGCCAAGAGATTGACATCACCCTTAAATACGGCGAAACGAAGAATGACGGAGTCAGTATTTACACCTCCTCAAACGAGAAACGCGGCAAAAAAAAGGTGGCTCAAACTGCCCGCTTAAAATGTCTAAATACGAAAATCAATATTACGACGCTGCGCACGAGGCTGGTTACGCGGGTGCTCGAAATTTAATACGTGTCAACGTACGTGGTAAATCGGTCGTGGTAATCGGTCGTGCATAATAAGAAAGAGAAAGAGCGTATATACGAGTGGCTGAGCAATCAAGATTCTTACACACTTCACAGGCCTATACGTAAAAAATTTCCGAGACTGCACTACAACGTGTCTAACGTGGATGACGTTTGGGAGGCTGATTTGTGCCAGCTGACGTCACTCAAAAGCGATAACGATGGTTTTTGCTACCTGCTGGTTGTCATTGACGTGCTCAGCAAGTTTGCATTTTTAGAACCGCTACGCGATAAAAGTGCTCAAGCTGTGGCTACGGCATTCGAAAAGATTAGCCAAAGAGCCAACGGGCGTGTACCCGTCTGCTTGCAAACAGACAAGGGAAAAGAATTTGTGGGTGGTGCCCTGCAGAGGGTTCTCAAGAAACACAACATTTTGTTTCGAGCCGCTCGAAATCCCGACATCAAAGCAGCCGTGGTTGAACGGCTCAATCGTACTTTAAAGCAGCGCATGTGGCGATATTTTACGCACCGCAACACTCATCGATACATCGATGCGGTACAAAAAATTGTTTACGCGTACAATAACACTCTGCACAGCTCTATATATATGAAACCTGCTGATGTAAACCTGTACAACGCTGCTAAAGCTCGGGCATACCTACAGCGGCGCACTCTTTCGAGAGACGAGAAACACGCATCATCGAAATACGCTAAATACAAGGTCGGCGACTATGTACGCATCAGTGGGTCTAAAGGGACCTTTGCGAAAGGGTTCGAAAAAAATTTTAGTGAAGAGATTTTCAAAGTGAAACGCGTTTCTCAAAGGCAAAACATTTACACGTACGAGCTACAAGATCTTGATGGTGAAATTATCGACGGCTTTTTTTATAACGAAGAGCTTGCCCGTGTGGGTTCCGCGCGCCTGCTAGCAGACCAACAATTCAAAATCGAACGCGTCATCAAAACAAAAGGGCGCGGATCTAAAAAACAATTGTTTGTAAAGTGGATCGGCTATCCCGACAAGTTTAACTCTTGGATAAACGCGTCCGACGTTCAAGCGCCTTAAAACATGGATAACGTGGAGTCTTTTTATTTGGTACTTCCAAGTAGTAGTAGCGTTGTCTACTATCCCGATAACGCGACTACATGCTTTACCACGCACATGGGTCGCGAAATAAGGCTAACGGGTGATTGGCACGTGGGGCTAGCCGAGATTCACGTACCGTCTACGGTTATGCATATTCAAGAATCCGAAGCTTCTTACACATTTAAATTGGGCAGCGAGACATGCAAAGTCTCCGAAAACGATGAATTTTACAATTTGCTGCACGGTATATACGAGAGTGTCGACCAGCTTGCGGCGGAAATAAATAAAGTGCGCGATGCACGTGAACATCAAATACTCACACCCACAGAGTTTCAGAAAGGCTACTATACTTTGAAACGAACTTGCGCGTGCAAAGAACCTCACTACACGAGATTTAACGAAAAAATTCGACGCATTTTTGGCTTTGAAGATTTTACACAGAGACAGACAGGGGCTTTTGTCACATCGAACTCTGGTGTAAAAACTAACGTAGGCAGCAGACCAGCTTGTCTAGCCCGAGCTATACCAGATCAGCTGTATGTTTACACGGATATATGCAACCCCTACACAGTCGGCGATACACAAGCAGCTCTTTTGCGCATAGTAGCTTTCGAAAGTTCAAAGTATAAATTCGGCACCAATATGGTAAAACAGTTTGCTCCGATACACTATATACCCTTGCTGCATCATTCTTTTCAAAGTATCATTATCGATATAAGAGACCAACTTGGTCATAAAATACCATTTGAGTACGGAACTCTGACGGTTACGCTCCATTTTAAGCGTAACCAATAAACCATGCCGAAATGAGTCATTACGTGAATTATTACAACGCGCAGCTAGGTGGCGGCAGTGGTGTCAAAAACGTATTTGTAGGATCAGTGTACCAGCGAGGCTCGGGTATCGGTAGTTTCTTAGGTTCGATTTTTCGACAAATAGCCCCTTACATCGCTAGCGGCGCAAAGGCTGTGGGAAAAGAGGTCGTTCGCGCGGGTTTTAACGTGTTGGACGACGTCGCGAATAACGGCTCTAATTTCAAAGAATCCTTTGACACACGTTTCAAAGAGTCTGGTAAGAATTTGAAGAGAAAAGCAGCAAATAAAATATCCGAAATGATGAAAGGCAGTGGATATAAGGCGCGTGCATCCAAGCGTAAACGACAGTCGAGAAAGAGTCGTGTAAATGCGCGCAACGTGCTCCGCAAGAAGAAAGCTGTCGGAAAAAAACGCAGTAGTAAGAGAAAACCGTCCAGGCGCCGGAGGACCAGAAAATCTGTCAGAAGTATCGCAGACATTTTCGGACCGAAATAAGTCTGAAAAATGGCGTTTCTACACGCGTGCAGCGGAGAGGGTATGAAGAGCGAGCTGGACCTCTTCACACTACCACTTACACAGACAGCCATCGAAAGCAGCTCTTTTCTTCACTATAAGCCTGTATCGTCTCTCAGCGACGAAAGTGATTCACCTTTGGAATTTTTAGTTCCCAGTTCAACGGAACATTACATAGATCTCGCGCACACCATACTACATTTGACCATGCAGATTTTACCATCGGAAACGGAGTTGGATAATACTAAGGTTGCACCGGTGAATAATTTTATACACTCTTTGTTCGATCAGATTGACATATTTTTCAATCAAAAATTAGATTCCCCGCCAAACAACGCCTATCCTTATAGAGCATATATAGAAACATTGTTAAATTACGCTACTCCGGCAATACATTCACATCTGACTTCTGGATTGTGGTACAGCGATTCACCAGGTTGTATGGACGCGTCGCCGGCTATAACCCGCACCACTGTAGGTGCCAACATTGGTGCTCTCAATCGACAACATTACTCTGTAGGCGGCAAATCATTCGACGTTTTGGCCCACCTCCAGGCGGACATCTTGAACCAATCGAAATTTTTACTCAACGGCGTTGAAATGAGAGTGAGGCTAGTGCGCAGCAAAGATGCCTTTTGCCTCATGGATTTCTCCGACGATGGAAAATTTTCCGTACGAATCAAGGAAGCAACGCTTATCGTCCGGCGCGCAAAAATAATCCCCGGCGTTCTTCTAGCGCATGCCAATGCTCTTTCAAAAACCACAGCCAAGTATCCGATTACCAGAGTCGAGGTAAAGTCGTTTACCATGCACAGAGGCGTTCTCGGAGATACGCTCGACAACGTCGTTCTCGGTCAAATACCCAAGAGGATAATCTTAGGTTTTGTACAAAATCGTGCATTCAACGGCAACCGACGGATGAATCCCTTTAATTTTCAACATTTTTCCATAAATTTTCTCTCGCTATACGTGGATGGTGTACAAATACCTAGCAAACCCTTGCAGCCCCGCTTTACGGGAACCAACCAACTGTACATTGAATCTTTTCATACGCTTTTTTCCGGTACAGGCATACACTATCTCAACAAGGGCCTCGACATTGGGCGCAATAGTTATCCACTGGGCTATTGTCTTTTCGCATCCGATCTGACACCCGATTTATCGGCCCACTTTTCATCTCACTGGAGCCTCGTGCGGTCGGGTGCACTGCGCATCGATGTACGATTCGAAGAAGCTCTTACGGAGACGTTCAATTGTATCGTTTACGCTGAATTTGACAACATTTTGGAAATCGATTCAAACAGGCAAATTATTACGGATTTCAACGCTTGAGGCGCTGGTGAAAGGGGGCGTACACTGTAGCGGAGGGGGTTAGAAGGTTATAACCTGTGAAACGAACCCTCCAGAAACTAGTCGACTTACTATCCTCGTATTACCACTATCCAGTGCGTATAAAATAAACGTTTGTGATTAGAGCCGTGTCATCATCATCATCATCATGGATTACATAATAGATATCCAAGGTTTCAAAGATAAAGACAATAAATTTTTACCGAAAGAAGTGTCTATTGTTTCTCTACAAAATCATGTCACCGGCCATTGGATAATCAGACCACCTCATCCCTATGCAGAATTGCCGAGCAACATAAAGACCACTAACGATTACATTTCATTACGTATGCATGGTATACAATGGTTCGACGGCGATATCACCATAAGCAAATTACACCATCATTTTTACAATATCGCAAGAAATGCTACTAAAATATACGTTAGAGGGTCGGAAAAGGCACGATACGTTCAATCGATAATGGCTCGCCCTGTCGTAAATATGGAGGAATATACGAGCGAAGGCTTCACCAATTTACAAAGAAAGTTTTCTTGTAAGCATGTGTGCATTTTTCACGGCTGCCAGGGTAATGAGTATAAAAAGGGGTATTGTGCTCTGCAGAGGTCACATCTCTTACGAGAGTGGTTTTATTCACTACTACTACCCGAGGAACAGCAGCAGAATATACCGGAAAAAAGCAGTGACTTATTTTATCACGCTCTTCAAGATCTCGTCTGGGGGAGAAACTCCTGTCGCGTAAGATTCGGCTCTCGCTTTGAGGGACAAGACGAGGTAGACGGTGCCAGCTCGGAATACGAGAGTACGGACGAAGAAAAGTCAACATGAATACAAGGGTGATAATGAGAGCCCTCGAGGGTCTGAATGCCAGGACAATCGGTGTATACGCGGCTGATCGAATTCCACGTATCATGATGGCACCAGCAGCCATAGTCTGCAATACCGACGATCATACGAAGCCTGGAACTCATTGGGTAGCCATACATATCGACAAAAATAGAATCGGGACATACTTTCACAGTTATGGCGTTCCACCGGTTTCAAAACACCATTTTGAACGCCTTCGTAAAAACTGTAAAAACTTTCGATGGAACTCCAAAACACTTCAGAGCGTTGATTCAATGTGCTGTGGCCAGTATACCATAATGTTTTTGCATCACATGTGCCGGGGCACGAACCTTGACAAATTTTGTCGTTTCTTCTCACAAGACAACAGAAAAAATGACGCACTAGCTATAAGGTTTTATAAAAAAATTTGTAATAAGGTTAAGTATAAAAAATGTAAAAGGGCCCTTACGTTCACGAACGAGCGCTCTTTAGGTTCAGGCCTCTGTAATCAATCTTGTACCTCTAGATTAAGATGCACTTAACAAATTAAAAACACGATTGTCTTTTGTATTATTTGTAGCCGTAAATGGTTGAATAAATATACATACATCAATACAAGTTTAATAAATTATTTACGTACCTTCCGACCTACATGTCCTACATCCCACGCCATTTATTATTATTATTTTCAATTTAATTTTTCCTAAATTAACGTCCGACGAATACTATACTTTTTACTTCTTTGAAAAGTCCGTTAACAGTTTTTATTATAAATTTGTATAGCCTACGGGGCATTTCAAAATTGTACACCATAACCACACTTTTATCGACAGAATAACTGTCGTGAAAAATGAGTAGCACCTGGCTTCTTTTACCATACTCCCCCCACTCTTATTATTCACGTTGGAGGGGAGGAGGGTGCGGGGAGAAAACCATCCTAGACCCTCATGCGTCGACGATAGAGTTTTCTGGCCAGTAATAGCACGCAGGGCAAAGCGACCACATCGTCTCTCGTGGCTGCACTTTACAAGCAGTTTTGTCCAATTGTGTTCAAGTGGTGTAAAATTCTCAGTTTATTTTTTGTTAAAGAAATAACCATGGCTACTTGTCAAGTGCGCGAATTACGGGAGGTGACGAGCGAATTGCCGAATCTTTTATTGTCAACGACGTATGCACTCAACAAATCTAACACGAAGCGACTCTGCGTAGGATTAGAGCACAGCGCTGACTACTACCATCACGTTATCAAGCTAATCAACGGCAGTGCTTCGTACAAAAATGTTACGCTTGATGAAGCTAGTTGGGATATATTGAAAGACCAATTTGACGCTATCACAGCTTATTTCGACAATTCTTATTCCTTCTATCATGAATTTGGACGTCCTACTAAAATTTTCTTGACGAATCACGACCTAACATTCACAACCTCGTACGGGACTAAATCCATCATGATCGACGAGAGACCACACTCCAGCGATAACCACGAGTCTTTAGAGGAAGAAGATCGGACAAACGAGCAGCCTCTCTGCAAGAAAAGAAAAAATTTCAACAACCCTCCAGGCATCGTTATGCAGCAGTCAACGTTTGAAGGGTTTCGAGCACAAAGCGCACTCGTCGACCTTCAGCTTAACATTTTAAAAGAGCGAGTCGGTAAGGTCAATCGCACCGTTGACTATGTGCTTGAATATTTTAAAAACAAACTCGAAAAAGAACCAACAGAAAATGTAAATAAAATTCTTAATGATCCTAAAGCATTCAAACAATACTATTCAATACATAACACCGACATAGAAGGTTTTATTATGGAAAGAATCGTCGATGACACCGATCTGTACAAAAGCGTATATCTAAAAATTGTATTATCCGAAATTCTTGCATTTCATTTACCTTTTATTGCGAATGACTTGAAAGATTATATGAAGACAGTACAAAAAATATTAATAATAAACACCAATCATAAGTTATATATTTTTTCATAATTTATTCACACCCACTTCCTATAAATGTAACTGTAATTTGATGTCTGTGATTATTCGTATCCCAGCCAAAGCATAAGATAGTCATGGAGATGTGCGCCGGTAAACTCGCTTCTGCTCGCTCTGCCGACAGCAGTGTAAAGAAAGATAGCTACAAGGAATGTTTTAAAAAAAAGCAAAAAAAACTTGCGCGGTTTCAAAGGTCCAATCACAATGACGACGTACGGGAGAAAGTTATCATTGATAATAATAATAATTATTTACCCTACAATCCTAGAGTAATGTAAAAATTTATTGGAAAAATTTTAATGCTCGATACATAATACGCGTATACCACTTTCTCACCTCATTCACCTACGTAAGCCCGGACAAGATGGGTCAAGAACAGAGCAGCAGCAGCAAAGGCGAGAAATCTTCTCTTCTTCAGGATAAGAATAAAAAAGAAGGAGATAAGAAGGCAGCAGACACTTCACAATGGAAAAAATACACAGAGAAATATTCTAGCAATACTAACTCTTTGCCCGAAAAAAACGGCTACAAAAGATTATAATTTAATCGTAAGAAACGGCCCTTCTTAGGGCCACAATACCATATTATACGTAGAACACACTTATTTTTCATAGATAACTCAGGGGAAAAAGCAAATTATTTATGCTTTATATTTGACCATTTTTTATATTTATTATTTATTTATTTATATATGTGTGCATATGTATATATATATATATATATATATATATATATATATATATATATATCCCGCCCCGGCGATTATCACCTGTGCGACTACAACACTCAGCCGCTGACGCAGGACCCGCATGTCGGGCCTCCCCCAATATAGGTCAAGAAGGGGACGGGGAAAATCAATACTCTGGCGCCGCGCCATGGTGGCCTTAGCACCAAAGAGGGGAGGGGAAAAATCAATACGGGCGTCTCGCCATGGTGGTCTTACTACTACTCGCGTTCCTCTCCGGGAATAGAACCGGATCTAATGGAATAGCTGCGCTGTTGGAGAGTGTTGACTGTAGTTGTGTTTACAAGTGGAGGTTAGTTGATCGGCAAAGGCAAACATTGTCGATTTATTTTATAATACCTATAATAATGAAATAAAAAGCAAGAAATCCATGTGGGAATGATAAAGGTAAATATTTTTCAAATTGTTATTATAGTTAAATTATTATTTACGTATAAATAATATGAGTTTATAATTTTTTCAGAATTTTTTTAAGACTGTTTAAGAATAGTCCTGCTGCCTGGATTATTCTTTAGTTAAATATTTCCTTGAAATTTTATTAATTATAATTTTTTGAGATATATGATAATTAAATCAGACAGAATATTGTCTGCATGCTGCTTCTGGTGTGTGTGTGTGTGTGTGTGTGTGTGTGTGTGTGTGTGTGTCATACACAGCCCTCCAAGGCCCTGCTGCTGGCACACTGCGTGACTGCTGCACATCTATTTCTGTTGCTGAGAGTGCTTTAAACAGTGAACCAGTCCTCGTCCAAGCTGCTTCTGGTGTGTGTGTGTGTGTGTGTGTGTGTGTGTGTGTGTGTGTGTATGTGTGTGCAGTACACGGCCCTCCAAGGCTCTGGTGGCACGCAGAGTGCCTGCTGCACATTTATTGCTACTGCTGAGAGTGCTTTACGCAGTGAGCCGGCCCTCGTCCAAGCTTTCTCTGGTGTGTGAGTGTACCGCACACAGCCCTCCAAGGCGCTGCTGGCACACTGCGTGCTGCAGCTTTTAAAAAATAGACGATATTTTATGAAATGGTGTCCTTGCCTTACCAGTCAGCCGTAAAAAGCAGAGTTACTTGGAATGAAATATACCATTATATTCTACATTCCACTTACAAAATATAACATTCACATGTATTTTTCTGTAATGTGAAAGTGGTGTTGCTAAACATTTTTTTTATATTTTTTCTTTAATTTATGCTGTGATACCTTGCAGCTTCAAATTTTTGAACTTTACAGCAAAATATATATAAATGATATTTTTTGTAAATCAGGTGAAAAACATGATGGTCTATTTGTTTTATTGGAATGCTATTTTTTGTAAATCAGGTAAAGAACATGATGGTAATTTGATTTTATTCAACTCCTTATCTTTGGACTAGTTACTTAGAAAAGGACCTACTTTGTCAAAGTATGGTGAAAAATTGATAAGCAAATGGCTGTATCTGGAGTTTAATTTTGTATTGGCGTCGCTTGATACTTTTTCTAGGCTCCAGACACTGCATGAAGTGGCGCAGGTTCTCGCGGAGGCTTGTTTCCCCGGCTAGACGGATGCTCCGTGTCGGCGGAATATATGTCCAGCCGGGAGTACCGGGTCTCGAGAGAGCATGCATCACTCCGTGCAGTGTCAGGAGCCTGAAAACGGTATCTAGCTCTCTCGGGGACTCGATTGCCTCACCTGATATCTTTTTTAGGCTCCCGACACAGCATGAAGTGATACAGGCTCTCTCAAGGACTTGGTTGCCCCGGCTGGATAGATGATCCGTTTCGCCGGATTTACTTATACCTCTTATTAAGGATGTATCTTTTATCAAGGGTCGATAATGTATTTTATCTGATTTTTTTTTCTTCATTTACATAAACTTTTTTGGTGACGAAATATGAAATTTTTTTAATTTTCCTATTTAAAATACATGTACCTATAATTTATCGCCAAGGTTTGTACGACTTTACCCTAAGCATTTGCTAACTCGTATAAAACACATTTATTTTTAAAGATACATTAACCATATTAAGTAATGAAAATCCAACTTGAAATAAATTGAAATAGATGAAAACATACATTTTAAGATTCACCAGCTCGGGGTATTTTTAGTTTTCTTTATAAGCAAGAAATAAATGCAAACAAAAAAGTGTAAGAGTTAGCCTCACTCTCTTCTATGTAAGATTAACAATCAAATACATTTTTATAATTTTTCTATATATAATAATTTAGAACATCATTATAAAACAGTATAGTAGAAAATATGCATAATATTGTCTTTTATTATGTTGATTTATTTAATTTAATACTTATTTATTCTAGAAAAAATCACTATTCCAAATAATTATTTCATACCCCACACCAGTTTTTTGTTTGTATCCTAAGAAAAGTAGATTGTGTTATAGATGCGTATTGTGCATTTAAGATCGTTTAAAATAATAAATAACATGAATTTAAAAGGAATTGATAACAAAAAAATATTATTAATCGGCTAACCTCGGCAAATGTACGAAGCAGAATATCTGAATGAAGTCGTTCCATCGCGACAGACATTCATGAGGTAATTATATTGATATAGACTATAACAGCTACTAATATTAAAGCTACTAATACTAATATAATATTATATTTAATTGTTTCAATATTATCGTATGTTTATGTTGTAGAGTACGAGATAATTACGTTAATCACGGTCGCCTTGATCCTCCTCGCCGACCAAGGCCACAGCCAGCTAGGGACGCTCTTAGAGAGGACGTGCACCAGAGATTAAGGGACGATCCAATACAAAGTGCAAGAGCTCTTCCACGTCAATTAGATGAACTTATAGTTTACTTTTTATTTGAAATTTCGGCCCAAAAACGATCGAGAAGGCTGAAACATTTAAGGCAAAAAATTTAAATGCCGAACTAATTATTTATTTTTTTACTTATTTCCCTTACGATAAAAACACCGAAAAAAACACCCAACATGACACCTTAACCCTTTCGTGCACATAAGAGTTACAGCTATGGTGCGGGGAAACTGTTTACATTTCATAGGGTCCCGAGTCGAGCTGAATCCGAATCCGAGGTCAGATTTTGAAAATTCAAGATGGCGGATCCAATATGGCGGACGGGAAAGTAAAAAGATCGAGATTTTGAAAAACAAAAAATTTTGTATTCTACGTGAAAACACAAATAGATACTGTTTTTTGTGTTTTTTCGATATCTCTCTTAGTTTTTGGGTAAAAAGTTCATAAACTTCGAGCCGCGCTGAACCCGAATCCGAGGTCAGATTTTGAAAATGAATTTTTTACTCAAGAACTAAGAGAGATATCGAAAAAACAACAAGAACAGTTTCTATTTGTGTTTTCACGTAGAATACAAAAAAAAATTATTTTTCAAAATCTCGATTTTTTAACTTTTCCGTCCGCCATATTGGATCCGCCATCTTGAATTTTCAAAATCTGACCTCGGATTCGGATTCAGCGCGGCTCGGGACCCTATGAAATGTAAACAGTTTCCCCGCACCATAGCTGTAACTCTTATGCGCACGAAAGGGTTAAAGAACATCGAAATCAGCACCTAAAATATAGTGTGATTTCGTACCCCCAAATAACACCCAATTTAAGTGTACACCTAAGTTTGGGTGTACGCTGGATGTACTTAAAAAAAAGCAGTTCTTATTTTTTTAAAAATATTAAATTTTTTTAACGTTTATCAGTTATGCTAGGAATATTATTATTAATAGTTTGGCAATAAAAAAAAGAAAAAAGTAATTTGCCTTTTTTTCAATTTTGTCTAAACGCTCACCCATTCAAGTATTTAACCGTGGCCAACGCTGCTTAACTTCCTTGATCAATAGTTGCTGTCACAGTTCACTACACCACAATGGTGATTCAGAATCTGTAGCATTATTAGAGACCAAAATTCTTCGCCGCAAATACGACTACACCTCATAATATAGTTTAATTGAAGACTCTATATATTTATTATATATTTATATTACGTATTTCAGTAATAGTTTATAAATACAGTGCGTCTCATAACTATAGAAACACCACAAATTTTCACGTTTAAATGTGTATATTATACCTTTTTTTAAAGAACCTGTAACTTTGGAAGCAAAAATCCGAGGATAATTTTGCAAAAAGCCAATGAATGGAAAATATATTCTCTTTAAAACATTACTAGAATATTTCTTTCGCATCAACATTAAAGAAGTTATCGTTGTTTCATAACTATAGAAACACTTTAAATTTTTAGAACCATTTAAATCAATGTAAATTTTTTATCTAGTATTCAAGTTTTGTTTAAACCGTCCGTGAATTTTTCATAAGTTAATGTACACAATATTTTGGTAACGTCTTAAAGAGAATAAAATTGCCTTTTATTTGCTATTTTTTAAATTATCCTTGGTTTTTTGCTTCGAAAGTTACAGGTTTTTTTAAGAAAAGGTATAATACACAGATTTAAATGTAAAATTTTTTGGTGTTTCTATAGTTATGAGACGCACTGTATGATATGTACACATACTATATATATATATATATATATATATTTTTTTTTTTTCTGTTAACTACCATATTATTTAGAAAAACTATTTTCATTGTTCGAAAATTTAACGGTTACTTTAGATAACGATTCTTTATATTCTAAAGAATCGTCAATTATTTTGTTCACTCCATATAAATATAATTTCTCTCTTTACTACCATGTCTTTATGAAAATCTTCCTAATTTAAATGAAATTATATAACAAATTTGTATAGTAAACTTAAAAAACATTTAATTATATAGCAAAAAATTATCTAATTTTTCTCTCTATTTTACTAATAGAGAGTACAATCAGCTACGTATTTACCAAAATTCTATTTTTTATCAAACCATTCCACTTGAACCTCCTTAAAAGGTGCTTATTTTTGTTAAAGTACAAGATAATTTTAAAAAAATTTCAATAACATTTATTTTATATTGAGTTGTTCTATAAAAATATCTTTTCTTTTTATTTTTAATGAATAGGTGAACTATTTATTTTTAAGTACGTACATCTCAAAATGAGTCTAATAACTATCGGAAATTTTTTTTTAAACCATACCGTACCACCTACCATTGTGCATGCCGCAAAGTTTCTCCAACAAATACGGTATTGACAATTTTAATATATTATTATGTCGCACACAGTCAACATTTCTAGGTTTTACAGTAAACACAATTTTACAGTTAAGAAATTAATGGAATCGTTGCTTTAAAAGAAAAAATTTGTATTGACTCATAAAAAAATCCTTTTGGAGTCTAACTCAGACTGGCCCTCTTAATTATAAGAAATCCCGTGTAAAAAAAATGGTCTGGCATTAGACTGGCTTAATAAGTCTGGCGTAAGTCTGGCGTAAGTCTGTCAGATATCTGGCATTGGCCACTATGTAAGACTTTTGTTGGAATTGTGTTACGAAAACTAATATTTAAAAAATAAACAATTAGAATAATAAACTTATTGTTAATATCGGCTAAAATAGTAATGTAAGATACTTTTATATAAAATAGTAAAAAACTTTTATAAGGAGATATGAAAGTGAAATAAAAATACTTACCTTATCGGCATCACATTTACATTTTTTTAAATGCAATAAATAAATATTTCTTTAAAAACGTCGTGCAAATACTCTGCCCTCCGTATTCTTACCAGAATCCTTCAGTTCAATTTCTCTGGGAGAAAAATGCATTTGAAGATTTAACTATAATTGTATATTTTCAAATGCATTTTTCTCCGAGAGTTAATAATGAAAGTTTTTGAAAATATAATTGAACGCAATATTTATTTATTGCAGAGAATAAAAATATAGATGTGATGTCGGTTAGGTTGGGATTTTTAGTTCACTTTCACATCTCCTTTTTTTAAATAATTTTTAATTGCAAATGCTTCAGCGTGGGGTAGCTGGATTTTGGTGTTATGATTTATGGTTTTATTATTAAAACATTTTTTTATTGTAAATTGCTCTGCTTGGGTTAAGTGGGTTTAGGTTAAACGGTTTTATTATTCAAACATTTTCCTATTGGAAATTGCTTGTAGCTTGTGGGAGTTGGATTTAGGGCTTAGGACTTACGGTTTTATTGTTTTTATTATTTATTTTTCTATATGCTGAACTTGGGTTAGTTGGATACAGGATTTATTGTTTTACTTTTTTAACACCTTCTGTTAGGAATTTTCGGGTATTAACTGTTCAATACCAACAATAGTATAAACGACGTCTCTGGTTATCCATCTAACCCTATCCATAAGTCAGAACATAAACTTTTCATTAATTTAATGAATGAAATCGCTTCAAAATTTTTTGAATTATAAATTATTGATAAATGACAGAATGTAACGTATCGTCTTTTCTATAAAAATGTTTATAAATTATTTTAAAAATAAAAACATATTTATTTTGGGCTTGACACTTTTCAACCACTAGTAAAGCGGCGTATGCCAGACTTCTGTCAGACAAATACTACATTTATATTACCAGACTTTTGACAGATCAATTTTTTTATATGGGTAAGGATACGCGTTGATAAAAGTACACTAACTACACGTTGTTTAATTCACTTTCTATTTTTAATTATAACTAAAATTGTTGTTTCCTATTCTATAATTTTTTGTCATGAAATTTGTATTTCAAATTGACTTTCGGAAACCCTTAATTAATCCAATACATTTTCCTCAAGAGCTACAAAAATAAAACATGTCGTTTAGTTTTTTCGTTTCAGAAGCGCTACGAGAAACTGTAAGAAAATTGGCTAAGGAGTTTGGATGCCCTTACAACTATCAAAAAGTCAAAAAATTGCGTGCGCAAGATTATCCACAAAGGCTTACATTTGCAAACGATTTTTAATAAGGTTAAGAAGAGATGAAAATTGTTTTAGAAGAGTGTGTTTCACGGATGAATCAATGTTCACGCAGAAAGGAGTTGCAAATAAGCAAAACACCAGTTACTGGGTGGCAGAAAATTCTCATTGGTGTATAGAGGTAGAAAATCAGCAATGCTGGAAAGTGATAGTTTGGGGAGGGATCGTCGGCGATCGACTTATAGGGCCATGTATTTTCGAGGAGAACTTGAATGGCGAAATATGTTTACATTTTCTTAAAAATACTTTGCCAGATGGTGGCAGCAGGACACATGTGGTGGCAGCATGACGGAGCACCGCCTCATAACTCGGGTGACGTTGCTGAATGCCTGACCGATTTATTCGGCAATAAGTGGATCGGAAACCGCGGGCCACATCATTGGCCGATATGATTACCTGACTTGACCCCATTAGATTTTTATCTATGGGGCAAGTTAAAAGACATTTGTTATATACGGAGCGAGCAAATGGCACATGCTTCGCTCACTGCCGCTCAACGCTGCGCGCGGCGCGCTGCCCTCAGCTGCAGTCGCGCTATTTGCCGCACGGTCGGTGGGGCAACATACCTCGCCGTCAAAACACAGTAAGGTGCTTCTGAAGCTGCTGCCTCCCAGTGCTGTCGACCTGGTCGGACAGCGAAGCGAGCAATCTTTGAGCAACTGCACTCAGAGACTAAGTAGCATTTAATCTCTTTAATTATGTACCTATATCGCAATGACACAGTGTACTACCACTGCTTTTGCCAGAGACATCACTTGATTCATGCCTCTCAGACAGTGATTTTGCTGCTCGTCAAGATTATGTAGCATAAGCAACACAGAGCCGTTGCTGCAAATATCTTGCTACGCTCATTTAAGAGCCATCTACTTAATTTTTACTTTTAACCTTAACTTTTATTTATTAGCTAATCTAATTTTAAGGTCATACAGTGTTCATGCAGTCATTTATTGGACTACAGTTAAGAAGCCCTACGACTCCAGCAGTGGATGAAGCATTAGCCACTAGTGACAGTATCTACACTGCCGTACTCTGACTCCTCGAGACCAACCTGGAGCTACGAACGCTGCACTCTGAGAATGCCGTAAAGAGGTTGCAGAAATACTGCAGATGCTGTCAACGAGCTGCTTACACTGATCAGCTACTTGACAAGCTTTTCAAGACAGCTTTCTTCGTCCACTTTAACCAGCCGAGCCCCAGACAAGCTAGCCTGAGCGGCTCCTGGTTTGTCGATAGCGTGCACGTTTGATCACAGAGGCTACACTGCTACACTCTGACTCTTCGATGCTAACCTGGAGTATAGCAGTTCGTTATTTCAAGGTTGGTGTATATAGTGTGCTACATGCAGAAGTATTGCAGCGTGCACTGTCTGCAAGTGGAGCCTATGCTGTCCACATTCGACGGGCCCTCTTCGATTTGAATCAAGCGAGCAACAGACAAGCTTCTAAGAGCAGCTCTTCATTTATAGATCAGCACCCCCTCACTGCAGAGGTAACTTTCTTGTATCTGTACTTGTTCAGCAGTACAGATCATCACCGAAACTGACTAGTCGAGCTCTAGATCAACTAATCTGGCCAGCTCCTAACCAGCAAGTCGGAATATGCAGCTCATGGATGCCACACAGTACTGTACGACTGCAGTAGCATGCCGCATCCAACTTGACTGTCAAACCCAGACAGTATGTTCGCTCCTGGACCTCTGGCGCACCCGCACATTGTGAAAGTTTCCCCTCGCCAAGCATTTTCACTTGACAGCTAGCCATATTAGTCGAGCAGTGCATACCAGCTTCGATTTAGACTGTTCTCGTGCCTTCAGTGCTACATATTGTTATTATAATATTTAATTGCCTTTTTGTTTATTCAGTGAAAAAAAGGTGCTATTCTGTACAACCTTTTTTCTGCAACTAAGAACATTAAGGTTATGTATGTTGGCCCCAGTATGGTCCAACATCAATGGCGTGACTCAGCTACCTGTCTGTGAGTCATCTTGCATAGAAGAGTCTGTCATCGCAGGATCTTTGAGGCAGAGTGGCTTTGACTCTTCGAGACCCGCCTCGCTACAAACCACACCTGTCATCGAGCATCTACCTATTGAAAAGGCAGTCTATGCTCAGCAGTAGGGCTTCGATATCAAGCTGTAAAGGAAACATTGGAGCTCGCTTTCCTCCAATATATGGCAAGCTGCTTGATTCAGGGCATGAGTCTGACTTCAAAAAGGCTGCACCCTTAAAGGGTTTTCGCTGAGGACCAGGCTGTCTAGTCGAACTCCGGTAAGCTAACCCGAGCAGCTCCTAGCTCTGCTTCTCGACCGATCAGCTTATTAAGTGTAGCAAGTAGCTTCCGCTACTCACTTATTATTTTTATTTTTTGTTTATAAACCTTTTATGCTGCAATCTACAGGCAGCTCTACAATATGGTTTAGCATTGCAACAGAATGCTAATGCACTTTGCTTCTTTCAGCAAACCTTGTCCTCGAGTGTGCTTCACAGGACTCGAGATGTGATGTCCTTGCCATCTACCACCAAGGACATCGACCTTGGCAATTTTAGCCAATCACCTTGCTCACCTGGCAGTCAGCAGGGGCTCTCATCGTCTGATTATGAGGCCCACCACACCAGGACTACCGCCCAGCTGCGAGGTCCTTCGGCATGGCACCTGACATGCAATCTGGATCAGCTACCAGCTAACACCCTCGTCGCCTGCTCTAGAGGCGACATAGCGAGATCAACGCCACGGATCTGCTCCTTGGCAATCATGCCAAACTCCAGCTTCAAGGACACCGGAGGCTACACCGGCGAACTGTGCACCTATGCGCTGTCGCTGGCCTCCCTTCATCCAGCAGGGGACTTCCACTGCTCTTGAGAGTGGCACTATCTGCACGTGGGGCGGTACTGCACAGCTCAGCCGTCAGCACCACGTCTAGCGAACTGTGCGCATAAGCGCTGTCGCTAGACTCTACTGCAACGGGCTCGAGTCGCTCTCTACAGCGACACTCTCTGCATGGAGGGCGGCAACGTTCCGCTCAGCTGCCATCATAACCAGCAGGTTTGAGCTGCCTCATCTGCAAGGCCGCATTCGTCACGGAGGGCGGCACCGCTCCGCTTATCCGCTCGATTTACGTTCGAGGGGTCGAGCACCACCATCTTCATCGCCAGTCTGTGGGACAGGCTACAACGTCGCCTGCCAAGCTGTACCTTCTACAGGTCCTCGGCCGGTAACGTACTTGCCCGCCTAGACTAGGCGGCTACCAGCGACCTGGCTGAGGTCCAGTCAGCAGCTGCTACCAAGCAGCTCCAGCGTCCGTCCTCGGCGGGCGGACCATCAGCTGATCTCCAGCTACGCTGTACAATCTATGCATCTATAGAGGGACATCGCTCTATCGTTCTTCATAAAGGCTCCAGCTACTACACGAAGAGCTCATGAAGACCTCACGAAGATTAAAAATTTTACTCTTACATACACATCGAGCCACTTTACAATATATATATATATATATATATATATATATATATATATATATATATATATATATATATATATATATATATATTAGATAACGTGGACAACCACGTTAAATTGCAAACACGGCAAAAAATTTTGATTTGGTCGGTGGTACTATAGGTTTTTGAGTCCAAAGATTCCATTGGCGTTCTCAAAGAATGCCCAAAATCTATGGTTTCAAAAATATAGAATTTATTTTTTAGAAAAAAATTTTTTGAGCGTCGGGAGTATCTTTTACGTGTAGTAAAGTTAATTGGCAGGTCGACGAGCCTTTACCGACTTTATATATATATATATTAGATAACGTGGACAACCACGTTAAATTGCAAGCACGGCAAAAAATTTTGATTTGGTCGGTGGTACTATAGGTTTTTGAGTCCAAAGATTCCATTGGCGTTCTCAAAGAATGCCCAAAATCTATGGTTTCAAAAATATAGAATATATATATATATATATATATATATATATATATATATATATATATATATATATATATATATATATATATATAAATGTACTACATGTGAAACAGCGAATGATCGACGAATTGTTGCTGTAAATAGAATGCACCTACACTATTTATACATAAGTGTCATCAATATATGGATTAGACCTAACTGTTGATCTGAATTTCGTAACGTTTCTTTATTCTTATTTTTAATGTAAATTTATTTTAATGGATTATCAAAATATTATGATTTTTTGTTGTGATTGTTCTAGTATATTTGGTTTAATTACAAGTATAATGTTTAAAGATATAATCATTTAAAGTAATACAGAAATGTCTTAGTATTGGATAATCGTGACTTTTTTCAATACAATTGTTTTTATTTATTACTCCAGTTCAACCACTTCTACATTGTAGAAGCAATTTAACCATTACATAGAATTATTATTTTCATACAATCTAACTGCTTTTTATGTTAGAATGAATATACTATGAATATGTATATTCTAAGTGTGATTGTCTATATTGTTGGATAATTTGATTTATTAATTTAGTTCTGTGCTTCACCGTATCGATTATATGAAGTGTTTATAAATATATGATAATTTGGTGATTGATATGAGGATATTAAAGTATACTTTCTCAAGAAAAAAGTGTTAAGAATGTATCGACAGGTCAGCGTTGCTATGACTGTCGTATTGTGTAAATTCAAGTGTGTTAATGCGTTAGGTTTTTTTGCTTGGATATATTGTTCGGAAGATTAAATTTTTAATATCCTCTGAAATAAGTAAAATATAACGAAAACTTTTGATTCTTTAGAGAGATATTCATCTGTTATCAAAGGTATGTATTGTTATTAAACATAAATGTATCATTCTAAAGGAATGATTTTTTAATGCAAAAAAAAATATATTTGGTTCATGCGCTGTTTCAAATTCTTTAATATCATCTGAAATAAGTAAACAAATATAATGAAAACTTTTTATTCTTTAAAGGGATATTCATTATTTATCAATGGTACATATTGCTATTAAACATAAATGTACCATTATTATAATAGACTGATTTTTAATGAAAAAGAATGAAAAAAAAAACAAAAAGAAAAAAATGATATTAGTTTGTGCGCTGATTTAAAATCTTATTTTATATATGGATTTACTATATATCTTTTGATATTATATTTGTTGCATTTAATATTAAAGATATATATTATTTAAAGCTACTTTATCCGGTTTTAAGTTGGTTTTAAGTCAGCCTTGATACGGAAGGAAAGTAAAGCGAATGGATTCTGGGGTTTCTAACATAGATAAAAATTTGTTTTGAGTGATGTATAGTAACGTATCAAATTATACGGAAAACCAATGTTTGGTCAAACCCATGGGGCAGTCGCCCACTATTAACTTTATTAGATATATAGGGAGGATAAGGAATATAGAGGCTCTATATTTGATATAGATATATATATGTATATAGATTATATTTCATACTGATCTATATATATATATATATATATATATATTTCATATAAATCTATATGTATATAGAACGAGTGCCTAAAAAGGGGTAATCCCGCGGGCTAATCAAACTATAAAATTTCAAGATATCCGTTATTGATTGAAGAATAAAAGTATAATCCCGCTAGCTAATATAACACTAAATTATGAGATAATGAATATCGATTGTATAAAAATTGATATTGAAAGAAATCTTAATTCATTATTTGGAGTGACTTTCACGTAGAGTCTCGCACGGCGAAATAAGAACGGAAGATGCAACTTAAAATATATTAGAAAGTAATTATGAAAATTTTAAATACTTGAGTACAATATAAGAAGAATGCAAGGAAAATACTTGGCCTTATATTTCATACGTGCCACAGTGGACGCGAGTCGGTTTCACCACTCGATCTCAAGAAAAACGGTCTTATTAGTATATGTACATTTTAATAAGAGGTGATTGTCGTCGTATTTTCAGGACGACGCAAGAGAATAAAATGCAGCTGCACGAATATCACGTGGTAAACAAAGAATGCAACGTTCAATTTTTGCAAATTCTATTTAGTGGGGAAGACTTTCAATGGCTGTAAGTGATTACTAATCTGAGATAAGCCGATATAATATGCAGCTGCAGAAAATACTGCACGTGTACTCTTGTCGATGAGTTCATCCTTTGCTCAAGACAATGTTGGATTAACTGACAGTAGCGAATATGCTTTCGCCGCGGGTACACCTCCGTCGCTATTTAAGAGTGTTATGTGTGAGTATATTGTCAATACAATCTGGTCGTACGCGTGCGCGCGCGCTCGTGGGTGTGTGACACTGTGTACCGACTGTGCCCGATTGCACATGTCACATAGGAACTGTCTCTCATGTAATTAGAATTACTATGTGTGGTATTTCAGTGCTACTTAGTTGGGGGGATAAAGGACACATCGGGGCAAAATGGACCATGTTAAAAATGGATAAATTTGATCATATAATGCCAATTAACAGTGATTGGGGTAATAAGGAGAATTATGGGACAACACAGACCATGATTAAAATTGACATATTTATGTACGTAACGCTATTCGAAATTCGTGTGGATTCTAACTCAAAACGTATATTATAATACATAGAAGTGTACATAGAAACAGATACATTGATGTTCTTGAGCCGCGCGCGGGCCGTATGTGAACGGTATCTTACATGCGCGCGCGAAAGAACATTGGATCAGCTCGCATTGTTGTAGTCTCTCCTCGACGTCGCTTTGCCGACGCCGATACAAACTTACAAGCCCCGCTCTTACTGCCATGCTGTGATATTCGGTACCGCGTTCTATCACTCTCACAGTCACACATGCTAGTCGCTGTTAAGTACGCGGTTTGCCCCACCGGTGGATACGGTTGCGGAGTCGTTGCACGCCCGTGGCTCCTGATGGGCTGCTGCTCATCCTCCTTCATTCTGCCCGCACATAGACGCGCTGTACTCTCGTCCCCTTACACTGTAGAATGCACTGTGGTCACTTGCACGGCTAACTATATTGCAGGACTCGTGGGCGATATGAGGCGCGTCGCTCGGCAGTCACAACTTATCTCCTCGTATCCCGCGCGATGCTTTGGCTACCCTCGGTTGTTTTTGCGATTAGGGATTTTCAGAAGTTACTCAAGAAGTAGGCAATATTTGTCGAATAGAGATTTCTGCTCAAGGATCAACTAAAGAAGACTTGTAGAAATTAAGATCATTTTTTCTCCGGTCCCTTATAGTAATCACCAGAGTAACATAATTTATATAGACATATATACATATATATTCAATTTATAATCCACATATTACTAGGCACGGTAGTTAGGTAGAATATTTTCCCAAACATTTATTGGTTGACTGCATATATTGGCGACGTATTACATTTTGAAGATATACAAAAACCAAAGCGGCACTGGCTCTTCTTTATTTAAAGTCAAAATTATCAATTATGGTTTTTAAATAGAATTAAGTAGTGCTACATTTACTTCTATATATATGGGACATTCTTAGTCAAAAAAGCCGCCCCCTCTGTCCAAAAATCAGAAGCTCAAAAAAATTCGTATCCAGGCTTAAAATTTAGCTTAATACATTTACTTTCCATTAATGAGTGGCCTTTTTGAAAACTTCAAAATAGTGGGCTGGTGCAGCTCTAACAATACACCGATATGACCACGGAATATCAGTTAAATGTTCTGAAAACTTGCAGGGGCATAGAAAAAATGAGTAAAAAGGTTATTTGCATGTATTTTTTTCCAGCTGAACACGAATCCACCGTTAGTTTTGGTCTATGGGGCCATCTTTCGTCCATAACCTCAAAAAACCGTCAAAAAATGCACTTTACGTGGCTGAGACTCGAAATAGTGGTAAAAAAATTAGGGACAAAGCTTACTCGCATGTATTTTTCCCGCTGAATACGAATCCACCGTTAGTTTTGGTCTATGGGGCCATCTTTCGTCCATAACCTCAAAAAACCGTCAAAAAATGCACTTTACGTGGCTGAGACTCGAAATAGTGGTAAAAAAATTAGGGACAAAGCTTACTCGCATGTATTTTTCCCGCTAAATACGAATCCACCGTTAGTTTTGGTCTATGGGGCCATCTTTCGTCCATAACCTCAAAAAACCGTCAAAAAATGCACTTTACGTGGCTGAGACTCGAAATAGTGGTAAAAAAATTAGGGACAAAGCTTACTCGCATGTATTTTTCCCGCTGAATACGAATCCACCGTTAGTTTTGGTCTCTGGGTCCACCTTTCGTCCATAACCTCAAAGAACAGTCAAATAATGCAGTTTTACTTGGCTGAGACTCGAAATAGTGGTAAAAAAATTAGGGACAAAGCTTATTCGCATTTTTTTCCCGTTGAATACGAATCCACCGTTAGTTTTGGTCTATGGGGCCACATTTCGTCCATAACCTCAAGGAACAGTAAAAAAATGCAGTTAAGTGGCTGAGACTGGAAATAGTGTACAAAAAAGCTCATCATCATTATTCGTTGGTTTTTAACAGAGGAATACAATGCTGTTCTCGGTTTTAACCTTGACTCAAAAGCTTATTTTCAAGGTCATTTCAAGGACAACTGTTCAAAGATAAGGTCAAATTGTTTAAATTTGACACTATTTTAGCTATTATTTTGACAGGAATGTCAAGTTTATGATGGTATTGCGTCCTTCTACAGGAAGCTTTGTAATTGTAAAATTTTCAATTTCATAAAAAAGGCGTTATAATCATGTTTTGAGTTATGGAGTCCGATTCCGGTGTTTTTAGAAATTGTTTGTGTGGGCATATGTGTTTTTAATTTTGCAGTTAGATGTAGGGGCTACTTTTCGAAAAATAAATTGAACACAAAAATCAACATTGAATTAAATACTATGTTCCCAATCGTATTTGTTTAACTGCACCTTTTTCGAAATAGAATGAGATGTTCTTTTCCTAGATTTCATTAGTTTGGATATAATTAGATTTTTTTTTCTCATCATAACCAACATCGAATATATCTTACAGCATAAAATATTGTACGTTAAAAGAAAATATGTACTTTCATCTATCGTTTTATGCTTTCATTTTTTCAAATAATCTTCCGCGGATAGTTAAACGACATTCGTTTGTCGTGCATAACTCCTCCTTGAAGTCATTGTTTCTTCAACAGTCCTTCTAAGCATAGTTGAAGGAAATTTCTTCTCGTTGCGTAACTGCTTGCGTAACAGTCCTTTTCAGGATAGTTAGCGAGCTCTTACATTCGCGAACTCATTGCTTCTTCAACTGTCCTTGTAAGGATAGTTGAAGGAAATTTCTTCTCGTTGCGTAACTGCTTGCGTAACAGTCCTTTTCAGGATAGTTATAGCGAGCTCTTACATTAGCGAACTCATTGTTTTTTCAACGGTCCTTCTAAGGATAGTTGAAGGAAATTTCTTCTCGTTGCGTAACTGCTTGCGTAACAGTCCTTTTCAGGATAATTAGCGAGCTCTTACATTAGCGAACTTATTGTTTCTTCAACGGTCCTTGTAAGGATAGTTGAAGGAAATTTCTTCTCGTTGCGTAACTGCTTGCGTAACAGTCCTTTTCAGGATAGTTATAGGCAGCTCTTACAGTAGCGAACTCACTGTTTCTTTAACAGTCCTTCTAAGCATAGTTGAAGGAAATTTCTTCTCGTTGCATAACTGCTTGCGTAACAGTCGTTTTCAGGATAGTTAGCGAGCTCTTACAGTAGCGAACTCATTGTTTCTTTAACAGTCCTTCTAAGGATAGTTGAAGGAAATTTCTTCCCGGTGGGTACAGACTTGCGCAACAGTCCTTTTCAGGATAGTTGTCAAGCTCTCGAATCATTTGTAGTAATCAACTTTTCAACCGTCCTTCTAAGAACAGTTCAAGGGAGTTCCTTCCCGGTCTTGCGCAACAGTCCTTTTAAGGGCAGTTTTAACATCATGTCAAAAAAAATCCGTACAGATAGGTACATCAATCCTTATAACGATGAAGGCGTACCTAATCATAAGGGTTCAAATTTGAGAACAATATCAAAAGCATTACTGCAGGAGAAGTGTAATTTACCAGTAACTGCCATGGTATGTCATGATTGTAGATTAAAACGTTCATTGAATCGATCTGATAGCTGTATGAATATAGACGATTCCAATTATGTCAGTAGTATGGAATGTGATGATACGTCAACAGACCAAGGTACTGAGTATCCAAATACTTCCTTAACTACTGAAAAAGATGCTTCATCTACCAGGTTACTTGAATTGGAAGAACCTCTGCAAGGATTAAAAGATAAATTCACAAGTTTGGAAGGTAATGATCCCATGAAGCTCAGAATCCTCACTATTGTACCAGAATCGTGGAGTATAAGACGAATTTCAAAAGAGTTTGATACTTCCTGAATTTTAGCTAAAAAAGCTAAAGAATTACGATCAGCAAGTGGTGTTCTGGCCGATGTTACAGCAAGAGCTGGTAAAACTATACCAAATGCTACAATTACATTAATTAATGATTTCTATAATGACGATACTGTTGGTAGAATGATGCCAGGAGTCAAAGACACGTGTTCAGTTAAAGTTGATGGTGAGCGTATTAAAATGCAAAAACGGTTATTGTTAATGGATCTCAAAGAACTGCATACATTGCTCAAAAAGACTTACTCAGATTAGTTAGTTTCAGTGTTTTTGCAAAACTCCGACCGCAACATTGTATTTTGGCTGGAGCAAGAGGAACTCACTCAGTATGTGTATGTACGATTCATCAGAACTGTAAATTGATGCTTGATGCAATTAAAATTAACAGCTTAACAAAAGAAACTGAAAATCCAATTCGTGATTATCATGATTGTTTGAAATCAATTGTGTGCAAGATACCTACGCCCGATTGCTACCTAGATCCATGTCATAAATGTCCAGATATTTCATTTTTTTCCACGACATTACTTGAAATTTTAAATAGTGCCTTTATCGATCAGGTACAATATAGTGTATGGACAGCAACTGATAGGTCGACTTTGAAAACAGTTACGAGTTAAGTTTCTGACTTTGTAAATGAATTTTGTGACAAGCTACAGGCTCTTAAACCGCATTCATTCATAGCGAAACAGCAGTCTCAATTTATTTCGGCAACAAAACAGAATTCAAATAAAGGAGAAGTACTTGTTATGTTCGATTTTTCTGAGAATTATTCATATGCAGTTCAAGATGCTTCGCAAGCATTTCACTTCAACAATCAGCAATGTACAGTATTCCCAATTATCTATTATTATAAAGAAAACTCTAAATTAAAACATAAAAGTTCCATCTTCCTCTCAGATAGTTTAAAACACGATACTTCTGCCGTCTTTACAATTCAGAAGCAATTGATTCCAGAAATAAAAAAACTATTAAAAATGTTAAAAAAATTATATACGTCACAGATGGTGCAAAGCAACATTTCAAAAACCAATTCCAGATCGCTAATCTCATCAACCATAAAGAAGATTTTAGAATCGAAGCGGAATGGCATTATTGCGTAACAGCACACGGTAAAAGTGGATATGATGCTTAGGGAGCTAGATTTAAAAGAGAGGCTTACCGAGCAAGTATTCTAGCTAAAACATCTGAAGCGATTTTGACTCCAGAAATCCTTTTTCATTGGGCAAGCAAACATTTCGAAAACATATAAATGTTTATTTATAATAAGGTAGACCATGATAAATCAACACGACACTAGAATAAAAGATTCTCAACGGCATTAGCCGTACCCGAAATTTTAAAAAACCACTCGTTTACTATTCAACAACCAAAAACGGTAGTTATTAAACGATTTTCTAATGCTACCAAAGGAGTAGAATTTTATGCAGAAAATGCTTAGTATTTGATCCTACAGAAAAAAAAATGATTTTTTAAGAACCATTACCAAAATATTGCAAAATACGAAAAATCTAATAATATCGAAAAATCTTCTAAGAAAAGAATAACTCTTTTAAATCCGGAATAATCTTAATGAAAATACCGCTAACGATTCATTGGCACGTACCTTCTCTAAACTCGTTTATCGTTCCAATATGCATTATATAATGTTTGAAATATAGAATCCGTATGTTTTACTGCACTATAAGTAAGATTTACTCAGCTATACTCAACTAAACAATAAAACACACATTCATATGGAGATTTTATAAACACACAACAATGGAAAGTAGATATATTAAACTAAATTTTAAGTCCGGATACGAATTTTTTTGAGCATCTGATTTTTTGACAGAGGGGGTGGCTTTTTTGACTAAGAATGTCTCATATATATACTAGTATATATATGTCTGTACTGTAGATAGATATACTTAAGGGGTAACACCACTTCAGCGGACCGAAGAAAGGCCTAATTTGTACGATTTTTTACAAGAGTAGGAAAAAAGGAATCAAATTTCTTTTTTGAGGGTTTATTGTACATATATTGAGGTACAAAAACATATTTTTTTTTTACATTTAAGTACAAAATGGCCGCTATACAGCGAATCTCGTGAGAAGCCTTTTTCTCAAACCTCCAAACGGGAGAACACTTTTCTCGGAAAGTATGAGACCTGGAACAAAAAACCAAAGAAATTCTTAATCTACATAACGTTAGCTTTGGAATTACGTACGGGATTTTTCTTATTTCAATTTTTGTAGAAATGGCGCACTCTGAAAAAAGTCGATTTTTCTAGAAAAAACATTCAATCGAAAAACGGCTACGTACTTATTTAGACAATCTATTCGTGAAGCTACAGTAAAAAGTTCAATCCAATCCATGTAATAGTTTACGAGTAATATGTTCTCCCAGTTTGACAAAAATCTTCTCACGAGATTCGCTGTATAGCCGCCATTTTGTATTTAAATGTAAAAAAAATATATTTTTGTACCTCAATATATGTATAGTAAACCCTCAAAAAAGAAATTTGATCCCTTCTTTCCTATTCTTGTAAAAAATCGTACAAATTAGGCATTTTTTCGGGCCGCTAGAGTGGTGTTACCTCTTGACACATGGCTTGTATCTTGTATCTTGTACTTTGTATCCCACACTGAGAGAAAAGTTTGGTAGTTCCAATTAAATTTTCGCATATTAAATAAAATAATTGATTCTATACAAATATTAGCTAAATTCAATAGAATACATTAATTGGAATTTGGTCAAATTTGTTACAATAAAAGACAGGCGATAAAAGAAATGTAATTAATATGATAAAATATTTATTGCAATGATTACATATTTCATTAATTCAATGAATTTTTAAATGAAATCTAATAATTCTTTTAATAAAATTATTAACTGAACTGAATGAATAATTCGTTGAACTCATTGAATATTTCATCAAAAATCCTTTTCATAAAATTTAAAATAGATTTAAGCAAATATTTTGTATTTCTGAAAACATATTCAATTGATTCAAACCAAGATTAAATTAAGATTCTATTTTTTCAGAATGCTTTGAATCAAAAATCAAAAATATATATTGATGGAACAAAATATATGATTAGAATTAGATAATTTATTGATATGAAGATATAATAAATTAAGAAAAAACCCTGATTTATGTAAAATCAATTAAATGTTTTTCAACTAAGCAGATTTAATTGATTCAATGAAAATGTCATTGGAACTAATAAACTTTTCTCTCAGTGCTCGGAGCTCTGTCTGAGCCTTTATTGTAACTTTCAGACGCATCGGTAGCGCCATCTCGCGAGGGTTGGACACGCGAGCTTTGCAAATCTTGCACTCCATTATAATCAAGGAGGAGGGCCCCCGCGCCCCCACCCCAGCATGCTAAAAACTCAACTTCAGGGGAATAAGAAATAAACAGGGATAAGGCGGAATAAGGACCTTAGCAAGTAAATAAATTATGAAGAAAGTCGAAGTTTATCTTGTATAAAATAAATTCACTGAGAAGTAGTTAGGTTTATAATAACAACTGCTGAATGGATTTGACTTTAATTTTATTGTATTTAGTAGAGGCAATGGTTCACATATAAAAAGCTAACAATCGTAAGTAAATATAACATTTATTTATTAAAAAGTCAATTAAAAAATTTCATCAAAGTTTGCTAGGCAAGAAGATTTTATGGTAATAATGATTCTTTTTACTATTTACAAAACAGGTTAGGTTACGTCGCGCTTGCAAATAAGCGGGAACAAGGGGGAATACGGCGGAATAAGGATCTTATTCCTCCTTATTTCCTATTCCCCTCAACTTAAGTTTTTAGCGTGGGGGCCCTAAGGTTATAACCTTACGACACCTATGTATAATATTTGCTATATATACTGTCCCTTTTATGTTTGGTTTATCATTTTGTGTGTTCTACTCATGGTTATAAAAAAGCATGAGTAAATATTTGCATTATTTTGAAAAAAAATTCAGAAAGTGTTGTAATTCCTTCAGTAAATATAAAACGGCTATAACCTTTAATTTAAGAACCTTATCTTTGGACACTTGTGAATCATTTTTTAATGTGAATGGGAAAAAGTTGATTCCTGGTGATAAAACCTGCTGTAATTGGTTGTCAATGATTTGAGCGTGTATTAATTCTGCAAAGGAAGAATCATCTCAAAGTGATGCCGATACACCTAAAACTTCTGCATCAAAAAGTAACTCATTCGCAAGTCAGTCAACTATTCAATCCAGTTCGTCAAATGTTGATTATCAGTCTCACAGTCAAAATGCTGAGATTCTCAATAAAATATTGAATGTGTTTGACATCCCACCATTCAAACAGATACCACCATGAAACTTAATCATAAAAAATTAGAAAATAAATCAACTGAAATAATCCAGGAAATAGTTACAAAAGTTTCTACAGCCATAAACAGTACATGTGAAAATAATCCAGTGACACCGATAAATATAAAACAGTTACAAGATGATAGTGATGCATTAAGAGAATTTATCAGCAATCTATCATCTAGATATAATAAAGAAGAAAAAATTAAACAACAAATTCGTTTACTTACTCTATTACCAGTTGATTGGACTTATCAGAAAACTAGTCAGTACTTTCTTTGTACGAAATATATGTTTTACAAAGTCAAATAACTAAGGAAAAATCAAAGTAAATAACAATAACATCCATATAATACTCAAGGTGTAATGAATAAATATTTGTAAAATAGATTAATTCCTTTCTGTAAAAATTGTCATAAAATTTTGATACCTGCTATCCTAAACATCATCATAAGAATAGAAAAAAATATTTATATATACTGTGCACTAACTCATAACGAAGGAGGTCACTACTTTATTTATTTATCATGAATATCATGATATGTATTTTATGTGTTTTAGCTGATTACCCAAGAAAAATTCATTATACACATTCATCGGAAATAAAAAATTGTATTATAGAATACTATAGAGATGATGCAAACAGCAGATTATGTAGTGGTATGAAAGAATGCTTAAGAGTTTCAACTGTCAATAGCGAAGGGTTCAAAACATCAGTATTATTTCGAAAAAGATTATTATTATATGATCTGAATGATCTCTATAGTAACTGGGTAAACGACTATAATTTAAAGAATATACCTAGTTTTGCATTATTCGCCAGTTTAAGACCAAAAGAATGCGTAATATTAGGAGCACCAGGGACTCATACGATATGCGTCTGCAGTCTGCATCAGAATGTTAAATTAAAATTAGATGCTTTAACTACTAAAATATCTACAGAGATTTGCTAAAGCCATGTGTCTGCTCAATGGACAATAAAAACTGTATGTTACATGAGTGCGATAAGTGTCCTGGAAAAAAGCTATTGTCGAATATTTACAATCTAGAAATTTTTTTGGTATAAAGCTTTTATTACTTATAATAATTGGACATCAGACAGTCAAAAGAAAAGTGATTCCGAAACTTCAGTCAGTAGGGCAGTGATTGATAATTTTAAAGAACCTATTGATGAATATATTAAGAACTTTGTTGATGATCTGTGGAACCTATCCGAGCATCATTTCGTGGCTGAAGCTCAAAAGAATTTCCTTTCGTATTGCAAAAAATATTAGATGCAAGTACTTGCGTAGCTCTTATGGATTTTGCAGAAGACTACACATTTATCTGTCAAGAGTCTATTCAAGCATATTGTTTCAGTAGTGTTCAAGCGACCTTACATCCAATTACAATTTATTACCGAACTATTACTGATACTGCTGTGAAGGTTATGAGTTTCTACGTTATCAGTGATAGTTTTAAACATACTGTATGCACTGTAAATATTTTCCAAGAAAAAGTATTGGAAAAATTTGAAGAGAAATGCCCCTGAATCACAAACATTATCTATGTTTCTGATGGAGCTCCTACGTTATATAAAAATAAGTAAGTAAATATTTTATTAACATTGTGAACATTGCAAAAATAATTATGCAGCGAAACAAAATAAGTAACTTATTGTTAGTATAATACGAATCATCAATATAAATCTTTTTTTCAGAAATAACTTTATTAATTTATGTTTTCATAAAACTGAATTAAAGTTAAAAATTACTTCTTACCATTTTTTCGCTACTAGTAATGGAAAAAGCGCATGCGATGGTATTGGTGCAGTAGCGAAACGCTCAGTAAGAAAAGCAACATTACAGCGGGATGCTAATCAACAAATATTGACTCCAAGTCAAATGTTTGATTACTTCTAGATCTCCAACTATATGATTTAGTCATTTTTTTGTTAGTTTTCGTCAAAGTACTTAGTTATCTATTAAATTTCCTTAATTTGATTTTTAAACAACTTAGTCATACAGAAAAATTATTCCTAAAAAAGTGTTCAATTAATTTTTTTTGAAATTTTTTTTTAATTATTGAGAGCCAAACTATACTAAAATTAGTATATACTATGATCGCTTTGTTTCCAAACAGTAAGTTTTAATCGACAAATGAATTAAGCAAAGAGTATAGTATTTATGTGTCTCAAATACATATTTTTCATAAATTATTATTCTTTTATTCCTAATATGTTAATAAAAATTATGATAAAGAATAGAAAGTTATTTACTAAAAATAATAGAAGTATGTGAGATCCACCTTGAAACGTTTTAAACTATTTGAGAAAATTATTAATATTCTTGTTGTATTTTAGGTTTATTTGGGTGTCTGCGTCAGATGTTTTCTAAAACTATACCAAACACACGAAAATATCACTCGTTTACACCTCTTGATAAATCAACAATTGAGGTTAAACTTACATCATTCGACAATGAATCACAAGCAGTTAAAATACTATAGCAATTAATTTTATTATACTGTTCTTTTATATACTGCTAAAAAAAGCTTACACAATTTTGTGCTATGAGAAGAAACATACGACTATTAGAATCCAGTCCAACAAAATTGAATGTTTTAACATTAAACGATTATAAATAATGAGTTTGTATTCCTTATTTATTTACATTGAGCATCACATTGTATAATTATTAAGAAAAAGTTTATTTTCTACAGAGATGTATGTATGATTATAAGGTTCGTTTTCCACATATAGATAAGCAGGGCTCTAATCAAAATAAGAACGTGATGATCAGTGTTATACGTATTTACGGCACGCAAATGCTCAAAATGCCCATGTTCTAAAAATCGTAGTCCCACAATAAGTGCAAAATATAAATCCAAACCAAGTGCGTTGCTTTGTAGCAAGTTTGAACTATATTTACATTAATTTTGAGCTCAATTGGTTTTGGTAGAAAAAGTTACAGGGGTGCCAACTTAGCGAATTTCGAAAACACTCTTATCTTTCCAGAGCTGTATCTCGACTTCTATTTAAAGATACCGAACATTTCAAAAAAGAATTGAAGGTCTTCTCAGGGCGAACAAAACGAGCCTAGCCAGACCTAATTATTTAAAACTCGGTAAACAGTAGAGGATCAAAGATAACCTAAAAACCGTAAAAATGTGGGTTCATGGTTTGCTTTGTGTAAATATCCCATTGCATTATTTAAGATCATTATATTTTTTTTCTAATAGTCGGCGCAAAAACGAAAATTTTCTGTTTTGAAAGGGTTAAATTGGTCAAATAGAGAGCCTTGTAGATTTTTTTGATAATAGGCCTTTTTTTACTATTTTCCGAAATTAAGAGGTTCACTCGTAGGACTAGGGTGCACCTAGGATTGAAAAAATTTTTTTTGGGGTTTTTTTGGCATGTACTTTTATATAAAAAATCGGCGGCCAAAACGACTGACCCCCCCCCCCCGCACACCAGTGACCGAATTCCACAAGAACGACCAATATATATATATATATATATATATATGGTGGAATTCGGTCACTGGTGTGCGGGGGGGGGAGGGGGTCAGCCGTTTTGGCCGCCGATTTTTTGAATAAAAGTACATGCCAAAAGAGCCCCAAAAAATTTTTTTTCAGTCCTAGGTGCACCCTAGCCCTACGAGTGAACCTCTTAATTTCAGAAAATAGCCAAAAAAAGGCCTATTATCCAAAAAATCTACAAGGCTCTCTTTTGACCAATTTAACCCTTTCAAAACAGAAAATTTTCGTTTTTGCGAATATATATATATATATATATATATATATATATATATATATATATATATATATATATATACAGACAGTCAGCACATATCCCACTCTTAATGTTCATTTTAAGGAATAATTATGCTGATGTATACATAAATCCTGCAAAGTCTGCATAAGTATCTTTTCAGTCCGAAAATTGTCCGCACAAGTCACTATCCATGGATATATATATATATATATATATATATATAATCCTGACACTGAAACGCAATAGCCGACTTCGTATTTGGACCACCGTCCCAATGACGCTAAGAGTCCAATCGATTGTTTATGATGTTCGTATGGTGGACTCAATCAAATTAGAACAACGAATGGATAGGTCACTAGTGTTAGCGCAATCGGGAACAAGAATATTTCTAAGAGGACCTGCACAGGTCTCTGGCATCTTCAAAATGTAATACGTCGCCAATATATGCAGTCAACCAATAAATGTTTGGGAAAATATTCTACCTAACTACCGTGCCTAGTAATATGTGGATTATAAATTAAATATATATGTATGTATGTCTATATAAATTATGTTACTCTGGTGATTACCTTCGGTGAATATTATAAGGGACCGCAGAAAAAATGATCTTAATTTCTACAAGTCTTCTTTAGTTGATCCTTGAGCTGAAATCTCTATTCGACAAATATTGACTACTTCTTGAGTAACTTCTGAAAATCCCGAATTGCAAAAACTACCGAGGGTAGCTAAAGCATCGCGCGGGATACGAGGAGATAAGTCATGACTGCCGAGCGACGTACGTCATATCGCTCACGAGTCCTGCAATACAGTTAGCCGTGCAAGCGACCACAGTGCATTCTACAGTATAAGAGGACGAAAGTACAGAGCGTCTATGTGCGGGCAGAGAGAAGGAGGATGAGCAGCAGCCCATCAGGAGCCACGGGCGTGCAACGACTCCGCAACCGTATCCAGCGGTTCTGGCATTTTAAGGTTCTGGTATTTTAAGGCAGGTTTGCCGTGGATTTGCCCTATTTATTCAATAATTTTTATTTCATACAAAAAATAATCTTTATTGTTCAAACTTTTTACAGATTAAAATACACGTTTTGAAGATATAAAAAATTTTTTTGTTTTTTTTTTACGGATTTTTCTTGACAAAATGGCCGCCTCAAAATTATTTTTTGTTTGACTGTCGACACGATATCTCACCAACGGATCATCTGAAATCAAAAAACTAAAAAGATTCTTAAAACTTATAGTTTTGGCTATTGCATGATCTAGGATTATAACGATCAATAAATTTTTCAAAAAGTTATAAACAATTTATGTTGCAAAAAAAGAGCCAAAAAATTCAAAAGTCCGCCATTTTGTTTTTTTTCGGTAAAAATGAAATATCCTAGACTATGCGATAGTGCGTGTTTGTGTATGCCTGTGTATGTGTGTATATGTGTGTGTGTTCGTGGATGATTATATGTGTGTCTGTGGATGTATGTGCATGTGTGTGTGTATCAGTGGATGGGTGTGTGCGTGTATGAGTATATGCGTGGCTATGTGTGCGTGTGTACGTATGTGCGTTAGTGCGCGTGAGCGTGTGTGCGTGCGTGCATGTGTGTGTATGTATGTAATGTGATCGTGTATGCGTGGGTGAGTGTGTATATAAGTTCGTGTCTGTATATGTGTGTGTGTGTATGTGTGTGTATGTGTGTGTATGTGCGTGTGTGTGCGTGTGTGCGTGTGTGCGTGTGTACGTGCGTGTGTGTGCGTATGTGCGTATATGCGTATGTGCGTGTGTGTGCATATATGTGTGTGTATGAGTGTGTGAATGTGTATATGTGTGTATGAGTATGTGTTTGCGTGTGTGCATGTGTGCGTGTATGTGTGTAGGTGTGTGCGCCTGAGTGCGTGTATGCGTGCGTGCGTGTGTGCATAAGTGTGAGTGTGTGCCTGTGTGTGTATATATGCGTGTGTATGAGTGTGTGTTTGCGTGGATGAGTTTGTGGGTATGTATGTATGTATGTGTGAGCGTGTATGCGTGTGTTTGCGAATGCGTGTATGTGTGTGTGTGTATGTGTGTGTGTGTGTGTGTGTGTGTGTGTGTGTGTGTGTGTGTGTGTGTGTGTCCGTAAGTACAAAACTGTATGTGTGTAATTCATAAACTTTACACAGAATATCTGTCAGAATTTAATTTTTATTATGTACTACTACCAAAATGCGCGCGCATTTCTACATAATGATTACTTCATTCTTTTACTATAGGGATATTACTGGTATAAAGCATCTTAAAAAATACATTGTAAATCAAAGTAATATTTTCAATCATAGATATGTTTTAAATAAAAGGTTAAATAAATAAAATGTTTATAAAAATAAGGTATTACGCAAAGTAATTTAGACAAATTACAATTTACACTGGATCTCTATTTTCAATAACATTATTTGTAGTGCATAAATTTACAACATATACTTTCAAGTTTTACGTAAAAGAGTGCATAAATTGAAGCTAATCAAAATTCACTGATGCCGGTTGCGCAAATGATAATTAAAATAATGTCCATTTTTGTGTGTTTTCTGGCTGCACTGATATTTGAACGGCGGCTTAAGGGGATTCTGACTAATGCAAACATGTTCTATATCGTATTAAAAATGTATTTGTAAATACGTAACAGATTTTGCGTTTTTCTGTAACTTCTTTCCTTAAAGCACAAAAAATAAAGTATAACTCAATTTTTTTTAAATAGTTCATATTCGAAAGGAGACAAGCTAGTAATTCCTTATACGGAAGCCAAAAGTATATTTAACGTGTAATTTTAGTTTCAGAGAGTCGTAAAGTATATAAACAAATGGTAACTTGTGAATAAAAGAAATAATAAATATCTCTATCTATTCAAACTATGCTATTCATCATTAATTATCAAGTTAAACAAAAATAAGCGCTGCCAACTGATTTTTTACTTAGCATTCTCAAAGAAGCATCAGCCACGTAATACAGTATATTACATTATTATACATACGTCAATATCTGTTGATGGATTTGACAAAATAGGTAATATATTATACATAAATTTGCTTGATGAGTTTATAAGCAGCACAAATACTTTAAATTAAAATGTTAACTAAAAATGGAGTTTTTGCACACAGATTGATTAGATTATATCCACTATTGTTTGACCCTGAGGCAAAAGTTACACATATATACATAAATACAATACGCAATCTTAATTATTCTGGAACTACGATTTTACTCCCCGTCATATATTCTGGATTTACGTAATAAAAATTAAAAAAAAAAGAAATTAAAACCATGCTAGTAAGCATATATCTCTATACTCAATAAATTATGACTGTAAATTTCAAATGAAAATATAAAGACAACTTTTAAATTAAGTTGTTCAACAAGATGCATGTTTGAACATTTTATTTATTTTTCTTAAGAAGCAATGAGTCTTCAATGAAATTTCATCCTTTAATTTTTGTGTTGTAGAGGTCAGAAAATAATTTATAAACACACGGTATAATAAATGTAAACTCTGTAACAGTCTCAAAATTGAGTGATAACATCAATGCCATCATTATCAACCCGCGGCCTAGCCGCTCCTAGTACGCAAAACAACCTCGTCGCAAGTAGTGCGGCGTTGGCTCAGTGGTAGAGCGCATGCCTCGGGTTCCTGGAGTCGAGGTTCAAATCCCCGCGTCCGCTTTATTTTTCGTTTTTGAAAAACTTGTATTACATGAGCTAGCCGTTATAAAAAGGTATCGGGCTGGGTATGTTCGATATACTATACAAGTTTCAATTTCTGAGATTTTTTAACCGAATATTAAAAAAGTTTTATACGAAATTTTATACAAAATGTACGAAAGTAGATTAAGTGTAATCTATTCGTCAGAAAATACGAACAAAATTTAACGATGGTAAAAAACTATTCACTAGTTCGAAGAAAATGTTATTCACTTATATTTAATAAATCCACTTTGCAACGATTATATCACTATAATGATCATAGGATTCATAAGGGATAATTGTAAAATGGTATTGATCGGTAGGAGAAGATTTATAGTAGCGCTAGGTGGAGAAAATAAACAATATATATTACGAAATTGTGTATAACATACATAAACTATAGAGAAAATGTACGTAAAATATTAAATTATGAACATATAATATTAATAAAAATGTTACCTTTTTTTCCGAGTGAGTGAGGTTTCGATTTTACCCTTGTATTCAAGATCCAGAGAAATTTTCGTAATCTCGTGATTAATTACCAATATACTACTCAGAAATTATAAATATTAATTTACTAAATTGTATGTTGTGAGTATTCTAATTTAGAAGAAAACTAAAAACAAAAGTATGTATTCAACGTCTATTTAATTGAAACTAAGTCCACTGTGTGTGTGTTTAAAAAAATGTATTTAAATCTGATTATAATTACTCCCGTTATGTACCATTGCTAATTATATTTACTAATTTCTGTAAATATTTTTAATTCAAAGTCAAATTTTATTTGTTACACTCTTATTTAAAATCCTTAATCAAATGGAATAACAATTGAGTCAAAAAAAGATATTTAATTAAACATATTTTCAAAAAGAAACTTGAAGTACTTTGTAGAGTCTATACTATACCTAACGAGCAAGTGTTACAAAAAATAATTTTTCTTATTTTTATTTATATAATTTCCAAAATTAATACTCGAAAAAAAATGTCGAAACTTCACCTCGCACTCACTCACTGTTTATTATACTATATTTGTATTGATACAATACGAATTATTTAGGACATACGAATAAATTGTGGGATATATTTTTTTGTATTTATGCCAATTTGCAAAATGCAAAATAATCAGCATAAAATACTTATGCCAAATACTGCTAGCGTGGCCTACCGCCTGAGGCCAAAAAATTGGCTGCCTTTGAGACTACGTCGCGGCGCACATGCAACAATGGCGAGCTACAAGTTGTCGAAACGTTGTTGAGAGCCTCACCGCGGCAGCGTGTATATCACTTGCGTAAATACCGACTGTCTTACAGGTGCCACTTTGTGTATATCTATAAGTTTACCTGCACTGTTATATTCTACAAATTTTTTAATAACGAATTTAATTATTGCGTTTGATTAAATTTTAATTTAATCTAAATTTTACCGAGATTTTTGTCGGGCCCCACGTTGTTGCGTCAATTTTATGACAATAAATTTAGCTATTATAACCAAGATTATTGCGCCGCATATAGAGGCTTTATCATTATGCTTATTCGAAGCTTTAAATAAAGTACGACACAAGAAATTAGGATAAAATCATGAACACTTGAGGTTTACTCAATTTATATTACAATGTGTTGAGCGCCAGCTACTGAAAAAGTTAGTACTCAGGAACGCGAATTCTACAGAATATACGGCGGTGAAATACGAATGCAAATGGAAGACACGCGGCGCGATGTTAGACAAACGCACGCGACGCTAGATTTCCAATATATATAGATATACTCAATAAGCACAATAGTATTCTGTGCAACTTACTGTTTTCAAAATCCGGTGTGGCCTCCTTCGAAAACGTAGATTACAAGTTGGTTGACACACGCGGAACGAGAAGATTGACGGAAAATTCGAAGTATGGAAGCTAATACGAAAGTTCGCAAATCGGAGCAAGCTACTACAAAGTTTTTGCAACGGAGCGAAAAAAGCATGAGGCGTCTACGAGCGCATCTCAATACGAAGGGAACGAATCTCTCCCATCGTACCCGAGACACTTCACGCGGATTTCGCTAGCGCCGACCGTGCCTGAATAAAGTCGCAGCGCATGCGTCTGGCGAGGAGGATAGAGGAGCGTCTGCTTGCGATGAGGTCACTCTATACGGCACGCAGTCGACGGCTCGCAGAAGGTTTCGTGGGAGTCAGGACGAGGAAGTACAACGAGGAATCCAGCAGGAGGTGCACTTGGGCAACTGCGATGATGAAGGGGGACGAAGACGAGAGCTGCGAGTCCCAGGACTGCGTACTTGCAGCAAAAGCAGTGAGACGCCGTTAACCTCGAAGAGGTTATATTTACTCAGCAGCTTGCTACACTGTTCTCTTCAACTACCACTACAGCTATCAGGTGAAATCAATGTTTTAGATACCACAGTCTGTTTATTCTTCTTAATGCTAGGTTGCCTACAGGTGACTGACAAGTGATTCTGTGACTGCTGCTGCTGCTGTTATGGAGAACTGGGCCAGGAGCTGAGCTACGATGATGTATCTGGGAGGCCACACTGTCTCTACAAACCCTCCAAACCAGGTAAGAGAGTTTCAGTTTGTTTTCCATATCTGCTGTAGGCTAATCATTCTTTATACTTTCTAGGGTGTATGCTGTAGGCCTCTAGAATATCCGGAGATGCAGCTGCACCTCCCAAGGTTGTCCCATCTATGCCTTTCAGAACATCAAAGCGGGTGGGTATTGATCTAATACCATTTTGCTTACATTCTAGGGTAATAATACCCTTTGTATGTGCTTTCAGGTTGATTCGGGATGAAGGGAGCAAAGGGAGGGGGCACCAGGACACACTCAGCGCACCTCAATCAGGAGCAGCCGACTCCAGCCTATGGGAGGCTCTATCGTCAATTTGCGCATTTCATTTGGAATTAGGTTTTTCTAATGTATGGTTTGTCGAGCATCGGATGTGTACTGAGCAGCTCGTTTCGACAATTCCTACAGGTTCGACTAACTGTTTCATATGTAACACACACAAAATGTGGTGTTGTAACTGGTACATTTTGCATCATATTCGGTCTTACATTAAAGTATTGTATTAGAACTTAATTGTGGAAAGAATTTGCTTCTCAAACAACATTTATTCATAAAAAAATATTGAAAAAGCGTAAGATTTCAATCTTTTAAATTTCATAAGTTGCTTTAAAATCAAAATGATTTACACATACACACTCATGCACGCACACACGTGCACGCACACATACCCACACAGACACACACACACACAGACACACACACTCACACACCCACACACACACATTCATGCAGCGGACATTTTTTGAGAGTAGTTTATTTAAACTCCCTAAGTCATACAATATGTTTTTACTGTATAAAATGACAAAAAAATTATTATCAAACATTGCTTTCTTTTTGAGAAAGCAAAATCAGATTGTTGAACAAATTAGAGAAAGAATTTAGATTATTACAGCGTAGTGAACTGCTGCAAGGAGCTGTTACCCGTAGCACACTCTTCTGCAAAATAAACACTTAACTAATAATTGTATCTCCTAATAAGCAAGAAACACATAAGTAACAATTCTCTAGTGACTAATAAATTTAGCATCATCAGTTGACATTTAAAAAAAAAGAACAGAACAAACAGAAGCTCAATCAAGAATCAATTGCAAGCCAAAAAAATTTTTCCGAATTTCGCATAAAGAGGTAAATTCTTTTTGTCTATTCAAAGTTATTTTATTTGTTTATTTTTTGTAAAGATGCAATGTATTAGAATAAAGAAATTCATATAATTATTTATTAAACAGACGAATTTTTATGTGATTTTTTATGAACATACGAAATCGGAAAGAAAAATATTCCTCGATTCGTTTCTGTTTTATAACGATTTTTCTATTTACAATATTTTTTAAATCTATAATACTGGTTTTGATCATAAACTTATAATTTTTAGTAATTTATTTTTTATCAATCAATAATCAATGATAAATACACCTTTTACGAGATATTAATATTATATAATTAGAGCAATTTAACCCTTTCGTGCACATAAGAGTTACAGTTATGGTGCGGGGAAACTGTTTACATTTTATAGGGTCCCGAGCCGCGCTGAATCCGAATCCGAGGTCAGATTTTGAAAATTCAAGATGGCGGATCCAATATGGCGGACTGGAAAGTAAAAAAATCGAGATTTTGAAAAACAAAAAACTCAAAAACTAAGAGAGATATCGAAAAAACATCAAGAGCAGTTTCTATTTGTGTTTTCACGTAGAAGACGAAAAAATTGTTGTTTTTCAAAATCTCGATTTTTTTACTTTCCCGTCCGCCATATTGGATCCGCCATCTTGAATTTTCAAAATCTGACCTCGGATTCGGATTCAGTGCGGCTCGGGACCCTATAAAATGTAAACAGTTTCCCCGCACCATAGCTGTAACTCTTATGTGCACGAAAGGGTTAAAAATAATGTATCAGAATAAAGAATTTAATATCGGAATAATTTATTTAGTTTGAGGAAGCTAAGTACCAACGAACTGACAGCGGTTTCCTTGCTTCCTTGTAGAGAAAGCGTTGTTATGAAAAAATAAAAGGTTTTGCTAAAAACACGTTAGAAACATGTTTTGAGATACTGGGAATCGAAATAAGTAATGTATAATACGTCACGTAAATTACGTCAGACATCAATAGTATGACGTTTACTTTTGGTGAAAAAAGCAAGCAGGAGAAAAAATTTTGCAGAAGAGTTTGCTACGGGTAACTGCGCCTTGCAGCAGTTCACTACGCTGTACTAATCTAAATTCTTTCTCTAATTTGTTCAACAATCTGATTTTGCTTTCTCAAAAAGATAGCAATGTTTGATAATAATTTTTTTGTCATTTTATACCGTAAAAACATATTGTATGACTTAGGGAGTTTAAATAAACTACTCTCAAAAAATGTCCGCTGCATGAATGTGTGTGTGCGGGTGTGTGAGTGTGTGTGTCTGTGTGTGTGTCTGTGTGGGTATGTGTGCGTGCATGTGTGTGCGTGCATGCGTGTGTGTGTGTAAATCATTTTGATTTTAAAGCAACTTATGAAATTTAAAAGATTGAAATCTTACGCTTTTTCAATATTTTTTTATGAATAAATGTTGTTTGAGAAGCAAATTCTTTCCACAATTAAGTTCTAATACAATACTTTAATGTAAGACTGAATATGATGCAAAATGTACCAGTTACAACACCACATTTTGTGTGTGTTACATATGAAACAGTCAGTCGAACCTGTAGGCATTGTCGAAACGAGCTGCTCAGTACAAGTCCGATGCTCGACAAACCATACATTAGAAAAACCTAATTCCAAATGGAATGCGCAAATTGAAGATAGAGCCTCCCATAGGCTGGAGTCGGCTGCTCCTGATTGAGGTGTGCTGAGTGTGTCCTGGTGCCCCCTCTCTTTCGCTCCCTTCATCCCGAATCAGCCTGAAAGCACATACAAAGGGTATTATTACCCTAGAATGTAAGAAAAATGGTATATTAGATCAATACCCACCAGCTTTGATGTTCTGAAAGGCATAGATGGGACAACCTTGGGAGGTGCAGCTGCATCTCCGGATATTCTAGAGGCCTACAGCATACACCCTAGAAAGAATAAAGAATGATTAGCCTACAGTAGATATGGAAAACAAACTGAAACTCTCTTACCTGGTTTGGAGGGTTTGTAGAGGCAGTGTGGCCTCCCAGATGCATCATCGTAGCTCAGCTCCTGGCCCAGTTCTCTATAACAGCAGCAGTAGCAGTCACAGAATCACTCGTCAGTCACCTGTAGGCAACCTAGCATTAAGAAGAGTAAACAGACTGTGGTATCTAAAACATTGATTTCACCTGATAGCTGTAGTGGTAGTTGAAGAGAACAGCGTAGCAAGCTGCTGAGTAAATATAACCTCTTCGAGGTTAACGGCGTCTCACTGCTTTTGCTGCAAGTACGCAGTCCTGGGACTCGCTGCTCTCGTCTTCGTTCCCCTTCATCATTGCAGTTGCCCAGGTGCACCTCCTGCTGGATTCCTCGTTGTACTTCCTCGTCCTGACTCCCACAACACCTTCTGCGAGCCGTCGACTGCGTGCCGTATAGAGTGACCTCATTGCAAGCAGACGCTCCTCTATCCTCCTTGCCAGACGCATGCGCTGCAACTTTAGCCAGGCACGGTCGACGCTGGCGAAATCCGCGTAAAGTGCCTCGGGTACGACGGGAGAGATTCGTTCCCTTCGTACTGAGATGCGCTCGTAGACGCCCCATGCTTTGCTCGCTCCGTTGCAAAAACTTTGTAGTAGCTTGCTCCGATTTGCGAACTTTCGTATTAGCTTCTATACTTCGAATTTTCCGTCGATATTCTCGTTCCGCGTGTGCCAACCAACTTATAATCTACGTTTTCGAAGGAGGCCACACCGGATTTTGAAAAGATTAAGTTTCACAGAATACTATTGTGGTTATTGAGTATATCTATATATATTGGAAATCTAGCATCGCGTGCGTTTGTCTAACATCGCGCCGCGTGTCTTCCATTTGCATTCGTATTTCACCGCCGTATATTCTGTAGAATTCGCGTTCCTGAGTACTAACTTTTTCAGTAGCTGCCGCTCAACACATTGTAATATAAATTGAGTAAACCTCAAGTGTTCATGATTTTATCCTAATTTCTTGTGTCGTACTTTATTTAAAGCCTCGAATAAGCATACTGATAAAGCCTGCTTGTGCGGCGCAATAATCTTGGTTAGAATAGCTAAAATTATTGTCATAAAATTGACGCAACAATGTGGGGCCCGACAAAAATCTCGGTAAAATTTAGATTAAATTAAAATTTAATCAAACGCAATAATTAAATTCGTGATTAAAAAATGTGTAGAATATAACAGTGCAGGTAAACTTATAGATATACACAAAGTGGCACCTGTAAGGCAGTCGGTATTTACGCGAGTGATATACACGCTGCCGCGGCGAGGCTCTCAACAACGTTTCGACAGCTTGTAGCTGGCCATTGTTGCATGAGCGCCGCGAGGTAGTCTCAAAGGCAGCCATTTTTTTGATGTCAGGCGGTAGGCCACGCTAGCAATATTTGGCATGAGTATTTTATGCTGATTATTTTGCATTTGGAAATTGGCATAAATACAAAAAAATATATCCCATAATTTATTCGTATGTCCTAAATAAATCGTATTGTATCAATACAAATATAGTATAATAAACAGTGAGTGAGTGCGTAGTGAAGTCCTTAAATGAGAGATAATTAATTTCTGAAACTTTTTAAGATCTCATATAAAATATCAGATGAATGTCACATATAAATCACCTGACAATTTCAAGAGAATATGATATAATTTTTTACATAACATTTATGTAATATTTCATATAATATCTCAAATGGATTCAGAATTTATATCTGTTCCTTGTCAACACGTAATATTTTGTTTCATTATATCACGTGATCCTTTTTAGTAGGGCCATTACTTACGTAAGACAAATTTTGGCTTTTTTGGACACTCATCCCCTACTGTAAAAACGCTTTCAACTGCTTTGCCACTTTGCTTTAACAAATACAATTTAATTAAAGTTAATATAAATAAGGGAGTTGAGCGAAACACATTTGTCGCCGTCGTTGCTTTCAATTAGAGAGATACGATATATATTTACGATTTTTGTGAAGTTTATTTTTCTGTCTAACTAATTTCATCTAGTGATTCGTGAACTACTGACAAATAGATATTTTTCAATAAACATATTATCGTATTCTATGTGCATAATGAAGACTTTTTGCTACTTAGAAAGACTTTAACATGCTTATTTTCCTTAGGTATACGTAATCGATGATACTTATTCTATGACATATTAACTTGCCGTAAGAATTTTCATTAAAATTAGATAATTTCTAGCTTGTTTCTAGTTGAGATTTTATTAAGACCTCAGTCGATAAGATGTAAGTAAAGAAGACTTTTCTTTTAATTGTTATTGGTGCCTATTATAACCTCAAAATCTATAATATTTGATTGACTTAGAGTCAGATTATATATTAAAGTGATGCTAAATGCACCCGTCAACGACAATCACGAGGAATAACTTTCTTCATTTCATTTTCAATTTTGAATAAGTATCTCTCTGGAACAATGCGCTCCTAATGAAGAAGAATAATATTCTAGAGAAATATTTCTTTAAAATTGAAAATTAAGTGAAAATAGGGGTTCCCCGTATTTTCCGGTAACGCAGGAGTTTAGCATCACCTTAATCTATTTATTAAGAGTAATACAATATAATTAATTCATAAACGTTCTCAATTAACTTGGATATAATCACTTAATAACATGAAATAGTTTATTTTGTTACTTTTCATATTAGCCAGAGACTAGCAAATAATCAATTAGCTATAAACTATGTCGTTTTCAAAAGTAAATTATCTAATTCGTTAAGTAAAAATGAGGTAATTTTTCAAGAATTTGCTAATTTATCGAATTTACCACTTAGATTTTTACCGTGCAATGAGATAAGATTATAAGCAGTTATAACCAATTTTTATCAAATGAAGCTGGGGTATTTTAAATACCGTCGATCAGATGTTTGTGACATCGAGGTGCTTATTACTCCAAAAATTAAAACTATTTAAAACAGTTAAGAAATGGTGCGGCTATGGGTATAAGCTTCAAAGGAAACGAAATATCACTATGTGAAACGTATGTGGTAGGCAAGTTGGCCAAGAAACCTTTCCAGCTCAACGAGAAACCAGCATGAAGTCAACTAGAATTAGTGCACAGTGATTTATGTGAATAGGATGATTCATCTATAGGAAACTCAAAATATTTCCTGACTTTTCTAGATGATTACTCTAGGAAAATCTTTGTTTATTTTATAAAAAACAAGAGTGAAGTGCCTGCGATGTTTAAACGCTTCATTCAATTTGCAGAAAAACAGTCTGGATTAAAAATCAGGATTTGGAGAACGGATAATGGGCGTGTGTATGTCAACTAAACGCTCAAGCAAACTCTGGACCAGCTAGGCGTTAGACATGAAACGTCCATAGCTCATAACCCGCAGCAAAATGGAAGAGCTGAACGCATCAACAGAGTCCTGCTAGATAAAGCTAGATGCATGATCGCAGACTCAAAACTTCAACCAAAATTCTGGGCGGAGGCTGTATCTACAGCTGCTTATCTCACCAACAGATCACTAAAGCGATGTCTGGAAGGAAAGACACCAGAGGAAGTTTGGACTGGCTCCAAACCAGATTTATCTAATTTAAGGATTTTTGGATGTAAAGCTTATTCCTACACACCAAGACACCAAAGAAAGAAAATGGAACTTAAAGCCAGGTAATGCATTATGGTGGGATACTGTGACACCCAAAAAGGATATAGGTTATGGGACACACAGCAGCAAAAGGTCTTTGCTGCCAGAGACGTAGTTTTTATTGAGAACGAAGAAAAACCTACAGCAATTGTTTACCTACCTGTGGAAGAAGATGAACCAGCAATTCACACAAAAGAAAAGGATTTACCTCAATCCAGCGATCAACCTGCAAATAAAAAAGAAAAAGAAGATTTACCCAAATTCAGCGATGAACCTGCAAAAGAAAAGAAACAACCAGCGACACCAGACAAAAACCATTCATCTGTAACACCTGCTTGGTCGACACAAGATTTGAACCAAAGTTCAGATGAAGAACTTGCTTCTGTGCCAAAGCGATCTTTGCGCCCAAAGAAGAAATCCAAAAATTTGGACGACTACGTGACCTACTCTGCAATAAGTGATTTAAATGAACCAAAGACATTTCATGAAACTGTCTCTGGTCCCGCGTCCAAGCAATGGTGGAAGGCGATGCAGCAGGAATATGCCTCAATCCAAAAAAATGAGACATGGGTATTAACAGATTTACCTGCTAACTGCAATGTTGTGGGGAGCAAATGGGTTTTCAAAAGGAAAATCTCATCTGACGGTTCTGTTCGACACAAAGCCAGGTTAGTAGCTAGAGGTTTTTCGCAAGTGAAAGGTGTTGATTATGAAGACACGTACTCACCAGTAGTGAGATTCACCTCACTCCGGATTCTCTTTGCCTATGCAGCAAAATTAGATTTAGATATACAGCACTTCGACGTAGACACTGCCTTACTACATGTCGAGCTAGAAGAAACCATCTACCTACAACAACCAGATGGCTTTATTGACAACAAGCAAGAAAACCTAGTGTGTCAATTAATAAAGGCTATTTACGGGCTGAAACAAGGCAGCCGAGTATGGAATCAAAAACTTGACTCTGTGACGGACTTAAGCCGTTCTTCTACTCCAACGTAGGAGAGTTCGTTTTCCAGTTGTGTTTTTGTTACACGCGGTTCGCGTACGGACCCGAAGAAGTGCGCGAGAAACAACCTCTTCCGGAATTCCCCCTGATAGTTACGCTCCTGCAGCCGCCGAGGTCGGAGCTGCAGAAGTGCAACTGTGCTTTGGGTTTTGGTATGCTAACTCGAACCAGCAGGAGGGCGCGTTAGCTCTCCGCCGGGCAAGCAGTCAAAACCCCGAGAAAGGCACCAGCGCGCTTTTCTCGGGTAAAACCCTGAAGACGTAGTCTCGGGCAGCGCGTTGGCCACACCGAGCTATGCCTTTTATGAAATTCGTTAGCGCGTTTCCCCCTCCAGTGGCTACTGAAGGACGTCCGGCGCACCCGAATAATAGGTGGAGGCGGGGAAAAATGAGTTATAATTATTAGTGTGAAACTTGGTTTTTTATTGAGGGTAACAGTACAATTAAAGAGGAGTGGAGTTGCGATAGAGGGAAGCGAAAGAGAGAGATTACACGCGGTAGATAGGCGAGGATTCGCCACATCACCGTGTGTTCACCACAAGAAGCGGCCCGAGTTAACCCTAGTATCCCGAGCGCGAGGCCTGCACGCTGGCTAGCCACGGCTTGAGAGGTCAGAGAAAACTCAGTGCTTCCTCGGCTGTGCGTCGCCGATATATACCCGAGCCCACTCTCTCCATCTCTCTCGCTCCCGTCCTCCTTCTCACGATATTCGCGAATCCCCACTCTTCCAATATTCGCGAATTCGTTGCTCCTCGCTGAACACGCTTTCGTATGTCTGCGCGCTCGTGTGTGCATATGCACACGCGCGCGTTCTTAGCCATTACGTTGGCCCCGCCGTATCATCTTAGTTAACAAATATAAAACCGAATCATTTCCGCAATAATTAAATAATTAATTAAATGATTTCTTATAAAAAACTAACTTTTAATTAATACTACGTTTTTTTTATATCCTAAATGTATTAACTAATTTATTTTGCTTATAATAATTACTAATGTTAATATCATATTAACATTAACAATAATAATTAATGGTACCGTTCTTGATAATAAGGGTATAGGTACAGGCCGTCTCAGTGCCCCCCAATAAAAGTTGCAATTTTGGAAACCAAATTTGAAAATTTTATTTTGTTTTCTAGGCGGCGTATACCTTTACTGGCTCGCTCTTCTAATAAAAAAGTAACGCGTCAGATAACGTATTCTGTTTTTATTTATTCTATATATAAAAAAAACATGAAACAATAATCGAAATAACAAATAATTAAAAATTAAAAAAATAAAATTCCTAATTTTCGACTTGTTGAAGCCACTCTTCAAAGTCGTTGATGGCATCCATCAGGGCGTCCGATTGAAGGTGTTGGCATGGAGCCTCTAGCTCTGCTAATACTTTGTCGACGTCCGATCCTCCGATATCGTGTGCCATTGAGATTGGGTTTTGCTCGGGGTTATCGGTTGAACTTCCCTCCTGGACATCGCTCTGTCCCTCCCTGGCCTTTTGCCTGTTTTACGCATGTTTTTTATTTTTTAATGCCCGAAAAGCCGTTTTTTTTTTTTTTTTTTTTTTTTCCTCGTTTTGTGCTAAATTTTGCGTACCTCGCTATGATGTTTTGGCGTGCCTGTAGTTTCCAGGAACTGTCTTCTAGCTGGTCTATGGCTCTGGGCTCGTATTCCTCGCCGTCGCTTAGACTTGGTAAGGCCTTTTGGGCCGTTGCGATTTTCTCCATGTCGCTTAGCGCAGTGGGAGATGGTAGTAAATGCATTACCCTTTTCCTCTTTCGGCCCTTCTTTAGGGCTTGCGTTGCCTCCGGGTCGGGTGTCAGTTCGATGTCTGTTGGAGTGGGTCCGTAAAATTCGGGCTTCCTTGGTGAAGCTCCGGGTCGCCGAGCTTGCGCGCTTCCAAAAAACACCCACCCTCGGTGTTTCCGTATGGATTTCTCCATGTCTCCGGCCACCTGCGTTCCCTTCTGCTTCGACATTGTGTCCGGGCCCAGCCGCTTGTCCTCTTTTGGCCCTCCGGGTGGGTTCCATCGAGCAGGTCCCTCGGCTCGCTGGAATCCTCCCTTCCTTGCGCATTTAAAGCGTACGCAGGAGATGCGTGTCGTTTTATATGGCACCGTCCTATGGTACCCGCTTCCCAGCGCTAGGTCTCTTTCGCACACGACCGTCTCCTGATCGCACATACCGAATCGCACGTGCCTTTCGGTACTCGTCGCTGCGTCGCGGGTCGCGTTTCGGGTTTCGCACATGATGCTCGATCTAAATCGACTGTGAGGTCCTTTTGTCTTGCACCTTGACTCGTCACCTCGGCTTTTCCCCTCCCTTCTGCCGAATTTTCGCACACGTGCCAGCTCCTTGTTTACGTTTGACTTCTCCCATGCGCGTACCGGACCTGCGGTCCTCCCTGCTTGTGTTTCTCCGAAAACATCGCATGTTTCTTCGATTTGGCTCTCTTCTTGTCCCTATCTCTATCTACCTTTTAATTCTATTCTTTTTCGCTACATTGCTTTCTTAGAGTATTTTGAACCATATTCTTTTTTCTTTGGGCCGATTTCACGGTGCCTCTTTTATTTTTAATTTTATAATTTGTTTTAATTGATGTTTGCCCGTATACGTGTATACACGATGGTGTCCAATATATACGTGCACTCATTGAATTATTGTATTCTATTATTTTATGGTTCAAGTGTCTCTTTGTTTACTTAATTTATTTTAATAATGCATATACCTTCATTATGTATTGGGCCGATTTCACGGTGCCTCTTTTTGTTTATAATGTTCTGTTCTGCATTATTTAAATAATTACATTTCGTTTTTACATATGTGTTTTTGTTTTTCGCTTAATTACATGTTATACTCTTTTACATTTGTTTAAATCTAAAATTTATAAACTCTTAAGCCTGTTCTATTCTATTGTGTGTTTCTCTCTCCCTACTGCCCCCCAAAAAAAGTTTGAATTTTTGAGAAAAAATTTGAAAATTTTATTTGACCGTGCCAGAGAGAGAATACCCTAACGGTATCAAATTTTACTTGCCCAATTTATGATTATTTTCGTGTGAACAAAAACAAGTTTATACTATAAACGTTTATTCTAGTTTATCTAATTTGTCAATTTTTTGTTTCAATAATAGATTTTTCTTTTGATTACTTACTCACTGTAATACGGTTTTAAATTTGCCAAGTGAAATTTTCCCCGTTCTTTTTTTAATACCGGGTCGTAAAGTAAATACGTATCGATTCCCACGTCTTGTTGCACGATAAATGGCCCTTCAAAAACATCAAAAAATTTTGCTATTTTGCCGTTCTCCGCATCCGATACGTTTAAAGCTTTCACTAACACTTTGTCGCCGTCTTTAAATTTAAAGTGTGTTTTATTCGCATTCCGTTTCGCTGCTCTATTCTTTAAGAATTTGTGCGCATAGTCGCGAGCTAGTGATATTCTATTGTCGCGGGACACATCGTTGTCCTCTTCTGGTATTTTTAAATATTTTTCCCATATCCTTGTTGGCTTATGGCCCATATGCAATAAGATAGGTGGCTGGTTCGTCGTTTCATGAGGGATTTCATTTATAATGTTTTGAATTTTTCGAATATACAGAGCCCACCCGCCGTGTTTATCCTTTACGAAAGTGCGTAAAAACCTTGCCAATTCTCGGTGTACACGCTCGATTATGTTACTTTGAGGGTGTCTGATAGATGAATATATTATGCGTATCCCCTCGTTTTTTAATGTATCAATCCATTTTTTGCTCGTAAACTGCGTCCCATGGTCTGATATTATTGCCTCCGGTTTCCCATAAGTTGGTATGTAATCATTCATTAATTTTCTAATTACCGCTGTCGTGTTCGCCTTTTTTAGAGGATAAAATACTACGTATTTACTGAATACGTCTATAGTAGTTAAAATGTATTTTACACCACCTCTCGACACGGGTAAGGGACCAAAAAAGTCTATCGATAACATTTCTCGCGGTTTATTAGTTAATATAGGTTGCGTGATTTCGTCATATCGCTGCGTTAAATATTTAGTTTTTTGGCATGTATCACACGTTTTTAGTATTTCAGCTACCCTTTTTCGTAAATTTCGTGAGTAAAAATGCTCTAAAATTATTTTATATACTTTTCGCGGCCCCACATGTCCATATATCACGTGTACCTCCGTTACAAGTGGTTTTAAGTTCCCCTCTGGTATATATATTTTTGCACAATTAATCATAATTCTATATAATATATTTTCTCGAATTTCGAATTTCTTTTTTATTTTAGCGTCCCCAGCCCTTAGTTTTTCCATAATCTGAGACGCGTATGGCTCACTTCTTTGTAATTTATCCATATTTTTACACAAATTGATTAACGCCGGGCTTGGCTTTTGTTGTACCACTGCGGCTATAATTATTTCAGTTTTTTCCGCGCGGTTCGGCTCTAAATCGGTGACGCGGCTTAGATAGTCCGCGACGACGTTTTCTTTGCCCGGTATATATTCCGGGTCGATATTAAAGTCTTGTATAGCTAAATTCCATCTTTGTAACCTGGCATTACGGTACTTGCATGTTTTTAAAAAGGCCAGAGCTTCATGATCTGTCCTCACGTAAATATTTATTGCCCCCCGTAAAAACGTGTCCAATCTCTTTAATGCCCATACTAATGCAACCATTTCTTTCTCAGTGGTAAAGTATGCGCCCTCGCTCCCTTTTAAAGTTCTACTTACAAAACACACGACTTCTTCTTCACCCTCGTCATTTAATTGCGATAGTGCCGCGGCGCACGCAAAATCCGAAGAGTCGGTGGAAAGTATGTAAGGCCGTTTCGGGTCTGCGTATTTTAAAATAATGTTTTCATCAAAAATTTCTTTTATATTGTTAAAAGCTCTTTGTTGCACTGCGGTCCAATCAAAAAAGGAACCCTTTTTAAGCAGCTCAATCAAAGGTTTTGTGTGGTGCGAATAATTTTTTACGAATTTAGTGTAAAAATTGACAAACCCCAGAAAACTCTGTAACTCCTTTACATTACGGGGTCTTTTAAAATTTTTTATTGTGTTTATTTTCTCGGGATCCGGCCTGATTCCGTGTGCTGATATAAAGTGGCCTAGAAATTCGATTTCCTCGCACATAAAGTTTGATTTTTTAAAATTTAATCTTAGATTATGGGCTAAGAGTCTTTCATACAGCGCAGCTAAATGCGATAGGTGTGTTTCGAAATTTTTTGATTTTATCACCATGTCGTCCACAAACAATACTAAAAATTCGTCAAAATCTGACGTTGTTTGATCTAGTCCTCTAATTAAGGCTGATCCGCTAGTTTTTATCCCAAAGGGTACCACGTTATGCTCATAAATGTGATTATCACACTTAAAAGCCGTATATTTTTTGCACCACTCCGCGAGCTTTACCTGCCAATAACTACACGTGAAGTCTGAGGTACTTGTTATCGGCTTTCCCGCGCATCTTTGCAATACCTCCTCAACGCCTGGCGGCCCCTCGTAATCATCAATAAGCCGCGCGTTCAGTTTTCGAGCGTCTAAACATAATCGCACAGAACCGTCCTTTTTTTTAACTACGGCTACTGGGTTAATATACGGGCTGGTCGAGCGCCTAATAATTCCTAATTCCAACATTCGGTTTATTTCCTTTTTTACCTGCTCGCGATATGCTAGTGGTATAGGATAGGGCTTAGTATAGAAGGGTGTATCGTCCTTCAAAATTAGCTCGTGCTCATAGGTAGTTAGCAAACCGGGTTTTTTTTCAAACACTTTTTTATATTTTACAAGTAATTCTTTTAATTTTATTTTTTGTGATTCATTTAGATTTTCACATAAATTTACTTTATCGTCGATTTCTTCTACTGAGATATCGTACGATTCTTCGCGGGATTCCGTACCTTTTCCATCGTCCTCGTCGAAGTGATTCCTGAGATCTACCTCATTTTCGAGGTACTCATTTGCATGCTCGATGCACAGAGACGTATATTCGTTCGACGCGAACCGCCTATCTGTGTAACCGATAACACCGTCTTTCTGATTTACTTGAAATAATAAGTTTTGATTTACCGTGTCAATTAGCATTTTTAACGCTTTTATTGAGTCATACCCGATGATACACGGTTTTACCAATTTTGGCACTACTAGAATTATTAATTTTGCCTCTAATCCTCCGATAGTTATACTTAGCAGAATTTGGAACTTTAATCTCGCCGATTTTGCCCCCGTCGCGCCTTTAATGACTTTTCCACTTATAGGTAGTGTAGGGCATTCTTTAAGTTTATTAATATTTGCGTAATAAAATTCTTCTGAAATCGCCGTGACTTCACTCCCCGTGTCGATTAACGCTTTTACTTCGTTTCCGTATACGCTTATGCTGATTTCCGGACAACACGTGGTTTCGGTATTTTCTCCAGCGGGTTCTACATCGTATAATAGTGTTTCCCGCGGGTCTTCTATTATAGAAGCTACATTTAATTGCTCAGTTGCGCCCCGTCTATTTTTTACTTCTAGATCCGAATTACGTGACGCAACTAATCCCCGTTTCCCGGGGTTCGAACATCGCTGATATCTATATCGAACACGTTTATGTCCGATTGATCTTTCTTATCTCTCCACTTATTGGTTTGGTTGTTTTCCCATTTTTTAGGATTTTTATACGTATTATTCCCGGTTCTTTGACTTTCGGTTGGTTTCGCATTTTGCATGGCACTTATATTTTTCGTTTGCCAAGGTTTTTTACCTTCCGTATTTGCAACAGGAGCCGCGGATTGGCTCGGCGCGTTACTCGTGAATTTTTTTGTTTCTACCGTGTTAACGGGCGCGCGGTCGCCTTTTATGCGTTGATCATCGCTGTCGTATTCTGCTAGTATTTTCAATAGACTATTTTTATCTTTTACCCTTTGCCCTGCTATAGCTAACCTGATACTCCTCTCAAAATGCTCGCCGATTTTTAATACCAGGTCTTCCTCGGGTAATTCGAGTTCAAGTTCTTTCGTTAATCCCAGGATATAAATCGCGTAATTTACGCGATTCATGGACGCTGAAGCATACCACTGCCCGAACTCTACTTTTCTTTTCGCCACTCGTCGCATATTCGAATTCCAGTACCTCTCTTTGAATTTGTTTAAAAAATCGTCGTAATCTTTTATTTGGCCCTCCTGCAGGTACCACCAGTTATGAGCATCGTCTATTAGTGCCTGCGAAATTACACATAGTGTTTCATCAGCATCCGGCCGTATTAATGTAAAATAGTTTTCTAACTCAAATATAAATTTCATCGGTCTTTCCGAGGGTAACCCCTTAAATTTAGGTATATTTAATTTTATTTTTCTCGATGCTTCACTTCCGCTGGTCCCTGCCGAACTGGCACGCCCCGCATTGTGTTTGTTTATCGAATTTTCGAGCTTTTTAACCGCCTGTTCGTTTTTCTCATATACCTCATCTAATCGCGCGATTAAGTATTTTTTCAATTCTCCCCCGCTATCACTATCTTCAAATTGTTTACTCAACTTCTCGTAATTTGAATATAACTCTGTATTTTCCGTTATTAAATTATCATTTTCCGTTTCCAGTATTTTGACACGATTTTCTAAGGCTTTCACGGCCGCTTCTAGTTTCGCGCCCCGCTGCGTTTCTGCGGTGCTCGCGTCTTGGGTTTTTTTTTACAAGTCTGACAGTGCATTTATGCGTGCAACTAAATCGGTATTTATCGCTTCAATACGTGAAGTATTTAAAGGAGGTGACTCTAGTCCATCCGGAGTTTTAACTAAATTAGTAATTTTACTTTCTAATTCGTCCTGTCTCTCATCTAGGCATTTTAATTCCTCGGAAACTGCCTTTTCCCAATCGCGGTGCTTACGTTGCTCATCATCGAGACTCTCCACGGGAGCTGTCGTCTCGATGTCTGTCATAAACGCCCCCGATAACCTTTTATTTTGCGGCATTTTGTATTTTTTTTATAAGAAAAAATATTAATAAAAAAATACTTGTAAAATATTTTATTTTTATAAATAATATATTTTTATTGATATAAATATCCGCCAGAAATCATAATTTTAATGACCTAATTTTTCATCTATCATTTAAATTTTCGCTCGTTTTGCAAAAAATGGATTGACCTTTCCCTTCATTAAATTTATTCAATTTTTAAAGAATTTATACGGCGCGTGAGCTCAATAATCTTATCATCTTGTTCCTGCTGTATTTTTTCGAATTTCCCGAATTTTGTTATCATTTTTCCTGTAACTATTCCCAGATGGCAACTCAATTTTTCGGTTTTTATCGTTAATTTGTTGACAACTTGTATCGCCTCATCTAACGACTTCCATAGATTTTGCATGTCTTGACGCTGATGTGCAATTTTATTCTTTAAATTATCATTCTCTGTTTTTAAATTTCGTACTTCCTCGTCAAGACTTAATATCGTTCCCCATCTCTCCTCATCAATCTTAATTAACCGATTTATCAATTTTTGCGTGTCTGTAATACGCGAATGTATACGCGTTTCTGTGAACGTCCCGTCCCATTCCGGAATCATTTAAGGCTGTTTCTCCGTGTTTTTTTCCCTCGAGTCCCTGTTCGGGCGCCAATGTGACGGACTTAAGCCGTTCTTCTACTCCAACGTAGGAGAGTTCGTTTTCCAGTTGTGTTTTTGTTACACGCGGTTCGCGTACGGACCCGAAGAAGTGCGCGAGAAACAACCTCTTCCGGAATTCCCCCTGATAGTTACGCTCCTGCAGCCGCCGAGGTCGGAGCTGCAGAAGTGCAACTGTGCTTTGGGTTTTGGTATGCTAACTCGAACCAGCAGGAGGGCGCGTTAGCTCTCCGCCGGGCAAGCAGTCAAAACCCCGAGAAAGGCACCAGCGCGCTTTTCTCGGGTAAAACCCTGAAGACGTAGTCTCGGGCAGCGCGTTGGCCACACCGAGCTATGCCTTTTATGAAATTCGTTAGCGCGTTTCCCCCTCCAGTGGCTACTGAAGGACGTCCGGCGCACCCGAATAATAGGTGGAGGCGGGGAAAAATGAGTTATAATTATTAGTGTGAAACTTGGTTTTTTATTGAGGGTAACAGTACAATTAAAGAGGAGTGGAGTTGCGATAGAGGGAAGCGAAAGAGAGAGATTACACGCGGTAGATAGGCGAGGATTCGCCACATCACCGTGTGTTCACCACAAGAAGCGGCCCGAGTTAACCCTAGTATCCCGAGCGCGAGGCCTGCACGCTGGCTAGCCACGGCTTGAGAGGTCAGAGAAAACTCAGTGCTTCCTCGGCTGTGCGTCGCCGATATATACCCGAGCCCACTCTCTCCATCTCTCTCGCTCCCGTCCTCCTTCTCACGATATTCGCGAATCCCCACTCTTCCAATATTCGCGAATTCGTTGCTCCTCGCTGAACACGCTTTCGTATGTCTGCGCGCTCGTGTGTGCATATGCACACGCGCGCGTTCTTAGCCATTACGTTGGCCCCGCCGTATCATCTTAGTTAACAAATATAAAACCGAATCATTTCCGCAATAATTAAATAATTAATTAAATGATTTCTTATAAAAAACTAACTTTTAATTAATACTACGTTTTTTTTATATCCTAAATGTATTAACTAATTTATTTTGCTTATAATAATTACTAATGTTAATATCATATTAACATTAACAATAATAATTAATGGTACCGTTCTTGATAATAAGGGTATAGGTACAGGCCGTCTCAACTCAATATTCAAGAAAATTAACCTTAAAAAATCAAGCTATGATTCAAGTATTTATTATTATTTTAATCAACTCAAATTAATAATTGTTGCAGTATTCGTGGATGACATTCTGGTGTTTACAAACAGTGTTGATTTTTTAAACATTGTAAAAGAAAGTCTTTCCAACGTTTTTTCTATCAAGGACCTGGGGCCCGTCAAGAAGTGCCTTGGTGTAAACATCCTTAGAGACAGGAAGAGAGGCACCATCGAGCTCAACCAGACCGATACTGAAGAATTTTAATATGCAGGAGTGCAGGAGCACTAGTACACGTACGGAAACTGGCGCCTGTCTGAATGTCAGCATGTCACTCAAGAAGCACTGCGACGATGAGAAATTAGGTAAAGTTTCTTATCAAAATGCAGTAGGGAGTTTACTTTATCTTGTTTAGGGCACTCGACCAGATCTAGCATTCGCAGTGAGTACAATCAGCAAGTTCAACAACTGTTTTGACAATACACACTGGACTGCTGTGAAGAGGATACTGAGATATCTCCAAGGAACAAAACAGCTTGGCCTTAAGTATTCTAAGGAATATGAAACGCAGCTGACAGGTTATTGCGATGCAAGCTGGGCAACCGACAAGGAAGACCCTCGCTCAGTGACTGGCTATGTTTTTACTCTTCAAGGAGCAGCTGTCAGCTGGAATAGCAGACCACAGCAGACCGTCGCTCTCTCCAGTATCGAGGCTGAATATTTGTCGCTCTCTTCAGCCATACAAGAAGCAATGTGGCTAAGAGGGATTACAATAGAGCTGGAGATACAGTCGACAAGACTAAGCTTAATTAAGTGTGACAATAAGGGGGCGATTGACCTCAGCAAAAACGGTCGATTCAGTCCTCGCACCAAGCACATCAACGTGCGTCACCACTTCATCCGGCAGAAGATTGAAGACAAGGAGGTCAGCATTGATTTCGTGCCATCAAACCAGATGGTGGCGGATCCTCTCACCAAGTCTACTCCAAATTCAAGATTGGAAGTTTTCCTGAAATGTGTTGGCTTAAATACTGTATAAAGTGTAATATAAGAATGTTTATTTTGTTAACTAATTCGTTAAGAAAGCATTTAATTATTCATTGAGGGGGCGTGATGTAGTTTCAATGTAAATTAAACTTATGTATTTATGTATATATATAACGGCGTTCGAATTCTCCCGCGCTATGAGGACGCTTAACTTACTCGCGAGGCTGTCTTTCGATAGCGTCTCTCCGCGTCTCTTCCGCGGCGCTCAGACACAGCTCGTACACCGACGGTACATGTACAGCTCCGTAAAATTAACTCTCGCCCTCTCGTTTGTTATAAGGCAGACAATAAAGCTTTGTAAAAGGCATCTAAAAATATGATAAGTTTGAAAATAAAAGCTTCTTGGGCTGTAAACGTGTGTAAATTTTAGCTCCTTATATCTCTCACACGTATTAAGTTTATTAAACCTTTGCCTGTATTCCTCGATCCACCAACATCAAGATTAAATATTAACAGTCTATTAAATGTTATTATTAAATCATTTATTAAAAAATCACGATACAATAATATTTTTGGCATAACATAATCTTTACCATTTTTTTAGTCTTTTGCGCTGTATAATGTATAATGACGGTTAGAAATGTATAGTAGTAACTCTCATATATAATATTATATAATATCTGAAAGAATGTCTTGAGGATTAAGCATAAAGATGTCGTAATATACATGGTTATAAAATATTGTTTGAGTTGAATAAGAAAGTCGGCTTATAAATATTCAGCCATTATATAATATACCTACCTATGAAACTAATATTCTGTGAAATTTTATTATTAGTTTTCAAATTATAAATGTTGAAAAAATAATTTTTTTTACGCAATATAACACATGAAAAGCGACATATATCAAATCGTTTCCGATATCAAATTAAAGGATTTTATGAGTACTTCTGTGTAAAAATTTGCCTCCCAAAAACAATTCATTCATTAAAAATTTTTCAAACAATTGCTTTTGAAAAATTATTTGCTGAAACTATGAAGCGCACATCAGCTAATGATAACAAACATTTGTGTGCGGTTTTGGAAACGTATACAGCAGATTGATAAATGATGATATACCACATACTAATACACACATACATGCAGACATTTTTAAGACTAGTATATTCGAACTCCCCAATGCATACGACATATTAATACGCAGAAGAAACACAAAATAATTTTACAGTCACAAAGCTTTCTGTTTGAGAAAGCCAAAATGTATTCTATTTTTCAATATAACTAATAAAACTAATCAGGTAAAAGGTGATGTTATCTAAATAAACAATATTGAATTAAATGTCATCTTAATATAAAAGCGGCCGTTATAATGAATGTAAAAATGTAGCACGTATGCGCAGGATACAAATATATCAATACAATATTAATAATAAGATAACGATACACAAAATCAAAATAAAGTTACACATTTTAGGTTGTCCGAATTCCGAGAATCTCCATAGTGCAACATTTCAAACCGAATTTTTAATTGTTCAATCTATTTTTAATTGCCAAAATAGACCAAAAACGGCTATATTCAACCAAATTCAAAAAATTCTACAGAGCTCTATTTTATCAATTCGAACGTACCAAGAAAGGATTTCTTAGTCTTTTTACAAACTTTAAGAAAGAAAATATTAGAAGCCCTTGGTAGCTCAATAGCTTCCCTCTATCAAGCATAATGTAAACCTTAAATTTTGTGTTTATATGTTATGTTTTATCGCTTGCCATTTTACGATTTGAATTCTACGACAATTCAAAATTTTTGTTTTAAAAATGCTTATTACATTTAACTGTCAGAATATAATTTTATTGAGATAGCTAGGATAACCCGATTTAAGGAGGAAATTTCGTCAAAATAAAATAAAAAATACGGAAAAAATATATTTCTGTAATAAATAGATAAAATGTTTCTATTTACGAACAAAAAATAATAACAAAAGAAATAACAACAAATATGATTTACAATACCTCCATCGTTTCAATTTTTCAAAAGAACTTAATCAGTGCAGAATAATATGCATTTGTTTATAATACTTTGGATCGTAGTTCTCATTATCGTTCGTCATATTCTATAAACAAAAGTACATTGTTCTTTACTGATTAAATATTTTTAAAAAATTGAAACGAAGGAGGTCTTTTAAATTGTCTAAGGATTGTAAAAGGCATCTAAAAATATGATAAGTTTGAAAATAAAAGCTTCTTGGGCTGTAAACGTGTGTAAATTTTTTCAAACTCCAGAAGCCCATGTGTTCTAATTTTTTTGGCGATTAATTTTTTTCGCAAATAGAAAGTCTTTATCTAATCAATAATGTTCAGTTTCTTGATACCTAATACATTAAGAAAGTGAAATAATTATTTTTGTATTTCCCAGATTTTTACGGAATTTCTACCTTAAGTATCGAAAAAGTTAAGATGCCCGTGGATTACTCTTAATTGGCGTTGCCCATCAGCGACCCTAAGAGTTTACGAACATAAGCCATCCAAGAAATATTAGTAAGGACAAAGCGAGTGCATGCATTTTGCGCTCGCTGTATATTCAGGCCCTGTTTACCCATTAGATTTTGGTAAAGAAGGCAGTCATAGTGAAAGTAAGGAAGAATCTACGAGTAAACAAGTGATTTACGGACGCTTTGGAGAATTTAAAAAGTACTAATACAGCAAAGTTAGAGTCATTCATCGCTAACTTGTCGCCATCAAGAACTCCGAACAATGCCGTTTGAATACCGCGTTTGTTCTAAAGACTACTTGATGCGAAATAAAAAGATTGTTTTTTGATAGAATACAGTAGGTGCTTACACAAAATTTTCTGTAGCAGCTTAGAGCACTCAGATAATAGCCTTGCGATGGGTCGGAGTTCTGAAACGTTAGATGGAAAAAAGGATTGGAATAATTAGAGTGATGGGTAGATGTATAGGTAGATAAATGGGTATGGATGTAGGTGGGTATATAAGTGTGTATGTGGATGAATAAGTGATTTGCATTGACGTCAAGACGCCTTGCTGGGTAATCGTATAAGAGTGTACAGGTACGCTCTTTTGGACGAATTACTTTTTACGAGCAGTACTTTAATATTAATCTAGTGTAACTGAAATCCATATTATTTCCTTTCAGCAGCCCTGCTCAATCTAATCTTCCAAAATTATTATATAATTGACAACTCTTTGAAAAAATAGCGTAGCATTTACCAGTTAGAAACTTTCTTTTATTCCAAGTCATTTATTGTTTAAGGCCGAACAAATTAATAAAAATACCTGATATACAATTGTAACTCATTTTCAATGTTAATTTTTAACTTTTAGGTAATGGTACGTCTTCTACAGATAACAGATTTATTAAGGAATCTCATGATACAGGAATAGTTGCTGGTATTGCAATATGTGTCACATTTTTAGGATTATTATTTTTTGCTCTTATTGCAGCAATATGCTACAAGCATCAGCTTCATCATAATGTTACAAGTATGAATTTCGATAATCCAGTATACAGAAAAACCACGGAAGATCAACTTTACCTTGAAAAAAATAAATTTTTATTTCCTGCTAATATTGAAGAAGAGGTATTTATAATATTTATAATATTAAACACAAAACGAAGATATTTCGATTGCTATAAATAACATATTTCCATAGTCCGAAATTTGTTTGGATCTCCCAGATAACTAGAATTTCCATGCTAACATTTACAGTAGTATGTACTACTCAATTGCTAGACAAAACAAACCACCACTCTTCCACCTACCACCTCCAAAATTTTTTGGAAGAATCAGTTGGGGGTAGATATTGTCATAGCGATTGGGTAGTGGTGGTTCGCGCGCAAGCATGTATCGTGACACGCGCGCAAGCGAGAGATGAAGATGACTCATATGTAGCAGTAGTACTAAGGCCACCATGGCGAGACGTCCGTCTTGATTTTCCTCCTCCCCTCCTTGGTATTCAACCACTATGGCGCAACGCCGCAAGTATTGATTTTCCCCCTCCCCTCCTTGACCTATATTGGGGGACGCCCGACATGTGGGGCCTGTATCAAGGTCGTGGCTCAGCGTTGTAGTCGCACAGGTGATAGTGGCCAGGGTGAGATATATATACATATATAAATAAATAAATAAATAATAAATATAAAAAATTATCAAATATAAAGCATAAATAATATGCTATTTCCCGTGAGTTATCTATGAAAAATGAGTGTGTTATACGTATAATATGGTATTGTGGCCCTGAGAAGCACCGTTTTTACGATTAAATTATAATCTTTTGTAGCCGTTTTTTCGGACAAAGAGTTAGTATTGCTAGAATCTTTCTCTGTGTATTTTTTTCATTGTGTCCGCTGCCGTCTTATATCTTTCTTTTTTATTCTTATCCTGAAGAAGAGAAGATTTCTCGTCTTTGCTGCTCCTGCTCTGTTCTTGACCCATCTTGTCCGGGCTTAGGTAGGTGAATGAGGTAAAAAGTGGTATACGCGTATTATATATCGAGCATTAAAATTTTTCCAATAAATTTTTACATTACTCTAGGATTGTAGGGTAAATCAATGATAACTTTCTCCCGTACGTCGTCATTGTGATTGTACCTTTGAAACCGCTCAAGATTTTTTTGCTTTTTTTTAAAACATTCCTTGAGCTATCTTTCTTTACACCGCTGTCAGCAGAGCGAGCAGAAGCGAGTTTACCAGCGCACATCCTCATGACTATCTTATGCTTTGGCTGGGATACGAATAATCACAGACATCAAATTACAGTTACATTTATAGGAAGTTGGTGTGAATAAATTATGAAAAAATATATAACTTATGATTGGTGTTTATTATTAATATTTTTTATACAGTTTTCACATAATCTTTCAAGTCATTCGCAATAAAAGGTAAATGAAATGCAAGAATTTCGGATAATACAATTTTTAGATATACGCTTTTGTACAGATCGGTGTCGTCGACGATTCTTTCCATAATAAAACCTTCTATGTCGGCGTTATGTTTTGAATAGTATTCTTTGAATAATTTAGGATCATTAAGAATGTTATTTAAATTTTCTGTTGGTTCTTTTTCGAGTTTATCTTTCGAATATTCAAGTACATAGTCAACGGTGCGATTGACCTTACCGACTAGCTCCTTTAAAATTTTAAGCTGCAGGTCGACGAGTGCGCTTTGTGCGCGGAACCCTTCGAACGTTGACTGCTGCATAACGATACCTGGAGGATTGTTGAAATTTTTTCTTTTCTACCAGAGAGGCTGCTCGTTTGTCCGATCTTCTTCTTCTAAAGACTCGTGGTTATCGCTGGAGTGTGGTCTCTCGTCGATCATGATGGATTTAGTCCCGTACGAGGTTGTGAATGTTAGGTAGTGATTCGTCAAAAAAATTTTAGTACGACGTCCAAATTCATAGTAGAAGGAATAAGAATTGTCGAAATAAGCTGTTATAGCGTCAAATTGGTATTTCAATATATTCCAACTATCTTCATCAAGCGTAACATTTTTGTACGAAGCACTGCCGTTGATTAGCTTGATAACGTGATGGTAGTAGCCAGTGCTGTGTTCTAATCCTACGCAGAGTCGCTTCGTGTTAGATTTGTTGAGAGCATATGTCATCGACAGTAAAAGATTCGGCAATTCGCTCGTCACTTCTCGTATTTCGCGCGCTTGATAAGTAGCCATGGTTATTTCTTAACAAAAAAACAAACTGAGAATTTTACACCACTTCAACAAAATTGGACATACGGACAAATCTGCTTGTAAAGTCCAGTCACGAAAGACGATGTGGTCGCTTTGCCCTGCGTACTATTATTGGCCAGAAAACTCTATCGTCGACGCATGAGGGTCTATGATGGTTTTCTACCCACATCCCCTCCCCTCCAATGTGAATAATAAGAGTGGGCGGAGTATGGTAAAAGAAGCCAGGTGCTACTCATTTTTCACGACAGTTATTCTGTCAATAAAAATGTGGTTATGGTGTACAATTTTGAAATGACCCGTAGGCTATACAAATTTATAATAAAACTATTAATGGACTTTCAATAATTGGAAAGAAGAAAAAAGTATAGTATTCGTCGGACGTTAATTTAAGAAAAATTAAATAGAAAATAATAATAATGAATGGCGTGGGATGTAGGATATGTAGGTCGAAAGGTACGTAAATAATTTATTAAACTTGTATTTATGTATGTATATTTATTCAAACATTTACGGCTACAAATACAAAAGACAACCATATATTTAATTTGTTAAGTGCATCTTAATCTAGAGGTACAAGATTGATTACAGAGACCTGAACCTAAAGAGCGCTCGTTGATGAACGTAAGCGCCCTTTTACATTTTTTATACTTAATCTTATTATAAATTTTTTTAAAAAACCTTATAGCTAGTGCGTCATTTTTTCTGGTGACTTGTGAGAAGAAACGACAAATTTTGAGTGATGAGTTCCAGGCTTCGTATGATCGTCGATATTGCAGACTATGGCTGCTGGTGTCCTCATGATGCGTGGAATTCGATCAGCCGCGTATACACCGATTGTCCTGGCATTCAGACCCTTGAGTGCTCTCATTATCTCCCTTGTATTCATGTTGAATTTTCTTCGTCCGTATTCTCGTATTCCGAGCTGGCGCCGTCTACCTCGTCTTGCCCCTCAAAGCGAGAGCCAAATCTTACGCGACAGGAGCTTCTCCCCCAGACGAGATATTGAAGGGCGTGATAAAATAAGTCACTGCATTTATCCGGTATATTTTGTTGCTTTTCCTCGGGTAGTAGTGAATAGAACCACGCTCGTAACAGATGTGACCTCTGCAGAGCACAATACCCCTTTTTATACTCATTACCCTGGCAGCTGTGAAAAATGCACACATGCTTACAAGAAAACTTTCTTTGTAAATTGGTGAAGCCTTCGGTTGTATATTTCTCGATATTTACGACGGGGCGAGCCATTATAGATTGAATATATCGTGCCTTTTCCCACCTTCTAACGTATATTTTAGTAGCATTTCTTGCGATATTGTAAAAATGATGGTGTAATTTGCTTATGGTAATATCGCCGTCGAACCATTGTACACCATGCATTCGGAATGAAATGTAATCGTTAGGGGTTTTTACGCTGCTCGGCAATTCTTCATAGGGTTGAGGTTGTCTGATTATCCAATGGCCAGTGACATGATTTTGTAGAGAAACAACAGACACTTCTTTCGGTAAAAATTGGTTGTCTTTATCTTTGAAACCTTGGATATCTATTATGTAATCCATGATGATGATGGCACGGCTCTATTCACAAACGTTTATTTTACACGCACTGGATAGTGGTAATTCGAGGGTAGTATGTCGACTTGTTTGTGGAGGGTTCGTTTCACAGGTTTTAACCTTCTAGCCCCTCCTCCCGCCCCACCGATACAGTGTACACCCCCTTTCACTAGCGCCTGAAGCGTTGAAATCCGTAATAATTTGTCTGTTTGAATCGATTTCCAAACTGTTGTCAAACTCAGCGTAAACGATACAATTGTCAATTGTGACTGTCTCCGTAAGAGCTTCTTCGAATCGTACTTCGATGCGCAGTGCACTCGACCGCACGAGGCATCAGTGAGATGAAAAGTGGGCCGATAAATCGGGTGTCAAATCGAATGCGAAAAGACAATAGCCCAGTGGATAACTATTGCGCCCAATGTCGAGGCCTTCGTTGAGATAGTGTATGCCTGTACCGAAAAAAAGCGTATGAAAAGATTCAATGTACAGTTGGTTGGTTCCCGTAGAGCGTGACTGCAAGGGTTTGCTAGGTATTTGTACACCATCCACTTATAGCGAGAGAAAATTTATGGAAAAATGTTGAAAATTATAAGGATTCAGCCGTCGGTTGCCGTTGAATGCACGATTCTGTACAAAACCTAAGATTATCCTCTTGGGTATTTGACCGAGAACGACGTTGTCGAGCGTATCTCCGAGAACGCCTCTGTGCATGGTAAACGACTTTACCTCGACTCTGGTAATCGGGTATTTTTCCGTGGTTTTTGAAAGAGCATTGACATGCGCTGGAAGAACCCCGAAGGCTTATTTTTGCGCGCCGGACGATAAGCGGTGCTTCCTTGATTCGTACGGAAAATTTTCAATCATTGGAGAAATCCATGAGGCAAAAGGCATCTTTACTACGCACTAATCAGACTATTACTAGCCTCACTCTCATTTCAACGCCGTTGAGTAAAAACTTTGATTGGTTCAAGATGTCTGCGTAGAGGTAGGCCACAACGTCGAATGATTTGCCACCTATAGAGTAATGTTGTCGATTGAGAGCACCAATGTTGGCACCTGCCGTCGTGCGGGTTATGGCCGGTGACGCATCCATACATCCTGGTGAATTGCCGTACCACAATCCTGAAGTCAAATGTGAATGTATTGCCGAAGAAGCGTAATTTAACAGTTTTTCTATATAGGCTCTATAAGGATAGGCGTTGTTTGGCGGCGAAACTGATTTTTGATTGTCAAATATGTCAATCTGATCGAACAAAGAGAATATAAGATTATTGACGGGTGCAACCTTTGCATTTTCCGACTCCGTTTCCGATGGTAAAATCTGAACGGTCAAGTATAGCATGGTGTGCGCGAGTTCTATGTAATGTTCCGTTGCACTCGGAACTAAACATTCCAAAGGTGAGTCACTTTCGTCACTGAGAGACGATACAGGCTTATAGGGAGGAAAAGAGCTGCTTTCGATGGATGTCTGTGTAGGTGGTAGAGTGAAGAGATCCAGCACGTTCTTCATACTCTCTCCACTGCAAGCGTGTAGAAACGCCATTTTTCAGACTTATTGCGGTCCGAAAATGTCTGCGATACTTCTGACAGATATTCTGGTCCTCCGGCGCCTGGACGGTTTTTTCTTACTACTGTGTTTTTTTCCAGCTTTCTTCTTGCGGAGCACGCTGCGTGCATTTACACGACTCTTTCTCGACTATCGTTTACGCTTGGACGCACGCGCCTTATATCCACTGCCTTTCATCATTTCGGATATTTTATTTGCTAAACGTGTGTCAAAGAATTCTTTGAAATTAGAGCCATTATTTGCGACGTCGTCCAACACGTTAAAGCCAGCGCGAACGATCTCTTTTCCTACAGCCTTTGCACTGCTAGCGATGTAAGGAGCGATTTGTCGAAAAATCGAACCTAATAAACTACCGATACCCGAGCCTCGCTGGTACGCTGATCCTACAAATACGTTTTTGACACCACTGCCGCCACCTAGTTGCACGTTATAATAATTCACGTAATGACTCATTTCGGCATGGTTTATTGGCGACGCTTAAAATAAAGCTTAACCGTCAGAGTTCCGTACTCAAATGGTATTTTATGACCAAGTTGGTCTCTTATATCGATAATGATACTTTGAAAAGAATGATGCAGCAAGGGTATATAGTGTATCGGAGCAAACTGTTTTACCATGTTGGTGCCGAATTTATACTTTGAACTTTCGAAAGCTACTATGCGCAAAAGAGCTGCTTCTATCGCCGACCGTGTAGGGAGTGCATATATCGGTGTAAACGTACAGCTGATCTGGTATAGCTCGGGCTAGACAAGCTGGTCTGCTGCCTACGTTAGCGTTTATACCACAGTTTGATGTGACAAAAGTTCCTGTCTGTCTCTGTGTAAAGTCTTCAAAGCCAAAAATGCGTCGAATTTTTTTGTTAAATTTCGTGTAGTGAGGTTCTTTGCACGCGCAAGTTCGTTTCAAAGTATAGTAGCCTTTCTGAAATTCTGTGGGTGTGAGTATTTGATGTTCACGTGCATCGCGCACTTTATTTAATTTCGCCGAAAGTTGGTCGACACTCTGGTATATACCGTGCGGAAAATTGTAAAATTCATCGTTTTCGGAAACTTTGTGTGTCTCGCTGTCCAATTTAAACGTGTAAGAAGCTTCGGATTTTTGAATATGCATAACCGTACACGGTACGTGAATCTCGGCTAGCCCCAGGTGCAAATCACCCGTTAGTCTTATTTCGCGGCACATGTGCGTGGTAAAGCATGTAGTCGTGTTATCGGGATAGTAGACAACACTAATACTACTTGGAAGTACCAAATAAAAAGACTCCACGTTATCCATGTTTTAAGGCGCTTGAACGTCGGACGCGTTTATCCAAGAGTTAAACTTGTCGGGATAGCCGATCCACTTTACAAACAATTGTTTTTTATATCCGCGACCTTTCGTTTTGATGACGCGTTCGATTTTGAATTGCTGGTCAGCTAGCAGGCACGCGGAACGCACACGGACAAGCTCTTCGTTATAAAAAAAGCCGTCGATAATCATGCAGGCCGACAGCACCTATCTCTCCGAATCAGCTCAAATTATAGTATATTATTCTACTCGGAAAATAAGCGTATACGTATTTTTTGATTTTTCGATAGCATCAAAATTGCATGTGCTATGCTTTTTTCAAAAATGACTCCTCAAATTTCGTTTCTCAAAAATCGAAAACTTTTTTCTTTTTAAATCGTTCTAATTCGTCTTTTTATGGATATTTGAAAATAATTCTGTACATATTCGATGCTGTTGGTGATACTCTTTCGATCTGCCAAGTTCAAAAATTTTTTTACAAAAAATCAAGGATGATATGGCATTTTTTATAAACAATGAAAAATGCTTTTTTCTCAAAAAAGCCATCTTTTTCTTGACTTAATTTTTTTTATAGATAGCTAGTCTCAATACCTATATGGTCATATACATGACATTTGGAATATTTTTGTTTTTTAAGAGATATAAACGAAATAAGAAAAAAATTTTATGTACCACTAAGTATAATGATTATACGAGGGTAGTTCAATAAGTCTTTAGAATAAAGTATAAAAACAATTTTTTTTGGGTAAATTTTTTTTTATTTTTCAACATAATCTCCTTGGAGCTCTATACACTTGGTCAATCGCTTTTTAAGTTTTTTTAATCCTTCAGAAAAGTGCGTTTTCGGAAGTTCCTCAAAATAAGCACTTACAGAGGCAATGACATCTTCGTTGTCCGTAAATCTCTGTCCACCGAGCCATTTTTTCAAGTTTGGAAATAAGAAAAAGTCACTGGGGGCTAAATCTGGTGAATACGGTGGGTGTTCGACCAATTCGAATTTTAGTTCTTCAATTTTAGCCATTGAAACGAAGCATGTGTGAACTCGGGCGTTGTCGTGATGAAAGAGAATTTTTTTTCTCGCCAAATGTGGTCGTTTTTTTTTAATTTCTTCTTTCAGCTGCTCTAATAATGATGCATAATACTCACCAGTAATTGTTTTACCCATTTCCAAGTAATCAATAAGTATAATTCCACGTGCATCCCAAAAAACTGTACCATAACCTTACCAGCTGACTTTACGGTCTTTGCCTTCTTTGGAGCTGGTTCGCCTGTGGAAATCCAGTGTTTGGATTGTTCCTTTGTCTCAGGAGTGTAGTGGTGTATCCATGTTTCATCCACAGTCACAAATCGACGAAAAATTTCCTCAGGATTCCGACTTATGCGCGCCAAAAGAGCCTCAGAGGCGACCACTCTATTGCGTTTATTCTCAGCTGAGAGCAAACGCGGCACCCATCTTGCCGATAGCTTTTTCATGCCTAATTTTTCATGTAGAATTGAAACAACTGCACCTATAGATATCCTTGTGGCCTCAGCTAACTCACGCACTTTTAATCTTCTATCCTTCAACACCATATCGTGGATTTTATTGATGATTTCGGGAGTAGTTGCTTCTACGGGCCTTCCTGAACGTGGTTCGTCACTTATTGATGTACGACCACGCTTAAATTCATTTACCCAGTTATAAACCGTTGCTAAGGCAGGGGCAGATGTGCCATGAACTGAGTCCAATTCATTTTTTATCTCATATGGAGTTAAACCCTTTAAATGAAAATGTTTAATTACCGCTCTGAACTCGTTTTTTTCCATTTTTCTTAACAAGCAATTTTTTTTTTTCAATTGGTTATAAAAACACGTAAACTCAGAAGATGTGGACTGTGACTGCACCATATATCTAGTCGGGAGTGGTGCTGACTGAAAACAGATGATTTGGAGCGATTCGCGCGCCATCTGTTGGTCATTCTAAAGACTTATTGAACTACCCTCGTACGTATATAGAGAACATATCACGTAGATAATGTTAGTTATTTTAGCTTATTTAATGAACCCGGTCTAGTTATCTTAATATATATAGTATTACTTATACATACTAAGATTTCTCTTGAATTATGGCTGAAATTTATTCAACAAAGAGGCACAAGTGTCCAAACTTTTTTGGATCACACAAAAAAAACGTATATGATGCCACTGTTAAATTTAGAAAATTGGAGAATTTAGCAGAACTTCTTCGACAAAGTTTTCCTAACAAAGCAGTGCAGAGTTCGGATTATGTATGCTTCAATTGTTATATTGTTATGAACGCGTTAAAAATATTGAATCAAAGGAAATAATTGATGCGATTCATTCAGACAATTATACTGACTTGGACAGTGATACTGAAGACCATGATTTTCGAGCTAGCACCCCAGAGCGGATTGAGCATTCAAACGAAACCTTAATTTCAAATTCTTTTGGTAATGTTTCGCCACTTAAAAGGAAGAGAGGTATTGATGATTCATCTGTACAAAGATACATTATTAGAAAAAAATCAGAACTAGTATCTTCATTCTCATCTGCAACTAGCTCAAAATTGTCAGAAGCATATAATGTTTGCATTGATGAATCACATGATGATTTGACTCAATGCTTCTGCAATGAATGGCTCAATAACTTACGAGTAGCGCTTGAAAATTGTGACAGTATCAATGTGAAAATTAGAATTTTAACGTTGCTTCCTTCGTCATTATCAAAATCTAGTATTTTATCAGCATTTCCCGAGGTAGCTGTTTATATGATTGACAAAGCAAGAATGCTTGTAACAACTAAGGGAATATATTCTGAACCTGACGCGTATACTGGTCATCCATTGGACGAAAAGTCTACAAAAATTGCCATGGAATATTTTCTAAACCATGACTTTAACTGTACACGTCAAAGCCCTAATAAATGTGATGTTGTGACTGTTCAACAAAATGGAAAAAAAGAAAAAAAAATAAAACGTTATTTGACACGCAGTTTAAAAGAGGCGTATAAACTATTCAAACAAGAAAACCCAGACATAAAAATCGGTATAACAAAGTTTTATACATTAAAACCAAAGTTTGTTATATTGAGCCCGTCGAAGGAAGTGTGTCAGTGCATTTACTGTGCAAATTTTGATTTATACGTTAATAGTCTAAATAATTTCCTAGGAGGCAAACATTCAGACCTCGATAGAGTTCGTTCTACACTTTTATCGGCAATTGTTTGCTCCAATTTGTCCGATAAGTGACTTTTTCAAGAATGGTCTTTATGCCCAGGTTCTGAAAATATCAACCTAAGTTTGTTTGGATTAGAGACAACTAATGAACATGAGGAGATTGTTTTTGCTATGTGGGAAAATGGCCATCTTGTGAAGAAAAGATTAACAATCTCCAATTTTTTTAGCAATCTTTCTTCTTGAACAGTCAAAACAAGCGTTCATTTAAATATTAAAAATATACAAAGAAAAGCTATAAAAGAAGAGAAAGAAATAGCTGCAGCTAACTCAGGTCGTCTAGTACTGCATGGTGATTTTGATGAAAATTGGGCAGTGATTCACAGTAACCCTATTCAAGGTACTCACTGGGTTAATCAATAGGTCTCTATTTTCACAGCAGTTTGTTATCAAGGAAAACTAACAAAAACTTTTCTGTCATCAGTGATGATAGAAAACACGATTCTGCCCATGCCTTGTTAGCAATGGAAAAAATAATTGATTCGATGAAAAATGATTTAACCGATTTAATAGATCAAATATCGATTATAACAGATGGAGCAGCAAGCCACTTTAAAAATCAATTTCAATTGTATGAAATGAAAAATGCTTCCATCAATAAAAAATGGTTGTTTTCAGCTACAGGTCACGGGAAAGGTGCATGTGATGGTGTTGGCGGACTAGTAAAACACTATGCAACTAGACATAATCTTCAGAACAGTCATATTGAATTAATACAAGATGCCAATGCTTCTGTGACAAAAGTTCAATCTTATACTAATAATATTAAACTAATCTTACTACCGAAAGAAGATATTGAAGTTTTTAGACAAAATAAAATAAAAGAGTGGCTTAAGGCTCCTAAATGTAACGGCATTCAGAAAACCCATGTATGGAAAGTAAACGTACGTAAAAAGAAAAAATCTTATACAGGTCGAACTGCTCTTCATTCTTTAACAAAATTGTTAAATAAAGAGAAATACAAGAAGAAAAAAATCAACTCAAAGAATCGTGTTAGCAGGAAAGTTAGAAAAAGCAATAAAATGTCTAAAAATCATAAAAAAGGGAAAAATACATAGGATTTTTTCTTGCACGACAGTGCTATGGGGGAACATAAATTTTTTTTCTTATTTCGTTTATAGCTCTTAAAAAACAAAAATATTCAAAATGTCATGTATATGACCATATAGGTATTGAGACTAGCTATCTATAAAAAAAAATTCAGTCAAAAAAAAGATGGCTTTTTTGAGAAAAAAGCATTTTTCATTGTTTATAAAAAATGTCATATCATCCTTGATTTTTTGTAAAAAAATTTTTGAACTTGGCAGATCGAAAGAGTATCACCAACAGCATCGAATATGTACAGAATCATTTTCAAATATCCATCAAAAGATGAATTTCGAAAGATTTAAAAAGAAAAAAGTTTTCGATTTTTCAGAAACGAAATTTGAGGAGTCATTTTTGAGAAAAGCATAACACATGCAATTTTGATGCTATCGAAAAATAAAAAAATACGTATACGCTTATTTTCCGAGTAGAATAATATACTATAATTTCAGCTGATTCGGAGAGATAGGTGCTGTCGGCCCGCATGATTTGAGATGAAATCGGTCCTTCAACAAAATTTCTTTCGAACCCTTTCGCAAAGGTCCCTTTAGACCGACTGATGCGCACATAGTCGCCGACGTTGTATTTAGCGTATTTCAATGATGTTTGTTTCTCATCTCTCGAAAGAGTGCGCCTCTGTAGGTATGCCCGAGCTTTAGCAGCGTTGTACAGGTTTACATCCGCAGGTTTCATATTTATAGAGCTGTGCAGAGTGCTATTGTACGCGTAAACAATTTTTTGTACCACATCGATGTATCGATGACTGTTGTGGTGCGTAAAATATCGCCACATGCGCTCCTTTAAAGTACGATTGAGCCATTCGACCACGGCTGCTTTGATGTCGGGATTTCGAGCGGCTCGAAACAAAATGTTGCGTTTCTTTAGAACCCTCTGCAGGGCACCACCCACAAATTCTTTTCCCTTGTCTGTTTGCAAGCAGATGGCTACACGCCCGTTGGCTCTTTTGAGAATCTTTTCGAATGCCATAGCCACACCTTGAGTAGTTTGATCGCGTAGCGGCTCTAATAATTCAAACTTGCTGAGCACGTCAATGACAACCAGCAGGTAGCAAAAACTATCGTTATCGTTATTGAGTGACGTCAGCTGGCATAATTCAGCCTCCCAAACGTCATCCACGTTAGACACGTTGTAGTGCAGTCTCGGAAATTTTTTACGTATAGACCTGTGAAGTGTGTAAGAATCTTGATTGCTCAACCTGTCGTAGATACGCTCTTTCTCTTTCTTATTGTGCACGACCGATTTACCACGTACGTTGACACGTATTAAATTTCGAGCACCCGCGTAACCAGCCTCATACGCAGCGTCGTAATATTGATTTTCGTATTTAGACATTTTAAGCGGGCAGTTTGAGCCACCTTTTTTTTACCGCGTTTCTCGTTTGAGAAGGTGTAAATACTGACTCCGTCATTCTTCGTTTTGCCGTATTTAAGGGCGATGTCAATCTCTTGGCAATTTTTAAGACGTCAATGTTTCCAACCAGCCTACTAGGGGTGTCACTGCTACCGATAAATTTTGCAAATTGAAATCTTCCGATGGGAGGATCGTAGTCGTCCCCGTCTCACCGTTTTCTCTTTTTCAAAACATCGTTCAATAGATCAGCGATGTTTGACTGAGGAATTATCTTACCATCGACGATCCCACTGTCTGTATAATTCCATTTAAGACGACCGGACTCGGTCGTACGCCAATGCTTGAGCAGCAAACGGGCTTTTTTAACGTATACCTTGGGTACACTCTCGAGAATATCTTCTTTCGAGAGTGGTGTCTTTGTAGCCTCGACCTCGTCGACGCTGCGATCAGTTTCTCTGTCCTCGGCTCGTTCACTCTCTTTAAAGAATAAATATCGTCGTAAAACTTGTAAATAATGCTCGCATTTTTCACGTTCATTGGTAAACTTTTTCGAATTGAGTATCTCGTGCATCTCCGAATCTAGTCGCGGTAAATTATCACCGAAGGTTTGTACGGTATTTTCGTTACTGGTAGAAGTATCCGACCTCGGAGACTGGGATAGCGCTGGTTCTTGTGGTGCAGACTGCGCGAAACTCTGTATCCGGTCAAGAGCAGCTTCGGGTACTATAACCATCTTTCGTGCGTGCTCCATCCGGACAAGAAATTCCGCAGCCGATTAAGATTTGTTAAATATTTTAGAAAAAACAGTGCTTTTGAGTGGTTTCAGTAAGAGAGGTAAAAAGAAACCGCCACTCTGAACGATTGTGCGTTTTCTACTTTTCCATGCTGAGCCCCCGCTGCTTTTTGTTTTCTTAACCAATTTTCGCCGAATTTTTTGTGCTTTTTCAATCGAGGTTTTTCGGAATCTTTAAGTATTACCACACCGTGCAGTACATTCAACGCGCACTCGCAAATACACTTTATGAGATTTTTATCGGACGTGCGTATCAAGGCGGTACGCTGCTGAAAGTCTGCGTGGCAGAGTGCGGCCAACAGAGCCACGTGTTTCTTTGAAAAGTGTTTCCGACTACACAGCGCAGGCGCGAGTCACGGGTATTTTTTCGCTGTGGTGGTGGGGGATAACGCACCGATGTTAGCTCAGCCATAGTCGCGGCAGCGGCGGTAGCGCGGCTGATGAACGGGTGCGCGTAATCAGCTTTTGTCCCCGTCACCACCGCTGCTGCCGCGTTGGTCGTTGAATGGTTCGAATGGTTAGTATCTTTTTTATAAAATTAACAAACCAGAGACTTTTTATTCAGTATTCAGCATGGATACACGTTGGAAACACCCATTCACGTGCATCGTGTCGGGTCCCACGATGTGTGGAAAAACTGTCTTTGTGAAACGTTTTCTTGACAAGCTTTGACAACAGTTTGGAAATCGATTCAAACAGACAAATTATTACGGATTTCAACGCTTGCGGCGCTAGTGAAAGGGGGCGTACACTGTACCAGGCGGGGGGGGGGGGGGCTAAAAGGTTAAAACCTGTGGAACGAACCCTCCACAAACTAGTCGACTTACTACCCTCGAATTACCACTATCCAGTGCGTGTAAAATAAACGTTTGTGATTAGAGCCGTGTAATCATCATCATGGATTACATAATAGATATCCAAGGTTTCAAAGATAAAGATAATAAATTTTTACCGAAAGAAGTGTATGTTGTTTCTCTACAAAATCATGTCACTGGCCATTGGATAATCAGACCACCTCATCCCTATGAAGAATTGCCGAGCAGCGTAAAGACCACTAACGATTACATTTCATTACCAATGCATGGTATACAATGGTTCGACGGCGATATACCATAAAAAAAATTACACCATCATTTTTAAAATATCGCAAGAAAAGCTACTAAAATATACGTTAGAGGGCCGGAAAAGGCACGATATATTCAATCGATAACGGCTCGCCCCGTCGTAAATATCGAGAAATATACAACCGAAGGCTTTATCAATTTACAAAGAAAGTTTTCTTGTAAGCATGTGTGCATTTTTCACAGCTACCAGGGTAATTAGTATAAAAAGGGGTATTGTGCTCTGCAGAGGACACATCTGTTACGAGAGTGGTTTTATTCGATACTACCTGAGGAAAAGCAACAAAATATACCGGATAAAAGCAGTGACTCATTTTATCACGCACTTCAAGATCTCGTCTGGGGGAGAAGCTCCTATCGCGTAAGATTTGGCTCTCGCTTTGAAGAGCAAGACGAGGTAGACGGCGCCAGCTCGGAATACGAGTCTACGGACGAAAAAAAGTCAACATGAATACAAGGGAGATAATTAGAGCCCTCGAGGGTCTGAATGCCAGGACAATCGGTGTATACGCGGCTGATCGAATTCCACGGATCATGATCGCACCAGCAGCAATAGTCTGCAATATCAACGATCAGACGAAGCCTGGAACTCATTGGGTAGCTATACATATCGACACAAATAGAATCGGGACATACTTTGACTGTTATGGTGTTCCACCGGTTTCAAAACACCATTTTGAACGTCTTCGTAAAAACTCTAAAAACTTTCGATAGAATTCCAAAACACTTCAGAGCGTTGATGCAATGTGCTGTGGCCAGTATACCATAATGTTTTTGCATCACATGTTTCGGGGTACGAACCGCGACCAATTTTGTCGTTTCTTCTCACAAGTCACCAGAAAAATTGACGCAATAGCTATAAGGTTTTATAAAAGAATTTGTAATAAGATTAGGTATAAAAAGTGTAAAAGGGCCCTAACGTTCATCAACGAGCGCTCTTTAGGTTCAGGCCTCTGCAACCAATCTTGTACCTCTAGATTAAGATGCACTAAACAAATTAATTATATGATTGTCTTTTGTATTTGTAGCCGTAAATGTTTGAATAAATATACATACATCAATACAAGTTTAATAAATTATTTACATACCTTTCGACCTACATATCATACATCCCACGCCATTCATTATTATTATTTTCAATTTAATTTTTCTTAAATTAACGTCCGACGAATACTATACTTTTTACTTCTTTCAAAGTTCGTTAACAGTTTTATTATAAATTTGTATAGCCTACGGGTCATTTCAAAATTGTACACCATAACCACACTTTTATTGACAGAATAACTGTCGTGAAAAATGAGTAGCACCTGGCTTCTTTTACCATACTCCGCCCACTCTTATTATTCACGTTGGAGGGGAGGGGATGTGGGTAGAAAACCATCATAGACCCTCATGCGTCGACGATAGAGTTTTCTGGCCAATAATAGCACGCAGGGCAAAGCGACCACATCGTCTTTCGTGGCTGCACTTTACAAGCAGATTTGTCCGTGTGTCCAATTGTGTTCAAGTGGTGTAAAATTCTCAGTTTGTTTTTTTGTTAAGAAATAACCATGGCTACTTGTCAAGCGCGCGAAATACGAGAAGTGACGAGCGCATTGCCGAATCTTTTACTGCCGACGCCGTATGCTCTCAACAAATCTAACACGAAGCGACTCTGCGTAGGATTAGAGCACAGCACTGACTACTACCATCACGTTATCAAGCTAATCAACGGCAGTGCTTCGTACAAAAATGTTACGCTTGATAAAGCTAGTTGGAATATATTGAAAGACCAATTTGACGCTACAACAGCTTATTTCGATAATTCTTATTCTTTCTACCATGAATTTGGACGTCCTACTAAAATTTTCTTGGCGAATCACGACCTAACATTCACAGCCACGTACGGGACTAAATCCATCATGATCGACGAGAGACCACACTCCAGCGATAACCACGAGTCTTTAGAGGAAGAAGATCGGACAAACGAGCAGCCTCTCTGCAAGTAAAGAAAAAATGTCAACAATCCTCCAGGTATCGTTATGCAGCAGTCAACGTTCGAAGGGTTTCGCGCACAAAGCGCACTCGTCGACCTTCAGCTTAACATTTTAAAGGAGCGAGTCGGTAAGGTCAATCGCACCGTTGACTATGTGCTTGAATATTTGAAAGACAAACTCGGAAAAGAACCAACAGAAAATGTAAATAACATTCTTAATGATCCTAAATCATTCAAAGAATAGTATTCAATACATAACGCCGACATAGAAGGTTTTATTATAGAAAGAATCGTCGACGACACCGATCTGTACAAAAGCGTATATCTAAAAATTGTATTATCCGAAATTCTTGCATTTCATTTACCTTTTATTGCGAATGACTTGAAAGATTATATGAAAACTGTATAAAAAATATTAGTAATAAACACCAATCATAAGTTATATATTTTTACATAATTTATTCACACCCACTTCCTATAAACGTAACTGTAATTTTATTTCTGTGACTATTCGTATCCCAGCCAAAGCATAAGATAGTCATGGGGATGTGCACTGGTAAACTTGCTTCTGCTCGCTCTGCTGACAGCGGTGTAAAGAAAGATAGCTACAAGAATGTTTTAAAAAAAAGCAAAAAAAACTTGAGCGGCTTCAAAGGTCCAATCACAATGACGACGTACGGGAGAAAGTTATCATTGATAATAATAATAATTATTTACCCTACAATCCTAGAGTAATGTAAAAATTTATTGGAAAAATTTGAATGCTGGATATATAATACGCGTATACCACTTTTTCACCTCATTCACCTACGTAAGCCCGGACAAGATGAGTCAAGAACAGAGCAGCAGCAGCAAAGGCGAGAAATCTTCTCTTTGGCTACTACCAATTATTCTTATCCTAAAGGATAAGAATAAAAAAGAAGGAGATAAGAAGGCAGCGGACACTTCACAATGGAAAAAATACACAGAGAAATATTCTAGCAATAACTAACTCTTTGCCCGAAAAAAACGGCTATAAAAGATTATAATTTAATCGTAAAAACGGTCCTTCTCAGAGCCTCAATGCCATATTATACGTAGAACACACTCATTTTCGTAGATAACTCAGGGGGAAAAGCAAATTATTTATGCTTTATATTTGATAATTTTTTATATTTATTATTTATTTATTTATTTATTTATTTATATATGTGTATATATATATATATATATATATATATATATATATATATATATATATATATATATATATATATATATATATATATATATATATATATATATATACACCTCCCTGACCATTATCACCTGTGTGACTATAACGCTCAGCCGCGACCATGACGAAGGCCCCCAATATAGGTCAAGGAGGGGAGGGGGAAATCAATACTGGCGGCGTCGTGCCATAGTGGCTTAGTACCAAGGAGGGGTGGGGGAAAATCAATACGGGCGTCTCGCCATGGTGGCCTTAGTACTACTTGTAGCTGTCGACTACACCCGCTCACTTAACACATGTGTGAGTAAGATCTAACTCTCTCTCAGATCTATCTCTCGCTCTTCCCCTCTTTCCAAATACACATATATACACAACAATATTATAAAATAACTAACCTATTTTTCTTCTTCATGATGAATAATAAAACATTTTTAAAATCTTGTACACTTATGGAAACAAGCTACCGATTTTTGGTCAAAAAATCGATTCTTCTTTTAAATGGTAAAACTCTTTTTTAACCAATTTTCTTTCGAAAGTAAAAGGCTTTACGCGATAACTGTTTTTTTTCTACTTATTTAAAGCTGTACATTTCTTTTACACTTATCAAAATTCCAAAATTTTTGTCATTGTTTTAATGATAGTTTTGTATATTATACTTATAAATTATAAATAAATGTTGTGATGTAATTTTTATTTGTAGAGTATCTTGTACTTAAAAATAAAATTTTAAGAACCATTATATGAACAAAAATAAAAAGTTAAAAATCTTAAATTATTATCTTACTAATATCAGTGTTCCGAAAACTGCCTAGTTGCCTCTACCGCCGTTGGATTCAGACATATACAAACACACACACACGCACACACACACACTCTCACACCTTCCAACGACACATTTTCTTTCCGATTACAGATCGACCGCAACAGTATTTAGCGAGACCCGAACGCTACCACACCTAATACATACACGACACTATACTTTATTTGCCTACTCAGGTGACCTTGAGCTTGCTGAGTTGCATGGGTTTTCGGATGCTTCAGAACGTGCCTTCGCAGCTTGTATATATCTACGCACCGTAGATAAAGAGGGTAATGTAAAATGTATTCTCTTAACCTCAAAATCAAAAGTTGCTCCACTCAAGCAGGTCTCATTACCTCGTCTGGAACTTTGTGGCGCCGTAACGCTCGTACGTCTGGCTCATAGAGTCCGCCGCACCTTGTCTCTTGAACATGTACGGTGTTACTGTTGGTCGGATTCCACTATTACTCTTGCTTGGATAAAGGAGCCGCCCACTACTTGGAAGACGTACGTAGCGAACAGAGTTTCTGAAATTCAAACGACGCTTCCCAGTGCCGCATGACATCATGTCTCCGGTACTGACAATCCAGCTGACTTGCCTTCAAGAGGCATGTCCGCATCAGATTTGACAAAATCATCACTTTGGCTACATGGGCCATCATTCTTAGCCAGCACTGCTTCACGCTGGAAATCATCAAGCGATTGCAACATTCACGACCTTCAAGAAGAGATCCTCGAGCGACGACCTGCTGCGTGCCTTGCGACAGGAACACCACCATCGAACCCTGCCTTCATTGCAAGATTCAGCTGATTATTTCGACTCGTTCGTCAAGTTGCTCGGTGGCTACAGCCCTTACTGCGGGCAAGAGCTCGTATCGCAGCTCGTCTTACAAACCGTGAGATTACTGACGAGGAACTCACGAAACTTAACGTATTGACACCAGCTCGATTATTACAAGCCCTCAAGGCGCTAATTCACTGGGTGCAACACATTTACTTTACCAATGAAATTAATTGTTTAGTAAAGCTTGAACCCTTGCCTCGTCCAAGTACTTTAATCCGCCTTTATCCTATTTTAGATGAACATGGCCATCTTCGAGTCGGCGGAAGATTGAGGCACTCATTACTACTCCCAGATGAGAAACACCCTTTAATCGTGCCTCAACAGTCGAATCTCACAAAACTGCTGGTTCTAGATGCTCACATCAAGACGCTGCATGGAAGTACGCAACTCACTATCAACTATCTTAGACAGCAGTTTTGGATTCTTCGAGGACGACAACTCGTCAAATCGACCATTTTCAAGTGCCTTCGCTGTTGGCGACAGCGAGCTAAGCCTACCACGCAACTCATGGGAGACCTCCCTCTCAAACGAGTTCGACAATTCAGGCCTTTCCTTCACTCAGGAGTCGACTACGCAGGACCAATCTATCTGCGCTTCTCAAAAGGTATTGGAGCTAAAGCCTACAAAGGTTATATTTGCGTTTTCGTGTGCCTTTCAACACGTGCAGTTCACTTGGAAGCCGTTTCAGGTTACTCAACAGCTGATTTCTTGAGTGCCTATAAGCGCTTTACTGCCAGAACAGGAATCTGTGTCTCTCTTACAAGCGACTGCGGCCTCAACTTCGTTGGAGCAGATAAGGAGCTCAGGTGCCTGTTTGAGCAAGCCAGTGCTCAACATGACGAAATTGCCCGTCTCCTGGCTACTGATGGGACTGAGTGGCACTTTAGACCTCGATAGAGTTCGTTCTACACTTTTATCGGCAATTGTTTGCTCCAATTTGTCCGATAAGTGACTTTTTCAAGAATGGTCTTTATGCCCAGGTTCTGAAAATATCAACCTAAGTTTGTTTGGATTAGAGACAACTAATGAACATGAGGAGATTGTTTTTGCTATGTGGGAAAATGGCCATCTTGTGAAGAAAAGATTAACAATCTCCAATTTTTTTAGCAATCTTTCTTCTTGAACAGTCAAAACAAGCGTTCATTTAAATATTAAAAATATACAAAGAAAAGCTATAAAAGAAGAGAAAGAAATAGCTGCAGCTAACTCAGGTCGTCTAGTACTGCATGGTGATTTTGATGAAAATTGGGCAGTGATTCACAGTAACCCTATTCAAGGTACTCACTGGGTTAATCAATAGGTCTCTATTTTCACAGCAGTTTGTTATCAAGGAAAACTAACAAAAACTTTTCTGTCATCAGTGATGATAGAAAACACGATTCTGCCCATGCCTTGTTAGCAATGGAAAAAATAATTGATTCGATGAAAAATGATTTAACCGATTTAATAGATCAAATATCGATTATAACAGATGGAGCAGCAAGCCACTTTAAAAATCAATTTCAATTGTATGAAATGAAAAATGCTTCCATCAATAAAAAATGGTTGTTTTCAGCTACAGGTCACGGGAAAGGTGCATGTGATGGTGTTGGCGGACTAGTAAAACACTATGCAACTAGACATAATCTTCAGAACAGTCATATTGAATTAATACAAGATGCCAATGCTTCTGTGACAAAAGTTCAATCTTATACTAATAATATTAAACTAATCTTACTACCGAAAGAAGATATTGAAGTTTTTAGACAAAATAAAATAAAAGAGTGGCTTAAGGCTCCTAAATGTAACGGCATTCAGAAAACCCATGTATGGAAAGTAAACGTACGTAAAAAGAAAAAATCTTATACAGGTCGAACTGCTCTTCATTCTTTAACAAAATTGTTAAATAAAGAGAAATACAAGAAGAAAAAAATCAACTCAAAGAATCGTGTTAGCAGGAAAGTTAGAAAAAGCAATAAAATGTCTAAAAATCATAAAAAAGGGAAAAATACATAGGATTTTTTCTTGCACGACAGTGCTATGGGGGAACATAAATTTTTTTTCTTATTTCGTTTATAGCTCTTAAAAAACAAAAATATTCAAAATGTCATGTATATGACCATATAGGTATTGAGACTAGCTATCTATAAAAAAAAATTCAGTCAAAAAAAAGATGGCTTTTTTGAGAAAAAAGCATTTTTCATTGTTTATAAAAAATGTCATATCATCCTTGATTTTTTGTAAAAAAATTTTTGAACTTGGCAGATCGAAAGAGTATCACCAACAGCATCGAATATGTACAGAATCATTTTCAAATATCCATCAAAAGATGAATTTCGAAAGATTTAAAAAGAAAAAAGTTTTCGATTTTTCAGAAACGAAATTTGAGGAGTCATTTTTGAGAAAAGCATAACACATGCAATTTTGATGCTATCGAAAAATAAAAAAATACGTATACGCTTATTTTCCGAGTAGAATAATATACTATAATTTCAGCTGATTCGGAGAGATAGGTGCTGTCGGCCCGCATGATTTGAGATGAAATCGGTCCTTCAACAAAATTTCTTTCGAACCCTTTCGCAAAGGTCCCTTTAGACCGACTGATGCGCACATAGTCGCCGACGTTGTATTTAGCGTATTTCAATGATGTTTGTTTCTCATCTCTCGAAAGAGTGCGCCTCTGTAGGTATGCCCGAGCTTTAGCAGCGTTGTACAGGTTTACATCCGCAGGTTTCATATTTATAGAGCTGTGCAGAGTGCTATTGTACGCGTAAACAATTTTTTGTACCACATCGATGTATCGATGACTGTTGTGGTGCGTAAAATATCGCCACATGCGCTCCTTTAAAGTACGATTGAGCCATTCGACCACGGCTGCTTTGATGTCGGGATTTCGAGCGGCTCGAAACAAAATGTTGCGTTTCTTTAGAACCCTCTGCAGGGCACCACCCACAAATTCTTTTCCCTTGTCTGTTTGCAAGCAGATGGCTACACGCCCGTTGGCTCTTTTGAGAATCTTTTCGAATGCCATAGCCACACCTTGAGTAGTTTGATCGCGTAGCGGCTCTAATAATTCAAACTTGCTGAGCACGTCAATGACAACCAGCAGGTAGCAAAAACTATCGTTATCGTTATTGAGTGACGTCAGCTGGCATAATTCAGCCTCCCAAACGTCATCCACGTTAGACACGTTGTAGTGCAGTCTCGGAAATTTTTTACGTATAGACCTGTGAAGTGTGTAAGAATCTTGATTGCTCAACCTGTCGTAGATACGCTCTTTCTCTTTCTTATTGTGCACGACCGATTTACCACGTACGTTGACACGTATTAAATTTCGAGCACCCGCGTAACCAGCCTCATACGCAGCGTCGTAATATTGATTTTCGTATTTAGACATTTTAAGCGGGCAGTTTGAGCCACCTTTTTTTTACCGCGTTTCTCGTTTGAGAAGGTGTAAATACTGACTCCGTCATTCTTCGTTTTGCCGTATTTAAGGGCGATGTCAATCTCTTGGCAATTTTTAAGACGTCAATGTTTCCAACCAGCCTACTAGGGGTGTCACTGCTACCGATAAATTTTGCAAATTGAAATCTTCCGATGGGAGGATCGTAGTCGTCCCCGTCTCACCGTTTTCTCTTTTTCAAAACATCGTTCAATAGATCAGCGATGTTTGACTGAGGAATTATCTTACCATCGACGATCCCACTGTCTGTATAATTCCATTTAAGACGACCGGACTCGGTCGTACGCCAATGCTTGAGCAGCAAACGGGCTTTTTTAACGTATACCTTGGGTACACTCTCGAGAATATCTTCTTTCGAGAGTGGTGTCTTTGTAGCCTCGACCTCGTCGACGCTGCGATCAGTTTCTCTGTCCTCGGCTCGTTCACTCTCTTTAAAGAATAAATATCGTCGTAAAACTTGTAAATAATGCTCGCATTTTTCACGTTCATTGGTAAACTTTTTCGAATTGAGTATCTCGTGCATCTCCGAATCTAGTCGCGGTAAATTATCACCGAAGGTTTGTACGGTATTTTCGTTACTGGTAGAAGTATCCGACCTCGGAGACTGGGATAGCGCTGGTTCTTGTGGTGCAGACTGCGCGAAACTCTGTATCCGGTCAAGAGCAGCTTCGGGTACTATAACCATCTTTCGTGCGTGCTCCATCCGGACAAGAAATTCCGCAGCCGATTAAGATTTGTTAAATATTTTAGAAAAAACAGTGCTTTTGAGTGGTTTCAGTAAGAGAGGTAAAAAGAAACCGCCACTCTGAACGATTGTGCGTTTTCTACTTTTCCATGCTGAGCCCCCGCTGCTTTTTGTTTTCTTAACCAATTTTCGCCGAATTTTTTGTGCTTTTTCAATCGAGGTTTTTCGGAATCTTTAAGTATTACCACACCGTGCAGTACATTCAACGCGCACTCGCAAATACACTTTATGAGATTTTTATCGGACGTGCGTATCAAGGCGGTACGCTGCTGAAAGTCTGCGTGGCAGAGTGCGGCCAACAGAGCCACGTGTTTCTTTGAAAAGTGTTTCCGACTACACAGCGCAGGCGCGAGTCACGGGTATTTTTTCGCTGTGGTGGTGGGGGATAACGCACCGATGTTAGCTCAGCCATAGTCGCGGCAGCGGCGGTAGCGCGGCTGATGAACGGGTGCGCGTAATCAGCTTTTGTCCCCGTCACCACCGCTGCTGCCGCGTTGGTCGTTGAATGGTTCGAATGGTTAGTATCTTTTTTATAAAATTAACAAACCAGAGACTTTTTATTCAGTATTCAGCATGGATACACGTTGGAAACACCCATTCACGTGCATCGTGTCGGGTCCCACGATGTGTGGAAAAACTGTCTTTGTGAAACGTTTTCTTGACAAGCTTTGACAACAGTTTGGAAATCGATTCAAACAGACAAATTATTACGGATTTCAACGCTTGCGGCGCTAGTGAAAGGGGGCGTACACTGTACCAGGCGGGGGGGGGGGGGGCTAAAAGGTTAAAACCTGTGGAACGAACCCTCCACAAACTAGTCGACTTACTACCCTCGAATTACCACTATCCAGTGCGTGTAAAATAAACGTTTGTGATTAGAGCCGTGTAATCATCATCATGGATTACATAATAGATATCCAAGGTTTCAAAGATAAAGATAATAAATTTTTACCGAAAGAAGTGTATGTTGTTTCTCTACAAAATCATGTCACTGGCCATTGGATAATCAGACCACCTCATCCCTATGAAGAATTGCCGAGCAGCGTAAAGACCACTAACGATTACATTTCATTACCAATGCATGGTATACAATGGTTCGACGGCGATATACCATAAAAAAAATTACACCATCATTTTTAAAATATCGCAAGAAAAGCTACTAAAATATACGTTAGAGGGCCGGAAAAGGCACGATATATTCAATCGATAACGGCTCGCCCCGTCGTAAATATCGAGAAATATACAACCGAAGGCTTTATCAATTTACAAAGAAAGTTTTCTTGTAAGCATGTGTGCATTTTTCACAGCTACCAGGGTAATTAGTATAAAAAGGGGTATTGTGCTCTGCAGAGGACACATCTGTTACGAGAGTGGTTTTATTCGATACTACCTGAGGAAAAGCAACAAAATATACCGGATAAAAGCAGTGACTCATTTTATCACGCACTTCAAGATCTCGTCTGGGGGAGAAGCTCCTATCGCGTAAGATTTGGCTCTCGCTTTGAAGAGCAAGACGAGGTAGACGGCGCCAGCTCGGAATACGAGTCTACGGACGAAAAAAAGTCAACATGAATACAAGGGAGATAATTAGAGCCCTCGAGGGTCTGAATGCCAGGACAATCGGTGTATACGCGGCTGATCGAATTCCACGGATCATGATCGCACCAGCAGCAATAGTCTGCAATATCAACGATCAGACGAAGCCTGGAACTCATTGGGTAGCTATACATATCGACACAAATAGAATCGGGACATACTTTGACTGTTATGGTGTTCCACCGGTTTCAAAACACCATTTTGAACGTCTTCGTAAAAACTCTAAAAACTTTCGATAGAATTCCAAAACACTTCAGAGCGTTGATGCAATGTGCTGTGGCCAGTATACCATAATGTTTTTGCATCACATGTTTCGGGGTACGAACCGCGACCAATTTTGTCGTTTCTTCTCACAAGTCACCAGAAAAATTGACGCAATAGCTATAAGGTTTTATAAAAGAATTTGTAATAAGATTAGGTATAAAAAGTGTAAAAGGGCCCTAACGTTCATCAACGAGCGCTCTTTAGGTTCAGGCCTCTGCAACCAATCTTGTACCTCTAGATTAAGATGCACTAAACAAATTAATTATATGATTGTCTTTTGTATTTGTAGCCGTAAATGTTTGAATAAATATACATACATCAATACAAGTTTAATAAATTATTTACATACCTTTCGACCTACATATCATACATCCCACGCCATTCATTATTATTATTTTCAATTTAATTTTTCTTAAATTAACGTCCGACGAATACTATACTTTTTACTTCTTTCAAAGTTCGTTAACAGTTTTATTATAAATTTGTATAGCCTACGGGTCATTTCAAAATTGTACACCATAACCACACTTTTATTGACAGAATAACTGTCGTGAAAAATGAGTAGCACCTGGCTTCTTTTACCATACTCCGCCCACTCTTATTATTCACGTTGGAGGGGAGGGGATGTGGGTAGAAAACCATCATAGACCCTCATGCGTCGACGATAGAGTTTTCTGGCCAATAATAGCACGCAGGGCAAAGCGACCACATCGTCTTTCGTGGCTGCACTTTACAAGCAGATTTGTCCGTGTGTCCAATTGTGTTCAAGTGGTGTAAAATTCTCAGTTTGTTTTTTTGTTAAGAAATAACCATGGCTACTTGTCAAGCGCGCGAAATACGAGAAGTGACGAGCGCATTGCCGAATCTTTTACTGCCGACGCCGTATGCTCTCAACAAATCTAACACGAAGCGACTCTGCGTAGGATTAGAGCACAGCACTGACTACTACCATCACGTTATCAAGCTAATCAACGGCAGTGCTTCGTACAAAAATGTTACGCTTGATAAAGCTAGTTGGAATATATTGAAAGACCAATTTGACGCTACAACAGCTTATTTCGATAATTCTTATTCTTTCTACCATGAATTTGGACGTCCTACTAAAATTTTCTTGGCGAATCACGACCTAACATTCACAGCCACGTACGGGACTAAATCCATCATGATCGACGAGAGACCACACTCCAGCGATAACCACGAGTCTTTAGAGGAAGAAGATCGGACAAACGAGCAGCCTCTCTGCAAGTAAAGAAAAAATGTCAACAATCCTCCAGGTATCGTTATGCAGCAGTCAACGTTCGAAGGGTTTCGCGCACAAAGCGCACTCGTCGACCTTCAGCTTAACATTTTAAAGGAGCGAGTCGGTAAGGTCAATCGCACCGTTGACTATGTGCTTGAATATTTGAAAGACAAACTCGGAAAAGAACCAACAGAAAATGTAAATAACATTCTTAATGATCCTAAATCATTCAAAGAATAGTATTCAATACATAACGCCGACATAGAAGGTTTTATTATAGAAAGAATCGTCGACGACACCGATCTGTACAAAAGCGTATATCTAAAAATTGTATTATCCGAAATTCTTGCATTTCATTTACCTTTTATTGCGAATGACTTGAAAGATTATATGAAAACTGTATAAAAAATATTAGTAATAAACACCAATCATAAGTTATATATTTTTACATAATTTATTCACACCCACTTCCTATAAACGTAACTGTAATTTTATTTCTGTGACTATTCGTATCCCAGCCAAAGCATAAGATAGTCATGGGGATGTGCACTGGTAAACTTGCTTCTGCTCGCTCTGCTGACAGCGGTGTAAAGAAAGATAGCTACAAGAATGTTTTAAAAAAAAGCAAAAAAAACTTGAGCGGCTTCAAAGGTCCAATCACAATGACGACGTACGGGAGAAAGTTATCATTGATAATAATAATAATTATTTACCCTACAATCCTAGAGTAATGTAAAAATTTATTGGAAAAATTTGAATGCTGGATATATAATACGCGTATACCACTTTTTCACCTCATTCACCTACGTAAGCCCGGACAAGATGAGTCAAGAACAGAGCAGCAGCAGCAAAGGCGAGAAATCTTCTCTTTGGCTACTACCAATTATTCTTATCCTAAAGGATAAGAATAAAAAAGAAGGAGATAAGAAGGCAGCGGACACTTCACAATGGAAAAAATACACAGAGAAATATTCTAGCAATAACTAACTCTTTGCCCGAAAAAAACGGCTATAAAAGATTATAATTTAATCGTAAAAACGGTCTTTCTCAGAGCCTCAATGCCATATTATACGTAGAACACACTCATTTTCGTAGATAACTCAGGGGGAAAAGCAAATTATTTATGCTTTATATTTGATAATTTTTTATATTTATTATTTATTTATTTATTTATTTATATATGTGTATATATATATATATATATATATATATATATATATATATATATATATATATATATATATATACACCTCCCTGACCATTATCACCTGTGTGACTATAACGCTCAGCCGCGACCATGACGAAGGCCCCCAATATAGGTCAAGGAGGGGAGGGGGAAATCAATACTGGCGGCGTCGTGCCATAGTGGCTTAGTACCAAGGAGGGGTGGGGGAAAATCAATACGGGCGTCTCGCCATGGTGGCCTTAGTACTACTTGTAGCTGTCGACTACACCCGCTCACTTAACACATGTGTGAGTAAGATCTAACTCTCTCTCAGATCTATCTCTCGCTCTTCCCCTCTTTCCAAATACACATATATACACAACAATATTATAAAATAACTAACCTATTTTTCTTCTTCATGATGAATAATAAAACATTTTTAAAATCTTGTACACTTATGGAAACAAGCTACCGATTTTTGGTCAAAAAATCGATTCTTCTTTTAAATGGTAAAACTCTTTTTTAACCAATTTTCTTTCGAAAGTAAAAGGCTTTACGCGATAACTGTTTTTTTTCTACTTATTTAAAGCTGTACATTTCTTTTACACTTATCAAAATTCCAAAATTTTTGTCATTGTTTTAATGATAGTTTTGTATATTATACTTATAAATTATAAATAAATGTTGTGATGTAATTTTTATTTGTAGAGTATCTTGTACTTAAAAATAAAATTTTAAGAACCATTATATGAACAAAAATAAAAAGTTAAAAATCTTAAATTATTATCTTACTAATATCAGTGTTCCGAAAACTGCCTAGTTGCCTCTACCGCCGTTGGATTCAGACATATACAAACACACACACACGCACACACACACACTCTCACACCTTCCAACGACACATTTTCTTTCCGATTACAGATCGACCGCAACAGTATTTAGCGAGACCCGAACGCTACCACACCTAATACATACACGACACTATACTTTATTTGCCTACTCAGGTGACCTTGAGCTTGCTGAGTTGCATGGGTTTTCGGATGCTTCAGAACGTGCCTTCGCAGCTTGTATATATCTACGCACCGTAGATAAAGAGGGTAATGTAAAATGTATTCTCTTAACCTCAAAATCAAAAGTTGCTCCACTCAAGCAGGTCTCATTACCTCGTCTGGAACTTTGTGGCGCCGTAACGCTCGTACGTCTGGCTCATAGAGTCCGCCGCACCTTGTCTCTTGAACATGTACGGTGTTACTGTTGGTCGGATTCCACTATTACTCTTGCTTGGATAAAGGAGCCGCCCACTACTTGGAAGACGTACGTAGCGAACAGAGTTTCTGAAATTCAAACGACGCTTCCCAGTGCCGCATGACATCATGTCTCCGGTACTGACAATCCAGCTGACTTGCCTTCAAGAGGCATGTCCGCATCAGATTTGACAAAATCATCACTTTGGCTACATGGGCCATCATTCTTAGCCAGCACTGCTTCACGCTGGAAATCATCAAGCGATTGCAACATTCACGACCTTCAAGAAGAGATCCTCGAGCGACGACCTGCTGCGTGCCTTGCGACAGGAACACCACCATCGAACCCTGCCTTCATTGCAAGATTCAGCTGATTATTTCGACTCGTTCGTCAAGTTGCTCGGTGGCTACAGCCCTTACTGCGGGCAAGAGCTCGTATCGCAGCTCGTCTTACAAACCGTGAGATTACTGACGAGGAACTCACGAAACTTAACGTATTGACACCAGCTCGATTATTACAAGCCCTCAAGGCGCTAATTCACTGGGTGCAACACATTTACTTTACCAATGAAATTAATTGTTTAGTAAAGCTTGAACCCTTGCCTCGTCCAAGTACTTTAATCCGCCTTTATCCTATTTTAGATGAACATGGCCATCTTCGAGTCGGCGGAAGATTGAGGCACTCATTACTACTCCCAGATGAGAAACACCCTTTAATCGTGCCTCAACAGTCGAATCTCACAAAACTGCTGGTTCTAGATGCTCACATCAAGACGCTGCATGGAAGTACGCAACTCACTATCAACTATCTTAGACAGCAGTTTTGGATTCTTCGAGGACGACAACTCGTCAAATCGACCATTTTCAAGTGCCTTCGCTGTTGGCGACAGCGAGCTAAGCCTACCACGCAACTCATGGGAGACCTCCCTCTCAAACGAGTTCGACAATTCAGGCCTTTCCTTCACTCAGGAGTCGACTACGCAGGACCAATCTATCTGCGCTTCTCAAAAGGTATTGGAGCTAAAGCCTACAAAGGTTATATTTGCGTTTTCGTGTGCCTTTCAACACGTGCAGTTCACTTGGAAGCCGTTTCAGGTTACTCAACAGCTGATTTCTTGAGTGCCTATAAGCGCTTTACTGCCAGAACAGGAATCTGTGTCTCTCTTACAAGCGACTGCGGCCTCAACTTCGTTGGAGCAGATAAGGAGCTCAGGTGCCTGTTTGAGCAAGCCAGTGCTCAACATGACGAAATTGCCCGTCTCCTGGCTACTGATGGGACTGAGTGGCACTTTAACCCGCCATGAGCCCCACACTTTGGTGGCATCTGGGACGCAGCCGTCAAGTCTGTCAAGTATCACCTTAAAAGAGTTATTGGGGAAGCTCTCTTGACCTTTGAGGAAATGACAACGCTGCTCGCCCAGATTGAAGCGTGCCTAAACTCACGCCCGCTTCAACCCATTTCTGACGACCCAGAAGATCTAAATGCCTTGACTCCCGGACATTTCTTAATCGGTGTGCCTACTCTTACCGTCCCTGAGCCATCTGTACTTGACTGTGCAACATCACGCCTAGACAAATGGCAAATGATTCGTCATATGTATGAGGATTTTTGGAGTCCATGGTCCGAAGAATATCTTCAGAGCCTACAACCACGACCAAAGTGGCGTAGCAAACAATATCAGGTAAAAATTGGTGACCTTTGCCTGCTGCTCTCAGAATTGTGCCCACCTTGCAAGTGGCCACTAGCTCGAGTCACTGCAGTTCACCCAGGCCCGGACGGCTTAGTTCGAGTCGTGAAGGTGAAAACTGCGACATCCAGCTACACTCGACCGATTTCTAAAATCTGCATCATGCCTCAAGAGGATAACTGTTCGCCTGTATTTGGCGAAGGCGGGCGGGATGTTCCGAAAACTGCCTAGTTTCCTCTACCGCCGTTGGATTCAGACATATACAAACACACACACACACACACACTCACACCTTCCAACGACACATTTTCTTTCCGATTACAGATCGACCGCGACAGTATTTAGCGAGACCCGAACGCTACCACACCTAATACATACACGACAGTATACTTTATTTGCCTACTTAGGCCTTTGTATATTTGTAAGGTTAGAATATAGTTTAAAGAGAAAATCAGTGCCTTGTGATTTATTTAAACCTCCCTCCCACGAGACAGCAAAAAACTCGCTCAATCAGTATAGTTGGTATAGCATGCCTTGTATATGGCGATATCTATTTTATCGACGGAGCGATAGTTCCATGTTTACTCTTATGACGAAAATATTTTGTCTTGATAGTATAAACAGTGGATCAAGAAATATATTATCGTATTACAAATTGATTAACTCAGGGAAGTATTGTAGTTTTATAAGTAAGTTAACTGTTATAAAGAGTTGGTTTCTTTGTGTTTTCTTGTCATTTTCAGCAAAACCTGCATATGCAATTAACGGAATAAGAGTAAACACTACGTTTTTTAAAGAAATGTTGAATATGCAGGCACGTTTCCAATTGTCTGGTTAATTATACTATTCTCAAAGGTGTCTTTAATTGTTGTACATGTTTAAATTGTTTACACTTTGCAAGAATCCTTTTTTATAAATTTTACTTTAGTGGTATAAATCTTTTCAGGTTATATGAGCGTAGAATTGACATATTTAATGTCGAAATAGTTACTTCAATAAATAAAAAAGTCATAGATTTGACGCAGGTAAGCAATTCAAATGTATTAGTAAACGAATTGACTCTTTTAACGAATATAAGCTCACAACGCTGTTACTCAACTTTGTATTTTCAGCTCCTATGCGTAGCCTACTGGGTACCCAAATCAATGAAATAAGATTTTACAGGGTAAATACATACTCTTTTCATGTATGACATTATGACAGTGGTGAATATTAATATCCGTAAGTTGCAGGTAAATAGATAAATGATTGATCATGCTATTTTTATTGATATTTATGTTTAAACTCATTTTTCTCAAAACTTAATTTTCATAACTTACTTTGTAAGCCTGAGCAACAGTTCTTCACGAATCACGCTGAAAATATTTGTACTTTCTTTTTAACATATTTTGAACAAATTTAAAAATAGTTTATTTTATTATTACCTAAAATATAATTTTTAAAAATATAAGTTAATATTAAAATACTACTTATATCGCAAACAATAAATTATTCGTACATAATAGAACCTCAGAATAGTTAAAAACTATTATTTGAAAATATTGCTCTTTAAATGTCTTAATTTTAGCATGAAATGTTCATAGAAAAAATGTATATCAATCCATTGTAACCCCTTGCGCACAGTGATAATCAAACATATGCCTGTTTTACAGGTTATTTCAAAATAGCTACTTCAAAGAGTGGTGAATTTGAACAAAACCAGTCTAAAATGTGATCTTTTTCTAAATTATAACATGATATGTAGAAAAATATTTCTTTTCTTAAATTAAGGGATTTTAGTTTTTACTGTATCATCTTCGTTTATACTGAATGTATACATTTTTTTTATTTATTAAAATTTGTATTATTTAAATTTTTTTAGAGTGTGTCAATAATACACTTAAATGTTAATTTTTATATTTTATTTTTAAACTTTTTTATTATTTAAAATTTTTTATATATGTTATTTAGAGTGAGTGACACAGACATGGCCATCGTCTTTTTGCACATTTTGGGCTCAACCACTCATAACACCCATAACAATAATGCCAATCAACATTTTTATCTATTTTTTGATTGTAACATTTTTTGTTACAAAAGTTGCACACATCGCCGTGTGCAACTTGTCTGCACTTTTGCGGTAGTGACAGAAACATTAGCGAAAATAATGCGATGCAACACACATACACAATTGTTTTGAATAAAGTCACGTTCGAGGGATGTGATGATCGCGGTTGAATATTAATTTTAAAAGGTATGGATTACATTCGATAAAATTTCTCGGTATTAACAGAATCAACGTAAAATTTGATAACGCTGACAAAGTCTAGAACAAAAATTTCAAGCGTGAAAGCTTGCTAAATCCTTAACTACTTTGAAATGTAATGTTCTTAGCACTTTTTTGGACCATATACCAGATATAAGGGATATATGAAGCTATCGCGCAAGGGTTTTAGGCAAATATCATATGTTACCCACGACTCGCTATTCTGAATTTTTTCATCGTATAATAAAAGTGAAGATCTAACTGCTGCATATTAGTTTGAGTGTCGTTTATATAGAAACATTACATTTATATTAAACAATAACACGGTACCCTGTTCAAAGCCCCTACCGTGTAGGCTGCATGGATGTAATATTTAACGATATGCGTACGCACGTCTTGTTAGTGTCAAAGTGGACAAACCAAGTTCGGAGAAACTTAACAATGTCAGTGTTGCGTTTTTAGTAAAAATATTACGGCATGCTATTAATATTGCTAAAGTTAAAGAGTCACACATTCGTATATTGTATGGTAGATTATAAGCTTCTGATCTTCAACAGTTATCCGTAGAGATTTTCCGCAGAAAGATGCATTTCGTTATACTTCATTGTAGACCAACAACGTTATATCACAAGTATTGCGTTGGTCTTTTCCAAAATCAACATTTTCTCTCTATTGTCGCGAATGCCACGCGGCAACCCAAAGACTAGGCAGATCCGCCAGTCGCTCGATTGATTTATTGTTATCGTATGTATTACTTTCTTACATTTTAGAATATTCTCATCTTTTTGTGATTAAATTTTTATGGCCAATGTTTTAGTAACAAGACCAATGTTCAATGATATCGAGGGCGACGAGTGTATAATGAGATGTGATGAACAATTCCCATACTCCAGTTTTAGAAGCTAAACCGTCGACCAGCTATTAAAATGATGATCAGATGGATTCTACGGTAGACCAGAGTCAGTCGACGACATAAGAAGATACATCATCCAGGAACAATTATAAGTATTGATCTTATCAATATAAGACCTAATAATTTAGAATTACAATGGCACGCCCAATACTTTAGTTTCAGAAGCAAGCCTGGCTGTCTAGATCAATAAAAGTAACGATGATTCGCCAAATCGTAAGCATTAAAAATACTGTGATAAATTAATTAATTTTTCTATTATAAAACAAATCGATACTTAATTTTTGGAAGCTTGATCATCAATTGTTGGGCAAGGATCACCTACAGCACCAGACCAAGCTGAAGAAGAAGACCGGGATGATTTTATCAATAGGAGCAGTACGCACAGAAAACGTAGAAGACTGAGCAGTACCAGTAGCAGCAGTAGCAGCAGCAGTAGCAGCAGTAACAGCATTAGCAGCAGTAGTAGTAGCAGTAGTAGTAGCAGTAGTAGTAGCAGTAGTAGTAGCAGCAGCAGTAGCAGTGCAGACACAGCTGACGACGAAGAAGAAGGTAAGATCATACATATTGGCAAAGAAAACTTCCACCGCGCTTAGATGGGCGCTGCTGTTTCTCATAAGAAATTTTATTTACACGGAGATCATATTTATAAATTGATTTACAAGTTTTATACGTGATAAGAAACGTTGTATATAATATTTGAGGTATAGTATAACGGATGGTAGCAACAAAATTTCTTTGTTACATATATTAAACTTGTATTTCAATTACTAAAAATTTTTTCCGTATAAATCTTATAGAAAAGCTGCCCCCTCGGCGGCCATGTTTATTATTTCATCCAGAATCCGCTAAGGTCGAATTGCAAATATAAACTCCCAATAGAGAGAGATTGTTTCGATTTGTATTTACGTAGTATACAAAAAAAAGTTTAATCTTACAGGTGATTATTGACAGATCGGAGAAGGAGTGCGACCTCGATTCATAATTCAAAATGATTCAATGCGCTTCTACCGTCGTATTTTATATGAAGGAAGAATAATTCAAGAAATTATACCACAACCCCCGGTGAACACAGATATTTATATTTGTTTAGAAGTTCCCGTATGAGAGCTTTATCGACGTCTGTACAACAAAGGTGCGCCAACCGATTACATTGGAGTAACAATTAATTCGTAGCAACTCAATCATGGTCCTCTCTGGTTTATGTTCAGACCTATTAAGGATTTTGTCGTTGAAGATCTTTGGAGCATTCTATTTATTACGGTACAAAGTATAAGAGACTTTAACGTTAATGACAGACTATCAATCAATTCTGCAATGGTTGGTGGTATCGCGGGACGTGGACGCGTACGTTTAATCGAAGAATCAGTGAATAAAAAATCTATCCTTACAATCAGTAATGATGATTATATATCTTTGCCTACAGCGCCGTGTAGCTGCTGCCTATGCCTATACTGCCAGTGGCCAAATGCGCACAGGTGATTTACATCGCTATTGGAAGCTGAACCGTCACAGTCAATCAAGAGCTAAAAAAAGTGCTGCCAAAGAAATTTTAAATTTGGCGAACGTTCGGTTACTGAGTGAAGGATGCGGACTCGCAGAAAATTCGTAAATTAAGATCTTTTTACCACTCGTGGTACAGCCATATTAGTTTATAATTTTTCAACGTTTGTCGTAGACATCCACTGCTCTATGATAGTTCCTGCTTTTTCATCGACACTTACGGGTATATAGTTCATACATTACGAATCATGTATTACGAACGTTCAAAACATTATCAACCGATATTAAACCTCATTGGAGCTAGTGGTAGCGTTGTCTATTGTATATTGTGTAAGGAAAATTATTGGCGTGTCGGGGAGCATAAATGTTCCAACAAGTAATATAAGTGTATGTCGGCACCGTCGTGTAGTACGATGGAAAATCTGATAAAATACAATATCTGGTTAACATTTTTTTTTGTCATACGCGTTTTGAAAATCATATTAAAATAGGATCTTACAATAAGAGGATTATTGTGTGCAGTAGAATAAAAATTTGTCTCTTTTGTTTTAAAACAGCTCGCATAAAGAATGGATATCCACATAAGTGCGGTATAGCTTTTTGTAAGACGTATAAAATACTACGAGCATCCAAACAAGACAGTATAGAACGTGCAAATCCAATTATATTTTTATTTTACGATTTCGAAACTCAGCAATCTACGTCTGTGTTACGTGACGATGCCACAAAAGTTCACACTCCAAGCTTGTATGTCACAACAAGTATGCTGGCACTGCATGGAGAATAAAGATGTCTCGACCAGATTTGACTTGTGCGGTATTCGCGAATAAGTCTTTAATACTGAACTGGTAAAACAGCTTATTGATCTTGCACTAGCACTAAAACAGCAATATCAATACGTTATATGAATAGCGCACAACTTGCAAGGGTTAGATGTACAATTTATATTCAAGTATGTTGTTTAGAGATACAACGAAGAACGAGTCACACCATCAGTGGTGATGAACGATACGAAAATAATTTTAATTGATATTTTTAAAAGGATGTTTATCGATAGTTTACATTACTTTTACTTGCCTATAAGTAGCCTGCCCAAATCGTTCGGATTGTCCGAAATATAGAAAGGTGTTTTTCCGCACTTGTTCAATACAGCAAAAAAACAGTCTTACGAAGGTCCTTTACCACCTCTCGACTCGTATGCGCTAGACGCAATAAATACCAAGGAGAGAGAGACATGTTTGAAGTGGTACGACGAGCATGTATATAGTGGATACATTTTCAATTTTCAAAAAGAAAATTTTAAAGATTTCAAACAAGACGTATCAATGTTGTGATTAGCTTGCTTAGCTTTTCGCAAAACGTTTATGAAATTCAGTGTGGATCCTTTTGCTAAGTGTACGACTATAGCCTCTTCTTGTATGCGTGTATTTAGAAAATATTTTTTGAAAAATGTTTTGGTAGGAGTCGTACCACCACACGGTTACAGATGGGTAGACAGTCAATCTGAGAAAACTGTGCACTGGCTCTCTTGGATGGAGTAGTTTGATATCTGTTCCCCTATCGAACACACATGACGAGATCGTGAGAAAAGATTATCAGTAGGAATCGTGATTGATGGCTACAGTTCACCGCGTGACGGTGAGAATTTCGAGGGGATTGAGCTCCAGTTTCACGCTTGCTTTTGGCATGATTGTCCTCGATGTTATCGAATAAACCGACATGTGGCTTTGGCGAGCGGTGATTCGATGGACGACAGAAGAGAACACTGGCAATCGGCAACAGGATAAAGTCAGGTAATTACCATCTGGTCGAGAAATGGGAGTGCGAATTCGACAATGAAATCTCACAGGCCGAGGAGTTCAAGCGCTTCGTTCGTCAAAATGCGAGTAATGTGAAACGGAAACCGTTTGATCGGCGGGATGCATATTTGGCGGTCGTACAGGTTATATACAGTGAAAGTGTTTGATTGCCATGATCAGAAGAGTATTAAGTACGTTGATGTGTGCTTATTGTATCCATTCATTTGCAAGCGCGGTAAATACCACGTCGGCCACCCCAAGATTTATGTCGGTCGAGAGGAGTGCAGTCAATTGGTAAGCCCGTGTAACGACATTTCACGAGTAAACGGTCTGATTATGTATGATATACTACCACCGGAAAATTTGTATCACCCATTACTTCCGGTAAAAATGCCTGGTAAATTGATATTCCCACTATATCGGATATGTTGCGAGCAATCGATTCAAGACGATTGTCCTCATCAGAATCCGGAAAACCGTATTTTACGAGGAACATGGGTGCCGGAAGAGGTGAAAGCAGCCGTTGCATTGGGCTACGGCGTCAAGGATATTTATGAAATTTGGCAGTACAAAATGATACAGTACGATCAAGGACAGCGCAAAGGCGGTGTGTTTGATAATGTATTAACGACTTTTTGCTCAAAACGTGGCTGCGGTAGGATACCCGTCCGACTGTGTCACGGAAGACGGTGAAGAAGTCTACGTGAGAGAGCAGAAACGTGTCGAGGGTATAAATTTGAGCAAAGACGAGATTTGTTTCAACGTCAGGTTGAGGTCTGTCGCAAATCTGGGCCTGAATTCTATGAAGCAAGTTTGGTTAACGCGAGAATTTAACAAAAACAGTCGTGGTAAAGAATGCAGCGATCTTAACGGGATTACTTACAAGTGCAGAGGTGGAGGTCCATGGTATATTTCCCGTGAACGACGATAGCCTCTACGTCAATTGGTATTACAGAGACGAAGCCCTCACATCGTAGTTGTCGTCGTCGTTGTCGATGTCGTCGCCAACGGCAAGGGTGGTCCTGGCAGCCTTCACCAAAGAACAATCGTGTATAAAACTGTGTTGTCGAATTCCGTTATTCGTAGAACGGCGTTTAAAGATGTAACAACACAATATTAGACAAAAACGTGCAAAGCCATGTACGGTAAGCAAAGATTCGTAGGGCTGACCCAAAGTTACCCGTACAGCTTCAATACCGGCCCATCGGCGACTCACGCGGTACAGTGAAATTCAACGAAACTTAGACACATAGACGTCGTTACAAGCGAGATAAATGATTTACCCAATTCGAGTTGATTACTCGTGACACCGCGGCGAACGGCAAAAGCTGATTGGTTGATCGCCGCGCCACCACTAAGTTGATTGGCCGCGGCAAAAACAGCTGATTGACTGAAAAAGCTGATTGGTCGATCGCCGCGCCACCACTGAGCTAATTAGCCGCGGCGATAAAAGCAGATTGGCTGAAAAAGCTGATTCGAGCGAGCCTCGCCATAGCGCTCACAGTCTCGTAAGAACGCGCGCGGGGCCCCCTCCGCGGGCTACGAGCCCCTCGACAGAGGAAGGGACATACAATGGCGCCAGTAGCAGTTATGGACGTGCAATGCATCCATTTACATTCATGCTGGGTGACCCCATAGGCTGAGGTAAAACGGTATTTGTGAAAAAGTTTCTTCGGGATCTGGATCTCCGTCATGCGGGTATGCGCGTCACGCGAATCAAAGGCGTCATTGTCTACTACTCAGAGTGGCAAGCGAGCTATCGTGATCTCGATAAAAAGGTTGAATGTTGCGAGGGTCTACTGTACAACAGCGACTACATCGTCGATCCAAGACCCTAGCTAGTGATCATCGACGACTTGATGTGCCAGTCGTCGTCCAGTGAAACTATAGATACAGTACCTCTAGTCTGAACTATGTCCACAAAATCCACGATTTTTGCATGAAGCCTACTGGGACGTTACCTTGAAACCGTACGGCTACCTCTTGGAGGACTTAATACAGAACACACCCGACAATTCCCGATTTCGCACCTGTATCTTTCCGGACGATGAGTTGCACTACGTCTACGTGTTACACAACAAAAAAAAGTTGTTAACGATTTTATCGCAATGCTTTCTCAAAGAGATTTAAGGCACAAACATTTATTGAATATTGGCATTGATGCAAGTCACTTTATGCGCAATCTACAATGCTACGAGTATATAGACTAATAATTTTACAAATTCTAAAAAATAAAAATTTTAATTCTTTAACTAAAACAAACATTGAAGTAATTGTAAAATAGGTAAGTAGACAGAAAATTACATGAAATTTACGAATATATGCGTCATATTAACACATAAAATTTATAAAATAATAAAAATAATTTTTTTCAATTTTTACATATTTAAAAAATTTAAAATGCAATTCTTTAACAAAAACGAACTTTAAAGATATTGCAAGATACACCTATTTAAAGGAAATTACGTCTGCTTTACGAATTTATGTATATTTTTCACACATTTAACGAATAAAGTAACAAAAAAGGAAGTTTTTAGTTTTTTGAAGTTTTAAAACATTTTAAATTTACAAAAATAAGGATAAAGTTTCGACCATTTACCTTCAACTTATAAGCAGTTCTATATTGGGCCATTTCTGATGTACCTACAAAATTTAAGCTTGAAATACCGTTGTCTTCAAAAGATATGGTGACCACAATATTTTACCACATACATAGATACATACACACACACACACTCACATACACACTCACACACACTCACACATACACACACAAACACGCACGCACACACACATACATGCACGCACGTACGCATGCACGCATGCACACACACACACACACGCACATACAGATAGATATTTTGAAAAACCTACGTATTCTGATTCAGTAATCTGAAACACATCGAACTTCATAAAACTCTTGTTTTTCAAAAGAATCATCGTTACAAAGCTTTCTCTTTGAGAAAACGAAAAACGAAGGATAGTTATACGCTGAATCAGTAATAACGTGCTACGCTTTCTCACGAATGCTGTCGGACGAAACGGCCGCATATAAACGAACACTGGCTATGATGACGGCTTACTGCATGGTTAATAAGATAACTTTTGAAAAAAAAATTCCCGCATCATGTGTCTCCTGAAAATAGTGGATATGAAAAAATAACAACGAAAAGTTGAAAAGTCAGATTAAAAAGGAGAAAAAAATAAAAGTGAAGAAATAACAGATGGACGATGAATGAAAATTTTGAAAAATGTTATTTCACCCGACCATTCCAGCTGCATATGCGGCCATCGATAAACATTTACAAGCTACCTGCGGTAGAAGTAAAAAATCCGATCACCAGACAGTCACCTAATGGCTTGAGAGCCAGGATGCGTACAATTTGCATCGACCTGTTTGTTATCGAGAAGTGAAGGATGAAAACCAGAGTGGCTTCAAACGGACAAGGCTAAGGAATTTACCGGCCGCGATAAGCAGGAGATTTTACGTGAGAATAGAATAACTCATAGAGTGGCGCGGAGCATGGGTACAAAGACAACAATTGCGGAGAGATTAATAAGAAATATTAAAGCATGAATTTAGTGATACTTTACTTACACCAATACATGAAGATATATCGACGTTTTGCAGAAAATCACAGTCATACAATCACATTAAGCATTCAGCGACAAAGATCGGCGATGTAGAACTTCGTTATGGTAACCACGATTTTAGACCCAAGTTCAAGCTTGGTGACTTGCTTCATGTCAGTCATGAGAGAACCGTCTTTGATAAGGGATACGAAGGTGGCTGGACTTTAGAGATTTTTGAGGTTCCGCAAATCTAAGTAACGCGCCAACGTATGTTTTGAATGATTCGGCAGGCGAAGGTATTGACGGTCACTTTTACGCTGAGGAACTAAGCAAAGTGCGAAAAGATTTAAGTGCAGCATCATTCGAAATCGACAAAATTTTACGTAGTAAAGGTAAGGGTCATATAAAGAAATATTTCGTCAGCTGGAAGGAATACCCCGAAAAGTTTAATTCTTGATTGAAGACCAGCCAAATTTCGCAGAAATGAAGGAACAGTTCTACAATATTCTACCTAGCAAGAGTAGCATGAATTTTTTCGAAAAGACTACGACGCATTAACTACGGGGGACTACAGAGATGTTTATAATCATGTAGAGGAAATAAATAACTTACAAGGAGAACACCAATCCTGCGGAACTAGGATTTTATTGAGATTTTGGGATGTGCTTTCTACGCGGAAAAACCCTTGGGTGAGATGCGATATCAATGGCCGCTGCGCGGCGCCACCAAGCTTTTGGTGATGCGGCAGAAACATTTTTGGGTGCGCAGCTCACCTAAACGCGCGGCGAGCTGCTGCCTCAACATACAGTCACGCTGTAGCTCTAAAAAAGGGAACTGAGCGCTCTAAACATGAAGAAATAAAACCAAATTATATAATACGCTCCTATTGAATAATTGAACTGATTCTTAAACTATTTTATTAACTGACTTCGAAAAAGGAGGAGGTTCTCAATTCGACATGGCTTCTTTTTCGGAAACTACTGAACCGATTTGGATAAACTATTTTTTGAATGAAAGAGAATTATCCCATGGTGGTCCCATTATATTACTGGGCCACTACCAAGCCAATAATACGTCAGTACTGTCGATTATTCCGAAACAACTGTACCGATTTGAATAAATTTTTGGATTTTGACAAATAAAATGAAATTTAGCCAGTGCAACTAAAAAGTATAAAATAATAATTTTAAAAAAAGCACTATATAAAAGCACAAATATGGCAACGTTAAAAAAAACGGGATTTGGTCTAAACACATATACTTATAATGACTCTAAAGTCAGACCACCGTAACTCGGTGATATGTGTTTAGAACAAATTCCGTTTTTTTTAACATTGCCATATTTGTACTTTTATATAGTGCTAATCATCAGTTTGAAATTCAGCGCCGACTTCAAAAAGGTTTTTATCGATTATTCATACTTTTTATAGATTACTTCATACTTTTAGTGCGCTTCTATGAGTGCGGTTTTTTTTCGATGTCGGTTTCTTTTCTTTTAAATTATTATTCCACACTTGACCGATATGGATGGACCGATTTGGCCACTTTTTGTCTCCTGAAGATCGGGGCGAAAGTAGCATATATTTCCTGTAAACCAGATTTGCGAGACAAAAGTAAAATTTGCGAGATGAAAGTAAAATTTGCGAGACGAAAGTAAAATTTGCGAGACGAGAGTAAAATTTGCGGGCAAACGTAAAATTTGCGGGACAAAAATAAAATTTGCGGGTAGAAGTAAAATTTTCGGGGCAAAAGTAAAATTTGCGGGGCAAAAGTAAAATTAGCGGGGCAAAAGTGAAAATTGCGGGGCTAAAGTAAAATTCTTTTTACAATTTTTTTAATTACAATACTATTTGTTTTGTAATACATTGATATACATCTAGTAGTTTTCTACAAAAAATAAAGAAATTGTAATTACAAAATAAACAAACTCTTAATTTACATATTTTCCATTTCAACGCGCGTATACGCATTCTTCTGGATCAACCTAGAAATTCAGGATCAATAAGTGCTGAAATAAAATACTATGTGCAACACGGGACGAAAGTAGATATTCCCCTCGGGTGATTACGGCCCTCGCTAGATGATTTTTCCGTCGGGTTATTACTGCCCACGCTTCGAAGCGCCCTCGGAACAAATCTTCTCGCTCGAACAGTAAACCCACCCGCGGGAGAAATCTGCTACTTTCGCCCCTTGTTGCATAATGTGCTATTTTAAAGTTTCTGTTCTTAAACATTCAACAGAAAAATAATTAATAAGACAATTATACAATATTTATGGGTTTTTATTATTATAATACAATAATTACAATAATTATAATAAAATGGTTACAATAACCTTATAAGCCGTATCGAGTGGCAATATAATATGTATTGTTTATAACTGCAGATAAACAAGGTAAAATAAGTGGTAACTTTGTGAATTGTATAAATCTGTGTGAATCGGTTTTTGAATCTACTATATAGGCATGGACATGATCATCGAAGGTTATTTCATTCAAGATTCTTAAATGAAAAATAATTTCATCGTAGTCTTAATAATTTTTCATATTTCTCCAAAGTCTTTTTCAGTATGAATCATATTGATTACAACAATCATTCCAATTTTGTACACAGTGCCAAAGATTTCAACGTTGTTGAAATACTGTGCATTGTTTGCATATTCTGTTCTACTGATGTATTGTTTTGCTTCACAGTCCGCTAAATCCAAAATGAACGGCAATTTCAGTTTCTATAGTGTGCATCATTTGACACATCTTTAGCATCTGTTTTAGGGCAACGGTGACTAATAGATTTTTAGTGCAGCTAGTTGACTGACAATTTTTTTTAATGTTCGATGACGAGCCTCGAAACGCATGCACCAATAATTAATGCATGGTCCATTTTGCAACAAAAGACGTGGATAGTGCACTAAGTTGTGGAATTTTGGTTTTAAATCTCCATACAGGTCAATAAAAAGCTGATTATGGTTTTGTACCAGTAGTTTCAATGTTTTAGCATCTGATCGATATATTCTCAATGATGTTACAATATCTAAGATTTGTCGCAGATATTTATACAGTTGCCAAGATTCTTCTTCCTCAGGTACTCGATCTCCAATAATCAGACCGAAAAATCGCGAAAGGCACAACATTTCAGCTGCAGACATTTTTAAGTTTAACTTTCCTTTTATCCTGTTAATTGAAATCATGGGCGGAAGGTTTGACTGTTCTGTAGGACCATACTGAAAATCTTGAATTCGCTGGTTAAGGAACTCCAGTGTAAAATATTTTTTGGTATAAATAAGGGTATTTATGATGCATCGTAAATCGTACGTGCAAACACCCTCTAAAAGGTCGTGCATCATATCAACACTGATGTTCTCGGTTATGTGATAATCATTCACTTCGTGAAACGCGCATAACTCTTTTATTCCTGTATTTGTTGCATCTGCCTTTTGTACGTCTTCTGCATAATTCTCTTTAGTTCTTAGTGAAGATTTGTCTTACATTGTCATTTTTTATGTTATCGCTGAAGATGCTTTGCATATCCTACAGAAATAAAAGGCTTTAAATGACTCTACCAAATCGAATATTGAGTTCAGTCCTAAATTGTCACCTAATATCAATATCAACTGAAATTTGACTGTTTTAAAAACACCATCTACATATATGCTGATTCCATCTTTTTGTAAAAAGTTCAAATCTTATATTAGTTTGCTAAAGACTTTATTCCTGTATTTGTTTGTTTATAATTCTTTGCTTTCTTTTTATCTTCAGAATAAAGTAAGCCAGTAAAAAGTATGCTGGTTAATCGCGATGGGATGTTCGGTGGAAGACATGCTATTGACGAGTAAACAGCACCAAATTTATTGATCCCGGCATGAGGACCCATTCCATTTCCGGTCTCCAAATCATCGTAAAAAACGTAGAGAGGCAGGACAATATCGTTGACAAATTTCTTTGAATAATTATTTTTCCATAAATCAGCTTGTATAATATTTGTAATAATATCAGATTTTTTGTTTAACTGTTCGACATACTGCATGATATTCTTAAACATGCCTGGGAGTTCTAAAAACAATTTAAGAGTTTTTTTTAAAGGAACATATATACCATACAAAAAATCTGGTACGAGTACAAGTTCGTTATCTACAATTTTGTCAACAAACGTTGGCCCAATCTCGTATTCTTCATGCGCAATCAATCCTTTCTTTTTTAAAATTGCAAAAAAAATTTTTTCAGTCGATACATTGTTGAATATTAAGCTATAATCGCAAAATAATTTATCTAATTTCTTTTTGGCATCTTCTGAAAGATTATCATTTAAAGCTACTAAAATATCATTTTTTAAAGAACATAATACGTTTTGAATGAATTTTTCTAAAAATGGTATTACTATTTGAACGATGTTTCTAGGTAGGCTAGAATCGCCGTACATCATAAGTATGAATGTTAAAATTTGATTCAAGATCATCAAACTATCCATATTGTATTTTAGTTATTCGCAAAAAAATAAGTAACTACTTTTTAAAAGTACACCATACAGCTTTTAGCCACTTTTATTGTAATTTATTTAACACTAGTTCTAAACATCAATTTTTACAATTTTTACTCTGATTCCGTAACTAGCCTTAAAACAACTGGAGTACTTTTAAATACACCATACAGCTTTTAATCGCTTTTATTATAATTTACTTAACACTAATTTTTTAGATTATTTTTTTAAATTAAAGTTTATAATGTAAAACATCAACTTTTACAACCGTTGCTACAAAAATACTAGCTTTTTACATTTATCTATTTCCGTAACAAGCTATCAAACAACTGGATTCTTTTCAAACATTATACAGCTTTTAACCGCATTTATTTTAATTTACTTAAGCCTAGTTTATTTATATTATTTTTTTAAACAACTTTTATGAAATTCAACATCAATTTTTTTTAACCGTTATATCAGAAAATACTAGTTTTTTACAATTTCGCTAATTCTGTAACTATTTTTGACACAGCTGGATATTTTTTGTTAGGAGTTAAATGATAAATTACTTTTTGTATGAAAGACCATAGGTGGTCGCACAAATATGGCCACGTACGTAACGCTATCAAGCATTTGAAACAGCTTTCTACAGCTTTTAATGGATTCGTGTAAGAATATTTTTCTGTATAAAACACAACAAAAGCTTGAGAAATTGCATCTACTTTTCCAGCAATGATAACGAACGGTAAATGTTCTTGCCCTATTTGCTTCAACCAGTTCTCAAAATTTATTTTTTCTGTGTAAACATTCTGAGTTTCCTATGATAAATAATAAAATACAGCTTTTACTATGTATATTTATGTAAAATGTAAATATAAAATTTAAAAACTATACTTACTTCAACATGCAGAACAAAAGATTTTGAAATTTCACTTTTAGTTATTGTGATTTGGGAATCTTTGCCTTTGTTGTATGTTTTTGCTATTGTAAAGCAGAGAGGTAGTAATAGCAATCCCAATATACTATTGTGTGTAGCTATAATTACATAAATCATAAATACATACTCATTTACTTATAAATTATTATCAAGTATATATTTGTATCATAGCATTGTCTAATAACTTATTGTAGGTTTTAAAAAAGTCTTTTACGTCCTTTGCTCGTGAGGCTTTAAAATTATTAATTAATTTTGTAGCAATCCCAGGCCAACTTTTTTCAAACAGTGAAGAGTAAGATTCAATAGGCTTGGTTAATTCATTTTTTTTTATTAACTCTTGGAATACCTTAACATAGTCACATTCTAACTGTTTAGAAAATAATAATTTTGTATTAAATCAAAAGCTTGCATACTTTTATAGCACTGTACTAGATCTATAGAAAATACTTTACCAACGCAATTTCTAGAGGTGGACATAAACATTTGAAACTCCTTAAGTATTTTTTTACTGTTTCTCCTTTCTTTTTATCAATCACTGAAAGTACCTTCAAACGTTCGTCATATGTTTCTTCCCACTTACGTGTCACTTCTACAGCAGAATATTTGTTGCAGTCAGGATTAGTCAGGCAATCTAAAGAATGCTGTCGCTCTGTAATAAAAATATTAATAACAAAAGATTTAAAATTGAAAGATTTTGAGAAAATATTATTTGCATTTTGATATTATACCAGTTTTATCTATTTCTTCGTCATCGTCGTCATCCTCGTCCTGCGTATTTAAAATCCCAGCTTCCCTAAATAGTTTTCTGATATACTTATAGCGATTATAAAAATAACCTCGAGCACATATAACCTGGTTAGTTGCTTCATCCTTATAATATGGTATGTAAAAATAATCGGAATCTTCGGTTGGAAATAATTATATAACTAGCTTAGTGAGTATTTGAAAATCTGCTGCTTTGATCCTATATGAAAATATTAAATAAAAAAGAAATGACCTAATATAATCTAATCAAGGAACAAATTAAATTTTGTAATGTAATAATTACATAATAAAATAAAATAAATTATAAAATATATTTTATGCATTAATAATGTAACATGCAATTATACAGCCATACGAAATCGCATAAATTTTCAAATTAAAAAATAAAGTCAGGATCATTTACAACTCGTGCAACAACCAAAAATTAACAATGGCATCCCTTGATGATGGTAATGAATGAATATGAAATATAAAAGCTAAAGTATAAGCACAAGATGTAACTCTTCACTTGTAGACGATACAATTAAAATTAAAAATTTTGATACTAGAATTACTACATCATATGATTTTGCTTATCTTTAGTGATTATAACCAAACTTACTTGAACAATAACGTTATATCTTCTTTTAATCTTTCCCAAATCATCATATCTATTAATCGATTGTAATCAAGTTTTTTAGTTCTTTTATATCTACCAAGGATATATTGGCCTACTAGATTGCCAGTTAGGAAATCAAACAATTCATTTTCTTTGAACTCAAAAGCATCTACAAATATTTACAAAACAGTTAAATAAAATAAAGAAAAAGTAGTTGGCAATATTAAATGAGGAAAAGTGACCATTATTAATACAAAGTTTGAGTCAGAATAAACATAAACTATCAAAAAGTAAATATTTCGAAAATAAGGTTTTATGTTCAGGATAAAATGAAAATTAATATGCAAAAATGTCACACGTATCACAGACAATTTCATTCAATGATAAAAATGTCACTTCATTAAGAATCACACATAAAAATGAAATTGAAACTCCCATGCATGCTTCAAGCTGATTTCATTATACCATAATAGTATATATGTTTATATAACAAATCTGTAATCAACTTTAATCATAAGATAACCTTATTAATATACCTTACATACAAAATATGAAAACCAAAACCATGTAGTTTAAATTTGCTTTTTAATATTCTATATGATTTTCCAAATGAAATAAATTGAAAATTCATATAAAAGACGTATCTATTATATACATATATGGCAATGGTATGCCAAAACAAAAATATAATCACCTGCACTCTGTACGATTTTAGAAGGATTTTCATTTTGAGCAATATTATCAGAATGACTATAAGAGTGTACTGCAGATATATTTGGTGTATCAATATTTACTGACTCATCCAGTACACACACATCCATATTTTCAATGTCTAACGTGCTATTTACATTTTGATGCCTCATACCTTTCGCAAAACTATATTTACACACAAAATCTAACACGTTCAAATCAGGATGATTTTTCAATACAGTCTGTAGATCAGATGTGCTCAAAGCAAAAAACTGTACATCAGTAATTCCACTTGCTGTATTAAAAATAATCATACAAATAAGTCAAACAAGCTCCAAAGATTGTTAGTTAATAGGTTATGTTGACGATTTTTACTTACAAGCAAAAGTGGGATACAGGTAGGCGTAATCATTTTGCTTTAGAAAAGCCTCCATCCTCGGTGTTATGCGCAACACTGTTTCACAGAACACTGCACTCAAATCATGCACGATTTATTCTAAAACTCCGTCGAATTCACGCAGACAATCGGCGGTTTTCTGGATGAAACACGACACGCGCCAAATTTCCTCGCGTCAACCGCCAAGTCGCACGCCAAGCGGCGCTCCCGAGGCAATATCTCGCGTTGCTCCCAACGTTTGGTGTTGCACGGGCACTAGTTGGTGACGCAACACGCCCAAGGGTTTTTCCGTGTAGTACCTAAAAATGATGCCTAGCATCGTAAGTTTGTTCTAATGGGTCATTGTATTCGAGATATAAGCTTTTTTACTCCGAATATACGTTATTTTAGTGAAAGAAGATTCCTTTTCTAGTAATTATAAATGTGCATGAATCGACAATAGAAAAACTGGCTTAAAAGATAATAAAAGTAGGCAGAAAGAGCTTCAATTTGAGACCTGCAACGTTACAAAATATTATTCGGAGCAAAAGTTATTATTGTAACAATTGCAGATGATGACTAAAATTGTATGAATATTTGTAGAAATTAAACTGTTTTAATTTCGTGAAGTTTTTATGCATTTTTAGTCATCATCTTGAATTGTTAATAACTTTTGCTCAAATTAATATTTTTAACAAACTAAGAGTGCTAGGTTTCGTTTTGTGAGTGTATCAATCGTCATTTGGAGGTAACGATTGAGCATTGTGGTTCCGTGAAGGTCAAAGAGTTTGTGCAAAGACTAGCTGCTCTCAATTCAGCCACAAACTCTGTTTATCACAGATATTGCCAAAAATTTTGCGGTTTGAAATGACAAAACGAATCTTCTTCACTGGTGATAAATACATGATAGAGGCAGATAGACCCTGCACGACTCTTGAATGGTTTGCCAGCCATGCTCATGATTTATAGCGACATCTGGGAGGTGTACGTGACCGGTGATCTTCAATCGCGATTGCTGCGGGCTGTTTCGATGAATACCGGTAATTATTAATGTGGTGCTACGAAAATCAAGAGTTTCCTCCTACCAATGTACTTACCATTATTATTCAGATAATTTCTGTATTTCAAGAGAGTTGATTAGATGGATCACTAGTGGAGAAGGTATTTATGTAGGGGATCCGCGCAATAGTGGGGTTAGCCGTATTTCGCTGGCATATTTTGCCGAGTTCTTCCACTTATCATTCGGGGGGCCAAGGCTATTGGCAAGGAGGCTGTGCGTACAGATATGAACATCATGTCCGATGTCACGATGCATAACATACCGATCAGAGTCACTCCATAATCGTGCGATAGAATCCAGTGCAGTTCTCAAACGAACGGCTGAGAAAAAGTCTCAGTTGCAATTGCTCAAATCGTGATGGTATGGAAAATAGAGGTAGAAGAAAGAAGAAGAAAAAGCAAACAACCCAGAAGAAGAGGAAAAAGAAGAAGACTAGAAGAACGAGGAGAGATATTTTTGACAGTTAAAAATGACTTTCTTGCACACCCACTCAAATGAGTGTTTAAAGTCGGAGCTGTTATTGTTTGAGATTCCTCCGATCTAGACAACGAACGAGGGCTTACATTATATGCCGTATAAACCAATATCATCATTAGCGAATGACTCACCTATAGAATTGGTAATCCCAGGCAATTGCGATGAATACGTTAATCTTGCTCCCACTGTGCTAAGTCTTCATATGAGCTTGAGATGTGGCATGACCGAGAACGATATAGCAGATGCAGATAAAACTGAATTTAATCGCAAGAGCCAAAGCGAGACTTGTTAATAATTTGATGCATTCGATGTTTAATCAAGTGGATGTGTTTTTTAATCAAAAGTCTGTATCACAACCAACTAATGCATACGCTTGCAAAGCGTACATTGAATCGCTGTTGAATTATGGACATGCTGTAAAATCTTCTCATCTATCGAGTGTATTATGGTGCGACGATACCGTGGAAAGGATGGACGATGTTGCAGATGAGAATCAAGAACTTGTACAACGACGGAAATTGTTGTCGACTACGAAATTTATCGACATGATTGGACGCCTTCACTGTTGTTAAAAATGAAGGAGTTTGATAACAAAACTTATAAGAAAAAGACTGTTTATTTCAAATGAGCATATAAAACCATTACAATTGATTGAATAAGAAGACCAATCTCAGTATAACAATCGGGATAATATCCCTAACTCGGTAGAGACGTTTGAATGCGTCGTTCTTGCACCGAGGCTCAAGCGTATCTGATCTCGTTGGCCCTTCTCAGGCGCGTGTAGGTACTCGCCACTACCGCCACAACTGTGTTATGGTGGTCAATTAGCGAAGATAGAATTTTAAATGGGTGTATTCGCAACAACTGTGGTGTATTTAAACAAGAAAAGCTCTTGATAAACGGTGGAGAGGGAGGGGGCCAGGAGTACAAGTCAAGTCTCGCGATAGTTTTTGTTTGATTGACCCTACAGAATATTTTTCAATACTTATCGAGGAGGCAAATCTCTTAATCAGAAGCGTAAAGATTTATCAGGGTGTATTGGTGGCTCACGCTCAATCTCTTTCAAAAGCAACTGCCAAATATCCTCTCACACATGTAGAGGTTAAAGCTATTACGAGTTATACCTGTATACACGGTTAAACTTTGGATAATATCATATTGGGTCAACAACCGAAAAGACTCGTTATCGGTCTTGTAAATAACAAAGCTTTCAACGGCGATCGAGGACTTAATCCCTTTAACTTTGAACATTTTAATATAAAATTTCTATGTCTGAACGTTGACGGCGTACAAGCTCCCTCCGAACCATTGCAACTCGACTTTAGAACTAAACATTTGTAGGTGGAAACGTACCACACATTATTTTCTGGTACAGGTATACACTTTCGTAATGAAGGTAATCAAATATCGCGCGAAACATACCCGCATGGCTACTGTCTACTTGCATTTGATTTAACTCCCGATTTATCGACGAACGACTGTAGTCATTCGAATTTGATTAAACTCGGTAGTGTTAGATTGGATGTACGGTTTGGCGCGGGGTTTAAGAAACACGGTAAATTGTATCATATATGCAGAATACGATAATATTTTAGAAATTGACGCGTCACGTCAAGCCATCGTCGACTTTAGCGGTCAACAGAACGTCGTGTAGATGGCGTTGCACTTTGGTCTATATACACCCTCTCTAGCGCTTTCACTTGTCAGTTTCATTCTACTCACGAACGCTGTCAAAAGCTTTGATATAAAACCTGGATGTGATAATTGATATTCAGTTCTTTAATGGCGCGAAATATAAAAACGTACCAAAGGAAGTTACCGTAGTGGCTCTTAACGGTAACTTTAGTGGTCATTGGTTAGTCACACCGACAACATCGATTGATCAATTAAGGTAGGACTATTGTGAAAATACAAACTGTTTTTCTTGTTCAGTCTTACGAGCTGAAATTTTAAAGGTTTGTGTAAGATGATATTAACAGGTACGATATAAATTATTAGCTCAAAATATCGATTATTTTCAGAGTTATTAATAACAATTATTTCATCTTTAAAAAAAATGACCAGTTTCAAAAATGTCATTTGCGCATAGCATTAGGACAAAAAGCTCTGAAAAAAATTGAGTTACTTACTTGTTTGGCCAACAAACGAAACTGTTGACGAAATTTAAAAAATCGTCCTATACTTCCTTCAAACAATTTAGTTCTCATTTGTCTTATGAAAATGCTTAAAAATTCATGTTCTTTCACAATGACAGATGGATAAAATGAGATAAGGAAAAAGATTAAATATAATCAACCGTTCATGTTCCATATATACTAAGGTATATTTTCTGAAAGATTAAAAAAGAATCATGAAATTTTCATGCACAAGCCACTTTTTAAAGTTAAGAAAATTAGTTACGAGAAAAACACGCTTAAAGTTTTAATTTTGTATCTTATCTAATGTAAATTGTTTTACTAAAATGCTACTAACTAACTAACTAACTACTAACTAACTAACTTTGTTAAAACATCGAGTTTTGATATCTGATAGGTTTCAAAACATTCTTACAATTACAAAGGTTAATAAAACTAAATAAAAAATCTTTTGATATTTTGCTAAAAATACACCAGAGTCTTACCTTAACCCATTTCTTCCCAAGTGGTCATTTTATAGTCGATTGGTTTTTTCCTAAAAAATTGTCGAAAAAAAAAATAATAATAACCAATAGTACTTTTCTGAAGTAAAATTGTCCGCTCTTTCCGATTTTGAAGTCAGAATTTTGAAATTTCCGTTGGAAAATTTCAAAATGGTGGTTTGAATTTGATGATATATCAGAAATACATTTTTTAACATTTTGACATGCTTGTTTAGAATAAAACGGGTTCAACGAAGATCTTGATATGGATTCATGTTGTAAATGATATTATTGTTCGAACATTTGAGGTTTCCAAATTTTCCCGAAATATTTTCCGAGATGGCGCCTGTGATATCATGAAATAATCGGAAACTTCATATTTTTTTCAAACCTGAATCCATATAAAAAATATGAAGTTTTCGATTATTTCATGATATCACAGGCGCCATCTTGGAAAATTTTTCGGGATAATTTGGAAACATCAAATGTTTGAACAATAATATCATTCGCAACATGAATCCATATAAAAAATATGAAGTTTCCGATTATTTCATGATAGCACAGGCGCCATCTTGGAAAATTTTTCGGGAAAATTTGAAAACATCAAATGTTTGAACAATAATATCATTAGCAACATGAATCCATATCAAGATCTTCGTTGAACCCGTTTTATTCTAAACAAGCATGTAAAAATGTTAAAAAATGTATTTCTGATTTTTCATCAAATTCAAACCGCCATTTTGAAATTTTTAAACGGAAATTACAAAATTCTGACTTCAGAATCGGAAAAAGCGGACAATTTTACTTCAGAAAAGTGCTATTGGATATTATTATTATTTTTTCGACAATTTTTTAGGGAAAAAACCAATCGACTATAAAATGGCCGCTTGAGAAGAAATGGGTTAAGCGAGTCCTACCTTCAGTGAGGACATTCGGAAACAGAACGATTGGCTGACCCAGTATCATCATGGGGCTTAACTATTTTGACGGAGATATGCCTTTATCAGTAGTTCAGAAAATATTGAGAAAAATTTCGAAAAGTGTACGAAAAATATACCTTAGAGATAACGATAAACGATTAGTTTTGCATAATATCTTTTAATCATCCGACGTATAGTGTATTCATCACACTGTCAAACCTTGTTATAAAAATTACCATTCAGCTTTGAATAATGTTTATCAGCTGAAGTCGTGGCTG